>OZ035960.1:24652381-25372667 GCA_964034945.1 Chrysopilus asiliformis
GGGTTGCCCGTTAAAAACGCTCTGTGGAAAGGAAAAAGTAGGTAGTTATGTGCGAGCTGGAGGATAAAATCCTAAGTAAAAAATCAGATACACTTTTTTATGGAGTTAAATATTATTTTGATAAATGGAGATAAATATCGGACACACATTCTGCAAGATTTCGGAAACGCTTGATGGCATAGAAATCAAATATTTATTTATCGGCAACATCCCACTTCTGAGTTCAAGTAAAGATTAAAATTCTTTTAGAATCTCTACTTATGAAATAAATTGCTTTATTTTTTTAAATTTCTTAAAGAGTTCTAATGAGTCAGAAACACTAAAAAGGAAGGATATTGGCAAGTTATCGGTCAAATTAGCGTCAAAGGGTCGTACTGTAATTAAATAGAATTGCTAAAAGAAAAAAATAATGTATGGTATAAAAATATATTCCCATCAACAAAAGAGTAAAAGCTCTTGGTCGTCCAGAAGGGGGGTCATGACGCACATGATCCCCTTCTGGGCTCCGAGGGGAAGGGAACATGACCCCCATCCCTCTGGATCCACGCCTGGCGCAGGAGTAGGGTCAGGTGAAGAAATTAAAGGCCAAATTTTCATAAAACCTTATTAAATAGAAGCATTACAATTCTAGGATATGATACACAATGTTGTAAGCAATTACGCCTTTGTTCTTATTTAAATTACTTACTTAATCATGTTTAGCTCTTTGAATAACAAATTAAAATGAATTAAGATGGTTCCCACTGTAACAACGAATAATATTTCCCACTATACTGGAGAATGTTCTTCAACTGATTCTGCATACAGAAATTCCCATCTTAACCGCATATAAAAACCACTGAATTTGTGTTACGGACAATCTGCAGAAAGCCGTTTAATTTTACACCACGAAACTCACCGTCGGTTAATCATTCCTTCAAATGATTTTCTTTTCAGTTTTTCGGTTCTTAGTGTCACTTATCTGGTACAAATTATAACAAACAAAGTAATTTCACTAGACAAACAACAATGCAAAATGTCGTTGTACGAATTAATTGTGGACTTAAACGATTTTAAATTCTATGCAGAAAGATAAAAAATATTTCCTAACAGAACGACAAATTAATATGTTAATTTCCCTTCTAAGACCAACGATCTATTTCGAGAGGCAAAAATCTCTTTTGCATAAGCACCGCACAAAAACTTGTGAAAAACTCCCACACTACTGAGTTAGCCGGCTGTTGAAGAGTGAAATGGCAATTCTATGTTTTATTTGTGGTATTTTCAACGTATTCTGCTCATATAGATCTTTTTTCTGAGCGGTACATATTTACATACCCATCGTCAAAGTTGTTTAACATGGAATAACGAATATTTGCTTATTATAAAATTTGAATGACATCACAAAATGTTCACATGGGTGAATTTAGTGTGAATGTCATTATTGCTAATTTTTTTTTGGCAGAATATGAAAATACGACTAGAACTTTCCAATGTACGCAAAATGCACAAGAACGGCCACCTTGATCTGGTTCATAGTCATGCCTGGACCGATTTACATTTATCTCATTTACATACATATGTATTACGTCTGATATATTGGTGTTTTTATAAAAATTAGCTCAATTAGGGAGACTTTCTAATTGAACTTTGATGTATTGGAATGCTATTTAAAAATCTATGCTCGAATTCTGCGAAAGAGAATATAATATTTTAGTGTTTGTGTTAATTTTGTGTCATGGATCTAAATTTATCGCCTCTAAAAATTTGTCGCCCGGAGTGTCCTTAGTCCCCTTTACGCTATTCTGATAGTGTGAGAATACTAAAGTTTATTTTAAAAAAAACGCGAAAAACTATGACGAGAGGGAGGGAGTCTGAAAAGCCAAAAATTAGCGTGACGTATTTTATTGGACTTTAAAAACATTTAAAGATTCTGTTTTGAACTATTTATAACAATTACCGTTGAGATAAAAGTTATGTAACAAAATATAGGACCTGAAATTTAAGGTCATGCTTCACAAAATTGAAATTCAAACTTGAAACCCCGTTTAGGCGAGTTTTCCCGTTTCTACAAAAAAAAAATCGACAAATCTATAGATATAATCTTCTTTTGCTCATGGCAAATTCGTTTAAATTATTTCAGTCGTCGCTAATAGGCGTTAAATTTTTGACGAATTCATAGCAAAACGATCAAAGAAATCTGAAAACGTTAGACATCAGCCGACGATTTTCACATGGTTTTGTTTTTTCTTAATTGCAGAGTGCTCGACAATCGCGATTTTTTTTTGAAAATTGTGAGTGAGTGCGTGAAAAATAGCTGAAGTTGGCATTCGTCTTCATCCAAGCAGTGAACTTGGCAAGTCGTTTCTACAAAACGTTCAAAATATTAGACTGGAAAAAAGCAGTGCCTTTAGACGGTTTCAGCCTCGAGATCTTAAGTGATCACCTGCTTTTTGAACCAGGTAAGATTGACTGATGGCGGTTTAAAATTTTCGCAGGTGATCTTCTGCGTATTTGTATCTGGCTGTTGTTGGAATAATTTTCGGCGGATGTTTGTTGTTCAGTTGTTTTTGGTATTCATAAATGAAAAAGCTTTTTTACCGATCAACTTTTGAAGATAAGTTTTTCCAGCTCAATTCTAAAGTTGCGCACGTCTGGAATCTGCGATGATCGTCAGACAGATGTTCTAGCTACACATACACAGGAATAATAAAAACCAACAGCTTCACATTGAGCATAATCAATACCAGCAACAACAAAAGAGGTAAATTGAACATTTTTTTTCCTTTCCAATGGATTTCTTAGAGATCTTTAGCCATTTTTTGGCGTTTACCTTTCAGGAAGGCCATTGACATCTGACCGGAACAATTGTACTTTTCGCTACAATAATTTGTCAGTTTTCCACACCGCGCCACATCTGCGTTAATTTAAAAATTATGATCATGAACCTAGTCACAGTTCACTAAGAGACAGTGGAGTTTCACGTTAATGTTGACAGTAATTACATAGCGATCACCGATCACTATAAAAGTAGGAACCTTTTAAAAAAATATTTTCAGGTGATTTTACTATTAGAGGTCAAAAGTGTATTTCATGAAAATGAGAAACGGAAAACTCGCGAATTAAGCAAATTCTGATGTAAATAAAGATTAAAGACGAAAAATATAAAACGACATTATAAGATCAAGCCGACTGATTTTCATGTCGTTGATATACGATGACGGTGCGAGTTTTTAACCGAACAGAAACAAAAAAGATTTGAATCAAATGAATTCATTTTATTTGGAATAAAAAAATTGAATGGTGACTAACAACATATTTAGTTTGGTCTCAATTATTGATACTTGTTTTTACTTGCTGCTTCTTAGACATGAAGACTATAAAACTGCCAGACACAATCCCAGAATTTCAATGGAATTACGATCTGTTTAAGTGTTTTTTTTTCAAAATTCGAGGTATTAACAGTAGCTCATCGCAACCTTCGAAGACTTCCAAATAACTGGCAATGATCTAATTGTAGGCTTGGTAATTTACCCGAATTCTTTTCTCGAGTATCATAGGTCATTTGAAGGACTTTTGTCTCACGAGTAAAGAATATTTGTGAGGTGCTCGTGAAAAACATTGAGTGCTTTTGAATGTTCTTGTAATACTAATCACTTCATTTGAAAAAAAAAATCGAAAAAAGGAAGCTCAATTGCCGGTTGAATCGTCAAAAATCGTATAAGAGAACTAGAAACGGAGTTTTAAATCGAATTCCAGCAAATGGAGTCATTCAACCTAAGGCACCATTTACATCTAACCCTTTTTGTCCAGGATTTTTTTTCTGCGACACTAAATTCATCATATTGTATCACGGTTTACATTACGACACAAAATTCTGAAATTTATTCCTGAAAGACACTGGAACAGGATTTTTCCTCTAGAAAATCGCCGGAATACATTCAAATTTTGACAACTTTTGCTAAGTGCATTTATTCTTGGATAGATGAATAAAAATCGTTGGATAAGTTCTGAAAAAAAAAATTGCTGAGAAATTCAAGAAAAAATTGCAAGTGCAAATGGGGCCTAAAACCCAATTCAGACTAACGATTGCGATTATGATTGAGTTTCCTTGACCAATGAGATCAAAGCTTTCATTTTCCTATCGTTGAAAGCTTTGATCTCATTGGTCGAGAAGCTTTAATCGTAGCCGCAATCGTTAGTCTGAATTGGGCTTAAGGGGCTGTCTATTAGCGACACGCTAATTTTAGCTATTTCGAACCCATAACTTTTTCGCATTGCCGTCACACTACCCGGAATTTCATAGCAACGCTTCTAACCCAAAAATTGGAAATGTGTAGTAAAATGTTTGGAAATCGTCCTATTTTTTAACACACATATCCTATTTTTTAGGCAATCTATATGAGAATTTGAAACGGATATTTTCCCATTTTCATATCATCCGTTGTTAGCTGTACACTCAAGCAAAAATCATAGACGAGTCAGATTTAAAATCTCGATCACTACAAATTATATTCGATTAATTAGAGTCTCTATCTATTCAATTTACAAATAAAAAAATAATTCGAAACATATGCAGAAAACTGAAGTCAGCTGACGTAGATGTTGGTGTGACCGGAATTAACAAAATAAACATCGAATGGCTTTCAAATTTTAAATTAAACAAGATAACCTGCTTATCGCGCAAGACAAACATTAATTTAGTGGCATCTCAACTTAACCGTCAATCATTACAATTTATGTTCATGATTTTAAATATTTCAACATAAGATTCATGAATGCTCTCTACATGAAAAACATTGCGACGGCATCAAACATCGGGCAAAGTAAGCACAATCAATGTGGGCGTTCATTTATTTAATATTGTACTATCAATTTTATCATTGACCGCTTTTCATAAGAACCAATTATTAGGCTTTTAAATCTTCGAGAAGTCTTGAACATTTTCCTAACATTTACCCAATTAGCAGCAATATTTGATATAATGTGTTAGTGTAAAACGACGACCACAATATTAAATTAACATAGAGTTGATTGCCACAGTAGATGATAGAGTCGACAGTTGCGTTATAGTCGAGACGATGATTACGATGCCGTATCCTTGATAAAATTGTAATTTGTCTCATTTAAACTTTGATTGATGAACTGCTCAGAATAAATAATTCTCTCAGGACCTAAAGTGTCTTCATAATTAACAGTCTGAGAACATTGTGATAATATGAGTCCAACCCATGTCGAAAGTTATTTTCGTACATTTAGGTTGGAAATAATTCTTTTCAGTCAATCCTAAAAGTAGGATGATCATACGTCCTGGATTAGCCGGGACAGTCCCGGATTTAGACATGTTGTCCCGGAATCCCGTACACTAAATTTTTGTTCTTGATTATTCGATTTGGTATTTAAACCCAAAAATTCTCGCTCGTGGCACAGATTTTCTAACAATTTCTGTCTCAAACGGGTCTTCGCCTGCGGCGCATTTAATTATGAGTTTTTCGATTATGAGATAGGGTAGACCGGGGCTAGTAGACCCACTTTTTATAATCTACTTTATAGAGGTTTTCCTGTAATTATTTCAGGTGCAGTAAAGACGTTTTTGGTTGGTTTATTCAATTGTGTTTCTTAGTCAATCTTTTATTTTGACTAATTATAAGTGTTTCAAATTTTTTTTTTCATTTTAAAAAAACTTGTTCGATGAGTCGACTAACCCCGTGTCTGGGGTTTGTTGAATCTGTGAACGGGGTTATTTGACTCTATACTTTTTTTGGGAAAATGTGTTGGAACATATTAAAAAACTGTAATAATTCTGAAAAAATGTATTCTTTAAAAAATTAATAACATTTCAGATTAACATAAATTAACACCGATTGCGAGTGTCGTGTCGTTTTCGACAAGAGTCGTTTTACGTGTTGTTGTTGGTAGAAAAACACTAACAACAACACGTAAAACGACTCTTGTCGAAAACGACACGACACTCGCAATCGGGGTGTAAATTTCATCTAATTTAAAAAAATATAATTAATTAACAAAAAAATATAGGTAATTCATATCGAGTCATTTAACCCCAGTATACTGTGAGTCAACTAGCCCCAAGCCGCCATTTTATTTTTAACACACTCGTGAAAAAAAAATGAAAAAGCATCGATCAGAAAATGCTTCACTAACTTGTTAACTCATACATAAATTTTCACTTGAAATCACTGACGAGTTCAATACAATGAAAGTGTAAGCTACAAAACAATTTAATTAACAAGAAAAAAAATTCCTCACACGCTTGAAATTTCGTTTTTCCCCCTCACAGTTCGTTCCAAGAGCACTGTGGTCTAACCACGTTGGTTCACTCAAAGCTGTCAGTCGACTGAATAAACAGTCCAATTCACGCAGGTTTATTCTCAACCGTGGTTGAGTTATTCGCAATAAGTCTACTTACCCCTGAAGCCAACTATCCCCGGTCAGCCCTATATGTTCTTTGTTTTTTAGAATTTTGTTTTTCGTTTTTTTCGTTATTTATTGCCTTATTTTTATTTTGTAGTATTTTTGTGCGAAAAAATTCATTAATTATAACCGCACTTCATAAAATATCATTTAAAATATTGGGGTAATATTTTTAATCGGATTTTGTTTTTAAATCGGACTTTGTTTTGGCCAACTTCACTCTGCTTCTGAAGATACGATTTTTTTAAGCTTAAGAATGTTTTCTCTTTGTTAAGTTTCATCAATTTATCTTTATTAATTTTCTTTTTATGGAAACTGAACTGAATTACTATGTGATAAATCAAGTATTATTAATGTATATTTTTTTTTAAATTTTCGGTTTCAATACAATGTTTAACGAAATAAAAACGTTATAATGTAACGAAATGAAATTTTATATCGTTATAAAACGAATGAACGTAACGAAATAATATTTGAATTTTATTACATAACGAAATGTATATCTACCGTTCCAATTTTTTTCGTTTTCGATCCCTCATAAAACCATTAGGGTTAGCAGAAAATTACATAAAAAATAACGGTGTTAAGCTTCCAGTGTGACTACCGGTCTACAGACATTACTCAGACTTTGCTTACTATAATTACGAGGTTCACATAGTAAAAAGAAGTTTTTGCTTAAAAAAAACAGTATTTAAAAAACACAATTTAAAATATAATTTCGAATGGACGTTTTTAGAAAAACACAAACAAATTTATTTAAAAATTATGGATTATTAAAAAACATACAGCCTTATTAATAAAAAATCCCTAACACGGAGATAACTCATGTGCTAACTAACTCCGAGATAGCAAACTTATCCATTAGATAACTATTCTTATTAATAAAAAATTTTCCTCCATATAATAGCTAACTCGTATTTTATTTAAAAATTTAGCTGGAATACGGCAACCCTTGTGCCGAATTGTACCAAAAAATACGAAAATCTTTTACATTTAAGTCAAATTTTGGTTTTTTAAATCCGTTTCCTTGGAGACGATATTAAAATAAGTCATATTTTGGTTTTTTAAATCCGTTTCCTTGGAGACAATATTAAAATAGGAGTGAAATTAATGTTTTTATTTTAATTGTGATTCACTGCAAAGTAATTAAAAGTGGAAAATTTAAAAATTAAAGGAAAGCGATCAGAAAAGTGGTGTTCAAGTGATAAGATAATATAATATAGGCCCCTATTGTGAGCTTCGTCAATCGATCGTTGACCGGAACGATCGAAAAATCAGTATTGCGATATCGATTTTATCGTTCGCGAACGATAAAATCGTTCAGTTGGGAACGATGATCTTTGTTGGATCGTCCGGTGAAGACGTCAAACACTAAAAAAATCACGATGAACCTTACGCAATACCAAATTGTTTTTCGATCGTTCCGGTCAACGATGATCGATCGATAACCGCAATAGGCCCCATAATAACATAAATTGCATTTTTTTAATGGATCATTGTTTCTTATAGTCATTATTGCAAGAGTTATGTGCCGTCAAGAGTTATCAACTCGTTAACTCGAGGGAATCGGTATGTTAGCTAACAGAGAGTTAACTAACGTCAGTTAAATCTTAAAAATTTTTATTAATAAGAATTTCGAGTTATCCACTGCGTAAACCATTGATAAAAGTTAACTAACGTTTATTAATAAGGCTGATAGTAGATATCTATGAATATTTTTTCAAGTTGATAAAACTGAAGAGCCACTTAACTCAGTAGTACGTCTTCCAGGAATTTATTAAGCGACAAAAGGGGTTTTCAACCCTCGAAAGACTTTTATCTTAAAACAACGCCCTTAATGAGCTTTCTAATTAGAAGTTTCAATTCAAAGTGCCACTCAACGCGATTGCAGAGGTTAATCTTTCAGATATTTCACGACTTTGTCAATTAAAATGTTAAACATTCTGATCCATAAAACTATTTCTGTAATAATTTAATACGTTTATATGTATTTTCAGATTAAAACAAACATTAATACATTTACGGATTATTCCAGGGACTGAATTATTAGAAAAAAAGATTAAATACCTACGTACCTTAATTAAATTCACGGTAAACGTGCATTAATTAATTACCACGTTGTTATATGATAGTTGAAATTATCGCTACATTTGGCAGCTGACGGTGTTTAAAATGTATTCAAGTGTTTTATAATGACATGATGACGAGTTATTTACTTTTTAATGAGATATTATATCATTTCTCGTATATCAAGAAGCGAAATTATCCCGGCTACATAGCTCCCTCTTATCATAGATTCATTCCTGATGCAATGGAGGTGGAAAGAAGTATAGTAAATTGGGCAAATTTAATTTCAAAGTTTTGAAAATAAACGTTTGGAAGAAAAATTCAACCCCTTGTTTTTAAGTAATCAGCACCATGACAAACCAAAATTTCAGATCAGTTTTGATTTAAAAAAGTGTATTTTCCGGATTGCAACCATAGTCAAATGAAAGTTTCTCTGAAGTCTGACTATGAAAGAATGTAGATCCATTTGTATATTTTTTTGATGGTAATTAAAATTCTGTTTCATGTTTTAATCTCTAAATTTTATTAGCGTAAAATTGATCGTAAAATATTTATCTTTAGGTTAACTAACAATAATTTCTCAACATGAATAATTCATGCAAATATTTAATTGATTCTAGGTTTATCAGCGTCATATCTCCGAATCTCCACGACGATTTTGGCAATAAAACAACGTATCGGAATACAACATAAATTTTTGCTCCCATAAATTCAGTTCTTATCGAATAGTATTATCTTCAGTGGAATTTAAATGCTTTTTTAAACGAAATTTCATTTTATTCTTATCTTACTCAAGTAAGATGTCTGGACAACAAATTTATCATTGGACAGAAACGGAAGAGTATTAGACATCATCACAAATAAGTCGTAAACTTAAAATTATGTAAGTTTAGGATTATGTAAAAACTTTATTTTCCTCAAAGTTACTTACATTATTTTAAATTATTTTAAATGCAAGTATACAGTTGCATGATTATTAATTTTTTGATTTCATTATGTGAATAAAACTGAAAAAACTTTTGCATGTTTTTTAATATTTCCTTTAAAATTTAAAATCATATTTAAGATGGTTTCTAAGAAATATTTCTTCGTGCAGGCAATAAAGTTCGCTTAAACATGGTTGCAAATTACGCAGGGTGCTGTGTGGAGTTGCTCATAGTGGTATATCATCTCTAAACGGTTTAAAAATTCACATCCTGTTTGTTTGGTTTTTACTGTCTATTTAATTTAATAGTCGTTCCTTGAACGGTCAATTAATATGTTAAACCGGAACTAACAAAGTACTTTATTCTTACTTAATTATTAATTAACACGTCCGGCGTGATTATTTCTTAAAGACGTTGCACTATTCTAAAGATTTTTCTCCATAGCCATATCTTGTGTCAAAGAAAAATACAATAATCCGCCGACAAAATACATTTAAGTTACTTTCTTTCAATCTTTCTTTCAACGTTTAGCTGTCACTTGAAGGCAAACTGCAGAATTACAAGCCAGCAAAAAGCACGAGAAAAAAGTAACAAAAATAATCTGTTTTGTGCTCGTCTTATTGAAAAGATATGAAAATACCAGGAAATTCGAGCCATATTTACCTTATTGTAGTTGACCTAAAAGACGTCATCAGCTCCAACCAGAATAAATACTTGGGGCGGTTAATCTCTGGACGGGATTCTTGAAACACGTCAACTCCACCAATAATAAACAGTATCCCGACAATTCAAATTGAATTTAGTTGGGGCTTATTCTCGCAATGCGATTCAATCTTAATTCTCTTATTATCCCTTTGGAGTTCTAGTTTAATCCTTGGAATTAAATTTTCCACCAATAATCAAAACCCAGAAAAAAATTCTGCAAACCACAACGATAAATCCTTTCTTTATTCACTCATCACTTGTATTTATAAAAAATAATAAAATTTCAGCACTTTTCTAAAATTCCAGTGATTTATGATTATATCTTTATAAGTGGTTAAATTTCAAGGTTCAAAATGTTACAAAATATCACTCTCAACATTCAAACAAACGAATTCTTCTTTTATACTTTATTTTATTTATGTATTGATTTCATGAAAAATATTTTTCCACTATTTCACAATTCTTTTTTATTTCGAAATTAAAACTTTTTGTATTTCGGAAATTCTCTTGCTCTTTTCATTCGAATAATAAAAATTCACTGACTGGGAAAATGAAAATCATAAACAACGTTTGCACACATATGGTGGCCCTGTGATACACTACGATAGCAACAACAATAATAATAATAAAAACCGTGGAAAACTCAACGGCCACCAGTAAATCGTCTGCACAATAGACAAATATTTAGAAGAAGAAGAAACTGGAAAAAACTAAGAAGATCTGTCGAAAAAAAACGTAAACGTATAAATCGAATATCAGTAATAGACGAGCATAAAAAATTTACTTTTTTTTCTTATTGGTTGTTGCAGGACAAGAACAAAACTGGTGGCTATGAGAAAAGTCCACGACGAGCGGAATATTTCTGAATCACGATATTACAAAAAATACTTTTTATCACAAATAATGCTGTGGTGGCCGAATTTCAACTAAAATTACTCTTTCAAAATACATTTGCTTAGAAGAAAAATATATTTTTCAACACGGCCGATTAATCTATTGCGATATTTTAGTTAAACTACGATACTTCGAATGATGGTCGTGATAACAAGTTTACTTGCAAGATAGAATTTTATCAACTTGTAGAAAAGGTCTAAACGAAAATACCGCTTAAATGTAAAATACCGGAAAACTTGTTTACACTAACAGCGGCTCAACCAGACTGACTGTTAACGACTTCGCATTGGATCCGAAATCAAGTCCAAGAGTCAGAACTACCTTGTATTGGAGTTTTCATCACTCACTCCGAGCTCACTTCCATAATTTTCTGTGAAAACCAGCCGCGAGTAGTTGCAGTCAATGGAGATGTAGAGGAAATTGGCGTCAGTTGGGTGTTATTTTCATATTTCTCAAGTGGCAAAAACAGACAAAATAATATTAACTTGGGGTGCATACTGTCCATATAATATGTCACACGTTTTTAGTGGGTGGTGCAGAAGGTCTAAGGTAATGGTACCCCAGACGGTTTCTGGCATATATATACTAGATCGCTCGATTTGCTGTCTCAAATGGTCCCATTTCAATACAGTTCAGTGAATCAGAACGAGTCAAGTAGGAGCAAGATAACCGTGTGAAAATAAATATAGTCCTCTCGTTTAAACCGTGAGCTGTCAAAGGAAAATAAACTTTCGGAATGGTGTTGGCGCCTAAAGTTATTTGTTTGCGCCTAAAGTTAGTCTCAAACTTGTGAAATTTGAATTTCGCGGCAAACTAAATTTGAATTTCGCGACCTTATACAGTTCAGTGGATGCGTTCAAGTACGATTAAGAGGGAAATACTTTTGGGACCATTTTTCAGCAGAGCTTTGTATGGTGATAGTTGTTCTATGTTATATAGTTCTGTGGTTTTTGGTTTCTGAATTTCAGGTTAATCGGTTGAATGATTGAGTGGTTCTCATTCGGTTGAGGTTGGTGCTTGTAGCAGTGAGTAAATTTAGACCTTTTTTCTAGTATAATAAAACTTAAAAAAGCCATTCAAACATATTCATTCAACAATGTCAAATCTACATGATGACAGTGTCAAAATAAAATTCTTTTTCGATATAAATAACTTCATTGAACAAAAAAATATTTTTAAACACAATTGACTCAGACGAGACCAAAATTATTCACATACGCAAAATCTTTGTTTTCTAATAGATTTCGATATTTAAATACATGCAGTAAATTGAAACACTGAGAATGACTAGAAAAAATTTCTCGATTAATTGAGCTTGCGTTATAATAGGAAGGAGCCAATGCAAGGTGGTCAAACTGCTCACATTCATGTATGTTTCTAGCCGTAAACCGAACAGTTTTCTACTTTACTGCGTTTTCTACTTCTCAAGTAGTATAAATTTTGTCAATTTTGATAAAAATTGATTTTGCTTTAAAAATTCAAATATTTTCTGAAATGCTCCTCAAAACCTAGGCGTCAGCATTAGTAAAAATTCATATTATAATCCATGTTAATGGAATAATTTTTCTTACAACACACCAAACAAACCTCATATTCCGTATAAAATTTAAGTATAGAGAATCTCTACTGACTCTCAGCTTTAAAAGAAAATAAAAATACCTAAATGTTGAAATAAAACAACGGAGAACAAGTCTTATTCCATTCAATTCAAGCTCTAGACTCTGGAGAGCTTTGGATCCATCACATCGTCTGCGTTTCATCATTAAGCAGCGAAAACTCCAGCCGGTCAACCACCCAACCGGTACAACAACGAGATTCGAATTCAATCTCCCCAATGAACTCCCCCAGTCGTAGAGGCTTCAAAGTTACACACAAAAGCATCACTCTGGATGGATGAATGGTTAACATTTTAGAATTTCGTAAAGGTTTTACCAGTTCTACCCATACTCAGTGTTATTTAATCATTCTGAAGCACGAGAGCGCCATCATTTATTTTTCAAGCTCAACGTTGATGACTTTGCATGTAATTTGGTTACAATTTAGGGTGCAATTCCAATCCCGTATAATGCAACAGAAATGTTCATTGTGGGGTTTGCATTTCAACGTTGCCAGACGACTATATGGAAGCTATAGGATCTACGGCACCGATCTACGTTGATCTATACGTTTGTGTGCCATAGAGACTCCGCACGCGTTTTGGATACTTGGGAAATTTCCATAGAAACGGAGCTCCACTCAATGAGCCCAACTTCCAACTTGGTGCTCAACATTCCGCATGGTTGGTCTTTCCTCAATATCAATTGACCGCACGGTGTGTGTATGTCCAGCAGTGTGTATCTCCATGTATTATATCTCTATTGGTGGCTACTTATGATGGCGAATTGTTGATCTTTTAAAAAATTCGAAAAGCCACATTTAAAATTCTATTTTACAAAAAAAATTCCCCTTTTGATATTTAAATCATTCCAATTCATAAACATGATTGTTAATTGTTGAAATTAGTTTTTTTCTTTTTACATAAGCCCAAATAATTACACTGAGAGAAATTGGGTATGTAGATGAATCAAGAACCGTAATTAGATTCAACTGTTTTTCATTTAGAGTCCTAAATCAAATATTTTTTATTTAAATTAAAAAGTAGGAAAAACAAATACCAAAACAGTCATTTTAAACAGAAAGAGAGGTTACTTTGTTGTGTCATCGCTGCTTTCTCTGACAAAAAATAATCATTTGGTTTAAATACTTTTGATTTAAATCAAATATAAAATCCGTTGGCACAAATTTATCGATTTTTTTTATTTGAATCAACAGCTTTTTCGTTGAGTCTAATGAAAGTTTTTTCTCAGTGTCAAGGTAGACTTTTACGAACGACACAGCAAAATTACAAAAAGGGTGTGTTAGAAATTTACTTTGTCTCTACAAAGTAATTCTTTTTCAATGACGTTGTAAAAATGTAAAGGGTATTTTAAATCGACCTTCTTCCCTTCCTTAGAACTCCTCATCTGATAACTTTTGCATCATTCATTCGATTAGGATGGGGATTTCAAAGAATGTCTTGGAACAGCTTCTGCATTAAAAGCCTCACTTCTTTAACCCCATCCTGCGCATTCCTCTGAACCAATAAAGGGATTCTCAGGACTCAAAATCAAATTTCAAAGATAGCAAATGCCGGATTACTGAGGTATATCGATAAAAAATTTAAAGTCACTATGAATTGAAATAAAAAAAATTTATAAAATAAATATAATTCTTAAATATTTTTATTTAACTGCATTTGTAGCAAACTAAAAAAGTTGGAAACTAAAATGCACTGCAGATCCGCTTCGTTTATAATCTTGGTTAAAAATTTATCAATTTCCAAATTTATCAAGTTCGGTCTAGGCAATCAACGAATGAAACCTTCGAAATATCGTTTTAGTTATTTACTGCGCATTAATGTTGGAAATTGTCTTATGGATATCAACGAATAACATGGAAAGTGATAAATTATGTAAAAGTAAAAATTTTTTAGACGTTGGTGTTGAGTTGACAAAGATGTCAAATAACATAATATATTCGAGCCCTGGTAAAAGCAATATCACCCAAAAATTCTGGCATATAAGCGATAAAGTCATTAAGTTTTTAGTATTCAGATATAAACAAAAAACCTAAATGCCTTCCTTAATGTACTGTGTTCAGTCAAGAATGTAGAAAAGATAAAACTAAATATGAAACGAAACTTTTAATGTGATCGAAAATATTCGACAAGAAGACTATTATTCCTTGAGGATCTTTAGCAATCTTTTATTGCGTTATTCAGTTTGTATTGAACATTTTTAAGCACACTTTAATCAAACATAATAAGTTATTTCTTTAGGATAAACCCTTGTAAGACTTAAAAAGGAGAAAATCAATTTTATGTTGTCCAAATGTGATGATGTCATTTTCACAGGAACCCATCACTTATTAAATTATACTTGAATCACTAACATGACATAAAAAGTATGAAAGGTCAAATGTCACTAAGGGAGTTTTAAGAGTAAATATCAGAATTCATTATGAGACTGACATGAAAATAAAATGTAGTTTGTGTGGTGAAAAAATAATAAGTTTTTATCTTTGTTTTTTTTTTTAATTTTATTATCCATTGAAAATGTTTATGATTTACACTAGAACATGTAGAGACAAAACATATTTTCAAAGAGATCTGAAAATTCAGTAAAATTATCAGTTGTGATCAACACAAAATAAGTAAAAAAATTATATTTATTTTAAATATCTCGAAACCCGTTAATAAAACGTAAAAACCGTTAAAGCAAAAATAATTTTTTTCCCAAAAATGCATAGTTTCCGAGGAATTTTCAAAAAAATTGTAGTTTTTTTTTAAAAAATGTATGGGAGCTAACGTTTTTTTTTCGGAAAGTTTATAAGAACCTACGATTTTTGTAAAATTCATTTACGAAATATTTCAAGTCCCTAGCTTAACCCTCTAACGGCCAATTTATTCACTAGGAGTTAAATCGCCTTAACTCCCTTAACTCACCTTTAACATGGAAAATAAGGTTAGCTAACTCCCTTAACTCACTAACTCGGCTTAACTCCTAGTGAATAAATTAGGGGTAACCGGAATATTTCCGAGAAAAATTCACTATAATATGACTTTCAACTTGCGACAGACCGTAACCAAGACAACGTACAGGGCTAATTTTTTTCCAGCATGTAAAGCGATAACTTACAAAAGTCAGTGTAACACGTTCCGGCGATTTCCGGCGATTAAAATTGTTACCCGTTATAAACAAGCGAATTCCCTGAAGCCCGCCTTAAGGCGGGCATTCCGGCTAGAGGGTTAACGCGTTCTCGAGTTATTTAAGAGTACCAGGAAGACCGAGCCATGCTCGGAATCCTCAGAATCCTCCTTTTGATATTTTTTTTGGGGGAAAAGTAGATTCACGTTAACCTCACACTAGGTTTCCTGAGGTTTTAAATCTCCGATCCAAAAGCTCACTCCGCTAACTTCCTCGGAGAAAAAGGAAAGAAAGAATATTTTTGTTATCACCACAGGACCTTTGGTTTCGAATATTGAATTTCCAACATCATGTTCGGGATCAGCGACCTCACACACCCTATAGTGTAAATTTTCCTGAAGAAAAACGGGATAAAGAATATTCACAGTATCCTTATAGAACTTTAACGAATTTCCCTGAAGATGGGACCTAAGATGGTCGCATTTTTGTCTCCAAAAACTATAAGTAGCCGAATTTCATCAAAATCTATAGAACCTGTTTCGAAAAAAAAATATAAACAAACATGAAAACATACAATTGTAATTCTTATTGCAGTCTGTCTCTGAGTAATTGAATCCGATTGCAATTGCAACATGATTCGTATAATGAGGTTCAGGGAACTTGATTGTTTTGTAATTACTATTTATCGCTGCCGATAGATATCTAAAAATTGATATTTTTAGAATGCATATCCAAAAACCTTACTCCCTAGCAATATTGCGAATTTCCATTAAAATACCTTCACGTAATTCGAGACACCAGGCTAGGGGTATCAAGGGGAGGGAAAAGTCAGGTTTGTATTGGAAAAATCGAAAGCCCTTAGCCCCCTTAGTAATACTGTAAAGTTTCATTAAGATCGGAGCACCCAATTCCAAGATACCAGGCGAAGGGTATCGAGGGGAATTTTCTCAGGGGTAAGACCTATCTAGATCGATTCCTTGTCCCCGAAAATCCCTAACCACCAAGTTTCATTAAAATCGTTAGGCGGGTTTTCGAGGTCGTTTGTGCAGACAGACAGACAGACAGACAGACAGATGCAAGGACATTTGCCTGAAATGGATTTCGTACTGATCAGTAAGTTTCTATCTGCCTCCGTTCTCGAGTCGGTCTCCGTTATGAATACAATACTTTCCTTCTATGACAGAGGAAAGTAAAAAATGTGCGAAAGATAACTAAATTACAATAAAATTCGTGAAGATAACGAGCTTTAATTCTTAAATATGGATTTAAGGATTAATTTGCATAAAATTTAGATTTCGAAATAACAAAACTAACAGAAATGGTGCTCCATTTAATAAAATTAAACCTGAGTTATAAATTGGCAGCCTTCCAAGGATACTTTAAGCTTAAAATTGAATTAATCAGAGAAACATATGCTATGCAGTAACAGTCAAATGAAAGTTAATTGGCAGCAGGCTAAGACATTTAATCGATAAAAATGACAATAAAATATTACTGCTATAATCTAAGATCATTAGGTATTGTATATCACCATAAAAAAAGTTCCTTTTTTGGCAAACAATCGAAAGGAGCAGAGGCATTAACCTCTTTCTAATAGTGTTTCCACATATCTCGAGTGAATTTGTTTGTTTGTTGTTTGTTAGCCTCATAAGATTCTTAGTTAGCTTTTATTCGATTCATTTATCTCCTAATCCAAAAATATGTTTTTCTTTGCAAGTAGAGTCAGAAACCTACACAAAAATTCGCTACAAGTGGCAGAGTTCCGCTCGTATTGAGCTTTTCAGCCATCATCGAAATGGAGTAAAGGCGACGACCATCATGCGTGTAAAACAGGAATTTCGTCGGTTTTTTTTCAGGATTTCCTTTTTATCATTCTGGCAATATGAGATACTTAATATTCTGTGCCGCAACATAATTTCGTTCCTAATTACCCAATAAGATTCATTCGTTATCGAATTTTTATTTGACTTGGGATTTCTCCAAGGATTTTTTAAAAAAATATTAACACTTTTCGTACATTGATTAAAGGCAATGGACGTCACTGTAAACTTTGTCCTTCCCCTGTTATTCGCGCAAACAAATTTGATGGATACCATAAAAATTAAAAGCCTTTTATAAATCTAAGCGAGAAAAATGAGGTAGGAATATTTTTTGGGACCGATTTTTGGGACCGGGCCTCGAAGGATTTTAGCTGGATCAACTTTTTTCCCTTCGCGTATTCTCCGAATATTGAAAGCACACCTGAAACGCCTACAATGACTTTTTCAACAATTGATTTTCTTACGATTGAAATCTTTTGTATTTGCGCTTCCTAAGACAAAATTTAAAAAAAAAAACCATAATAACTGTCAATCTGAGTAAACCCCTATTTTGCATTTTATTTTCTTAAAAAAAAGGTACAAACTAAAAAAATTTCTTTTGTGGCGAATTTAGATAGAAAAACTTATAAAATTAAAAAAAGAAACATTTTCTTTGTCTTTTGCAACTACATAAATGCCTTTAAGGGATTTGTTTAAAAAAAATCTACCGAGACAAAATAAATGGCAGATTAAGATTGCAATCTTGTTATAGGTGGAAAGAAAATTTTGGTAAACAAACAATGAAAATCCAACATGATCCCGACGGTCGTAAAAGTTTTATCATCAAAAAGTTCGTTCTTTCAGCAAAACGTCGATATCATCGAAAAATCAAAATGTCCGAATCAAACTTTTTCTTGCATTGGAACAGAATGAAAATGAAAAGACTTATAAAAATTCTGCGGTTAGTCGCATAGTAATCAATTATCTTGGATCTAAAATTATATTTTTTATAATTTACGGTGATGTATTAATATTCAAATATTCAAATAAAATAATCCATCAGCAAAATAATTCACATAAAAAATTTCATGTATAATTGAGTTTAGTGCTAAGGTGTACCGTTTGTGTTGTCGCATGCGCGATTGTTAAAGACAACCAAACAAATTTAGACGTTGTTTTTTCTACAGAAGATATAAATTTGCACTAAAAACAAATAATGGTTATACAGATAAGAACAATTTGTAGCAGAAATTTCTCGATCTCCTAAAAAAAGGTTTTTAAGTTTTCGATTGTCGAAAGAAGGATTTTAATTTTTTGGGTATCCAAAAATATTTTTCGCGTTATATGTATTACAATACTTGCGACACGACAAAAATGTCATGCGAACCGACCCGGCTGAAAAAACATTTGCTTTTTAAAAGCTTTTATTTTGCTTGCTTATTTGTCTGTTTGACAGGGTCAAATCTTGTAACCACATTTTAACACACCGATGACAATATAATATGTACAAACGCATACATCAGGAAACAAAATGGCGGCTGTCAGGCGCCATGTTGTATAAATTGATTATACACCAAGTACCCATTATGTGGGGTCTTAAATGAAAGGGCTTGGAAAAACATTTATAAATTTGTTTTTCGAACTTCGCAAAAAAAAAATTAAAAAAAAAACATTTTTTAAATGAACTATAAATCAGTTTTTTTAAAAAACTATCCGCATTTTGCAAATCTTATATAACGGATTCTTTATTAAGTCTTCAATTAGTATAAATATATGATGGATCTATATTAGTATACTCTGATAGAAATACCTGAAAGCCTTTTTATTTGAAAGAACTTTTTAACATCCTTCCCATTTTCCCAAATTTTTTATACGATTTCCTATTTAAGCTCAAAACACCCGAAAGGACAAAAATACATATTAAAAAGAAATAAAAATTGAAAATCCTTAATTGGTGATTCTTGGGAAACAATATTTCTTTAAAAATAAAAAAAACCGAATTCTTAAAGATAAGTATTTACAATTTAACTAAAATCCAAATATTATATTAAATTTACTTAAATAAAGTGCCCATTTTGGATTAAAAACGCTCTTATAATTGGATAACGCCAGAAGTGTGTACTTAAACCCTTAGAATTTCAGATGGTACTCATTATGCCATATCATATTAAGCTCTAAGCCAACTATATTCATATTATCCACCGAACCCGAATTATCCATAGCTTTAAATATATCTTTAAGATGCCGATCCCAACCCATCTTTTCACATTAAGGTGGTATTTTCCATTCATTTCGGTAGCTGGGAAAGTTTGAAGCTTTTGCATTTTCTCTGTGAGTTGAATTTATATCCACATGACTTTCCACCGCCGACTGAATGCCTTTCAACTATTTTTCCCTTTTTCATTGGTGTTTGGAGTTCAAGCGTAGGTTTTATCAGACTTTCATAAAATGTTTATTTTCATCATATATTCTACAACCCTTTAAAGTTAAACACTCACTGGCGGTCGTTTAATTTGTGACTATTTACGAGTATGTTCTACAGAAAGAGTTATAAAAGCATCAGGACATCAGGACTAATATTGGATACGATTGTACTTTCCCAAGTGTGAATTTACACCATTTACTTGACATTTAAGCAAAGAAATGTGAAAATTTAATGCTTTCTCTCAACATCTTAGAATTTTAAATGATACGGCCCATCATCATTAGGCAACAAGCATGAAAACTAAACTAAAATATTTTTTCATTGCTTTGAATCTTGAGAATGTTGCATGATTACGAAATATGTAGTGTTTTTTACTTATATATATATATATAATATATAAATAGAAAATAAAAAAAAGTGAAACAGTTCCATGATAGATGTAACTTTTATCTAATTTATTTGATATTTTCCTCTCATACCGCTGTGACTCTCATTTTACCCTTAAAACATGAGTTTTACACAGCTTTTCAAACATGACAAAAGGTAATAATTTCCCAAAGGGCACAGGCTACAAATGTAAGTATCTGTCTGTCGTAACCATTCATCTAAAGCAGACATACCTATATAGATATTCCGTTATTTTAAGGATAATACCATATACGATGCTTCAAGTGCCCAAAGTAAATGAAGAGGAGTTGCACGGCTTAATGGCAGTCAACCGAACGTAACAGAGGAAATTCAAATAAATTATTAACTTGGGGCATAGCATACTCACTCACGATACTACATTCACGTCCAGAAAGGAGGCTTCTCTATAATATGTTTATAGGTGAAAAAAATCAGTCTTTTTTGGTCGTATTTCTGTTTGAGTTTTTATCCGTAAAATTAGGATTGCTCCACTCCACCGAAATCAATAATTTGCGCCAATTATAAAAAAACACCTTTAGACAAACACTTTATGCACAAAAGTTTAAAGCAGACGATAGCGGAAATCGCACTAAAATTTTCTTCTACTTTTTTTTTATTAATGTTTGAATTCAGAATCCGTCTATTTTGAAAAAACCACGAAAAATTGACTAAAGAATATCTCAAATCCATCCAAATGCTAACAATTCGATTACAAAACAGCCTCTGTGCATCGAATATAAATCGAATGATTTTCACCTCCGTATAATTTCAAATACGGATTCTGATTCAAAGTTTTGCGGAATATTCGAAAAATTTTCACAACCCGCACCCAACCGACTGAAGGGAAAGCACGTGACAAATGCTGAATGCTCTCAGAAAAACGCGACGGCAACGACAAAGGTTTCAACTGTTCTTTCTGTATCCTTTTTTTGTTCTGCCTCCCTTTTCCAGAACAAACTTTGCTTCTAAAAGGAAAAGTCCTTAATTTGTCTGGTGTCAGTGTCTTCGCCGACTCGATTCGAATTGTTAGGATTCGGCGCAAACCCCATAATTGCATGGAGGACGCCATGCCATTAAATGTCTTCCAATGTGGTAGAGAATGATACATTATTATTTCACCCCACATGTTTCACTGGCTTTTTGGGGGAGTATTATGGCGAGCTTTTGTGAAAATTATCGATCGATAGATGCGGTGGTGGAAAAGTAAAACCTCATAGTCTCACCGTCATGACCAAAAGTGATGATGATTAAAAAGCTAACCTGAAAGCTTACTGCCAGTGACGGGATTGAGAATGTTCGATAATTGACAGTTTTTATAGGTAATATTTTTAAATTTCAACGGATGAGGGTGTTATCTTGTAAATACATTGGATACTTTGGCAGTTCACATGAAAAAGTTTGAAAAAATATTTCACGCAAAAGCAAGGTGACCAAATTTCGGAAGTTAGAATGCGAGACTCAGGGAAATTTTTTTTTCAATTCGTCGATTCAAGAATCGATCGTTTTGATCAACATATACTAGAAGTAGCCAAACATTTTTTCACCCTCAATCACATTGAGAATTTCGCAAACTCTCATCGTTGTAGAAGAAATGCAAAAGGGAAGTGACAGCCGCAGAAGAATCTTTTTCCGTCGCAGGGAAATTTTTTGCGCCGCAGGAGATTTTTTTTAAAAGAAACAAATATGCCGATGTTTACATGTTTACCGAAAATCGTGAGATTTTGAAAGGTTTTTCCTGCGGTGAAATTTTCGTTGTAAATATTGATTTTTGGTCACTAATAAATTCTGTAGTAATACGTTAAAGTGGCTTAAGTCGATTTTCAGGCGAAGTCAAACTGATCTGTATTTGTATTTCAACACATATCAATTTGGCATCGCCTGAAAATCGACTTAAGCTACTTTAACTTATTACCACAGAATTAAAAACAGTAATCCACGGAGCTCATATAATGTGGCTAAAGTTAAAAAAACTTTGTGTGTTGATAAAATTAAAAAAAATGTTCATAAAAGGTCTTTGTAAAAATGTTTGATGCATCCAGAATTTATGAATACCGAAATTGGCAATTTTTATTTAAAAACTAGGTAATTCCACAAAAAAAAAAATTGCTTTTTCTATTGATGAATTTTACAATTCTGCTGTAAGCTTGCTTATTTTAAGGTAGTATTGCAAAATTTTAGTTAAAGTCGGTGTTTTTAAAACATATGGTGCACCGAAAACGTATTTATGAAATATATTGTGCACTGTCACTGGATTCTCCCTTTTCCACTTTTATTCACCATCTGAAAGTGTATTGTTGACAATTCTTTTAGCTTTTCCTATATACACAATTTTATATGTTTTTTCAGTTAGTCCTGATTCAACAGTACGAATTAATTTAGATCCAAAAAGTTGTGTTCCAAACTTGAAGTGAACAATGTTTCAATGGTAAACTGTGGCAGCCAAGGAAACCGGAAAGCTGCGAAATACGAAAGCCAACATTGGAAAATTGATTCGGAACGCGACATAGTAAAGTTTTCTCGTTTATCGATTTTTCAAGCAGAATTTTTCCCACACTCAAATGTCATTTTAGAACCCCTATCGTTTATCACAGGGCAGTTCGGTTTCATTATTCTTGACTTTTTCAACGGAATTTGCATTGGCGACGGGTTACGTGAACAAAACCGTACGATACGTGGAATAGTTTAATAAAAAAAAGTCTTGTTAGTAGATGAAAATTCCAGGAATTTTCCTCTTGTAATTAATTAACAATAAAGAGGGACATAATTCACTTAATTATAAAATGTTTTCGATTGCGAATTTTGTACGGAAATTCCCTATTATTGCATTTTTCTGTTTGATGAGAAACATTTCGACAATCGGATATCATGTAGATACGCGTCGTGTAGCAAGACGAATTGATTTAGCATCATGCCTAGGTAAATATAACAAAATATTTTTATAACACCTTTTTCTGGTTAGTTTTTTTTACGATTTTTTCTTGCTATTACTTAAGAAGTTACTAAAAGAATTGTGTTAAGACGAAAGATCGGGCAGTTCTGCGATTGCATGTTTCAAAATATCGTTGAACCTTTTTTTTATATCATCAAACAATAACAGTGGATAAATAATAATCAGAGTGCATGTCATGAATTTGACCGATATTTGATAGAAAGTACATGAGTACGAATTACGAGTAAATATATATATTTTAAGCGAAAGAAACGTATCCTCACACCATGAAAAACGTACGTGAACGATATCCCATAAATCACTACCATTAAGAAACAGCTTATTTCACTCGTTTAATTTTCTGTTTTAGACGGATGTTTTTTGTTTGTTCTCAATTGATAAAATTCTATGAATCGGTGAAGTAACGATGTTTAATTCAAGATCTACAATCAATCAAACAAGTTATTGTCAAAATTTTCATGACAGGATTATTGATTACTAATAACGACAAAACTTTTGGCTATTACACTTTAATTTTGGGGAACACGCCTCATGTCCCTTTTCTTTATTGCATAAAAGTATTGGGGTCAATACCTCTGAAAGTATACGTACATATTAATTAGAGCTTTAATTATTAAATTAATACTACTATTTACAAACCCACCTCGTACATATGCTAATAAATGTACGATGGGGTATCACTAACCACCGCATAGTAAGATCTATATTTGAGATTTACAATTATATATATGTACAGTACAAGCTCAATATAAGGCACAAAAAATATATCATTTGAACAGCACATGACAATTTACACCATAACCTGACGAAAAAAATGTTAGGGTATGGAAAAATATGAATTTGCTAAAAAACTTGTGGTTTCGCAGTAAATCGCGAAAAACCAAATTGTGATTTTCAAATTTCTTTTTTTAATTTTGATTTTTTTTAGAAATTGTAATATACATTGGTGTACTTTATCGTACTGATACAAAAGATAATGGGCCTTACGAATGACCCGTGACTAACTTAGTAACAGCTTTTGGTGTGTGCGAATCGGGCTATTTGCTTGCTAATTCTAGTAAGTTTTCACACATTTATCACAGCGAATTTAAAACTTTTCAATAAACATAACAAAAGCTATAATTGCCAATCTGGCAATCATTGGAGACCCGTATGGTGATATTCGTATCAAAATTCGAACAGTTATACCAAAATTCCACTTTGAAGTCAAACTTTCCAATAAGATTTTTTAAAATTTATTCCAATCGGATTTTGATGTATGGGAGTTTTATGTAGAATCACATCCTAAATAACTTTTGTTCTTGGACTTTTTTGATAAGATGCACCGTTTTTGAGATATTCACAAAAAACGATTTCGTTCGTATGGGGGGTACCCCCCCTAATGGTCCATTTTTGCCCATTAACGAACTTAGCCTCGCATTTTACGAAAAACGGATCCACGCAAAATTTCAAGTCTCTAGCTCAATCCGTGCGCCCGCAATCCGCGCCACAGACAGACAGACAGACGGACAGACGGACAGACGGACGGACGGACAGACGGACGGACGGACGGACAGACGGACGGACATGGAAAATTCAATTTTTTTTATCATTCTAAACACACTGGTGTAATTCATTTTTGTGTGTGATGACGGGATCTTGGCGTTACAAACGGTAAAGCAAAGTTAATATACCCTTTGGTTTCACCATACGGGTATAAAAACTAGGATTTGAACCGAAATTAGCAAGCAAATAGCCCGTTTCGCACACACCAAAAGCTGTTACTAAGTTAGTCGCGGGTCATTGGTAAGGCCCAATAAATTTAAAAATTTTGTTTTTGTGTTGCTGTCTGTCTGAATGTTTGTTCCAGCATCACGTGAAAACGGTACTTGCACACAGGTATAGTTACTTGCAGAATAAAGAATAGAATACTTTTTATTGACCTCCCCCATCTCCTTCGATGCCCCTCCCCTAATAACTTTTGAAGCGTTCAACCGATGAGGATGCAGTTTCCACAATTACAGAAGTTATCCTTTGGGTAAGATTTTCGCCCACTAACATCGTTTCCATTGGCATTATCATCAATTAAATTTGAATTAGGAAAAACTAAATTTATTTTGGGTTAATCGGGGACAAAACGCCCCTTGTCATTTGGGGCGAAGATGGCTGAAACTAAAATTTGATTTGTATGAAAATGAAGTACAAACAATCAAGAAGAAATGTGCGTCGCGGACGAAATTCTTTAAACAAAATGCTCAATGATACAAATCCAAAAGCTATACAGTCCCTCTCTACGTTCCATTAATAACCTTAACGCAAATTGTAAAAAAACATTAATAAAGAAAAATACACCACATTCCAATTTGTTTTTTTTGAAAAACATGCGGGTTTTGTGGAAAATCGTTGAAAAATGCTCCGTAGACGAAAAAATGTAACTTACAACTAAGAGTTAAGAGTTCCTTAGCCGAAGTATATTATATTTTGTATATTTGGTGATCGTTATTTCTGACGTTTGATCAATTATAACTAAATTGAACAATCCAAGACAAAAGTTTATTTTCCGGGACAACATGGCCAAATCCGGGACGTATGGTCACCCTATGTATAGCAGGCTTTAAACGACAAAGATTTCATGTGTTTTGAACTCAAAAAATATTTTTCAAAAATTATATTAATTACAGGTCGTTTTGATATTCATCGAGACACAATTATACGAACAGAAGAGTCCCAGTCGATGGGTGGCAAATACCTCCAAGGAGTGGGGCTTCAAACCTTAGATGAGTGCCAGAGACTGTGCTGTGAATCCGAAGGATGCGATGTTTTCATTCTAGAAGAAAAGGTATTCTAAAAATATCAAATTTAGATGACAAAACCAAAATTTTTGTTGTTACAGGGTGAAGGTTTCTGTTATTTATTTGAATGTGGCCCTCCAGAAAATTTCCGCTGTAAATTCACAAGGCATGCAAACTACACGAGTGCAGTATTGACTCCGATTCGCCATGTCACGTCTCCACCGGGAATAAAGGTTCCAAACCCACCTCATTCACCTCAAATGCCAGCTGCTAGCCTTTCTCAACATGAGCTTGAATTAAGAAATTTGAAACAAAATCCGGATGGAAACATTCAAAAAATAACTTCCACATTAATCCCACCATTGGGTGTTCGAATTGGCGATCAACTAACCACTCCGAAAAGTACCAAAGTTGGTGAATTTTTGAAAATTCGAAATTATTGATGGTTTTTGCATTTTCAGGTTCAGCAGCAAAATCCAGCCATTGCGGTCGCTTTCAATTTCAGTGTCATTCAGGTGAGTGTATCGCAGTTTACAATGCTTGCGATGGAATTCCCCAATGTGAAGATGGAAGTGATGAAGGTCCTGAGGTAAAAATATTCTAACAAAATATTTGTAAAGTTTGAAAATCTCTAAAAAAATTTGTTTGATAGTGTCCTACAGGATCTCCAGGTGGAACCAAAGCCTCTGGTTCAGATGTTAAAAATCTCGAAACGGGAAGTGTTTCTATACAAAATGTAAATCGATTGTCGCCAAGCGATGTCTTATTAACAAATGTATGTGATATATTTATGTTTATTCAAAATACATTATTTAAAGTGTTTGTTCCGCTTTTAGCAAATTCCAAGTCAGCGGCAATATCAGCAACAAGCAATCCCTGCACCAGTCATTAATAATCGCGAGGATCCAATGTCGGCTCCACAAAGTTGGCCAAATCATAAAATTCAGGACACTCAAAATGATTTAGGTACGCAATATAAAGTTTTTGGCAGTTGCAAAGTGTTGCGGCTGAATTCGACTTTATCCGCACATATACAGTTTTAACATTTAATTTAGGAAACTGAATTAAATTTCGTTCAAATAGACAACACAACAACAATTTTAAAATGTTAAATCACATCTTCCGGATTAAATTTTTGTGGCAATGTCATAGATGTATCAACGTATGTCTAAAAATAGAAAAAAATATGTCCACTATTGGCACACTAAGAATATGAAATAGTGATGAAAAACGATATTTTTGTATTACGAAAGCACACGCGGAAAATGCGGGCAACACAAAATTTGATCAAATAAAGTTTCTTATGGCTCAATCCAAATTCAAATTGCCGAGGGGTGTTTGCTGTTGAAAATTATGTTCTATTTCGCCCACTATTGATAAATGCGTAAATTAAACTTGATTAACTCAAACAAGACATTTGATTTAAGCGCCAAAACAATGAGTACTTTGCTTGTACTGTACATACATTTTATAATATAGCCGACAACCAGACTTTTTGGTGCACTCAAAATTAGAATATTTTTTTTGGATAATTTGGGTTCACTGACTCCGAATCTGGCAGTGATTTGGCCTTAGTTTTTAAGTTATTTCGAAAAAATCTCGAAACTTTAATATAAATCATTTAATAAACCAGAGTATGTATCTCTAAAATTAGAGCTGATCCAGCCAAACCAAGATTCGGAATCAGTAAGCCCAAATTACCGCAAAAAAGATTGATATCAAGTACACTAAATTCAGTGTTACCCTGTTTAATTGATTTTATATGTTAGAAATTCTAAAGCAAATATAACAAGAATTTTTCGTATCGGATGTAAAAATATCTGAATTTAATTTCCTGCATTTAAAGATTGTGTGGAAAAATATACTCAACAGATTTTAATACGGGTTAGAGTAAAAGAAGAACTTCAACACCTACAAAATTCCAGTAAAGTGAACCAATTTTAAAAGTATTTCTTTGATTGCAGAGCATAATAGTCATATATTTAATCATAAAGGCGGTCTGCAAATCGCTTCAAATAACTACGCACAACCATATCCGAACCAGGGAGTCAATATGTACGGAGGAATGCAAAGGGATCTCTACCCGCCAGATCTTCAGGATTCAGCATATCGTAATATCATCGTTCAAACTCAAGGTAAATGAAAATACCAACTTAGAATGGTGTTAATTTACAACTCTTAGATCGAATGGTTCCTCCGAATCTAAATTGGCAACAGCAAAATCCAAATCAGCAGCAAATGATAGCAAATGGACAGTATTTGGTTCACGGTCAGCCAGCTATTCAAATGAAACCAATTCCAGGACCACCTCAGGATGCGATGGGAGCTTATCCTCCGCAACAGACAGTTCCCGCAGTTAGTGGACAACCAGAACCTGTAGCTTCGAATGCAGTTCCGAATTCTAAGGAAAAGCAGAAAGGATCGAAACACGAACATAAACCGACAAGCAATAGTGATGAATCTGAAGAGTATGAAGATTATGCGGAGAAATCAACGGAGCCACCCAAAAAGGTAACGTTTTCTTTTAGAAGCCTTACAAAAATGTTTTTTAACGGCTTCTTTAAACTCAGAAACAAAGAAAGCACAAAAAGATTTCCAAAGACAAGGATAAAGTTAAAATTACTAAAACTGAGAAACCAGCAGATTCTCCAGTGCACGAGCAATACAAAATGATTAAAAATCATTTAGAAATTGAATTTGTCGATCACGATGGGCAGTCAGAAAGGCCAGGTGGAGCAGTACTCTCATTAACATTAGGTAAATAATTAAAATTTAACCTTACAGATTGCGGGTAGAACCACAGTGTTTTCGGTGGTTTTCGCAAAACAACTCTGCCATAGTGACTCGAAACTGATAAATTCAAATGATATTTTTTTAAAACTACATACTGATTTTTTTCTTAATCAAACAACAATTCTATTTTCAACAGGAGTTATTGTAACAGCGGCATTAGCAATTTTAGTTGGTTGTCGAATGCGAACTGTTGGCCGTCGAATACGAAGAAATGGCAAAGCCCCATATGCACACGATGCTGATTTTCTCGTCAATGGAATGTATTTATGAGCATAAAATCATCTTTACTTTTAGATGCGTTTAGTTTGTTTCGAGCAAGCGAAGGAGATTTTTCTTTGATTTTTTTAGTTATGTTTTTGTGGCTCTAATTATACTTTTTCGCTTATATCTTTAGAACTAGAAAGGATGGATTAAAAATGTTTAATTGAATGGACTGCAAGAATTTGTTAAAAACAAAAAAAAAATAGATTTTCCAATTAAATCAAAAGAATTTGTATTTGTAAGAATTACTTGACAAAAGAATTCTAATATGTAATCTATGTGTATACATGAAAAAATATTCATATTTTTTTCATTTATACGTATTTATTTTTATTGAATAAAAATAATATATAAACTTAACGATGTGTTTCTTCAATTAAAGATATTAAAGGGTTGCAGCAAGAACTCGACTTTCGGAAAAAGGAGGTAACTCCAAAATTTAAAAGATTTTCTCCTGTTCCAAATTGGGGGTGATCTAACCCGGAATCAATTCAAAATACGATTTTTTTAAATACAGGGTGTACCAAAATAACGTTGACAAAGATTTTTGTTTACCATTCATTAATTTGTTGACAAAAACAAAATTTAAGACATTGAAAAGTTAATATAGTTTATATGAAATAATCATGTCTAATTAGATTCAAAGTGGCCGCCCTTAGCGCTGATACAGAGTCTCAAACGTTTCGTGAAATTTTCGGCTACACGCCGCAGCTCCTCCACTGATATTCGGTCCCACTCCCGACGCAAGGATTGCTTCAGCGAGTCTAAACTTTTGTGAGGCTTAGCGCAGGCCCTTGCCTCCAAAATTGACCATACACTGTAGTCCATTGGATTAAGATCCGGTGAGTACGGCGGCCATTCTGTGGACGTTATGAAGTCCGGAAAATGGGTCTGGCACCATTCTTGTGTCTTTTTCGCTCTGTGGGCCGGCGCCGAGTCTTATTGGAATGTCCAGTTCTATTGGGAAAGTGTTGCCGGGCCCATGGAAGTACAACGGCTTGCAAAATGTTACTTCGGTACACTTCCGTATTAATTTTAACGCCTTGATACACGAAAATGAAGGATGTTTTCCCACTAGGACAAATTCCGCCCCATACCATGATAGATATCGGATTTTGGCGGTGAATGATTACAGCTGACGGTCCGGAGGCTTCTTTTGACCAGCTCCTATCGATTTGACGGTTGTGAGATTTCCCAATTGTAAACAGTTTCTCATCGGTGAAGAGGATTTTCTCCCAGTTGCTACCGGCGGCGCGGCGTAGAAGTAGCCGGCTTCGCTGTAAGATAACTGGCTAGGACAAAAAGACAACTGGGTAGCACAAAAACAAAATATAACAATTGAAAATGTTGTTCCGAACATGGGGAAACGGAATATAATGGAGTCAATGCAGTATTTTCGGGCTAGAGTAAAAAATATTTTGTCAACGTAATTTTGGGACACCCTGTATCTTAGGCAACAATTTCAAACGAATGAAATTTGTCGAAATTTGTTTTGCTTGGAAAAAATACTTCTTCCTCTCAATATTTTGCAAAAAAAAAAGATTTTTTCTTAAAAATCTAAAAACTTCTGCATGAAAAATTTAACGAAAACAATGCAAACTAATTTCTAAATGAAGATATAATCACCTGTGTCGTTTTCGATTTCGTACATGTTTTTATTGGTAGAAAAGCACTAACAACCCAAAACGGTTTTTTAACATCTGATTTTTAAAAATCAAAATCAGTTTGATAAAATAATAGTGAGAACTTTTTAATTGGATTTTAAAATGTAGCAGAATTTTAAACTCCAGTTTTGTTGTCTTACCCCTAATTTATTCACTAGGAGTTAAGCCGAGTTAGTGAGTTAAGGGAGTTAGCTAGTGTTATTTTCCATGTAAAAGGTGAGTTAAGGGAGTTAAGGCGATTTAACTCCTAGTGAATAAATTGGCCGTTAGGAACCAATACTATAATTCATTTTTTACCAATTTGATTACACCGAACCTGCAATTTAATAAAAAAAAATTATCAAATTTGACAAAAGGATTTTAGTAAGTCAGACGGGTAGTTATTATTAATAAAACATTTATCAACGTGATAAAAACCATTTTGTTAAGACTGAATTTGTTAATCTGATAAAGAAATGGTTTACTTAATAAATTTAGTTTATCAAATTGATAAAAAAAATTTGATAAAAACAAATTTATTCAAATTAAACAACCGATTTTTGAACAATTTGATAAAAAATTTCGCTTGAAATTAAAATTAAAACATTTTAGAGAAAATTAGATGTTCTTTTCAATAAAAATTTGTTTTGCTCCACTCCCATTCAATTAAATGACGAAAAGTAAAAACGGTGTTTTTTGTTATGATTTTTTTTTTGTAAATAACAGCGAATATACAATAAAAATGCGCTAAACAAAATTTGGGGGTTAAGCTTTGTTGATTTGTAATTTTTTGAAAGATTGGAATATTCATATACGTTGGAACCTTGATAATTCGAACCTCAATAACTCGAAGATTTTTCAATTCCCTTGAACTACCTTATCTTAAGCAACGTTTACACCTAACTTTTTATTCCGCGAATTTTATTCTTCGACACCAAATTCAAGTTTCCCAACCATTCACACTACGATACGAAATTCAGAAATTTATTCATAAAAGGTCGAAAAACCGTCCGAATAATATCAAATTTTGACAATTTTTGCTAACCCCACGACTCCATTAGACTTTTTTCCAGATTGTATTTAAATCCAATCACGAAAAAATCTAATGGAGACTCAAAAAATCTTGCATCATGATTTCAATCTCCGTACTGTCATGATTTTTTCGGCTACTGAAAAATAGGATTTTTTTTGACATTTGTTCAGTCAAATTGGCTGATTTCTAGTTGGCTGCTCTGATTACCTCCTGGTTGACATTTCTATGCATGCTATGGAAACACAATAAAAATGAAAAATCATGACTGAAAATGCCCACGCGCTGATTTTTTTATTCGCCAAAATATGGAGTGGGGGAAAAAATCATGATTCTAAAAAGTCTAATGGAGTCGTGGGGTAAGTGATTTTCTTCTGCGATAGAGAATAACATTTGGGGACCAAATTCACAATAAAATTCGCACAAAAATTCAAGAAAAAATCACCTGCCGTTAAAATGACACTACATATGTTTTCTGAACATTTTTGCACAAGATATCAAAAAAAAAATTTACAAATGTCTCGATGGAAAATTTCAAAGGCAAAATGTCTAATCGAGACGAGATTTTACTCCATGTTACTTCAAAATGAATTTGAAATCAGCAGCTGGACGGATGTAGCTGAAATACTTGGGACTCTGAATTAATATACAGTGGAACCTCCATATAACGAAATCGCTAGGAGAATTAAACAATGTTCGTTATATAGAGGTTTTTGGCAAATTTTTTTATTTCATAACACTACCAAAAATCACATTTTAAACTAAATACATTTTTTTTATCAAGACGAAATTATTGATATAGGTACATATATTATTGTATAAGTGTTTATTTGTTTTTAGAGTTTGTTTTACGTAAATTTTTATTGGTTTCCCAAATAGACAAATGATTAGTAATTTGAAAAATTCCGTTATATGGGGAGAAAAAGGTCAAGAAAATATACTGCCAATAACACCAATTCTTTGAAGCTGGACAATTAGACGTAATAATACCAAAAGTTATTTCGATTGATTAAATTTTATCAACCATCAATCAGTCGACATCCGTAATAAGGCAATATGTTTCATGTATTTTTATAATAAATTATACTGTTATAAAAATCAATATCATATCTTCAAAGACTTCTCTCTTTATTGTTTGGCTGTGCAAATAAAAACAATTTGCAAAAAGGAAAATATCTAAACTTCTTTGGCTGTCTTTAAAAATCACGCAATGCGGCAATATTCAGTATGCCATAGTTATAATAAATGTTTTCAGGAACTGATTTTCAGACAATCCATTGAGCCACCTAAAAATTTCCAGTTATCAAAATTTCAAACACCAAACAGGTGAGTGTCCAATAAAATTCCATATTTATCCAGTTCACGTGTCGTTTTTATTTCTATTTCACAAAGATATATAATCATGAAAAATTATAAATGAAATATTTTATGCATATCACATTAAACCAAAACGTATTGAAGAAAAACAAAAAAAAAATTTTTTTCACGAGTTTAATTTTTTTTAGTTCATTTGTTTGAAATCTCTTAAATTTCTACGTTTAATATGTAACAGTCCCAATAAAACGAAATCATTTCGTGTTGAACTAAATTATAAACAAATGGCGTAATGATAAATTAAACTGGAATTTGTTGCAAGAAACTGACAAGAAAAAAATATATGTTATTCCTTACAATTCTTGCAATATACATAATCATTGCAATGTCTTATTATTTGGAAATTGCGTCAGAATTTTTTTTGCTCTATTTTTTTTTTAGCTCCTAAGAAATTTTTTAATTATTTTTTATCATTATTATTAAAAGAAATTATCCTAGAAATAAATGAACTATGTTTATATGAAACAACTAAAATTTAAGGTAATAATAATACATTTATGCTTAACTGTACAATTTTAGTTATCTTAAATGTTTTTCTACTCTCTCAATTCGTGAAAATTCTTTTAAAAAAATATTTAAATTAATACAAAGTTACAATCAAAACAATTACTAAATCAATTTATTATTAATATTTTTCCGGATTAAATGATTCATTTTATACTCGTTTTTTTTTAAATTCATTCGTAATTATTGTTAAAATAATTAATCATAACTGTTTATAGCACAAGAGCCGATAAAATTTCAAAATGTTGCGTGTAACTAATAAGCATATGAATATGTTTTGACGTTCTTCGTGGCAAAAATATATCTGCCGAAAATTCCATCAAATGATTTGGTCAGTTATTTGATATTTAAAGCTTCAAAATGATTCTTTCATTTCTAATCTTAAATTAGTATAATTAAGAAGTTCGAAAATTGATTGAAGTTCTAATTCCATGGGAAAATAGATCTTTCTGACTGAATAATGGTAAAACTTATAGAATCAATACTGTAGACTTGCCTGATGGACAATTCCCACACAATTCACATGCCTATGAGTAAAAAAAAATTTAATTCTTTCGGCTCTCGATATTTTTTACTCGAATTCGACTCTAATCAATTTTACCGAGTGGGTTCCACAATCTCTTTTCGTTTGTTTTCAAATAGGATGATTTTATAATTGATAGTTTTATATTTATGTTATTTATATAGGATAATTATTTCTTGATTATTTTTTTCACAAAATGTTAATGCTTTCTTTCGATAGAGAAAATCACGTTGCATATCTGAAAATAATGTAAATTGTTGTTATTTATTAATTGTAGGATATGTGAAAAAATTGATTGAAGAAATAAAAAATTTACGCATAAATAGAACAAAATGACAGAGAAAAATAATATTTTTATGAGTAAAAATCTAACACGAATTTTTACATAACATTCTTACGGGAATGTGTTCCAAAACGCCGCAGTAAAGTTTACCACTGGCCCTGTAAATTTTACTGTGGCGTATCGGGACGCGATTTGGTTTACTTGATGGAAAATATTTTCTAATTTAAAATACTTCTTTTGTAAAATACTTATTCAACACGCACAAAATTCTTTGATTTAAATAAAAAAAAAAGATTCACTTTAACAACGGAGTTTACTTTACTCGCGTTCCGAAATGCCCAAGTACAGTTATCGTTATGCAACTCTGCTCTGGAGTCAAGTTGAAAAATTTAACTCTGACAGCTCAACTCGAAAACCGAAGGAAGAATCAGCGATGATATTAATGCCTATTCTGAGATATGGCGTTGCGTTTATTTATTCGATACGCGACAATAAGTATTCTAGAATATGTAAAGTTTCATTTTTGTTATTCCCGCTGCAATTTTCTATTTGACTACATTGTGTGCTTTTTTTCAGAATTTAGTGGAAACACGTGTAATTTCGCATTGAGCCTAATTAATTGAAAATACCTTTTGGTCCAAAGTCGGGCGATTCTATCATGCTCTTCTCTATTTTGCAAATATTGCGTGGCAATACTTCCAACAAGAGGATCAGCTGAAAACAAATAACGAATATGTAAGATAACAAGAAATTAAAAGTTGAGACCTTATCATGTAATTCGAATCGAAAATTAAATCCATTCGAACGCAGCACTCAAAAAAAAGAAATGCATTGGTATCAAGTAAAACTTTGGTTTTTAGTGAAATGTACTGTCATAAAATAATCGAAAACGAGAAAGTTTGTGCTTATATTTAGTCTCAATGTTGAATAGCTATAAACAATAAATTGTAATCAAATATATATTATTCATGGTGTATCAGACGTAGAGGCTAATCTCGAAGGAGATGATTCTGTGGACAATTTCATGAAAAAAATATATTGCACCTACATAGAATTATAGGGTCTCTAAGAAAAAGAGTGCAAAAAATGTATTAAATCGAAATTCCTAAACTCATGAACCGATTTTCCTCAAGTTTCACTTGTTTGTAATATAATTGTATGGCCTTGAAAAATTAAAAATACTTTGATGAACATCTCCGAACTGGCAACGCTGACATTGGCAGCCTAATGCAAGGAATAAAATAAGGGAAATACAATTACTTTTCGAACTTGAGAAAAATCGGATCGGTTCATGATTTTAGGAGCTTCAATTTAAATCCTATAATTTTGTGTGGGTGCAAGATAGACCTCCCCACCGATATGATTTTTTGAAGTTATCCACAGAATTGCCTCTATGTCTGGTACACCCTGTATATATTAGACCAGACTGTTTATTGTTTATAGATTTTTCTCGATATTTCGGTTAACTAAAACCGCATTAAATATGTTTTGCAAGACAAAAATTCTTAAATAATAAAAAAAAACATTGAAATGATTTACATTTTGATTGATGTCGTTTCAAACATTTCCGTGCATTTAACTTTCGATTCGGGTTACTGGCTGAATAAACTTACCGGGATTGCAGTCTGTTAAAAGGGAGCAAATAGATAGCAGGACCTTCGATATAGTCAAAGCTGGTGACCAATTATCCTTGAGTATATCCAAGCAAATAACTCCCTGACTATTAATATTGCAGTGATATATTCTAGTCTTAAATGTTACCTAAATAATCCAACAAATGAACCATGAATGAAATATGATAAAAATCTTCCAGATTTCATTAAATTACGAATAATGTGCGCCTTACCTTTGGAGGTTTAAATGGATATTCAGGTGAAAAATGTATATCTAGAAAGAAGACGCCCCCTTCATAGACGGATCCAGGGGGTCCAAGTATAGTTGAAACCCATTCGTAAAGATTATCACCTTTGGGGCCAGCGCTGCAATTCGGTGGCGGATCTAGTGTGATCTCGGCTAACTCTTTCTGTATGCGTTTCGCAGAAGTTCCCAGCGCTTTTGAGATTTTTGGATTTGGTTTGGCGTCTTTTGAATCGGGCTTCGTATCGTTCGACTGTTGTGCTGTGTTCGGTCCACCATTGCTAGAACCGTTGCCGCTGCTGCGTCCTCTGCCTCCGCCTCCTCCACTACTGGACCCTGCACTAGAAGACATCTTCGATTTGTGACTGAAATTGTAAAGTTACGTACAGTCTAGAAGATTTGTAGCCGCTGGAAGGTAATTAAAAACAATTTGCGACTTGGACTAAAATGTAAGGTTAAGGGACCTTTGCGAAAAAAACTAATTAAATAAAACGAGCTGTTGAAAACCGTTCTGATTTCAATTCTATGGTATCGTAATTATTAAACACCCAATTTTCAATTGAAATATAGCTTCAATTTTCAATTGAAATATAAGAAAATGTGAAATTACGACCGATAAAAACGAAATGCAAGTCGTTCTCAGTCGAGTCCCAAATCGAAGTCTTTGTCTGGAAAGGTGACCACAGTTTCTCGGAAGTCTTGCACAGAAATCACAGCGAAATCCGCAAAACACATTCCCAGAAATTTAATTTTTTATAAAAATTGCTGAAAAAGTACACAGTTCGACTACTTAGAACAAATGGAAAATTTTTCAAACCCTCGAACTTGGAAAATCACTCCAAACAAGCGGCCATTTTACAAAAACGGAGATTGAATGACATTTTTCTCATTCCAAAAACAGACCAATCCACGGCTCCTTTTCAGTCTACTGCTAAATCCTTGAAAAATACCTTAGGCTTCCGTAGTGCACAATCCAAGCTACAGGAAATCCCAAAATTACTTGGTTTTCTATGGGTTTGCAGAAGGAAATTGACAGACGAATGAAAACCGAAAATTCAATAGAACGCTGGTAGTTTCTGAGAAAGATGCCAAAAAACAATCAGAAGCAAACGAAAGCGGGGCGAGAGGTGGCGATAGAACTTTGTCCAATTAACGAATCCAGCTGAAATCAGTTCAGAATTGTGGAAACCTACCTGTGAAAGTTGATCAGCACTAAATCTCGTCACTGCGATTATTTTTACACCAGAACTTCTGTATTTTGTGCAAAATTTCCGTTTTCCAAACGAAAGCCGAAATGAACAAATCCACAATCCGCTGTCAAACCACACACCACGCAATTGCACGCACACGAACGCACTTTCTACTATCCGGACACAGAAAAAAGATGGCTGCATCCAGTATTTGGGAAATTTTTTCGAAATGTCAAAAATCGGCATTGTGAAACTTGTTATACATCGCGCAGTAAATTTAAATGCCCGATTCACAAAATGTAAGTGGTTTCTGTATCTTTGAATATCCTTCCACTTTCCGATTCGTAAACTGTAATTTTGGCATTCTGTATCTGTAAGTAGCTATCAATTTGTCTGTATAGTTACGACGAGTAAAAAGAAAGTTATATTTTCGGTATTTTTATTTAAAACAAGTAAAATCATTTTAATTGTTACGTTTGTTTATGGTCGGGCATTGGCTGTGAAGCGATTTTGTGCAAATTTTTGTTAAATTAGTGGAAAAAATACAAATTTCGACTGATGACAATTTTTTTCGCAATAAATTTACTCCACAGGAGTCTTCATTTCATAAAATAATTTATTTCTTATTATCGTTTGGTTTACTTCAATGTTATATGCCTTATTTGATTCGAAAAGATTCCAAACAAAATAAAAAAACTTGTTTACATTTATTACGTGCTTTCAGTCTTTGGTATGAAGCTCAGTGGGGTCAGCCTTTGATTAAAGCCTAAACCCCAATTACGCGTTCGCGCGTGCGGCAGCCACGCGGTGAAGGTAAAAACTACGTATATATATGAGTAAATGTATAATTGCGTGTTGCTCAGACGCGTTGCCGCGTGCCTGCCGCGTAGAGTAGGCTCAGTTTCTACTTTTAGACGCGGTGACAACTACTAGATGCCAGAACAAAATCATGCCGCACGCGCGAACGCGTAATTGGGGTTTAGACTTAAAGTTCAGCAGTTAAGCTTTTGAGAAAACTGAGTAAAAGGAATAACTTTTTTGAAAGATATGCGCCCTTGTAGAAAATTGTTTTTAAAAATGTGCCGCAGGCGACAAAAATGGAAATTTTGGGCAAGAGTAGTTTTATTATAATAGGACAAAAATCCAAAACGAATTTTTACCCAATTTTCGAACAAGAAACATATTTTTGGATAAAAAGGTCAAAATAGAAACCGATTGTACGTACTTGATCAACATGGTTGACATTTTACTTGCTAATGGCACTAAAATTCACTATTTTCAGAAAACTCGCAAAAAATTTGTTTTTGTGTCGAAAATGTAATAGGGAAAGTCTTACTTGGTCGTTGGAGTTAACCCTACGAGGATTTAAGTAAATAAAAATATTTTGTTTGTACAGAAGTCTTTATTTTTCGATCGCTTTCTTTGACTTAAATACACGAACAGTATTATCACTGCCACCAGACACAATAAACTTGGTATTCGACCAATCAACATCCAACACTTTATCGTCGTGTCCAAGTAGATCATAAAGTGGGGCTTTTGGACTTCTGCTATCCCAGAGTTTGACATGATTATCGTACGAACCGGATATGAAAAGAAACTCCTCATCTTTCGACCACATCACAGTTTGTACCCATTGCGAGTGGCCAAGGAAGGTGCTTTTAACAACTGAACCTTCTGCAATGAAACAAAAATTATATTCAAAGAAATTACGTAGATTTTCGCCTTCGAGTTTTGACTTACGATTTGTTCGTGGATCATATAATTTTATATTTTTATCTGGAGACGCAGCTACAATTAAACCGTTTAGCTTAGAGTAGCTAATATCAAAGAATGATTTATTTCCAGTGATTTCTGACTTGATTCCCTCCAGATTCAGATCCCAGATTTTGATTGTGTGATCCCAAGAGCCCGTGAGGATAGTTTGCGAATCCATGTACTGAACACTTGATACACATTCACGATGTCCTTGCAGTGTCATTATTGGTGTCTAAACGGGAGTGTAATTTTTACATTAAAAAAATACTTTTGATAAATTTGATATTTCAACAAACCCTTGTTTTGCTTTGGTCAGATTTTAATTTCTTCATTTCGGCATCACCGTCGTTGTCATGAATATCTAGGATATTTGGGAAATATTTAAAAATAGGAAAATATATTAAGCTAAAAAAATAGTTACCGGCAGACCATATTTTCAGCATTGTATCCCAGCTGCCAGTAGCAAATTTCGTTTTATCTGGGCTTATGTCCACCGAATCGATTCCTCTTTCGTGTCCTTTACAGACTTGTACACAATCCACTGCATTATTTTCAATATTCCATTCCCAGAGCATCGCAGTTTGATCCTGGGAGCAGCTACAATTCAAAGATTACTTTTATACATTGAGCAAGCATTCGCTTTCTTTACCTGACAAAGACTCCAGTGGTGTCATTCAGCGACACCCACGAAACCGCCTTAATTGGATTACTGTGTCCCGGAATGGTCAAAATATGCTTTCCTTTTGTTGTCCATATATTGAGTGTGTTGTCATAGCATCCTGTAAGAATCCAACTGCCGACTGTATGGACAGCCGAGACCCAATCATCGTGGACTAAGCATTCTTGAGGTTCGGGCGCCGGAAACCTTTCTACATATTCGATTCTGATAATGTCCTCGAAGGAGATGGTCTTAACTCTCAGGAAATCGCCTAGTCTTGTTCTAAAAGGGTTCAATCATGTTGAGATACCGGCTTTATCAACGATTTTATTCAATTTACCTCAAATATTCACCGGCAACCAGAAAATCAAACTCAACGACATGATGATCGGCGTTTTCTTTCAGTAATGTGTTGATTAAGGTATTGAGCTCTTCTGTAGACACGCTAGCACCTATAGAATAGGGAACGTCGGGCACTGCGTATCTGTAAAAAAATAAGGAATTTTTAGCAGGAATTTCAGTAAACATAACCTCAAAATTTCGTACTGTTCCTGTTTTGTGACAAAATGCACCTGCAGTTGGCCTTCACCAATTTCGATTTCCATTGTTGCGAGAAACTCAACACCCAATTAAGGATTTGCGAAAATTTCAATGTGAGATTAATTAATATTTTCTAAATATTTACAACAAAATTGAGAAGCACACCGAAAAACTCTTGTCGCCTTGGAATTGTTGTTCTTCTTTATGAAAGTTGCTTTCTCATCACATCATCTTTACGGGGTGAACATGTTTACATGATGACTTTTATTGACTATTCCAATCATTTCCGTAATTTCTGTTTTTTGATATAATCGGTCACTAAACAATCTTTGTATAGACAAACAATAAAAACGGAAAATTGAAGTTTTATATTTTTTGAGAGTTATTTTTATTATAATTATACATCTACAATTATTTTAACTAAATAGTTCTTGAACGGAGGAAGTAAAAAAACCAATTTTTCAAAATCAAATTGCGACTGGAAACCAGTGGAAGTGTACCTGGAAGTGTCTCCGATTTGACAGTTTAGTTCTCAGAAGTTGGTAGGAGGATATTTTTGCCCGTTCGTAATGTGTCTTCAATCTAGTGTTTTCCTGTAATTAATTAATGTTGCAGTTTTTACGAAAGTCAAGTACATCAAAAAACCTACAATTACCATTCATGGCACGAGTTTTTAACGTTTGTTTTCAGGCCAATCATCTGGCGGAGATGGCGATGGGAAAAAACACCGTTCGACAAGAAGACAATCCACAGCACAAGATGACACAATTCTGGATGAAAGTTTCGCTGATGACAGTTTAGGTAAATTTCAACGTTCGTTCGTTAACTCTTAGCTGGTTTTGTGAAAGCATAAACGCAATTATCAAAAGCTAATTCGCAGTGTAAATGTTTACCAACTATAGAAAATCACCGATAATCCGATAAGAAGAGATCATCGGATTCCGTTGATTGGGTGGGCAGATATTATTGTGTCTAAAAGAATTAATCCATTGTGAACGGAACTTGAATTTCGAGTTCTTAGCCAGTTTCTCGCCCATTAAAATTTTCATCGCGACACGTTCTACGTTTTTTTTGTGTCCAAACACGAAGAGGTAAATTCTCGATTGACCCCCCTAAAAGGTTACTGAGAATTTTCCCCTTGACAGCTGATTAATTGCGTTCTAGCAATTAAGAATTCAATGCCACAGACATGCACTTACTTAACACTCAATTACATCATTTGCAATTCATTGATCAGCTTTACTTATTTTGTTATTGTTTGGTCTTTTGCAGATAATAAGGAATCTCATTCGCGCCTCTCGAGGAATCTTCGTGATATAATCTCAAATAAAAATTGCCTCAGCTATTTTGTGCAATTTTTGGAAACTAAGAACGCTCTCTCACTAATCAAGTTCTATATTGATGCGGAGAACTTTAAAAAAGCCGCTGATCTATGCTTTACAACGAAAATCCTAGCGAAAGCACCGGAGAACACCTCCACGTCCAGGACCACGACGACGACGAATGCAGATGAAACTGACTGTGCACGATTGCGATTGGGGGCTCAACCGCAATTAACTGGCGCTATTAACTGTATGGATAGTCAAGCGCGGGAACAAAATCAATTAACAGCCAGTAGGGATTCGATGACATTAGAACGTTTAGATAGTTTATCAGTAACTAGCTTGGACGGGGTTAGCGATAGGCTCTCTATTAGCTCACAATCAGAATACAATCTACGCGAAATAGCCGAGACTCCGGAAACACCAGAAGCTGATGGTTGCGAGGACAAATCAGTTCCCGAATTGAAATCTTTATGTGATCTAAGACGGCCTTTAACTGACGATGAGAAGTTTAGAATATATGCGGAGACAAGCAAACAGAACCCATCACCAGTCATTAATGATAAGAAACTCGATAAGGCAATAACATCAATAGCAACTGATGCGATTCGAATATACAAAAAGTATTTGATAAGTAATTCCGATGACTTCATAGACATCCCGGCGACAAGCCTCTCTAGCATATCACTCGCGCTGGGCACACAACAACGCGGAGACGATGATCGAAATGAGAAACTGATGTCGTCGGCAATTTTTGAAGATGCCCAGAAATACATCTATGAGCAGCTAGAGAAACTCTACTTCAATGAATTCCTCGATAGTGCTTTCTATTGCAGGTACACAATTGATGTCCTGTCGGATGAAACATTAATACTATCGGATATTCTCCATAGTGAGGTGGCTCTGTTTTACTTTATGGAGTATCTCGAACAGGAGTCCAAACGTGATTACCTAGAATTCTGGATGGCTGCGACGAATTTCACAAAGCACTATGAGAAGAACTGCGTGGACTTCAATCAAAAGGAAGCACAAAACGATGCTATGATTTTATATGAGAAATACTTCTCCTTACAAGCTCCTTGTCCGTTGAAAGTATCCGATAATATTCGAAGCTATGTGGAGGAGCGGATCTGCACCGATATGGATGCAGTTCGGAAATGTTTTCACCTTCCAATTAGAATAATCGAACGGTATTTAGAGGATCGATATTTAAGTGGTTTTCTAGCGTCTCAACTGTTTAGTAATTACTTGAACGAGCTGCGATCGAAAGTCAAAGATCACAAAACTCCGCAATGGAAGAGTTCGATGAAGAATCACCGGCATCGAAAGACACTGTCGGATTGTACTGGTGAAAGCACAAAAGGAATTATTCGCAACAAGTTTATGTCTCAGCACAATACTCTGCTTGCGATGGAAAGTCCAAAAACGAAAACGACTACAAGTACAAGTAAAGCAGCTGATATGCACATTGATCTGCGCCAACTGAGCGATCCCGATCTCCTTTGGCGTCGCAATTCTACCAGTGGTCTTACATTCGGACGGGTGGACGCACTCGGTCGATACGAACGAGATTTCGAAATGGGAACAGTCACTGCCGAGGATAAATGGTCGCTGTCGGCGGGTGGCAATAAAATTCGTAGTGCTGTAAGAAAACTGGTTAATTTACCAGAGGATAAAGTGCAAGAGGAGATCGCTTGGCAAGTTGCGGAAATGATTGTTAAAGATATTACCAGTGTTACGTTAAATAATAAAGATCCAGACGATGGTTCCGGGTGACTCCTAATCAAAATTGTATTCAATTCTCTCTTGAATAGAAAATATAATATATTGTTATGTTTACTTTGATACAACTTTATGATAGTTTGCTTTCTATAATTACCTGACCAATCAATATTTTAATATATATCTGTTTAACAAAAAAACTATCGACAGGTTTTGTTTTTGTTCCTTGAAGATCAATTAACTCATTCCCGCATGATTTTTAGGTGTGTTTCAAGGCACAAACAACGAATATAAACGGGGAAACTGCTTTATATTCGTTGTTTGTGCCTCAAAAGTTACCTTTGATTTTTCATTAATATATATGCAATGGGGAATTTTTATACTCTATATCCGTTTGTAACGCATCGAACCAATTGTTGGACACAAAGATGAACTACACCAGGGTGTTTGGGATGACAGTAGATTTTGATTTCCGCGTGTCGTGCGTATGTATGTCTGTCCGTCCGTGAACACTACAATTTTCGAAAGGATTGAATTTTGTGCAGTTGCGTTTCTCGTAGATAGTCAGGTTAGGTTCTTCAACTGACCATTCCTTCCCCCCTCTGCCATACAAACGAAGCAGTTTTGTACAATTTTCTCCAAAACGGTGAGTCGTATTGAAAAATTTTTAAGGGTGAAATGTATTTAGAATATGATTTTACATAACTTATCTGTACATCAAAATCCAGTTGGAACACTCCTTCCCCTCCCCCATACAAATTGAATACATTTTTTTCTATTTTCTCGAAAACGGTGCATAGTATCGAAATACTTCAAAAATACGTTTAAAATATGATTTTACATAACTTATCTGTACATCAAAATCCCATCGGACCAATCCTTCCCCCCTCCCAATTCCACCGGATGTTTCAAGAAATATTTTTCAAGTAAATCTTTCAACATTTCTTGTAATATCGCGACATATTTGTTTTGAAGATTTCCGTAGTAATAAAATAGTTATAACTTTAAATGCAAATGACAAAAGTTTATATCAATCAGGCCATATGCGGATGATCTGTTTAATGATATTGTAAAACAATTTACTAATTATGATGAAAAGATAAAATATTACACACAAAAAGTTGCAATTTATGTCGATTACGTTTCTCGTATATTTACTAAACAAAATTTATTTCAATTCAGTTAAAATTTCATTTAAAATCAGTTTAACGTTCTTGGAGTTAAGGTATAGTTCTTTGGTATTGGCAAGAAATAAGTAATTTATTTAGTTTTCTTCTAGTGACAATTTTTAAACAATTCACTTTTATCGGTGAAGTTATTTTTTTAATAAAATTAGTGCAAATATTTTTCTTCATAAAAATTTAAAATCAATGTCTGCGCCACAGGAAATCAAAAATTTTAATAAATTAATTGAGCCAAACCTTCATGGCGGCAAAGTTTTGAATTATTCTACAAAATATTTGACCAAACCTGGTGATAACTATGGTAGCACAATGCTAGCGGTAACTGTAGATGTACAAAGTCCATCAAATCCTGAAATTGTTGAAAAATTAGAGATCGTTGCGAAGCTACCACCAACAAATAAAATTTATTGGAATTTATTTCAGCCTGAAAAGACATTTGTTAAGGAAATTTCCTGCTACACTATAATCGTACCAATTTTACAACTGTTGCAACGGGACGCTAACGTATCTGAGAAGGATATCATTGACGTTTTTCCAAAATGTTACGGTAGTCAAATATCCTTAGATGAAAATTCTATAAAAGCTGACAAGGATGCAGTCATATTGTTAGAAAATCTGACGTTACAAGGATATAAAGTTGGGGATCGATTTACAGGTTTCGATTTCGATCATGCGGTTTTAATTCTTGATAACTTGGCAAAGCTACATGCATTGCCAATTGCTTTGAGAATCCTAGAACCAAAAATATTTGAATCCAAAATTAGACCAAATTTAAAGAGATTCAACATTGAAGAAGGATTGGATGCAGATATCAAAAAACAATTGCAGGCAGTAAGTGTAGATTTGGAAAAACAATGCGTGAAGAAGAAAATTTTGAAATAAGGATAAATGTTCTTTGATTAATTGAACTCTTTTTCAGTCATCACTTGCAGACTTGAAGAAAACTACGGGAATATCTAATGAGATAATTGAAAGGATTGCGGTGTTATGTGCTCGTCATAAAGAGTACATGAGAAATCCAAATGAATGTGAAGACAGCTTATTTACAACACTGGTACATTACGATTTTTGGGTCAATAACATGCTGATTAAAACAGGTTAATTATATCAATAGTCCATAGTGATTAAAAAATATTTAATATAGACGAAAAGTGTTTCTTGCACCAAGTCTAGTTTAGTTTAAAAAATGCCAAGTCTAGTCTAGTTTAATGTTTTGTATAAAATATTTAACAGATTTTGCAGGTAAACCGCAATATCTTAAAATCGTGGACTATCAAACGGCGCAATATGAATCTGGTTTGCATGACTTGATATTTTTCCTATTTACAAGTCTTGAACCTCATGTTTTGCATAAAAATTTCGAAAGCTTAGTGGATTTTTATTTCTGCAAATTTGTAGCATTTCTGAAAAATCTTGGATGTGATACAGACAAGTATGCAAGGAAAACGTAAGTTGGTCATATCATCTTAAAATGAAAAAAAAATGAACTCTAATATTTTTAAGATTCCAAGCTGAATTGGATCGACTTGGCCCCATACAATTGGGTCACATTTTAAAAATGCTAAAAGTTTCAAATTCAAAAACCGATTTACTAAAAGAATTTTCTGATGTTCATCCAGATTTTTTAATGAGAGAAGACTCTTTTGATGAAAACTATTATAACAAACTCAGAGAGGTGATATTGATTTATGTACAGAAGGGGTGGATTTAGTTTCTTTTATTTAATATAAATTATATTAATTTGAAAAAATAAATAATGTTTCAAATATTCAAGTATACTTTTTTTTTACTTAGCTTTCTTTTTCGTTTGTTTGTATGTTTGTTTGTCTTTTAGGGCCAAAACTTGTATATTATTTTGATCAACTTCCACTCATTCGATTGATTTGAAAACATACGTAACTCCGATGGCAATATAATATTTTTACTGCTTCGGCTTTATAAGACTTCCTTTCCTGTAAGGATAACATGTTTATCCAGAAAAAAATCTCATCTCGAGGCTTTTGGGGTCGCTGAATCAAATTCTGGAATCAAAAAGTCCATATGGATATTTCAAAGGCAAGGACAAATATTCGAAGACCAAAAAGCGTCATTTTGGATTAGTAGTAACTAATTCTAATCAAACTCATAAGAAAATGCCCTAAAATGGAATTTTTTTTTTATTTCTGTGTATCAGAAATAAAAGCAGATAAAGCATAAAAAATAAAATAAAGTAAATGTTTATCTCGCTTTTATTTCTGATACACACCCCGCGCTTTTTTTTAGCGCTTTTTTTCTCAATAAAAGCTTTTTTTAATTTTTTTGTCTTATGGGGCCATATCCTTGGCTTTATACATCCCGAGATCTAGTAAATGTCCGGGTTTAGAAATCGTACGGCGCTATCAACTGAATTTGACATCCTATTTATGAATTACGTAACTTAAGATACCTTTTAGTAATTAAACGTTTCCTCATGTTTTAAGTCCATTGCGCCTGGAATTTTTAAAAATTAAACAAGCAAAACACGAAATGTTTGTTTTCCTAATAACAAAATTAATCACACGATTAGAGTTTCTAACAAACAGTTTATTGCTCAATTACACCTTCGTTTATATACACAAATATATAAAAATTGTAATTGAAATTTTGTGTGATAATTTAAACAATGTTTATTGTATTATTATACTCGCATGCAAACGCAAAATATGAAAACCAGGGCTTCTAAACCAATTTTCATTTGTGGTTAATTTGTGTGAAATACAAGACTTCTACATTTGCGATTTTTTATTTCACTTTTTTTCACTCAGTGAACTTAAAAACCCCCGATTTCAAGTCAATCGGATGAGTGGAAGTGGGTCAAAATTGGATAGCAATATTTGAACCTAAATAAAAATCGTGAAATTTTCTTCACATTTCTAAGTTTAAGATGGCGGAGTGCAAATTCACTAGCCAAAAAGTCGTGAAAATAAAGAATTTTTACAAACAATACGATTGTAAAGGCTTTGGAAGAGGATTTTCTTAATATTTAGGATTTTTCTTTTCGATAGCTCTTTTTTGTTTTTTGAATTTGGTGTTTTGCATGGGCTGCAACGGCTGTTAAGAGTTGTTTTAGGTTAAAGGCATATGTAGAAAACAAATTCCATAAAATATCTATGCTCGGTTGTTAAAAAAATCTCATTTCGGTGAGATAATTCATGAGATAAAAAAACGTTTGTTGAGAATCGACTATAGAGACAACATTTCTTAAATGCTGTAACATTTTTGAAGGTTTAGGGCCAAAAAATATTGTTAAAACTTTTTTTTTTTAAATATATATAAAAAAACATTTTTAAAAATTACTTTTTAATCAATGGCAGAATTCTAAATTCATGAAAGTCTTCTAGAATATTTTGTCCAGCTTTCAAGGCAACAACAAATTGAGAAGAAGCTTTTGTTCCGAATCTCTTAAAAAGGTAAAAAAATTAATAGAATACAAATTTGGAAAAACCTAAGCTTTTCTAAGCTAAAAGGGTAATTTATTAAATATACACCTATTCAAATGACTCGTTCCAAATAACTCTTGAAAACATCGAATTTATCGCTGATAATCAATTGAGGCAAAAGTTTAACAGCCCTGACTTAGAATATATTTTTGGGGGCTTAATTTTTGAATACTTGAATATTCAATTTGGCTCTCAAAGCTTTTGATAAATTTTAGTTTAAAAAGTTTTCTGTTGGGATTAACATCTGTTTATTGTGACTAATTTATAAGAAAACCGTATTTTTAGTATTTTCTGAGATTTTTTTCTAAACCTTTCTAAAGGTTCAACTTCCGAACAGGAAAGGTAGGTACATTTTTGTGACTAAGAAAATTAATTTGGAAATAAATTGTTCGTAAAATAAATTAATTGCATATACGTGTTTGGAATGACAAAAAACTTTGATTGACTGTTCTTTCCCTATTACTTTTGACTACTGAATGGTGTCTATATTTTTATAAATCTGAAGCATTAAAAAAGGTTTTGTCAATAAATATTTCGTTTAAAAAACGCGAAATTGTTTATGGACTCACTTTTGTAAAAAATTTAAAATTTTTTACGTTGAAATTCCGAATTATTAGGAGAATTAGAAGAATATAAATATAACCAAAATCATTTCCGAAGCAACGGCTTAAACGATTGCAGGGAGGAAATGTTTAAATTATAGCCAATAGAAACAATCAGCAATAGTACTTATCATTGCCCAAACAGACTGATGAGTACTCTATCTAATCTTCTTTAGTTTATATCTTAGCCAATATAATAAAAATTGAATAACAATGAGAAGGTTGGCAGTTTTAGTTCAAACTTATTGTACGCTAGACAGTGTTCCTCTTGGAGTATCTTAGCTTAAAAGTTTTATTAGCTAAATTGCTGGGTTGAATGGGAAATTTAAAAATGTGACGTACTATTATTATCTTATTATCTTGATGACTGACAATTTTTTTGGTGTTTAGTTGCATAATATTAATTGAAATTAATCTCGCCTAAAGACCTGATAAAAATTAAACGTTTTAGGGAGATGTCCCACTGGCGCATCAGCTCCTGCAGCTGCTTGATCCCGACATCAGGTCGGGCAGCTGCAAGAACTGATTCGATCAGTTGACATGGCACACTGAACTGGAATCAGCTGACCTCAAACGTCAAAATGTCGGACTCGGAGGAAGAACTTCTCCTTATTTCTCTGCTAAAAAAACGAAATCTGTGCAATCGTACAAGCATCTACCTTTTCCTACAGCTTGTGCGATTCCGGTGTTTAATTTTTCCTATTCGATGGACATCGTATTTATTTTCGCTCGTTCAAAAGTTTATTAGTTAAACAGGGTTGTCAAAATTTTATGATGTCCCCAACTAGTAAATATTGTAAAGTCAACATTATATGAAGTAGAGAGCCTATAACCTAGAGAGTGGCCATGCTACCTTTATAGACTGTGCCACTGATGACAATTATTACCGCCAGACGAAAAAAATATTGAAAATTATCATTTTATTTTATTTAATCTAACAAAAATGACACTAGAAACTACCCGACATGTTCTTGATATCAGCTACATTTAGATCAGTTCAAAAAAGTCAGCTTTGTGTCGCAGACATGAAGCTGCACATTTTTTGCAGTGTGCCATGCGCCATTGGATTACATGTGCAACTGATATCGGGATCAGTCAGCTGCAGCAGCTGATGGCCAGTGGGACACCTCGCTTAGCGTAATTCAGAATTTTTCAATGAGCCAGTGCGCCCCACATAAGTTTTATTATCTTAACCTGCCTGTAGGTTGAATGTTTGGTATATACAAATATTTAGGTGTTCATTTTTTATTCTTTATTAAGAGTGAAAAAATGCATGTAAAAATTTTTTTTTTTGTGATATTTTAGTGCTGTTAGGAATTAAACTTTGTGCACGGTGAAATCGTTCATAAAATATGTTGCACATTTAAAGATGAGGTATCTGCGGTATTGCAACAAAAAACCGTGAGAAAATGTTAGCTGAAAAGGCTAAAATGACGTATTTTATAGACAGCGCTCACCGATTTTAGTCCACATTAATAATTTTGTATTTTAAATATTTACTATAGTTGGATTTTTATTTATTTGATTTTATCATATAATTTGCAAGTGCGACCATTAGGTAATAAAGTATCGTTAAAATAAATCAATTATAATAACACGTTTTTATAGTTTAGTGGATATAAAATACTGCGACTCACTAGACTAAATTTCCCTAAATATTAGCAAGTGAAATATCTTTATTTTAAAAACGGTTTAGTAAATTTAATGAAATTTGAACATTTCCGGGTGTAGACCAGATATACCTAATTCTGAGTCTGAACAAGTCTGAGATATTGTGTCTGTTGGTAGTTAAAATGTTGGGTTTTTATTAAATTAAAAGTTTGAGTCAAAATTAACATGGCTTTTGTTTAAAAAAGAACAAATTCTAACAACAATTCAATTCTTTAAATGACTAATACTTTTTATTGCTTGCAGAACATAAAATGTCGACACCACCAGAAATTAAAGATTTTAATCAATTAATTGAACCGCAACTTAATGGCGGCAAAGTTTTGAATCATTCTACAAGATATTTGACCAAACCTGGTGATAACTATGGTAGCACAATGCTAGCGGTAACTGTAAATGTACAAAGTCCGTTAAATCCTAAAAATGTCGAAAAACTAGAGATCGTTGCAAAACTTCCGCCTACGAACGAAGTTTATTGGAATCTTTTTCAACCGGATCGAACTTTCGGTAAAGAGAATAATTGCTATATTAAAATTGCACCAGCTTTAGAGCAGTTACAACGCGAAGCTAACGTTCCTGAGGAGGATATCATTGATGTTTTTCCGAAATGTTACGGTGCTCGAGTATCATTGGATGAAAATGCTATAAAAGCTGACAAAGATGCTGCCTTGTTGTTGGAAAATTTGGTGACACAAGGATATAAAGTCGGTGATCGATTTGAAGGTTTCGATTATGATCATGCAGTTTTAATTCTTGATAACTTGGCGAAATTTCATGTTTTGCCGATCGTCTTACGTAATTTAAAACCAAAGGTATTTGATGAGACAGTTAGATCAAATTTGAAGAGATTCAATATTGAAGAAGGGTTTGGTAAAGAAAATTCGAGGAATTTAAAGGAGGTATGAGATTGTTTTATAATCCATTGTTTAAATATTTTTGTTAAATGCAATTTAAAGGCATTTTTCTTTTGCTTTTTTAGAAACATTATAAACTTATTGTTCAATCAAATCCCTATTAGCATTGTATCGCACGTATCTGCCACTAAATAAGATCAACTGCAGTTACGTCCTTTACAATAAATGTGCTAATAGGAATGGAAAAATCTTTATTGAACTTTTAAGAAAGAATACGGGAAGATTGACCATTAATATATATATGTTTTGACAAAAATTCATGTTTTCAGTCAATTTATCTTGATTTAAAAAAACTACCTGGAATAACTGACCAAATGGTAGAGCAGATTAGAAAAAATGTCTCTCGTCACGATAAGTACATGGAAAATCCAAATGAATGTGAAGACACGTTATTTACCACTTTTGCTCATTACGACTTTTGGGTCAACAATATGTTACTTCAATACGGTTAGTAAATTTTTTAAAATAAAGTATTAAAAAAAAAATCCAGTAACACAGAACTTGGTTTTTAATTTTTTCAGCTCCAAATGGAAAACCGACGCGTGTTAAATTTGTCGACTTCCAAATATCGCAGTATGAATCATTTGCCCATGATTTGGTATTCTTCTTGTTTACTAGTGTACAAACAAAAGTTGCACTTGAAAAATTCGATGAATTATTGGACTTGTATTTTGAGAAATTCTTAAAATATTTAAATCAAACAAAACTTCCAGCAGATGATTATTCAAAAAAAATGTTGGTATTTTATAAATGTTGGTATGCACTATTTTATGTTTATTTATTTCTTATTTGAAACTTAGACTTGAAACTGAAATGAATCGTCTGGCACCAATACAACTGGGTCATATTTTAATAATGTTAAAAGTTTTATTTACAAAAACTGAGGACCTTAAAGATTTTTCGGACGTTCATCCTGATATATTACTGAAGGAGGAAACATTTGATGAAAATTATTATAGTAAACTAAGAGAAGTTGTTTTGTTGTATCACAAAAAAGGATGGCTTGAATGAAAAATAAAGATTTTGTAAAAACAATAAAATATTTGTTATTTTTGTCATGTTTAAATTATTTGAATTTAAATAAAAAGTAGTTATTCTTAAAATAATTTTGCTCCCACAAATCTCATTTATAAATAGAATCTTCGTTTTTCCCATCAAAACACCTCAAATTTTTTTATGATATCAGAGTAGTAGGCAATTCGTTGACAGCGCGGCAGATTTTTTTTTCAATACGGCAGAAATTAGTTGTGGAGATCGAGAACAGTCTTTCAAGCGCCAAATTTTTTGTTAAATACGACTTTTAGTTCAAAATATTTGAAAAAAAATTGAAAACTGTTTGAAAAGTGCATAATTTTCTTGATTGCAGAAATTAAAAATGACCACACCACCAGAAATCAAAGAGTTTAATAAATTAATTGAACCGCACCTAAATGGCGGAAAAGTTGTATCTCATTCTTCGAGATATTTGACGAAACCTGGTGAAAATTACGGCAGTACAATGCTAGCGGTAACCGTTGACGTGCGAAACCCATCAAATCCTAAAACAGTTGAAAAATTGGAGATAGTCGCGAAACTTCCGCCCCAAAAGGAAATTTATTGGGAGCTTTTTCAACCGGATCGAACTTTTGGTAAAGAGAACAATTGCTACACAAAAATCGCACCCGCTTTGGTAAATTTACAAAGGCAGCTTAAAGTCCCGGAAGAAGATATCATTGATGTTTTCCCAAAATGTTACGGTGCTCGTGTATCCTTGGACGAGAAATGCGAAAAAGCTGACATGGACGCGGTTTTGTTGCTGGAAAATCTAGCTATAAAAGGATATAGAGTCGGTAATCGATTTGAAGGTTTTGACTACGATCATGCAGTTTTAATCCTTGATAATTTGGCAAAATTTCATGTTTGGTCGATTGCCTTACGGAATTTGAAACCTAAGGTATTTGATGAGACAGTTAGATCAAATTTGAAAAGGTTTAATCCTGAAGAACCATCTAGCAAAGAAGATGCCGAAGCATGGAGAGAGGTAATTTTTGAATGCAAAAGGTTTTCTTAAAATTAATTTTATTTATAATTGGTTTTGGGCTTTCATTTTTTTTTATAAAAACGCCTAAAATTTGTGTAATAATTGGAGAAAATTTTAAATTCAGTAATAAGTATTAAAATTTTTCAGTCAGTTTTTCCTGATCTGAGAAAACTACCTGACATCACTGATGACATGATTGACAAAATGAGAAAATTTGCTTTACTTCATGATGAATACATGGAAAATCCGAATGAATGTGAAGACACATTATTTACAACTTTTGCTCATTACGACTTTTGGGTCAACAATATGTTAATTCAATATGGTAAGTGAAGTATTCTAAAAAAAAGTTATAAATTTAAGACTATTGTAATTATCTAGTATCAAAGAAATTGTTTTTGAATATTTTTCAGCTCCAAATGGAAAACCTTGGCGGGTAAAATTTATCGACTTCCAAATATCTCAATATGAATCATTTGCCCATGATTTGATATTCTTCTTATTTGGTAGTGTACAAATAAAAGTCATGGTAGAGAAGTTTGACGAGCTAGCAAATTTGTATTTTGAGAATTTCTTAAAATACCTGAATCAGGCGAAATGTCCGTTAGATGGTTATTCTAAAAAATCGTGAGTGTCTCAAATTGTGCGCTATATACTATAACTTATTTATTACTTTTCCTTTAGACTTGAGGCTGAAATGAGTCGTTTAGCACCGGTGCAATTAGGTCATATGTTAATTATGTTACCGGTTCTACTTTCAAAAACTGAGGAGCTCAAAGATTTTTCTGATGTTCATCCTGATAATTTATTGAAGAAAGAAAGACTTCATGAAAATTTCTACACTAGACTCAGGGAAATCTTGTTATTGTATCAGAAAAAAGGATGGCTGCAATAAGAATATGAAATTTTTATAAATAAAATACTCGGTTTATTTAGAAAGAACTAATTGTTTTTAATTTGATTTCAAAATTCCAAAACTTGGTTTTAGTAAACCCCGGTCCAATAATGACCCACCACCATTATTTGTTAACAGAATGTAGTTAAAAGATACGATCTTAACAGAAGCTCCGATGCAATGAACTCGCATCACTACAGAAACTATTTATAAAGCTATTTTAAGAATAGAAAAATATAAAGTTGACTTGCAAAAATGGGAACAAGTGTATCATTTTAACCTAATTAATGTGTTTTATCGTTTCACGTATCGGTAGTCGAAGTAAAAGCACATTAGTGTGGTCTCCAAGATATTTTTTTTGCAAATTATAGTGGATTATAAAAAAATTAAAATATGTGATAACGAAGATAAGAAATGTGATAAGAAAATTAATATTATTTGTTGAAAGGAAATAATTATTACTGTATCAGTATTAAAAGTTATTTCCTAAGAGTAAATTGAGTTTAGAAAACGTGGTGAGTAAATATTCTGTTTAATTTCATTGAAATTGTTGAATAAAAGATAGTGGCATGACGCTGCAAAGTATCTTTGCATTACCTGATAGGCATCGGGATTAATTTGACTATTTTTTAAAATTATTTTTAGTTTTTTAATGGAATTACTGGTCATATATTAATTTCTATTATAATTTTTTGACAAGTTTAGTTTAAGAGTTTAATTTTCGAGTTTAAAAGTTACAAAAATTCAATAAAAAATTTAAAAATTCTGTTTTTTTATGTTGAAAGATACCTTGTTTTTATATTAGATTGTAACTTTACAAAAATCCGATTAACTCACATGTTATTTCCTTAACTTTTAGAAAATTAAAATGATTGAACCACCAGTAATTAAAGACTTTGAGCAACTAATTGAGCCACATTTAAAAGGATCAAAAGTTTTGGCATATCAGTCCCGCTTTCTAACAAAACCTGGTGATAATTATGGCAGCACTATGCTGGGGGTAACAATTCTCCTGGAAAACGAAGATAAAAGTAAGGAGAATTTAGAAGTTGTTGCGAAAATTCCGCCAATGTCAAAACTTTTTCGGGAATTGTTTTGTATTGAGGAAACAGTCCTAAGGGAAAATGCTTTTTATGTTCGCATAAAACCAGCATTAAAATTATTCCAGCGAGAAATACAAATTCCGGAGGACGAAATAATTTCCGTCTTTGCAAAATGCTATGGAGCTCGAGCATCCCTTAATCAAAATACAGAGAAAGCTGACGAAAACTCCGTTTTGATTTTAGAAAATTTAATTGATCGAGGATACTTGGTGGGTGATCGCAGATCAGGATTTAATTACGATACAACATTGGTTATTTTAGAAAATCTGGCCAAATTCCATGCTGTTCCGATTGCTTTAAGGAAAATGAAGCCAGAAATTTTCGAAACTGAAATTAGACCATTTACTAAACGGTATAATATTGAAAAATCAATGTCTGAAGAAATGATCACTAAAATGATTGATGTAAGTTGAATATCTATTCGATTCCATAGGCTTTTTGTAGTATATTTTTGTTTTGTTTTAAAGGAAATCATGGCAGAAATTCGGAAAATTCCAGAAATCACTGACGAAATTGCAAATAAATGTGGACATGCTATAGACATTAATCGTGAGTATATGAGCAAAAAGGATGAATGTGCAGACGGCTTATTTACAACATTGGGACACTTCGATTTTTGGGTTAATAATATGCTGATTTATTATGGTATGTAGTATAAAAACTTTTTTTTTGGAAAATTCGAAAAAAATTATCTCCGTGATTAGATTTTAATAAAAGATCTAATATGACAATTCATCAAGAAAAACGATTTAAAACAATAAAAATCTACAAAAAAAACTTGTTACTTTGATTTCAGATGATTACGGCAAACCGAAAAAATTGAAAATCGTAGATTTTCAAGTATCGCAATATGAATCATGTGTTCACGACTTGATATTCTTTTTATTTTCAAGTGTTGAAAACGACCTTATTAAAAATAAATTGACTGAATTGATAAAATATTATTTTGATAAATTTTATGAATGCCTGCAGCAAATGACAATGGACACATGTGAATATTCATACGACAGGTAATTTCTTATTATACAGGTATTTTAATTTAATGTTTTTTTCTTTATTCTGCAATAAAGTTTTTTGAACGAAATAAATCGTTTGGCGCCATATCAATTTGGACACATCTTAATTATGTCGAGAGTATTATTTGTGGTCAACAAAGCAAAGAATTTCCAAGAACTGGATTTGGATGGATTCTCTAATAAGCTAGGCAGTGATTTTTATGAAAAAGTTAAAAATGTGATTTTTATGTTTATTGAAAGAAGATGGATTTAATTGAATTTAAAATGTGAAATTAATGTGAAATTATTTTAATCAAAAAGTAGAAATTCATTGAAAATAAGTACGATTTTGTTAAAAATAAATCTTTTCGATCATATTTGTGTAATACCTTTCAAAACATGTAATTATTAAAACTTTTTTTCAGATTATTATTTTTTTTATGCATTTTATTAAAAATCTTTTATCATTTCAAAATTACGCGCTGTATTTTTCTCGTTTAAAATTGTCGATTTGGTAAAAAAAAGTTCACTCAGCTGTCAGATTTTAGATTCTAACCTAAAACGACAAGGAGATGTTAAACCAAGCCGTATATGTCATACCAAAGAGTGAAGTTCCAACAGCACACTAAATTCAAAACAAATTATCAAAAAGGCAGTTGTTTGTTAAATCGTTCTGGACAAAACATCAGGCGTTCAGCGAAATTAATCGCATAGTCGGGAAGGGTAAAGTAAATAAAATAAATAAAGTCTCATCAGGAAGTGATATTTTCTCCCACCCTCAAGATATTGCCAACAAATTCGCCGATTATTTCTCAGGGATATATCAGTTGCCCACCCCGTTATCTGATAACTCCGTACTCGTTTCAGACTCAATAGCTAATTTCGAGACAACCAGAGTCGATAAAATAACATCCTTCGGGTCAGACCGTCGTTCAGATGACCCCAGAATTGGGGCCCCCTTTACTTCATTCAACACAGTCAATTCTGTCAGAAAAAGACTGAACAATAAAAAATCATTCGGCCCTGACTGCATTTCAAACTTCTTGATAAAGAAGTTACCTGACTCCGCTTTGCATTTTCTCACAATTATATTCAATAATTGTCTAAACATTGGGTACTTTCCAAAAACATGGAAACACGCTAGACTGATACCCATTAAAAAAAAGAAAGGGTCACATAACGTAGAGGATTTTAGACCCATATCCCTTTTATCAAACGTTGGGAAGTTGTTAGAAAGAATATTGGTAGAAGAGGTAATGTTCGTCTGCGAAGACAATCACATTATACCGAACGAACAGTTTGGTTTTAGAAGAAACCATTCCACAGAACATGCCTTACTCCTGCTACAGGACAGAGTCGTTAGGGGACTGAGACAACGGGAGACGACTACGGCTTGTTTTCTAGACATTCGAAAAGCGTTTGATTCCGTATGGCATGGGGGGCTGATTCACAAGTTAATATCCTTAGACTTTCCTGCTCACTTGTTAAGAATGCTTTATAGTTTCTTGCAGAATAGAACTCTTTTTGTTGATATAGACAACTCTCACTCTAACCAAATTGAAGTTCTGAACGGCGTCCCGCAAGGTTCCATTTTGGGGCCAATACTGTATTCAATCTTCCTCCACGACTTACCTCATTACTTGGCAACGGACCCCGGGGAAAACTGCTCTTCTGTAGCAACGCTTTACGCGGATGACACATTAGTGGCTGCAACACACAAAGATCCGGCATTGGCTGCTCACCTTGTCCAGCTTCATCTAAACGAAATCTCGGAATATTATAACTCATGGGGAATAGTGATCAATAACAATAAGTCCGAACTGATACACTTCAGGAATGCATCAGGCAAGGGATTCCCGGGGATCCCCAAAATATGCAAAACTCTTTCTGTTTTCGTAGGAGACAGCGAACTGCGTCCCGCAAACACGGTGAAGTATCTTGGAGTACACTTAAATAATCTCTTCAAGTTTAACGAACATATTCGTGAAGTCCTTGTTAAGGCAAACAAAGCGTACATGTCAATGGCATCAATAATGCATTCCAAGAGCAAACTACTTCCGGAAACGAAATTATTGTTGTATAAACAATTAATCAAACCAATCCTTATTTATGGGTTCACATGCTGGTTCAACATATCAACGACTTGGGCTAGGAAGCTGGAAGGGTTCGAGAGAAAAATTCTACGTAACTGCACGGGATTTAAATTTAAATCTTTAAACAGATACTATTCCAACAAGGAATTATATGAAAAAGCAAACATGATGCCTCTCCTGTTTTACTGTTTTTCCCTTCGGGAAAAACATGCGTTAAGACTGGAATCACATGAAAACCCCTTGATCAGTGGTATGTTCAATCTACAGACCGGAGTGGACGCTAACGAAGTCTTCTATCTATCATCCCTTAATTTATTAAAAAATCAAGAAACAACTGACATCAATGAAAAGGGCAGCATCCCTTTTTACATGGGCAGAGATTCTGCTCACCATAGAGGATAAATTTTCTCACTCGTTTTCTTTTTAAATCTTTTCGCGGTTCTTTTGATATTGACAACTGTAAGACTGGCAATGCCGTCTATTTCCCATTTGGCTGTGAACTTAGGTTAGGTTAATTTTAAGAATAATCCAATACAAATATGTCAATGAAATAACCAACACATTGCAGTTGGGTTATGTATTTTCAGTGATAAAGCGCAACTCAGTGTAAAAAATTTCTCTTTTCAATATTAAATCACTGTCTAACGCTGGCATAGTTTGCCTTAGTTTGTATAGGTATTCATATAAAGATTGTGTAACTATATTAATGTATGAAATGGCAATAAAAAATCTTGAATCTTGAATCTTCTGGACAAAACATTAGTAAATTCACAAGTGAGTTTATATCGGAATGGAATTATAGTATTTCATTCAAAATGCAAAAGCCCAACTTGCAAAAGCCCAATGAAGCTTTTTTGTACTTCGATTTGATTCAACCCAGTAAGTATAATGTTTTATATTCTTTTCTTACGTCCTGTTTTCTAGCTCCTAAAAAGACTGTTGAATTATCTTTTTTACAACAATAATGTTCAAGAGGAAGTGGTAAATAGTGCCGAAGGAAGTATCGTCAAAAGACAGGAGCTACAGAAAAAGAAGTCCGAATTTCGGATTGAAAAATAAAGCAAAATCCGTAATATTTTCACTTCAAAGAGGTAGTTTACTTTTACTTACCTTTATTTTTGTTTTAGATTGAAAAGTCCATCAAGGATTATAAATCCACACTCCCAAAACTTAATGATAAAATAGAAATGCTCCCACCAAAAAAACAAGTACTGTGCAAAGAGATACAGGAGCTGGAAGAAACTATAAAAAATCACGAATCTACAGAAACTCAATTGAAATATAAGGAAGACGACCTCAGACAGAATATCGTTTCAGAGGAGGAAATCCAGAGTTTAATTGAGTAAAATGATTTAATCGAATTTAATTGAGTAAAGTTAAAATAATTTTCAATATAGCAATAAAGAGTCCTTGATAAAAAATATCACTGAACAAGAGGAGGTCCAGAAAATTGTTTTTACCAATAATCAGGAAGCGTCGACTTTAATTAAAAAAACTTGATCCCTGTTTAAAGCAAATCGAAACAATACTGGAAGTTTTCTCAGCCAACGAACTAATTTCATCCAAGTAAATTGATCGAAATATTTAAAATATCTTAAACGGGATTTTAGTTATATTTTAGGGATAAAAATAAAGAAATTGAAGACTTAAACAATAAAGTCGCCGCACAAAAAGGTGTAAATGAACAAATGTGCTCTTTAACTGAGTCTCAAGAAGACAAATTACAAAATCTTGAAGATAAGTGAAACGAAAATGTAATCAAAGGACTAGAAATCGATCTGTACGAAAACTAAAAAAGTAATTAATCTATACATATAACCTTACATTTTATTAAAACTTAATTATTTGTTTTAGTAAAATTCAGCAACGAAAAGGAGAATTTGAAATATCATGTGGAAAGGTTGAGGAGGTGGAAAGGCAATTCAAAGAACAAACGGAAGTTAATGCTACATTTACACGAATGACAAATTTGTCATTTTTTTCTTGTCATGTTAATTCCCGTGTAAATGGCATAATTTTTGTAATTTTTTCTGTCAGAAAATGTCAATCTCTCATAAAAGAATGAACTGGTCCATTCTTTTATGCCAGATTGTCATTCGTACAAACGCAATATTAGTTATGACAAAAGTTGAATACTAAAGTTGTCATAACTAATATTGCGTTTGCACGAATGACAATCTGGCATAAAAGAATGGACAAGTTCATTCTTTTATGAGAGATTGACATTTTCTGACAGAAAAAATTACAAAAATTATGCCATTTACACGGGAATTAACATAATGACAAGAAAAGAATGACAAATTTGTCATTCGTGTAAATGTAGCATAATTGCATAATGCTGGAATTAGTCTCAAAACAATTTAACTGAATTTACTGGCATCTGAAGAAATAAAATATATTTTATAATTTGTAACATTTTTTAAAACTTTTATTCAATTAGCTTTTTAAAATATTTTTTTAGTTTGCTGTTGAAAAACGTTTATTTAGCTTGCTTTTTTGTGTGTCGGCTTGTTTGTTAGGGGCAAATATTGTAATCTAATTTGTACCCACTTCAACCGATTGACTTGAAATTTTCTACATATACTTAACTCCAGTGACGACAATACAATATTTTCACTACTTCGATCTTATCAGGATAGCGGAAGGTTTTCTAAAGATAACGTGACTATCCTTTTCCTCAAATTTTCCGGAAAAAATCTTATCTGAAGGTTCTTGGGGTCGTTGAATCCGATTCTAGGTTTAAAAAGTCCTTAAGGATGTCTACAAATATCTGATATATTTAACCGTTGTCAAGATATTTTCATTAAAAGGTAAAGAATTACATATATTTTTACGAATTGCTTACAGATTTTTCGAAAAAAAAGTGCCGGATCATGCCCAATCATGCCGGATCAAATCTTATAAAAACCTGTTACATGGCAAATTTCAACTTGCTACATTAATTTGTTCTCAAATTGTTCAATGTTTTTGTATAAAAAAAAATCAACATATTATATTCATCATATAAAGTTTGATTATATAATAACCGTTAGGTGGATTAACCTATGTTTTTTGTTTGCTTTTAGTCATGTCAGCTTCTAAATATTTTTTTTCCTCTGAAATTAATTGCAGTTTTTTAATGTGAATAGAAAGTCTACTAATGGTTTTGAAATTGTATGTAAATGATACGGATTTGATTTTCAGATTTTTTTCAAGAAATTTGAAAGTGTGGTTTGGTCAAGAAAATGATATTACCTTTTTTGGAAATACACAGGCCTACACGTATTTATCTAGTAGCAATATCGACCACGGTTAGTCGCTCAGAACTACTGTTAATTTGGACTTATTTTTCCATTTTATGGTAAAACAAAAAAACTGGTTTTCTGTATCCTACAAAACAAACACAAAATTTGAAGGCTATTTTGTGTTGAAAATGCTACAAATGATATAGTAAATGTACGAAAAACAGTTTCTATGTAAGGCGCCAGCGATTGAAATTATTCATTTGTGTGAAAATTGTCTGAATTTAATCAGATTAAAGTGTACCACGAAATATCTAAAGTAATGGACAATTTCCCTATCGAATGAGACGAAAATCACAGACATGTTAATGTTAATATTATTAATGCTAAATTAATTCAAGCAATTCACACTTGCAAAAGAAACTAAAATCTCAAAAGCGGCCTTTAACCTTTGTGTGCTCGAGAACAATTCATTCAAATCTTTATATATAAAAATGAATCGTGGTCCGTTTGACTATCCATAACTCGGCTGAATATAATCCGATTTGCATGGGGTTTTTTTTGTTGGATTTGTATTGCAACATATAAAAACACAACGGAGCCGAAAATTGGAAATTTCTACCGGAAAAGTTGGAAAATCTTGGAAAACCGAAATTGCATACTTTCAGGGGAGCGGTTTTCTGGTTTGCACTTTCAGTAATTCCAAATCAAAAATCTCGAATCTTTTTTCGTTTTGTTGGAAAAGTCGAGAAAAATTTTGGGGAAAAACGGGAATATCGGAAAAATTGAAATTTGCATTTTGTATGGGATTTTGGTATGGAAAGAGAAAATATTGTATTTGGAATTGAAAAACGGAAAATTTTGTACCTCACAATAATTTTATCGCCAACAGATCCCGTTACGCTCTCAGACTCGCGTTTGACAACTGAGAAATATATTTGCTCTTTCCTCATTGATGATCGATGCGAAGCGGTTGTTTATCGATATAGTGCGCAAATTATCGCTGTTTTTCCCACTTTTAAATCGTCGAAAGTATTTTATTTTGTGTACAACGAAGTGAATCAAGGAATTTACTCAGTGACCACGTGAACGTTCGGGGAGGGGAAAGAGGTAGTCTAACTGAATTTTGATGTATAGATAAGTTATGTAAAATCATATTCAAAACATAACAAAAGCTATAATTGCCAATCTGGCAATCATTGGAGACCCGTATGGTGATATTCGTATCAAAATTCGAACAATTGTATGAAAATTCCTCTTTGAAGTAAAACTTTTCAATAAGATTTTTTAAAATTTATTCCAATCGGATTTTGATGTATGGAAGTTTTATGTAGAATCATATTCTAAAAAACTTTTGTTCTTGGACTTTTTTGATAAGATGCACCGTTTATGAGATATTCGCAAAAATCGGTTTCGTTCGTATGGGGGGTACCCCCCTAATGGTCCACTTAGCCTTGCATTTTACGAAAAACGGACCTGTGCAAAATTTCAAGTCTGTAGATCAATCCGTGCGCCCGCAATCCGCGCCACAGACAGACGGACAGACAGACGGACGGACGGACAGACAGACAGACGGACAGACAGACGGACGGACATGCAAAATTCAATTTTTTTTTATCATTCTAAACACACTGGTGTAATTCATTTTTGTGTGTGATGACGGGATCTTGGCGTTACAAACGGTAAAGCAAAGTTAATATACCCTTTGGTTTCACCATACGGGTATAAAAAACATTTTAGCTTTATAAATTTGTCAATGCGATTCACCGTTTTCGAGAAAATTGCGAAAAAAGTTTCATTTATATGGAGAAGGGAATGGTCCGATTTTGCCAGTTCAAGAACTTAGCATTGCCATTTACGAGAAATGCAACTGTAAATATTTCAAATCTCTAGCTCAATCCTTCCGAAAGTTATGATATTCACGGATATATAGACGGACAGACGACAGACGGGCAGACAGACGGTCGGACATGCTAAAATTAAAATCTTTTGTCATTCCAAACACCCTGGTGTAGTTCATTTTTGTGTCCAGCGATTGGTTTGGTTTGATACACATATGTTATAGTGTGGAGGTCCCCAATCTGGAATGCAGCAACAAACTTATTGGGATGCGGAAACGTTTTTTTTTTGATTTGTGAGATAGAGTTATAAATTTTTTTGATTTGTGAGATGGAGTAACGTATAAACTCAAGAACTACTGCACCAACATAGACTATGTATCATGACCACGGTCTATAGTTAGGTGTGGTCGCGGTATCGGCTCCCCTTTCACCCCCTCGCCTGTTATCTTCTGAACCACTGAAGGGATTTGAATACGGTTTTCAGTGTTGGGCAGGTCAATCATAAAATAAATTTTTATCCACTCAAACTACTCCGCTCTACATGGTGCGAGCCCCCTCACCTGCTATCTACTAAACTACAGAACGGATTTTTATAGAATTTTTAGTGTTGGATAGGTTATCTGTCAGGGTAAATTTTCGACCAATCCCCTCCTCAGCTATCTCTGAAACTATTTTATGGTTGTTCAACATATGTTACAACATAAATGCAAAAATCTTAAGTGTCTGGCAATAAGGGAATTCGCTCTATTCCCTTTCTCCCAAGCAGATGGAAAAAATATTTGCAATTTTCTTGAAAACAGTGCGTCAAACCAAAAAAAATATGAACAGAAAATTGTTTGAAATATAATTACTGCATAATTTTTCTATACATCAAAATACTTTTGAAAAAAAAAAGGTTTTTTCATATTCAAAAATTTATTACTACCCGGGCAACGCCGGGTTCTTTCAAGCTAGTTAATTATAATAATAACAAATGCTATTCATCCCGTTAACGGGCTCGTTTCCTTCACTTTATTTTCCTTTCGAAATAATGAGAAACGACATTTCTATGATTTCGGTGTTTATTGCCTGTTGAATTGAAAGGCATTCAGTTAATTGAAATTAGATTGGTACCGTTTTCATTTGCACGATGGTTAATTTTAAGTTTGATAGTGTTTTTTTTTTAATTTTTACCAACTGAATAAAAAGAATAATATTCTAGAATTCAACGAGAGAATTCTTTGTCTTTTTGTCCATATTCATATCAAACACCGGATTAGAGATTGGCGTCTCTTAACTTACTAGCTCGAGTTAAGTGGACGAATTATACTTGGCTGGAATTACTTTCAAATAACTATAGTTTTAGAACTTAAATTAATTTGTAAAAAAAAGCGTTTTAGAATCAAAAGAGGACTTTTCCAATGAAATAATTTGTATTCGAATTGTCTTTTATTATTTCTTCATTTTATTGGCACAATCACTTCTGGGGTACCTGCAAATTCATGCCTGCAACATTTCGTTTTCATATTACTATACATACATATATCATATATTAAACCCTAATTCTGTTGGTTGAAATTGTTTGAAATAGATACCGCGTATCTTGAAAACCGTCGGTTCTGATTTTATACTGTTTTTTTCTATTATTTTGATTTCAAGTCGTTTAAATAGAGTAAAAATTCATTATTCACAGATAGAAAAATATTCACATGTTTTTCAAGATCCACAATTTCATTTTATTTAACTTTTTTCATAATTTCGAAATTTTTAAATGATAAAAAACTGCGAAATTTAAGGCTATGGGTACTACCTTGTCAGATATATAGGTTTCTTAACTTGTTAAAATTGAAACTCATCCAAGTCTCTAATCTAGAATCCCGTATCTATTAAAATCTTCAAGTTAAGAGTTAAAAAATCTCTTAGCTTTCGTAATCCGTAATAGGTGGGCTTATTTCCAAAAAATATACAGTGTACGCCTAATAAAGTGAACTCGCGATAGAGTCTTTTACCATTAATATAACATTAACTATTAGAAAAAATTATTTTTACAACTCCATAACTTTTGGTACACTGCACAGGTTTCAATGTTTTATTTTTAAAAGCTTTTATTTAGCTTGCCTTCGTGTCTGTCTGTTTGTCTGTTTGTCTGTCAGATCAAATCTTGCAACCCAATTTTGACCCACTTCCACTTGTCCGATTGACTTGAAATTTTGCACACTTATATAAGTCCGATGACAATACAATATTTTCACTACTTCGTCCTTGTACGGATAACGGAAGGTCCTGTAAGGATAACGTGATTATCCTTTTCACCAAATTTTCCGGAAAAAAATCTATTCTGGGGATTTTTGGGGTCGCTGAATCCGAATCTGTCATTAAAAAGTCAGTAAGGATAACGGAAGGTCCTGTAAGGATAACGTGATTATCCTTTTTCTCAATTGTTCCGGGAAAAAATATATTCTGTGGGTTTTTGAGGTCGCTGAATCCGAATCTGTCATTAAAACATCTGTAAGGATAACGGAAGGTCCTGTAAGGATAACGTGATTATCCTTCTCTCCAAATTTTCCGGAAAAAAATATATTCTGGGGGTTTTTGAGGTCGCTAAATCCGAATCTGCCATTAAAAAGTCAGTAAGGATAACGGAAGGTCCTGTAAGGATAACGTGATTATCCTTTTCTCCAAGATTCTCAAGTTAAAAAGCCTGTAAGGACATCTCAAATGTAAGGATATATATTCGATGACTAAAAAGAACAAAAATAAAAAAAAAATAAAAAATTTTTTTTTAAAAAAAAGCTTTTATTAAAAAAGAATGCACTAAAAAGAAAAAAATAATTTTCTGGACGCTGTGTATCACAAATATAAAAGCTTTTAAAAAGCGAGATAAAGCATAAAACAATAAAATAAAAATTTATCTCGCTTTTAAAAAGCTTTTATATTTGTGATACACAGCGTCCAGAAAATTATTTTTTTCTTTTTAGTGCATTCTTTTTTAATAAAAGCTTTTTTTTTAAAAAAAATTTTTTTATTTTTTTTTCAATAGTAGTTTAGGTATTGTCAATGAATTAATTTTTGTAGCATTGTCAAAGTGTAACCAAAAGTTCTGCAGTTATGGTGCATCAGAGTAATCTTCTGAGAAAAAGGTTCGAACCTAATATTTGCAAACACTTGCATATTTTAAAACTTTTACGAATTCTATTGAAATCTTTTTTTTTTGAACAATCCACAAATACTTCAAATATAATCTTCTTATTTATTTTTCAATGATGCCAGTTATACAAATTTTCTCAGTTATACAATATGCTAAAAATAAATAACAAACAAATCTTTAGTCGTCTTAAAATGTTACAGAAATATCTTATAGACACAATCTTTTTGTAGGTCAGTAAAGTAGAGAATATTATATAATTTCACAAACGTCTTATTACATACTACAGAAATATGTATTAATATTTGGAAATAGTAAAAGTAAGCGGGGCAACAGTATTTTCAAATTTCATATAGGTAGTTTGGTCTGTACTTATCACTGTATTTACAGAGGGGTAGTGTATCAGACACAGACGTTAATCCTGACAGTGGTGATTCTATAGACAATTTCATGAAAAAAATGTCTGGGAGGTGCTGGTCTATCTTACACCCACATAAAAAGGTGCCAAAGACATATTAAATCGAAACTCTTAAACTAATGAACCGATTTTCTTTAAGTTATACTTTTTTGAAAGGTAACTGTATGACCCTTATTTTATTCTTTGCAGTATCATTTTTTTTTGTTTTCTTTTTTTTCGTTTTTATGTATTTTTTAATTCGCTATATTCTTACCTACAAATTACCCATACAAAATAAGTATGTGTCAATAAACATTTTCTAGTTAAACGACATTTACAATATTGAAAAATACTCAATTTAGTCAGTTTCCATTAAAGTTTATGTATTTACATTATTTTTTTTAGTTTAAATTATGGGAGTACATAAAAACTATATTAGATTTTCGAAGTGCCCTCCCTGCCTGAATACAAACTAGTGCTCGTTTCCCTTATTTTTTCAGCTGCTTCTTCTGGGCGTTCCTTTAATTATTGATCCATATTAGAGATTTCTGTCGAATACACTAGTTCCCTTACCGTTGCCCATGCATAAAAATCTAACACTATTAAATTTGTTGAAATACCTCAGCTAACTCGATTTAACGGTCGCTTAAAGTTTCGTTAAATTCGCCGTATCTTAATCAACAATTGAATTGCCAACATATAAATTAGATAATTATGAGTAAAAATACAACACTAAAATCGGAGCTGTCAATCGTTGGGTCTTTTAACGCCAACGATGCCGCTAAACCTGACAAACAACTATCATCAGCTCATCATTATAATTATTTTCATGGTGGCGCCAAATCAATCCGCAACTAAATGAGAGAGTTATTTTGTGTAAAGAAGATCGCGATCAACGATCAATTATTTAAATTTGCATCATGGCGATCGTGCAACGTCATCTTCTTCTCCGAATATTGTCGGATCAATTGGCCACCACTTTTGTTATTTACGAGCCGAGAAATTATCGATTTAAGGTCGATGATCACTTGGCATGATCAGAAATGCAGTTATTCTTAGTGTTCATTAAATTGGTTTCTCAATCTCTAGACGATTTGTGTTGATCAAAGTTTTTGGTTCCTTTTCATCCTTATTCGTCTTAATTTTGAAAATTTCTCTTTATTAGCAGTCTAACCGGATCGTGGAGTTTTTAAATTGGAAAATAAAAGAATAAAACCAAATTTGCCACAAAACAAATTCGTCAGCATGGCAGCTACATTATGAGAAAGTGAAATAATTTGCGGTGATTTTTGAACGAGGTCTTTTCACGTGATCATTGAGTGCTATCGATCGAGATCTTCGTGACTGTTCATCGAAATTTTAGTCCTCCTTTTTTAAGTAGTCGTGAAACCTAAAAAAAATGGACCCCATGAAACATATAAAAAATTACTAATCTTGTACAGTAGAACTTCGGTTCGTAAACTTAATACGTTCCTGAAAAGTTTACAAATTTTCATAAAAAAGTTTTGAATTTTGTTAAAATTAACCGTTTTTTATTGGACGCCACTACTTTCCAAGCAAGAAATTGCGTTATCGACTTACCTTAGATCATATTCCCAGATAAATAACTGCGAGGAGGCGATTGCCTTATGTGTAAAACATAAAGACTAAATTTCCATACCGCCTTTCATATGGCTATCAATTTAATTGTTTTTAATATTATTATTTTTTTTATTAATTTTTTAAATCCTCAAATTTTTTCCTGCAATTTTTAAGCACACTTTGGGAATTAAATCCTATTAACGAATGATATCAATTTACGGTAAAAGCCAAAAATGTTAAGAATATTTTTTTCGAAAACCGTTAAATTGCAATCAATTTGCAAAAATCTATTTTTAGAATTTTTATGAAAATATCTCAATAACGGTAAAAGATAGCAGATAACAGTGAAAGACAAAATTGTGGCTTGTTTTCGAAGGAATCGGAAAAAACTGATTTTTTTGAAATAACGGTACATAATCGGTTTGAGATATTGAGTTCTAGTGAAAGATAAAAGTGTAGGAAATTTTACTGCCTCCAACTCTGGTCATACATAAGACTTCTGAAAAACGCTTATTTTTAGAGTAAACAGCAAAAAACCAAACTGCGATTTTTAAAAAGCCGCGATTTTGGTTACTTCTGGTTAACGGATTTATACCAAAAGTTCGTCCTATTCCAGGACCAAACATCGCTGTAAAATTTCATGGCTCTAGCTTTATTAGTCTTTGAGAAATCTTGTACGCAGAGTGACAGACTAATGCCTGGAGCCCAATGAACGCAACGCGAACGCCGAAACTGTCACTTACAAGTTTGTTCCATAGAAACCATTTGAAGTGAGCACAGTGAACGCAGTGAACGCAACTACAACGCAAAAGTTTGCAAACTTCTAACTTTGCCGCAGCAATTCTGCGTTGACAGTTCATAAAGTGAGGTTGGGGAAATGTTGTTCGAGGAAAAATTGATAGCCTTAGTGCAATAACATACAAATAACAAAGATAAAGGCCAACAAAGCAAATTATTGCTTCAAAATTATCCATTTTTGTAATTTTGCCAACTTTACACCACTTTATATTATGTCACTTGTACTACTTCACGAGATGCCATTGGGCTCTGCCGCCGAAATGTTGCGCTGCGTGACAGTTCACAGCGTTGGAGTTGCGTTCGCGTTGCGTTCATTGGGCTCCAGAGGTAACAGACTGACAGACAGAAAGAAATTTTTATAATAATATTCCAATCGACATTAGAGTGCTCGGGAAATGTCGAAATTTTTCATGAATACAATACTTTATTATAGTACGTGGAGTTACTCAGCGATTCCAGTATATGATGGTAATAATTTAATTTTTTTTCGGAAACGTTCCTAGGGGAATGGGAATGAATACCCAATTTGATTGGAACTTTTACTATTATAATAAATATATCTAAAATATTTGAACAGATTTCGACATTAGAAAATTTCAACTATGAGTAGGAACGATTCCCATAAAATTTTTGACACCTACACTAAAAAGTTAGGTTGGTTAGAGAAGAAAGCTTCCAAGAAAATTGGGAATCATTCCGATTCTTTTGTGTTCATATAAATTGTCGTATATGTTGCAAGTATTATGACAATGGGATCTGCAAATATAGGAAAGATTTAAGAAATTTGACTTACTAGAAAATATAGGAATGATTCCAAACATGATTTTGTCCTTATGAGTTGTTTTTCCATTTTATAGGTTCGCCAACAATGGAACTGAATGACCGTCTGTTTTTCATACATTATAAAAAGGCATCACAAGTAAAATAAAATTGCAGTTCCCATGAAATAAGGAAAGGTCATTAACATAAAACAGTTGTAATTTCTGGCACCAATCTATTATTGCTACAAATATTATTATTGTATATGGAATTGTTTCCATTATTTAACGACTAAATAACTTCATTGAAGAAAAAACTCATACTTATCCGTCTATGGTTGAAATTTGCGATTTGCTAATTTGTATTCATAATGTACTGGCAATAAAATGAAAGTTAAATGGTTCATGTTTGAATTTCAAATTATGTCACTTATACTGTGGATTTGTTTTTGTTTTAGTGCTTGATGTGTGAAATTGATTGACAGACATTGTAATAAACTCTAATGAAGTGTGGAAAAATGTTTGCGTACAGAATATATTTTTTTTATATTCAGGGATGCAAAACGGAAAAAAATTCGCAACACATTTCGTTATGTAACGAGATTCAAATTTTGTTTCGTTACGTTATTCCGATGTGTAGCAAAAAAAAGTTCTCATTCCTTTACGATATAGAGTTATTTATTTGTTACAAATCATAAAGAACCAATAATTGAAAAATAAGTTCAAGTTAATTTAGTTTTCTCGAATATTATTGACTTAAACCTCAGGTCGTTTGCACCGAGTAGTCATCAAAAATTAAGTTGTACTACTGACTGCTGAAGTCCTCGAAATTAGAGCTTAAATAATTTAATTTGCCCATAAGTTTCTAAATTGGTTGTTTTATCTAACTTGTTCATAATGCTTCTATATTTTGCACTCCCCATGTTTTAAATTTCGGTCCTTATTTTCATCAAATCAAAAAAGTATAAATTTTTTTAGATGCCAATAATGTGCTATCGTTTAAAGGAGTACAGTATCATTTCTTCGCTACTTCAAATATGTCAAACAATTACACTTGACCAATTATAGAGAATACCTATCTCTAAAAATTAGAGACAAGAAAATGGGGTACGAAAAATGTGCGCTTTCAAAAATTTAGAATATGTTTCTTGTATTTGAAAATTTTAAGCTTACGATAAGTAAGTAATTCATGCTTAGAATTTTATTAAGTTTTTTTTTTTACTACATTGGAATCTGAATATTAGGCGAAGTTTTACATCCAGAAGCAACAAAAACGTCACTTTTTTACGTGAAAAATGGGGCATCGTATTCTATTTGGCGCAACCAAAATGTTAGCGATAAATTTTTTAGCAGATTGTTCAGCAGATTTGTTCAGCTTGGTTCATTAAAATCCTATCAACAGTTTTTGAACTCCGCGCTAAAATCCTGTTGACATTCAAGAGTTAAATGTGTCCTGTTGACATTCAAGAGATATGGAGATGGTTTTGAATAATTTCCAATATTTTTCTGTCTCTTCCAAAGATTAGTAACAAATATCTCGAGGTTCAATTTTTTAATATTTTTTTGTCATTGAAATCATTTTTGTGTTAATTCGTTTTTTCTTATTATTGGTTTTGTAATTTCTCAAAATAGGTAGTTCTAAATATATATAAGATTTGAAAATTACTCAGTGGTCACATTCCAAATTCCTTCTCAAATCTTAAACTAAACGGGTAACAAGACATGATAATTAATTCGTATATTTTTTTGGCATCAACTTCTAACAAAAATCGGCCCAGTCCATAAAAAATAGATACCACTTAACCGAACTACATACATAAGTGACATGTTTAAAATGTAGGAAAAAAATTAAAATTCAAAAAAAAATCCACAACATTTTTTTCTGAAGTTTTAAAGTGATGACATTACTTTTGTTAAAACTTAAATTGAATGAAGTTCTCAAATAAGAAATAATACTATAGTGGATTGTCGTATTTGGAACATGCTAATTTTGTTTATATTTAAAAATTTGTATAATTCGTCGCCGGAAACAGATGTTAAAAATTGTTTTTAATCATGATCAATGATGTCATAGAAATTGAACTTTTAATTATACACATATCAGCTGGTTGATGGTTTTACCATGGAACATTAGAACTCTCACAATTTGTTGAACTTGAATTTACGAGAATTTGGAAAAGCAATAAAATTAACTGTTATTACGAGCACAATATCAAAACACTCGTTTGAAGTGCCGCAAGTTCCGCCGTTTTAAGAAAGACAAACCGAGAGCCTTAGGCTTGAAGAATTTGACGATTTTTATACCCGTATGGTGAAACCAAAGGGTATACTAACTTTGCCTTACCGTTTGTAACGCCAAGATCCCGTCATCACACACAAAAATGAATTACACCAGGGTGTTTAGAATGATAAAAAAAGTTGAATTTAGCATGTCCGTCCGTCTGTCCGTCCGTCTGTGGCGCGGGTGCACGGATTGAGCTAGAGATTTGAAATTTTGTAAAATGCAAGGCTAAGTTCGTTAACGGGCAAATTTGGACCATTAGGGGGGGTACCCCCCATACGAACGAAAACGATTTTTGCGAATATCTCAAAAACGGTGCATCTTATCAAAAAAGTCCAAGAACAAAAGTTATTTAGGATATGATTCTACATAAAACTCCCATACATCAAAATCCGATTGGAATAAATTTAAAAAAATCTTATTGGAAAGTTTGACTTCAAACTGGAATTTTGGTACAACTGTTCGAATTTTGATACGAATATCACCATACGGGTCTCCAATGATTGCCAGATTGGCAATTATAGCTTTTGTTATGTTTATAGGTACTATTTTCCCGAAATTGGTATAGGAATTTTGGTTTATTGCCTAAAATTCAATGTTCGTTCATTTGCCCTTGTTCTGTAAGAATATTCAAAATTATGCCCTTTTTAAAATCACTATGTTCTGGTTCCAAAGAATCTTTTGGTTTTAAATTGTTGGATTCTGACTAAAGTGTTTACTTCAATCAATTCCCAGTATTTGCGGATTAATAGGAAATCTCTAATCAAAATATTTTATCGATAAGATTAAAAATTACTTCGAAGTGCTGAATTTTGTATAAAAAAAGTACATATAAGTAAACTTGAGAGCCTCATTATTTTCATTTTTTGCTAAATAAAAAGTGGTTTCACAATTCATGTATTCACTAAAAACACTCAGAAAATGTTGAGCCTTTTTTATCTTTAAACATCAACAACTTTTAATTCAAATAATGATTTTAGTCTGTACAATACTCCATATCTTATCAATTCAAAGTAAAAGATAACGCTTTGATTGAAATTAGCTGACCGATAACACATGTCACTTTGATATTGGCAATCAAAATATTAAATGACTTTTAAAAAAATCCACATATCAATCAGTTAAATTGCTTGATTTGTTATTAAATACTTCAAATTATGTCAATTGTGACAAATTTATACTTTCTTATATAATCTAAAGAGTATCTTTTTCTCAAAATTTCAAAATTTCCCCCGATTAGTGTTGGGAAAATTTATTAAGTATAAAATAAAATTACAAAGCATATTCTTGGCTTTAATTGTTGAAATATGACTTTTGATTTAAACAAGTTAATACCTAATGAGATTTTTTTTATAATATGTTTATACAACCTAAGTAGGGTGATGATATTTATTTTGGGGAGAGGTTGATGAAGGATGGCTGAGAAGAGACGATGAGTGTAGAAATAAAAACTTTAACGAAAACCAAGGAATCAAATCTGGGGAAAGCAATTAAAAATTCAATACTTTGACTCTATATAAGAGGAAAGTAAATAATCGCCGCAGGCAATTTTTTTTTGCGAGGAACAGTTGTATCAAAATTCCAATCTAAAGTCAAACTTTTCAATAAGATTTTTTAAAATTTATTCCAATTGGATTTGAATGTATGGGAGTTTTATGTAGAGTCATATCCTAAATAAATAACTTTTGTTCTTGCACTTTTTTGATAACATGCATCGTTTTTGAGATATTCGCAAAAAACGTTTTCGTTCGTATGGGGGTTACCCCCTAATGGTCAATTTTTGCCCATTAACGAATTTAGCCTTGCATTTTGCGAAAAACGAATCTGCGTAAAATTTTAAGTCTATAGCTCAATCCGTGCGCCCGCAATCCGCGCCACAGACGGACGGACAGACAGACGGACGGACGGACGGACGGACATGCAAAAATTAATTATTTTTATCATTCTAAACACACTGGTGTAATTCATTTTTGTGTGTGATAACGGGATCTTGGCGTTACAAACGGTAAAGCAAATTTAATATACCCTTTGGTTTCACCATACGGGTATAAAAAGGAAAACCTCATTTGAAAAATAACTAGCCACGTATGAAATGCAAGGCAAATAAATAAAATCTGTTTTATGATATTTCTATTCCTAATTAAATAATCCAAATATGTATTTGGTTAAGGGTCTGTGGGATGTATGGTCCCCCTAACCAATTTCAAGTTTTTAAGAAATAACTTACGAAATATTACGATACTAGAATTTGGACCCGGCTTCGCCCGGCTAAAAGCGTGAGTAGAACAAAATCTAAGAAAACAAAATCGCACAAAAAAACATTTAAAATGTTAAAATTTTGTGTTGAGAACTGAGCGATGGGGTCTTTTGGTTATATTCAAAATACTTTAATAAAAAAGAGCCATATCCAGCCATAAGGGTCAGTTGATGACAGTCACTGAGACATGATTGATCTTATCAATTGCCGTGTGCCTGACGATTAGACTTGCGCGACTAAAAATATGAGTTTTGTGTACTTAACATTCGTTTTATAAATTTGTACATTTACGAGCCTCAAAGCTTTCAACAATCCACTCTACAGACTTTTTGGTTTCTTATATGAAGTACGTAGTATCAAAAGTATTGTACGTACAGGAAATTTTAATCTTTTTATTTAACAGAGTATTTATTCTCAAAAAGTCTAGTTTATCCTTAAATGCTTACGCATCCTTGGACAATTTTTATGTGACAAATTTAAGAAATATTAAGAGGTATTCATTTCGAATTGCGGTCAAATTAAAAATGCTTGATTGCATCCTAAAATGTGGCCTTTAGGCAATCGCCATAAAAAAAGGCAGATTTATAGGCGTGAGAAGGAGTGGTCAAATCTAATTAAGTTGGATGGAAGAGTTGTGTAAGAGTTTTTCTAGCATTTATAATTTTTTGACCTTACTCACCGTTTTCCAGAGAATCTCAAAAATATTTTCATTTGAACGAGAGTTTCTGGAAGGGTTGGATTAATTTTGCTCATCATCGAACTTAGTTTTCATTTTTTGAGAAAAGCTCTTTGTCAAATTTAAAGTTCCTAGCCAAACCTAGCACCCGGAATCGTACCCCTCAGAAAGCGTAATAAGGTCTCTAGTATATAGATGAACATTTCAACTAACAGTTGTTTTTGGGTCAAGGAATCGTGAAATGAGTTTTGATTCGGTAATCTTTGTACAAATTTATGAAACGAATGTTAAGTACACAAAACTCATATTTTTAGTCGCGCAAGTCTAATCGTCAGACACACGGCAATTGATAAGATCAATCATGTCTCAGTGACTGTCATCAACTGACCCTTATGGCTGGATATGGCTCTTTTTTATTAAAGTATTTTGAATATAACCAAAAGACCCCATCGCTCAGTTCTCAACACAAAATTTTAACATTTTAAATGTTTTTTTGTGCGATATGGATTTTTTTTGCTCCTTTATAATTTATGAAAGTAATGACATCTCACTCTCTCTTTCGGCGCTACTAATGTCTCTCACCAGAGACAGAGATCCCTACACAGTCTTATCAATTTATTTGGGATACCGAGATCTCTCATGACTTTATAAAGTTCTACCCTGACTAGGCTATCATAGGAGGTTTTAAAGTCTATGAATATGTGTATTACTTACCTCGCATGCGTAGAGTGCATAGTCTATCTGATACAGCTTGAAATCCGATAACAGTAAATAAGAATCGGTTTTATCAACTGCTTATATAAGAGCATCCTTGTCATTGGAGAAAGCATGTTTTTCGGGTGCATTAACGAGGCGATAGACATATAAGCTTTATTTGCTTTTCTTAGGGATTCCTTAACATGGTCATTGAACTTTAAGAGCTTATTGAAATTGACACCCAGATATCTAATCTTATCCTTGGGCCGAAGTTCTCGACCACCCAGAGAGATAGAGAGGTTGGTTAGAACATATTTTGGCAGTACCCGATGGACCCCTTCCAGACGCGTTTCTAAAGTGAATTAGCTTTGACTTATTACTATTAATTGCAATGCCCCATGAGTCATAATACTCCTTGATCTCATCCAGATGGAGCTGCACAAAACGGGCAGCGACTTTTGGATCTCTGTTTGACGAAAAAATATCAATTGTTGCCTAATATAGCGTAGAGTTGTTGAAATTTTATGAGTACCAAACGAATTTAACACTCGTATTTTTTTAAAGTTGTTCAATTTAACATGCTTTTGACTAAAATGTAAAATTCGAACAAAAAAAATAAAAAAAAAAATTTTTAAAAAAAGCATGAGTAACATAATTTATGCGACAAATGACCGAAACGTACGAATTTTGAATTGGGTCAATTTACTTACACAACAACTCCCTGGTATTTGTAATCCGAATGTATTTCGATCAGCTGCTAGACACTTGATAAAATCGAAACCAGAGAAAATTCCATTGGAAAAATTAGAAACTGTTTCAAAAAAAAATAAAAAAAATTGTACGCGACTCAATAAACTCGAAATTATTTTTGGCTGTTTGAGAGAATTTTTGTTTTGAACTTTGTGAGACGTAAGCATACACAATCGTCATTTTCTTTGGAAAGAAAGAAGAAAAAACTCAACTGAAGAATTGTAAGCTGATTAAACCGTTAAGAACATGAAAATTTTCATTGGAATGATTATTTTTAGAAATGGTCACTTTTCCTCACTCATCATCAAGTTCAATATTCTTTTAAAAAGCTCAAATCACTTTCTTTTTATTATTAACAAGAATGGAAACACCTAAGTCACCAGATGAACTTTAGACTCTGCTGTTTCCATGATCAGCTTAAAATCGAGTGCATTTTATTTTATATTTAGAAATAAATGTTGCTATTAAATGCCCTCTTTTTATTAATATGTATTTTTATTAACAAAAAAGTTATTTTCAGAATTCACTTGACAATTTGGTGTAAAAAATCGATATTTTGAATTTTTCGTATTGTTGCCAAGTAATTTTCCATGACTTTGTTGTGAATTTTTGCAACAATTTCACTACAGGTTGTCTCTTAAAGTGGAAAATTTATTTTAACAGATGGCTTTATTTGAATAGCTATGGACCCATACTGAATTTGGGTTCTTTTTAATATTTAAGCTTTGAATGAAGAAAAAGTTTAACTGATATCAAAAATTAATCATACTAATATATAAAAATGAGTTGTTGTCTGTCTGTCTGTCTGTCTGTTCTTCTTTCACGCAAAAACAGCTGAACCGATTGATTTAAAATTTGGAATGAGTGTCTGTGGTAGTTCTGGTTCCCACATAGGCATACGGAAAAGTAGCGGGAGGGGTGGGGGGAGTAAGGGGAGGGGGTAAAGTGATTTCGAAACTTAGTTTTACCTCTATGTTACTCTTTCGCGGGGAAACTACTAAACCGATTGACTTGAAATTTGGTATAGATGTTCGTCGGGGGTCCAGCCCCAACATAGACCCATTAAAAAGTAGCCCGAGAGGTGGGGGAGTAAGGGGAGGGGGTAAAGAAAATCCGAATCTTTTAAAGAAAAGCACGGACAACTTATTCTACCTAATTGATTGACAATTGAATCAATGCTGACGGTAGTTGGCATGTGTTGAGGACCAAACTACAAAAGCATTACTTTGTGGAACACTAGTTGAGAAACGTCAAACGTTAGACGTTTTTGCACTTTATTTGCGTTTAGCACTTTAATCCGATTTCAAAATCACACGAGGGTATTACTTTAATGCCCTTCTTTCACAAAAACCACTTTTAAAACGCGTACACTTTTTCTAAGTACCACTTTTGAAAACCCGATTTCACTTTTCGCCCGATTTCATCAATATTTTTTTTCCTAAGATATTCCAGTGAAACCTTTTAAGGCATGATTATTAATAAAAAAAAACCCAGTGAAATCTTATTAAGGCATGACATGTTATGTGTGTGTCTGGCATGCAATTTTGATTTTATAAGCGGGTAATTTTGAAACATTTGTATGAAATAATAAAATTTGCTATTAGAAATATTAATAAAATTTGCTATAAGATTTCCAAAATCAAGAATTTGTATTACTGGAAAAAAAATTTATTATTGGGAAAAATTTATATGGTAAATGGTTCTTTTTCTTCTAATTTTTACACGAAAAAAAATTTGGTAACAGACGTCATAAAATTTTGCAGAAAACTAGAAAGAGACAAATATATTATTTTTTAGTGGGAAAGACAGAATGCGGACACGGTACTTTTCTAGGAAAACTAGCATAAGGATTTGAATCTTATTTCCTGACCATAACCATGAAATTTTCAAACAATGTGTAGAAATTATTTTTAAAAGCTTTTATTTAGCTCGCTATCTTGTCTGTCTGTTTGTTTGCTTGTTTGTTTGTTTTTTTGTTTGTCGGGGTCAAATCTTGCAATCAAATTTTGACCCACTTCCACTCATCCGATTCACTTGAAATTTTGTACACTTATATAAGTCCGATGACAATACAATATTTTCTCTACTTCGTCCTTGTAAGGATAAGAGAAGGTCCTGTAAGGATAACGTGATTATCCTTTTCTCCAAATTTTCCGGAAAAAATTCTATTCTGGGGGTTTTTGGGGTCGCTGAATCCGAATCTGTCATTAAAAAGTCTGTAAGGATAACGGAAGATCCTGTAAGGATAACGTGATTATCCTTTAAGGATAACGTGATTATCCTTTTCTCCAAATTTTCCGGAAAAAAATCTTTTCTTGGGTTTTTGGGGTCGCTGAATCCGAATCTGTCATCAAAAAGTCTGTAAGGATAACGGAAGGTCCTGTAAGGATAACGTGATTATCCTTTTCACCAAATTTTCCGGAAAAAAATCTATTCTGGGGATTTTTGGGGTCGCTGAATCCGAATCTGTCATTAAAAAGTCAGTAAGGATAACGGAAGGTCCTGTAAGGATAACGTGATTATCCTTTTTCTCAATTGTTCCGGAAAAAAATCTATTCTGGGGTTTTTGGGCTCGCTGAATACGATTCTCAAGTTAAAAAGCCTGTAAGGACATCTCAAATGTAAAGCTATATATTCGAAGACTAAAAAGAACAAAATAAAAAAAAATAAAATTTTTTTTTAAAAAAGCTTTTATTTAAAAAATGCACTAAAAAGAAAAAAATAATTTTCTGGACGCTGTGTATCACAAATATAAAAGCTTTTAAAAAGCGAGATAAATGTTTATTTTATTGTTTTATGCTTTATCTCGCTTTTTAAAAGCTTTTATATTTGTGATACACAGCGTCCAAAAAATTATTTTTTTCTTTTTAGTGCATTTTTTTAAATAAAAGCTTTTTTAAAAAAAAATTTTATTTTTTTTTATTTTGTTCTTTTTAGTCTTCGAATATATAGCTTTACATTTGAGATGTCCTTACAGGCTTTTTAACTTGAGAATCGTATTCAGCGAGCCCAAAAACCCCAGAATAGATTTTTTTCCGGAAAATTTGGAGAAAAGGATAATCTCGTTATCCTTACAGGACATTCCGTTATCCTTACAGACTTTTTAATGACAGATTCGGATTCAGCGACCCCAAAAACCCCCAGAATAGATTTTTTCCCGGAAAATTTGGAGAAAAGGATAATCACGTTATCCTTACAGGACCTTCCGTTATCCTTACAGACTTTTTGATGACAGATTCGGATTCAGCGACCCCAAAAACCCAAGAAAAGATTTTTTTCCGGAAAATTTGGAGAAAAGGATAATCACGTTATCCTTAAAGGATAATCACGTTATCCTTACAGGATCTTCCGTTATCCTTACAGACTTTTTAATGACAGATTCGGATTCAGCGACCCCAAAAACCCCCAGAATAGAATTTTTTCCGGAAAATTTGGAGAAAAGGATAATCACGTTATCCTTACAGGACCTTCTCTTATCCTTACAAGGACGAAGTAGAGAAAATATTGTATTGTCATCGGACTTATATAAGTGTACAAAATTTCAAGTGAATCGGATGAGTGGAAGTGGGTCAAAATTTGATTGCAAGATTTGACCCCGACAAACAAAAAAACAAACAAACAAGCAAACAAACAGACAGACAAGATAGCGAGCTAAATAAAAGCTTTTAAAAATAATTTCTACACATTGTTTGAAAATTTCATGGTTATGGTCAGGAAATAAGATTCAAATCCTTATGCTAGTTTTCCTAGAAAAGTACCGTGTCCGCATTCTGTCTTTCCCACTAAAAAATAATATATTTGTCTCTTTCTAGTTTTCTGCAAAATTTTATGACGTCTGTTACCAAATTTTTTTTCGTGTAAAAATTAGAAGAAAAAGAACCATTTACCATATAAATTTTTCCCAATAATAAATTTTTTTTCCAGTAATACAAATTCTTGATTTTGGAAATCTTATAGCAAATTTTATTAATATTTCTAATAGCAAATTTTATTATTTCATACAAATGTTTCAAAATTACCCGCTTATAAAATCAAAATTGCATGCCAGACACACACATAACATGTCATGCCTTAATAAGATTTCACTGGGTTTTTTTTTTATTAATAATCATGCCTTAAAAGGTTTCACTGGAATATCTTAGGAAAAAAATATTGATGAAATCGGGCGAAAAGTGAAATCGGGTTTTCAAAAGTGGTACTTAGAAAAAGTGTACGCGTTTTAAAAGTGGTTTTTGTGAAAGAAGGGCATTAAAGTAATACCCTCGTGTGATTTTGAAATCGGATTAAAGTGTTAAACGCAAATAAAGTGCAAAAACGTCTAACGTTTGATGTTTCTCAACTAGTGTTCCACAAAGTAATGCTTTTGTAGTTTGGTCCTCAACACATGCCAACTACCGTCAGCATTGATTCAATTGTCAATCAATTAGGTAGAATAAGTTGTCCGTGCTTTTCTTTAAAAGATTCGGATTTTCTTTACCCCCTCCCCTTACTCCCCCACCTCTCGGGCTACTTTTTAATGGGTCTATGTTGGGGCTGGACCCCCGACGAACATCTATACCAAATTTCAAGTCAATCGGTTTAGTAGTTTCCCCGCGAAAGAGTAACATAGAGGTAAAACTAAGTTTCGAAATCACTTTACCCCCTCCCCTTACTCCCCCCACCCCTCCCGCTACTTTTCCGTATGCCTATGTGGGAACCAGAACTACCACAGACACTCATTCCAAATTTTAAATCAATCGGTTCAGCTGTTTTTGCGTGAAAGAAGAACAGACAGACAGACAGACAGACAACAACTCATTTTTATATATTAGTATGATTAATTTTTGATATCAGTTAAACTTTTTCTTCATTCAAAGCTTAAATATTAAAAAGAACCCAAATTCAGTATGGGTCCATAGCTATTCAAATAAAGCCATCTGTTAAAATAAATTTTCCACTTTAAGAGACAACCTGTAGTGAAATTGTTGCAAAAATTCACAACAAAGTCATGGAAAATTACTTGGCAACAATACGAAAAATTCAAAATATCGATTTTTTACACCAAATTGTCAAGTGAATTCTGAAAATAACTTTTTTGTTAATAAAAATACATATTAATAAAAAGAGGGCATTTAATAGCAACATTTATTTCTAAATATAAAATAAAATGCACTCGATTTTAAGCTGATCATGGAAACAGCAGAGTCTAAAGTTCATCTGGTGACTTAGGTGTTTCCATTCTTGTTAATAATAAAAAGAAAGTGATTTGAGCTTTTTAAAAGAATATTGAACTTGATGATGAGTGAGGAAAAGTGACCATTTCTAAAAATAATCATTCCAATGAAAATTTTCATGTTCTTAACGGTTTAATCAGCTTACAATTCTTCAGTTGAGTTTTTTCTTCTTTCTTTCCAAAGAAAATGACGATTGTGTATGCCTACGTCTCACAAAGTTCAAAACAAAAATTCTCTCAAACAGCCAAAAATAATTTCGAGTTTATTGAGTCGCGTACAATTTTTTTTATTTTTTTTTGAAACAGTTTCTAATTTTTCCAATGGAATTTTCTCTGGTTTCGATTTTATCAAGTGTCTAGCAGCTGATCGAAATACATTCGGATTACAAATACCAGGGAGTTGTTGTGTAAGTAAATTGACCCAATTCAAAATTCGTACGTTTCGGTCATTTGTCGCATAAATTATGTTACTCATGCTGAAATTTTCTCAAAATTTCTTGATTCAATTTTTTTAAAATATAGCAGTCGCTAGATTTTGTGATATGGATTCGGTTTTTAGTTTTTTTTTTGTTAAAACAATAGAGAAAAAAAGCCTTGAACTTGTTGAAATTTTATTACTTAGTAATCTCACGGTCAGAATTTATCGAATAAATAGAATGCGAAATATTTTTAGATTACAGTGATCCCTGATCACCAACAAAATGCTGCTTTATGTAAAATTTCAAGATTAGTAGAAAGTAGTTACAACTCGGTCACAAGAGCGAAGTGAATTATTTGTGACTTTTTGCCAGGGTGCGGAAAAATACATTCTCGAATGAAAAATATACATTCTTTTTTATTCTTTTTAATTTGCGAATGAATTTTTGGGTCAAATATTCTTTCAATGAGATTCGATTCCGTGAATGTTCATGCATACATTCTATTCGCGAGAGAATGAAAACCATTTATTCCCAACATTAAAAATTCGCGAGTGATAAAGAATTAAAAAGAATATCCCTGGAACTAGGGAGTAGGGCGTAATCGAAAAGACAGAGTTGCTGAAATTTTTTTTATGTTCAACTTTGGCCATACAGACGACTATCGAAAAAAAGGTTAAAGGGAAAATTTTAGCAATATTTTTATTTGTTCTCGAGAAATTACCATTAATATTTGAAAATTTTGCGTTTTTCTGAAAATTTACAGCCTTTTTTAGAAAAGTCGGAATGCGAAATTATACAATTTTCCCTTTAATCGTAAAACAACATATTTTCCCACTCTAGAGATATCCATTTTTTTTGTATGAGAAAGTTATGTGCTATTTAAAAATTGTCTGTCTCAGTTTTTTGTGCTCTGTAATATTTTCCAAAAAAAAAATTCAACGCCCTACGCCTTACGCCCTACGCCCTAATTCCAGAGTTTCGGCTTTTACTTATGCTTTGAACAGCCTACAAAATGGATATAAATTTTAAAACAAAAATTTTTTTATTTGAAATTAAACGCTACTTCAAGAAAAATCTCGGCATTTTTTTATTTCTTCGGCGATTTATTTCTTAGAGTTTGTTACTAACTGTGTTAAAATGCTATACAAAAAGAAAGATCTTCAAAAATTATTTAATAGATAATTCAAACAATTACAAATATGGGGAAAAATCTAAAAGAATGTTATCATGAGTAGTGTTTTTCAATAGATATTACTATTGACTTTTATCTATCTATTGAAAGTGAAAATGAAAAGTAAACTCTCCAGCTGCCAATGTGCTGACACTTCAATGCAATAAAATGGTAATCAAACATATCAAAGTATGTCAAAAACTCTTAAAGATCAAGATGCCTATGGATTATTATGCAACAAATGCATAACAGTAAAATTTTCAATAACGGTTATTGTCAGATTAAAAAAATTTAGATGTCCTCGAAATATGTGGCTGTTGACAATCGAAACAGTCATTCAAAGTCGCGCACAACTGAGAATATTCGACGATTGAAAGAGGGACTACTGTTGTCAACCAAGTGGGCAGGAGATTTGAATAAAATTTCGTATGAATTTTATTTTTAGAAAAATAAAAAAAAGTAAAAGTTACCTTTCCTGTATGCAACAAAACTTGTTTTTTATATTAGGTGAACCTGTCCGTCCAAAATACTCATTTAAATAAATTTTGTGCCATAACCAGTATGGAAGAAGTTTTTCGATCGCGTGGAATAAATAAAAGAAATTTACGATTTAAATTTTTTTAACTGTTTCATCAAAATAGTATGTTATAGTTATAGTTTACCTAAAAATACAAATTTATCATTATATCTGTGCATCTTTTTCTTTTAGGCTACTGTTGAATGATTACTTCAAACTGAATTAGATATAAAAATTTAGAATTTTATGGCTCACTCATACCGGTCGTAAAGTCGTAAAAATTTTATGATTCGTAAAATTTGGAATACTGAATTAAATTTTAGTGTTTTATTACCCCAAAAATGAAGAAATATTTGCAATTTTCAATAGAATTGGTTAATATGGTATCATAAAGAGATTTTTCAACTAATATAAATTTAAATATCTGTCTGTTTAAAAAAAACAACACCCATTTTTAGAACTTTGCCCCCTAATTTGGATTTTTTTGCAGTGAATGGTCGATAATTTGAAGTGATAAAGATAAGGAACAATAATTTGTATGAATTTGCGTAAACCAGCAGCGGTATTGTGATTTGAATCTGAAACGAGGTGGAAAAACTCACGTGTGACATTTCTCGCCTATTCATTTCCACTTCACCTTTGAATAAATGGGTATTCTAATTTATCAAATGAAAAGGACACATAATTTAGTACATATTTCTTATAAATCTATAACAAAATATGAGATTTTAATTTAATTTGAGAAAGATAGTTTCATCTTTATTTCTGCACCTCGGAGGAATAGAACACTATGCCATTTTCTACACATAGTCCTAGACCAATTGTAAGCCGAGTCACATGCTTTTTAACTAACATCTTTATTTAGAATACAGTAATCCCTCCAACTGCGCGGTAGATACGTTCCACAAAAAGAGCGCGCAAACCGAAACCGCGCACTGTGAACCCTACTTTGTATGAAATTTTGGGGTTAGAAACATGTTTTTTTAAACGAAAATTATAAAAAAAACCACGCAGCTGCGAAATTTTTACCGCGCAGCTCGAAATTTTGGTATTAAATACTTAACCGCGCAGTTGCGAAACCGCGCAGTTAGAAACCGCGCAGTTGGAGGGATTACTGTACTAAATAAAAGTGGGTGCGTTCATACTACTCTCCTGTAAACTTAGGGAAATGGATATAGTGTTCTATACCTCCGAGGTACAGATCAGTATATTTTGATTGCATTGGAAGACGAAAACTAGCACAATGAGTTTGCACGTTATAAGTCGGAGGAACCTAACGGGACATGAAGAATCCTTTCGATATACCGGAGAAGCAATTCACCACTCTGTATCGTTTTCGTAAAATCGTACTGCTCAACAGTGAAGTTAAACTCTCCCATATTTGAGCTTTGGAGGGCTTCCCGGCTCTGCCTTCAAACCGCGAATTAGCAACACCGCGAATTAGCAACACCGCGAATTAACAAAACCGGGATTTTCACATATAAAATTCATAGCAGCTATTTATTCTTTGGGTAATGCTATACATTTACACGAATGACAAATTTGTCATTTTTTTCTTGTCATTATGTTAATTCCCGTGTAAATGGCATAATTTTTGTAATTTTTTCTGTCAGAAAATGTCAATCTCTCATAAAAGAATGAACTTGTCCATTCTTTTATGCCAGATTGTCATTCGTGCAAACGCAATATTAGTTATGACAACTTTAGTATTCAACTTTTGTCATAACTAATATTGCGTTTGCACGAATGACAATCTGGCATAAAAGAATGGACAAGTTCATTCTTTTATGAGAGATTGACATTTTCTGACAGAAAAAATTACAAAAATTATGCATTTACACGGGAATTAACATAATGACAAGAAAAAAATGACAAATTTGAAAAAAAGGATATGACCCAGACCTTCAACATAGGCGTGCACAATTTAATACAAAGATTCTTCTTATATCATTAAACCCTGATAATTTGATTGATTTTCGCGATAGCAATTGAATTAAAAAGAATTTGAGACAGACATCTGGCAATAAAATGTTCCTAATCTAAATGGCTTAGTGCCCAAAAAAAGAAAGGCAAACTTTGAACCTTATCAGTTTAAAAGAAATTCAAAACAGGAAAAAATATTACAAAGCGAAAATGATAAAAAAAAATGTATAAATAGATAAAAAAAACTTTTATGATGGCTGGACAAGTTCATGATTTGCTCATGCAAAAAGCAATAAAATATTTTTTGTTTTAATTTTGTGATAGTAAAAAGACAAAATATCAACAAATATTCATAAATAATTGGATGTCGCTTTTAATTACAAATCGTCTATTTTTATTCGATCAGCAACTAATTTCTCTGAACAATATTTATTTTTAAAATAATTTATTAGATGTTTCGTCAAGATTTGTCCAGATTATGTTTTATTTGATAAATTTATTACAGCTTGGTTTTTTTTTATCAGTAATCGAATTTTTTACAGATTACTGCATCTACTCGTACAAGTCTGGAATGACCTCTTAGTCACCGATTTTCACAGAAAGTTAAAATACTTTCTTGTACAAAGACATCTTAATTTTAAGTTTATATAGGATATAGCTTGCATACACGGAGATAAATGATAGGACAGATTCCTACAAAAAATAGGAATATACGATAAAGTGAAGTAATGACCACCAGACAAAAAGAGAATTCATGCCAAAAAAAAAAAACGAAATTTTCCCAAAATTATTGCAGAAGAGTCCACTGTCTCGTATGTATATTCTTATTGGGATTTCTCTCCGTGTACCCGTAATTGCAGAATTAAAGTTGTTTTACATAAATCTTTTTTTCATTAATAAACCCAGAAATAATTTTTCAAAATAAGCCGTCATGTCTTCAGGACTTCCGTTTCGAATACTGAAATTCTAACACCAAATTCCCGGAACCCCCTAGTGATATTTGTCAGCCTCATAACGGACAGGCGGTATAGCAAAAACCAATGTTTAAAAACACCAATACCTTACCCAGCCCCTATTTACACCCTTAGTGGTGGAATTTCAAATAAATACCGCCTTAGTGAGCGTTCACGCGATGCATGGAACATACTTTGAAAATCTCAAGATTCTAGCTCCAGTGGTTTGGTTGGGCGTTGATGAATCAATAAGTTATGGTCAACGTTTTTATACATACGTTTTTATACTACATATTTTTACATATAGAACCTTCGGCTTTACAAATGGATCACTTTACTATTCAGCAAAATTTGTCATCCACTACTCATGCTTTAAAAAGTCTCAGTTACTCGATTGAGTTTTTAATTACAGTTTTTTTGTTCAAATAATTTTCAAACTGATAATGTGAAGCTAAATTTAAATTTACCACCCAAGACTACATTTTTGAAAAAAAAACTTTTAAAAACCAATTTAAATGGCAATTAAGTCGTGTATTTCGACAAGTCGCAACAAAGCTCCATTACATTCTTTTTATTTTAATATATTCGGCATATTCAGCCCACTTATTATCATATTTCTAGGGTAAAAGGTGACCAAAACAAGGCTTCCAAACAACAAGCCGACTTTTTAACAGCTTTTCAATAGGAAAAAGTTATGACAGCCAAGTAGAAAAAAAAACGAATTTCATAAAAAAATATTTTTAATTTGATATGAGTCCAGTGTAATTTTATTTTGTACAGAAATTTGTCTAATTGTCGAGCATAATGTGTTTTTAATTTTAATGTTGACGCAAATGTTTTTTCGATAGCTGATAAAGTTTTTTTAAACTGGTTTCGGTTCATATGTGAGTTGAATTTATATTGTGAGTATTATTATATAAATATGTATACACATATTTCGATCGATTGTATCATACACGAAATTCAATAAACAGATCGCTTTCAAATTCGAATTTTTTTTTTAAACGAAATGTATTTAGGAAAAAAATTGAGTTGATTTATGTTATTGGGTTTTTGTGTTGATATTTCGGAAGAATCTCAAACGGAATTTGTTAAATTCGTTTTTACATAATATTTTTTAAGGAAATCATCTTCGCAGTATTAAAATAATTTGTTTGAAAAAGTCAGAAAAAAATTTAAAACGAAGTTTCTTCTGTTTGTATTGAGTAAACTTTATTATTTTATATAAATTTTTCAATAACGGAAATTAAAATGTAAGAAGAATGCAACACTGAAAATACATTTTAATGAGGATAAAGTCTAAGCACCAAAATTTTCGAGATCTTATGTGAGAACGATCTTCAGGGACTCCCAAATTCTCAAAGACGTCGAATTAAGCTGTATTGAACGCCCTAGTTACGCCACTGGTCTGATATTACCTTGTTTTGTTTTCGAATTTAAATTATTCAAAAACCCAGAATATTAAATCTGATTGTAAATGAAACTTTCCTTATTTTGGTTCTTTCTTTCTTTATTCTTTATACTTAATGAATTTTTCATTTAACTCTAATCGAGAGATTGGCGACTTTAGTAAATATTCATAAATGAAATCGAAACTTGGTTATGTAAAAAAACAGCGCAAATAAATTCGAATGCATTCTTATCGCTGTTGCACTTTAAATGAACTTTGCGAAAAATCGATAAAAAATATTTCCGATTGAATTTAAAAAAGCAAAAAAAAAAAATAAGTACACTGGTAAAAAAAATGGCGAAGAATTTTTCAAACAACGAAAAAAAAACTACGCGATTTTGTGGTGATTTTAAGCAATGTCGTTGTATTTTTGATATCTAATGAGGTGTCATTTTTATGGTATTTTACGTAATTTTCAATACCAATTTTCAGAGATAACTCTTACGTTACAACATATTGTAAACTTAACTTTGTTAAAAAATTGAGGCCCTATTTCTGATTCTAAAATATTTTTGTTGGCCAACGTTTCTTAAAAATAGTCATTATTTCCTGTTGAAGGATAATTCGCATATTTCATAAGAGGGGTTTAAACACTTCAAAAATAGGTTTTTGAACTTTTAATGGAAACTAGTGTGTAAGATCCTTCGTTTTTGTAAAATTAACTTTTTATTGTATAAATATCATACTTATATATAAAAAATGAGTTGGTGTCTGTCTGTCTGTTCCTCTTTCACGTAAAAACGGCTGAACCGATTGACTAGAAATTTGACATGAATGTCTGTGGTAGTTCTGGTTCCAACATAGGTATACGGAAAAGTAGCGTGAGGGGTGGGGGGAGTAAGGGGTTAAAGTGATTTCGAAACTTAGTTTTTGCGCTATGTTACTCTTTTGCGATGAAACTACTGAACCGATTGGCTTGAAATTTCGCATAGATGTTCGTCGGGGGTCCAGCCCCAACATAGGCCCATTAAAAAGTAGCCCGAGAGGTGGGGGAGTAAGGGGAGGGGGTAAAGTAATCTCGAAACTTAGCTCTTCCTCTATGTTACCCTTTCGCGGGGAAACTACCGAGCCGATTGGCCTGAAGTTTAGCTCCAACATAGATCATAAAAAAAAATTGAAAAAACTTAACCCGGCAACGACGGGTATGCAAGCTAGTATATTTATATATTCAAGTGTATACTGTGTAACCTTTTAATCCTGTGTTTATATTTTTAGATGCTCGCCCGTAAGTAACTCAACTTTTATCAGTACTTTTATCAGTGGTATCAGTCTACTTAAAGCATCGATCTATGATGTAATCATTAGAAAAAAAACATAACTAAAGTTTGAGCTACGAAAAGGCACCCGACATGAAGTATTTTAAAAATCTGCTATTACAAAAAAAATTTATAACTGAAATTTGAATCAAAGAACGGAAATCGAATTGGATTTTAGTGTATGAGTTTTTACTTTCTTCTGCTATAGAGGAAAAGTATTGTATTCATGACGGAGACCGACTCCAATACGAAATTTGTTTCAGACATAATTATGAGGATGTTCGTACTTCTATCTGTCGATGTGTCGGTATGTTCCTTTTACGTATCTTAATTAACTCAACAACAAACGCGTTGAGCTAGCCAAAAATATTTAAAAATATTTTTTTTTCAAATATCTCAAGAACCGTTAAGATACGTAAAAACCGCCAAAGGAAAAAATCAGGAAATTTTATTTTCTTTGATTTTTTTTTCTTAAAAGCGCATTTTCGAGGAATTTTCAAAAAACTTAATTTTTTTGAAATTTGTTGAGATACATTAGAGATACGTAAAAACCATGAAAGCAAAAAATTTAGAAAATTTTATTTTCTTTAAATTTATTCGTGTGTTTTTTTTCACAAAAGCGCATAGGTTTCAAGAAATTTTTATAAAACTGTATTTATTCAAAAAAAAAATGTATGGATGGTATCCGTTATAGCTAACGTTTGTTTTCCAAATTTTGATAGAAAAGTACGATTTTCGTAAAACTAATTTACAAAAAAATTTTCAAGTCGTTAGCTCAACTCACTTAAGACACGTAAACAGAGCGACAGACCGATAGACCGACAGACAAATGCACGGACATCCTAATGATTTTCCCTGAAACGGATTTTGTGCCGATCAGAAAGTTTCTGTCTTTTTCAGTTCTTGAATCGGTCTCCGTCATGAATACAATATTTTCCCTCTTTAACAGAGGAAAGTAAAAATTGTGTAATTTGTTTGTGGGTAATCCTTAAGGACCATTTACATCTGAGATTTTATTCGGCGAGTGTTATTATGTGACTCAAAAATCATGTCTCTAATTCTCTTCTGGATTTCTTTCATATACAATACCACCGGGATAAATTCGGATTCTGAAAACTTTTGCTAAGTAATCTACAATACCTGGATAAGTGTCTCGAAATCAGTTCTGAGAGAAAAAAAATCGCAAACGGTTCCGTTGACCTGCACAATCGAAAGGTTATATCATACAGGGTACTGCAAAATGGAACCCTTAAGCAATTACAAATTTCTTATGTTTTTTTTCCTTTGGTGATAATATATGCACTGCATGCATGCAATTCACGCATCGTTGCATTTCGAATGACGGAAAACATAAACATCGCAGTTTTCTAATCGAAAAAGGAAAGGCCAGCCTTAATTTAGTTAAGTACTCAATATTAAAAGAACCACACATTCAACATTTGAATTGAAAACATGTAATTTATAACTACATATTTGTATAAGCAATATGATGAATTTTCCTTGTGACTAGAACACTAAAAGTTCAACTCCTCCCCCGTTTATTTATACCCGGTTATCAAATACCATACGGCAAAAGAAAAATGCCAAAAAGGCGAAAAAGGTCTGAGGTTTTCTTCTCGCCAGTCTTGGGTATTTTGTTTGGTTGCTGGGCTAATATTAATATTTCGATTTAGGTCAAGCTTGATCTCTAAAGAAAAATAAGAAAAAACTAAGGAAAATACTGTATATTATAGCATGCAGGCTTCTTGATTGCTTGTCTGGTTGTTTGGTGATTATTGGAAAATTGATTAACATTCGCATTTGTTTTTTTCAGTATGTCTCGTCTTTCAATAAAAAAATGAAACCTCTTAAATGCTCGATTTTAAAAACACTTCATGTCTTGTCGTTTAATTGAGAAAAACAAATTTTGATTTTTTCTTGTTTATCAAATTACTGAAGATGAAGATCCAAGAAATCAACTCGTTAAAGTTCCTAACAACTTTAATGTGAATTTCGATGATGCAAAATTACGTAACTTAATTTCAACCAAACCAAAAATGCAATAAAATTTCTGAATTTACGATTCATTACCATTTCTTTAGTTAATGTTGCATTTGGAAATAACAGAAAGCTTTTCCATTTCGTAAAGGTCGAGCTGAGATGTTTTAAAATAGAAATAAATTTTTGCTGTTTAATAGTGTTTGGTAATAGTTGTTCATATATTTAGTTTTATATAGAGGGAAAGTATTGTAATCATGATGAAGACCAGCTCGAGAACGGGAGCAGATAGTCAGTACTAAGTCCGTTGCAAGCAAAATTATGAGGATGTCCGTGCATCTGTCTGTCTGTCCGTTTCACGTATCTTAAATATCTCGAGAACGCGTTGATCTAGCGACTTGAATTTTTTTGTGTTTAGCCCAATAATTTTAATCGTGCACATATACTTATATTACATTTGAAAACTTTAACTGTTTTGTTGTGACTTCTCCATAAGTTTTATACTCAAAAATATATACATAAGTATAACACTGCACAACAGTTACTTTGCTGCCAAAGATTTTACAATTATATTAGGATAATTTGATGCCGCTGCTTCCGGGTCTGCGAGGGGTTTAGCCAAATCGGCTCTAGTTTTTAAGAAAAGTCCAAAAAAAGATTATTTTTTTCGAAAAAATTCATATAAACTAAAAACTTACCCAAACTACTTCGAGATTCGAGCCAAACTACTTCGAGATTATCAGATTAGCCTAAATATCCACGGCAACAATAAAAATAAAAAAAATAAAAATTTTTAGAATTCTTTCCTAAAAAATAACCTTTTTTGGAGCTTTTCTCAAAAACTAGAGCCACTCTGGCCAAACCACTTGCAGATTCGGAATCAGCAACGTCAAATTATCCTAAAATGATTATAAAATCTTTGACAACAGAAAAAAGTGCTTTTTTTCTGGTAGTGTAATCATTTGGGTAAAGGTTTTCGTGGCTGAAAACACTTCGCAAAACTACCTGCATTTTTTATAATCCTTTACAAAAATTATACTCCCTACACTTTTAATTGAAATTTAGATATTGGAAATTTTAGATTTAACATCTTAAATCGGGGTATTCCCAAGTTCTACGAAAATCCTTTTGACACCTTAAAATTTTTCACATTTTCCTGGGGTTTTTCCATCAAGTTCATCTTTTACAATAATTTAATAATGAAGACAATAAAAATCGAGATCAACATTAAAATTAAATTTCGATAATTCGAAAAAAAAAACGGTTTATTTCCATCGTTTTGTTTGTTTTAAAAATATCCAAATTTTCAGCAATGGCCAGACAGGGAGGCAAGTAGATAAACACTAGCTGAAAACATGCTGTTTTATTTAACTCTTAGATTTTATTTCAAAAATAGATTTCGCGCTAACAATTCGTCATTTGGAGCAGTATTTAAAAAACCTCAGCCGTTGACATTTGGTATTGTGCCAAAATTTTCATAAATCTGACACGAGCAATGGTCACAAGCAAGCGTCTTATGGGGCCACGTCATTTCCCACATAAAAACGATCAAAATTGAGTTTTTATGATTTTTCCGATATGAAAACGCATCAAATATTTCGTATTTTTGAATGATGAATCGATGCAGAACGTGTATTTCTTTGTCCCCATTCAGATCGACAACTCGTGAAAGTTAATTTGTGCACAATCCGATAAACAAGTCGTTTTTGGGTTTGGGGTAAATAAAATTCTTTCATGTGGCGGCTATTAAAAAAAAGAAAATAACAAGTTGCGGAAAATTATCCTCAATAGCAGATATCAGAGAGGCTGATGGCCCAATGAACTTTGAATGGGTACAAAATGAAAACATCTGATATGCTCACCACATGACTTTTTGATATCCTTTGAATTAAAAGTTCCCACATTATTTTTAAATAATTCGACAATAGCGTCATATGCAGAATCATAAAGTAGTATATTAGATTTACACTAATCGAAAAATTAGTCATATGGATAAAACATAACAAAAGCTATAATTGCCAATCTGGCAATCATTGGAGACCCGTATGGTGATATTCGTATCAAAATTCGAACAGTTGTACCAAAATTCCACTTGAAGTCAAACTTTCCAATAAGATTTTTTAAAATTTATTCCAATCGGATTTTGATGTATGGGAGTTTTATGTAGAATCATATCCTAAATAACTTTTGTTCTTGCACTTTTTTGATAAGATGCACCGTTTTTGAGATATTCACAAAAACCGTTTTCGTTCGTATGGGGGGTACCCCCCCTAATGGTCCATTTTTGCCCATTAACGAACTTAGCCTCGCATTTTACGAAAAACGGATCTGTGCAAAATTTCAAGTCTCTAGCTCAATCCGTGCGCCCGCAATCCGCGCCACAGACAGACAGACAGACAGACAGACGGACAGACGGACAGACAGACAGACAGACAGACGGACAGACAGACGGACGGACATGCTAAATTCAACTTTTTTTATCATTCTAAACACACTGGTGTAATTCATTTTTTTGTACGATGACGGGATCTTGGCGTTACAAACGGTAAGGCAAATCTAATATACCCTTTGGTTTCACCATACGGGTATAAAAAATCATTGTCAAATTAACAACATATTTATCCTATTTCAGCAAAAAAAAAAATTGTTAAATTAACATAGGGAAATTTATTCCTCGGAAAATGAAAAAAAAGTAGTCATATGGATAAGCTCATTAACCAAAAAAAGTGGAACAAATATTTTTGGAGGGAAATCTTTGTTCAACAAAGAGGATGTTTTTTTTAACAAAAAAAACTTACTGATGATTTTTTGTTAAATCAATAAAAAAATTGTGAAATTAACAATGCCTAATTTGTCAAAATGACAAAAAATTGTTATTTTTTACTTCTATATGATTATCATATACCGTATGCGTCATAAAAATCTGGAATCTAGTACTGCAAGTATTTTCAAGGAGATAACGGTTGCTTATTAATTTGTACTACGTTTGAAAGGGTTTGTAAATACAACTTCGTACATAATTGAGCCAAAAAATTAACAGCCTTATTAATAAAAAATCCCTAACACGGAGATAACTCATGTGCTAACTAACTCCGAGATAGCAAACTTATACATTAGTTAACTATTCTTATTAATAAAAATTTTTCCTCCATATAATAGCTAACTCGTATTTTATTTAAAAATTTAGTTTGAATAAGGCAACCCTTGTGCTGAATTGTACCAAAAAATACGAAAATCTTTTACATTTAAGTCATATTTTGGTTTTTTAAATCCGTTTCCTTGGAGACGATATTAAAATAAATCATATTTTGGTTTTTTAAATCCGTTTCCTTGGAGACAATATTAAAATAGGAGTGAAATTAATGTTTTTATTTTAATTGTGATTCACTGCAAAGTAATTAAAAGTGGAAAATTTAAAAATTAAAGGAAAGCGATCAGAAAAGTGGTGTTCAAGTGATAAGATAATATAATATAATAACATAAATTGCATTTTTTTAATGGATCATTGTTTCTTATAGTCATTATTGCAAGAGTTATGTGCCGTCAAGAGTTATCAACTCGTTAACTCGAGGGAATCGGTATGTTAGCTAACAGAGAGTTAACTAACGTCAGTTAAATCTTAAAAATTTTTATTAATAAGAATTTCGAGTTATCCACTGCGTAAACCATTGATAAAAGTTAACTAACGTTTATTAATAAGGCTGTAAATGTTTATAAATATAGCAACATGGGGGAGGCTCAAAGAGTGAAAATCATGAAGTTGGTCCACGCGCGGAAGTCCAATAAGGCGATTTCCAATGAATTAAACGTAGCGTTGTCAACTGTTTATGCTGTAAGAGCGAGTTGTTTGGCCGGGGGAATAGTTAGGCCGCAATCTGGAAGCGGTAGACCCATTTCAGTAAAGACTCCAGTGTTGATTAGGGCAATCAAAGGAAGGATCAGAAGGAATCCGGTAAGGACATCTTGGAGAGTCATGTAAAACCATCGATAGATTCAACCTACGGTAATGATGTGTTTTACGTGTTTCGACAAGACGGGGCACCGTGCCACACTGCCAGAAGTACCCAAATTTGGATAATTTAAAAAACCAATAATTTAAAAAACTTCTGGTCTAAGGACATGTGGTCACCGAGCTCTCCAGACCTTAATCCCCTGGATTTTTTAATATGGGCATATGTTCAGGCTAAGACTGAAGCTAAGGCTTACAGTAATGTGCAAGCCCTGAAGTCTTATTTAATATTGACATGCAAGAAGTACAGGCCCCGTTTGGAGGAGTTCGTAAATGCTGGAGGTGGACATTTTGAATAATTTTTTTTACTAGTATGTAAGATTTAGTTTAGAGCAAAACATATTTTTTTTCGTTCAACTTCTGTGTTTTTTTAAACGGTTTACAATTTAATATGAATTTTCCAGATTTTTATGACGCATACGGTAGAGTATGAACAATTTTTTGGAAGAACCTGTGAGGTGCCAAATTTAAATAACCCTACCGATCGCTGCCAACGTTACACCATTGATTACCGATACCGAAATTTTCGCAATGTAATGGGGGCAAATTCCGGAGTTCAAATCTTTCATTAAAACAATACTTATAAGAAAGTTAAAAATGAAAAACAGATACTTGTTTTTCACTCGTGGCATGAGATACAAACGTCTTACAAGAACAACAATGTAGCCTCAGTCTTTTGTTCAAAAAATAAATAAAGTAGATAAAGTAAAAAATAAAAAAAAAAATACCAGTCGTGCCAGACATTGATAATGTTATCGTATACTTGTTGCCATTGGTCTTTGTTTACTACAAAATAGGTGCATGAGTTGCAATGCAATTGCACGGAAATTAGGTCACCCCATCCAAATATCATGGAGACAAAAAATAAATAAAAATCTTTGTGTTGAAAATGGTCGTTTATTAAATTTCTTTACAGCGAAATCAGACTGAATTTTGAATACTGCTCATTAATATTTCATGTAAATTGGTTTAAAATATTAAAAGCTTTAGGTGGACTTTGTCATTTTAATTTGAACAAAGTGAAAAGTTTTAAATACCTTGCGAGTTTTTGGCTCGAAGACAACCACGGTTAATTGAAATTTTGTTTACAAATTTCGAATTAAATCGACATTATTTATATAGCACATACATTATAAATGCTATTCATTGGCCAGTGAAAATTGTATTTTAGTGATGGCTGGTCTGGTTTTGTGCTCTTGAACTATTTATTTACTCGAGGGAAATACTCGTTTTCTGATAACACACAATACAGTTCGACTTTATCAATATAGTCATAAAAATTCTCGGTGGCCAACACATAATTTTATGGGATTTTTTTATTTTATTTCTCATATCAGTGGCATACGTTTCATTTATCTCATGCAATTGTGCCTTTATCCAGAGAATAAGCTTCAAATTCTTTTCACTTTGCCATAGATTTATTTATTTTAACTTTACGAAACAATCAAAAGTAATGACAGAAAACGAATTTCCCAGTATATTTTTTTTCTATTTTATCAGGCATTTGATTTTTTTTTCTAATCAAATGCCTGATAAAATAGAAAAAAAATATACAAAACCTTAATTAAACCAATTGGTGGAATATTTGATATAAATCGGGTAAAAATGTGATAAATCGGTGCTAATTATATAGCATATCATATTAGGAAAATATTTTAAACAGTAGTTGTTGGAATGACATTTTATAGGCGTATATTTGATGATAAAAAATGTTGATAATTCTTACAGCTGTTTTTGATTAAAAGACTAGGAATAATGTTTAAAATTTAAACGCTTAGAAATTAGCTAAGTGTTCAAGTTTTTCTAAAAGTATATCCTGCAATTATATAACAAGGTTTTGCTGTTTTTTCTGTACAATTACCAACGCATAGAACTATGATTAAAGGAAAAAAAAGATTTTAGAATTATTTTATGCCAAAATTAAAAGTTGTATACAATTTTAATTTTCCTTGAAAATACAAAATACGATTAAAAACATGGACAATTTTTATTCAAATTAATTTATTGACACATCAAACCATTTAAAAGTATGAAGACGTTAGCAGTTTTTCCTCAGGTGCAAATAGGCATGAAGTTTAAAAAATATTCTGACAACATTTGACAATCGGTCATCGTTTCTTCACACTCGACGTACAAACAAGATGCTAATTAGTTTACTCAATAAATAGGAAACAATATTTCAAGTTCAATGTTAAATACCCTGAAAGTGGGATTGGATATAAGAAACTTCAAGACAAATTTTTAACAATCTAAACAATAATTCGAGATTTCTATTTCCAAAATGACCTCCATTAGGATGCTACTCCAGTTTCTAAGCTTGTATTTAATATAAATTTTTATAATGAGTCAATTTATTTATTTAATATAAATTGACTCATTTAAATAAATATCAAGAAAAAAAATGTTGAAAAAAAGAAAATAAATGGAAAATGCCAAATAAGGTATCGTATTCAGTTGATAAGAATTTATTGCAAGCAACAGACTTTAAGGAATTTCCCTCGGCTGGAAGTTGCCTTATATTACGAGTAAAATAACCAGAAACGAAAAAATTCCTATGAGAAAATGAAAAACATAATTTACATGCCATATAAGTAGATTGCTACACGATTCTTTGCGAGATTCATCTTAACCTAGAAATGTTGTAAACATTTAGGCAAAGAAAAAGTTTTTAATGTATTTTTTTCACCCACTTCTTAGGCAGAGAAAAGCTTTTGCTTCCTTATGCAAGGCGCAGAACCAGAGCAAATATTAAGACTTGGAGGTACATATCATGAAATTTTTAATACGACCTTGAACATGATCAAGATAAATTTTCTTTAAAGTACCAATAAATCTGAAAAATTAAACACACTTTAAAGCAAATATTCAAAAAAACAAAACTTTATAATGTTTAAAGAAATTTAATTTTAACTTTCATCAAATATTTCATTTTCTTCGTTCATTTCTTTCATCATTTATATTTTGGGTTTTTTTTCATCATTAAAATTAACAAAAAAAAATAATAAAAAATATTAAAATTATATGTAAAATTTGACTTTTCCTTTAAACGTATAGTATACATCTGTTTCAACTTTTCCTTAAAAATACTGTCACAAATATATATAAATATATTTTTATCTCTTTTTTTCTCTCTTAATTTTTCATTAAATTCTCCCATTTAACAGGATTTTTTTTTGTTTAAAAATAAAATATAAAAAATTATAATTTCTATTTTTATGATGTTTAATAACAATTATTTATTTTTTTGTTGTATTTTATAAAAAAAATCTTTCTAGTTTATATAAACTTTACAAACGGCAGCGTGCAATTTCATGGTTTTTTTCAAACACTTTTTTTTCTCAAAGTTAACTACTTAGCTTAAAATCTTTTATTTAGTTTGACACAATTACGGTTAATTTGTATAATAAAATCGAAAGAATAACAAACATCAAATCTAATTTGAACGATGTTGATAAAATTCAGCACATTTATGTTTCAAGTAAATTGTTTTTAAAATTCTTTGTGCGCTGTTTAATATTTGCAAAAAAAATGCATAAATATCTGAATATATTTACTAAATAGACACTAAAGTCTGCGAGAGAGTGGTCTATTACTTCAAAAAAAAAATTAATTTCAATGTTATTTTTATTTGATTTGTTGCAATTCTTTTTATTGTTTGTCTGTAAAATATTTCTTAAAAATCACGACATTTTGACAATGTAACAAGTTCTATATCAGTATCAACCTAATAGAATTTATTCAACGAGACAAGTTCTAATGAGAGCATTGCATACGCTGTAGGGATCACAATTGGAGCTTGGACGTCTGTCCTCAAAGTATCCCTTTTTGGCATCGGCGACTCCGCGTGGGATTCTCACACTGACACCGCGATCGGCAACTCCCCACGAAAACTCACTGATCGAAGAGGTCTCGAGTTTTCCTACCAGACGTCGAATGTTGTCCTTGCCCTCATGAGGGTCGTAGGCGCGGATGTGCTTTTCCTGGTGCTTGGACAGCTTCTGGATGGCCTTTTCAATCTCCGTGATACCGTTTTCCGCACGCATAGACTTAGTCGAGAAGTTTGTATGTGCACCAGCTCCGTTCCACTGGCCAGTCATTGGTTTGGGATCGAAAGTAACGACCACTCCAAACTCTTCAGCAACACGATGGAGAATATAACGGGATACCCAGAGATCGTCCGTTACCTTCATGCCCTTGGAGGGACCTACTTGATATTCCCACTGGGCCGGCATAACTTCTGCATTTGTCCCAGCAAAGTCGATTCCTGCGTACAGACAAGCGATCCCGTGAGCCTCGACTAAATCACGACCTACAACACGATCGGCACCCACACCGCAATAGTAGGGTCCTTGAGGAGCTGGATAGCCACTTGAGGGCCAGCCTAGCGGTCTTCCGTCCATATCCAACATGGTGTACTCCTGCTCAATGCCGAACCACGGCTCGTGTTGGTCGAGAACCTTGTCCATGGCCTCCTGAAGGTCACACCTATGATTCGAGTCAGTGGGGTTTCCATCTGGCTTATAGGTATCGCACATAACAATGAGATCGTTGGGACCCGGCTTGAAGGGATCCTTGTAGATAGCCCGTGGGATCAACGTCGTATCTGAGTTTCCGCCCAACGCCTGATATGTCGAACTTCCATCGTAACTCCAATTTGGCAGTTCATTGGGTGACTTTGGCACAAAGTCAAGGACACGATCCTTCAAACGCAGCCCTTCGCCTGTGCCATCAATCCAAAGATATGTCGCCTGTACCAGATTCGGAGTTATCTTCAGTTTCTTGTATCGATTCAAAATCGTCTTGTCGAGGCATGCATTGGGAGAGTTCTCCAGGACCTTGTTACACACTTGAGTTGTGCTGATTTTGCGCGTTGAACATGTGGCAGCTGCAATTCCAGTTACTTCCTGGCGCATAAATAGACCAACACATCGAAGAGCCATTTTTTCGATTTTTTTTGCTAATAAATTTCACTTTTCAATTGGAGAATCTCTACTTTTATTCAAATAGATTCAGTCTCAAGGTACAGAGTTTTCACTTTAAATATATTCTAGAAATTTAGATTAAAAATGATATCCTTTACGATTTGTATTTGTTTAGTTTCAGTTGTTCATTATAAATGCAACAATTTTCTTATCGAATTCGTTTCACTTTCACTACAGATTTTTAACTGCTTTAAATTATTGTTTTTGTTAAATGAAAAATTTTACTGTTCCGTATTCCTGTGTCGACAACAACGACCCGTATGAAAGCTTAATGCCAACTCTTTTCAGTTTTACTAAGGCAACAATTCTGTGGTCTTTTTGTCGTTGCCACCAACCGTATCTCGAACCGAAATAAAATTCCGAAATAAATAACAGCTAACTGTCTGCTTGTCTGCTCGTCGACACTCGCTACACTACTAATTATTGTATTGTTCACCACCCCAAATTGGTATAAGAAGTACTCTGAAAGAGTGGCTATCTATATGTGTGGCTACTCTGACTGTTAAACTGATTCTGTACCACTAGTCTAGCCAAGTCGGTCACTTTTCCTTTGCCACAACTCACTAACGTCACGACTCTTGGCGATAGTGAATACCACCACTTCCCCCACTACACACACTTTACCGTTTCACACCAATGAAATGTGGAAAAGGCCACCGCTGCTTTATACAAGTTGAGAAGGAACGACAAAGAGAAAGGATTAAAACAACTTCTAGCAGTTGTAAATTGACTTCCTCGATTTGGATTCCTGTGCTATCTCTATTAATCTTTTTAGCAACACTCTCTGAAGATTTGCTTGGAAACCATGCGAAACTTTCTAGAGTATTTACCACAAGGTCATTTGGACGTCACTTACACTAGCGTGGCTCTGGGTTTTACTTAAACAGCTGATTTTTATCGCTCGCGTAAATCGAAATTTTCGGTTAAATCTATTTTCCACCAGGCGAGAATTTAAGGTTTTTTTTCTGTCGTTGGAAATTGGCTAAATAAACACAACTACTTTTTAGGTACTTTCTGAATTTCCACGAATTCTGTTTACGATAATAATAAAAATGTTTGTTTCTGTATTTTGTTTACTAAGAAATCAATAAACGTTTTACAAAAACAATATTTTTCATATGAAAGTTCACTTTCCCGATTGTATAAAACACTTTTCAGATCTGCTCACTTTGTAATGTGGCTTGGAACCGACCATTATACTTTGTCCGTTATCGCCCATTCCTTTTTGTTTATTTGCATTTGGGAGATAATTTCGTTCATCTCATGTTTTTCTTATTGCAGAGTTTTGAAATGCACAGAGGTATTGGCTTTTTTATTTTATTGATTCAACAGTACATTAAACCATCTGAATATACAAAGAAACAAACTAATTATACAATTTCTTTTTCATTAAAAATTTACTTAAATTAAAGTCAACTAAACTTTGGTTTACATTAAAAGCTTTAGCCATTGGTTCAGACTGACCATAATTCGTTCTATGAAAAGATTCATAAATAAAGCGAGAGTCCCGATTGACACGACAATGAATGTTAATATTGATTTACTCAAGAAATCGGGGATATTGAACATTACCACACAAGATACTCTGAATGAACAATACTCAATGAACCTCCCTCGGTGGGCAAATTTATTAGTTTAAGCCTAGTTTAAGCCTATAAAGACCAAATCGCCAGAAACGAATTTTACGGTAAAATTTTACTTTTTGGTAAATAAGGTTTAAAGCCACTGGATTAGCAGAGGGATATAGGGCTTTTCCTGGTACTAAAACACTTGTCTCTTGGCAGACGATCCAGTTAAAAACATTAATGAAAAATACCAGCGAAAAACATTAATTTATACAATTAGAAATTATTACAGGCGCCTAACTGAATGTGAATGATGAAAATTCAAGATTGTCCGCCACGAAAGACGTGTTACCATGAGTGTTTTTAGTAGCAGTAGTGGTAAGTAGTAGTTTAAATTAGGATTGGTAAAAGCAAGATCAACAATCGTATGGTGGTAAAGGATATTCCATTTATAACAATGATTATTAAAGAACTAAAAGTTACGGCTGTTTTTCTTTAAATGTAATAATTAAGAAACTATACTGGGAAATTGCTATAAAGATATACTATTTCAGTCTCAAGAGCCGGTGAAAATGAAGATTTTGTGGATTGAAATTCTCTTAAAAAATAATGGCGCGCCACTAGAAAAACGAAAGAACTTTGATAAGAAGCTTTTCTTTTGACAAAAAATATAGTGAGGTATCTCAGAAATATAGTAACGCCAATTTTATAGAACCTGAATTCTATGATATGTTTCTCAGTGAAACCTAACTAAAAGAATTTCATATAATGCGATACTTATAACGGGAAAATTTTCAGAAATCTTGCCACTTCGTGTACAAAGAATACCCCAAGACTAAAACAGAAAAAAATCAAAAATTTTAACAATTTTTCATACATTTTGATACTTTTTACTAGTTTTTCTAATAGGATAAAAATATCGCTTAAAAAAATAGAGCATGGACACAATACTTGGGTTGCTATACTTTGTAATAGGAAAAATATTTTTACACAAAGTGTGTACTCCAAAAAATGTCTTCCTCTTCATACTCAACAAGCAAAAAACCCATTACAAAGCTTTCGCACCCCCACATTTACAGTACGCCTGTTTTAGGAAGATTCAAAAAAAAAACATTTTCCATGCGTCCCAACGAAACATCCCAAGTGCAATTCATTAACATAATCCGTATCTAAATGCTTTGCTTATGGCTGCTCTGTCCATGCGTTTTGCACGTGGTCGAAATGTGTTCCCAGACAAATTTCAATTCAACCCGATTCCAAGCAGCGGGAATTCAATGGAATTTCGGGTTCTCTTCCACTACAAGAGCAACAGTCGCCTCAAAAAAGCAAACTTCCACACGGGCTTTTGCGATATGAACGCATTGAAATATATGGAGTATTTTCTCCATGAGCTTGTATTTGAGCGAAGTAAATGTAATGTCTATATGGCAAATCCTCGTGTACACTTTGGAGCTATAAAAATGCTATGAAAAGTATTATTTTGCTCGTGTGGTTCATTCACTCCACCAACACACTTTCGTGATTTCATAATCGTTCTCGCATGCTCCACACAATATGGTTGGCAGCACTGGTACAGGAGGTTTAATTGCGGGAAAAGGGGAAGTTTCGCCATATGACTAACATGAAATTCACTACCCCCTTTCACGTGGCAAAAAGAAAAACTTTTCGCATGGATGGAACTTTGATACTATAGAAACGAAGCATTTTTTTCGGTTTGTTGAACTTTTTTGAAAAGCTGCTGAAAACTTGCCAAAGGCTTGAAAAGCTTATTCGATTAATGAAAAAAAGTTCATGTTCAACTTATCCAACTCAGTTGGATGATTCTTGTATATGTATATTTAAAGCTTTTAGATTACACTAGATTTCCAAAATTTAATTTCTTCAATTTATGTAATAGTACCAGGAAGACCGAGCCATGCTCGGCGACCTCAAAATCCTTATTTTGCTGATTTTTGTGGAAAAACTAAATTCACATTATCTTTAGAGAGCTTTTTCCGAGTTTTTAAATTCCCGACCTAGAAAGCTAGAACTAAAACTAACACGCGATAACAATATTTCATAGAAATCGGTTGCGTGGATTTTGAGTAATCGTTGTCACCGATTTTGGAAACGTTGTTTTGAGACACCAGGTGAGGGTTATCGAGGGGAGGGAAAAGTCAGGTTTGCAGTGGAAAAATCAAAAGCCCTTAGCCCCCTTAGTAATACTGTAAAGTTTCATTAAGATCGGACCACCCAGTTCTAGGCGAGGAGTATCGAGGGAGAGAGAAGTCAGGTTTGTAGTGGAAAAATCTAAAGCCCTTAGCCCCCTTAGTAATACTGTATAGTTTCATTAAGATCGGACCACCTAGTTCGAAGATACCAGGCGAGGGGTATCGAGGGGAGGGAAGTCAGGTTTGTAGGGGAAAAATCGAAAGCCCTTAGCCCCCTTATTAATTGTAAAGTTTCATTAAGTTTGGACCGCCCAATTCGAAGATACCAGGCGAGGGGTATCGAGGGGAATTTTCTCAGAGGTGAGACCTATCTAGATCTATTCCTTGTCCCCGAAAATCCCTAACCCTCAAGTTTCGTGAAAATCGTTAGGCGGGTTTTCGAGATCGTTTGTGCAGACAGACAGACATTCCTCGTATTATATTATAGGAGTACCAGGAAGACCGAGCCATGCTCGGCGACCTCAAAATCCTACTTTTGCTGATTTTTGGGGAAAAACTAAGTTCACATTATCTTTACAGAGCCTTTCCAGAGTTTTTAAATTCCCGACCTAGAAAGCTAGAACTAAAACTAACGCGCGATAACAAAATTTCATAGAAATCGGTTGAGTGGTTATTGAGTAATCGCTGTCACCGATTTTTGAAATGTCGTTTTAAGACACCAGGTGAGGGTTATCGAGGGGAAGTAAAAGTCAGGTTGGTATTGGAAAAATCAAAAGCCCTTAGCCACCTTAGTAACACTGTAAAGTTTCATTAAGATCGGATCACCTAATTCGAAGATACCAGGCGAGGGGTATCGAGGGGAGGGAAAAGTCAGGTTTGTAGTGGAAAACTCGAAAGGCCTTAGCCCCCTTAGTAATACTGTAAAGTTTCATTAAGATCGGACCACCCAATTCGAATACATCAGGCGAGGGGTGTCGTGGGGAATTTTCTCAGAGGTGAGACCTATCTAGATCTATTCCTTGTCCCCGAAAATCCCTAACCCTCAAGTTTCGTGAAAATCGTTAGGCGGGTTTTCGAGATCGTTTGTGCAGACAGACAGACATTCCTCGTATTATATTATAGGAGTACCAGGAAGACCGAGCCATGCTCGGCGACCTCAAAATCCTACTTTTGCTGATTTTTGGGGAAAAACTAAGTTCACATTATCTTTACAGAGCCTTTCCAGAGTTTTTAAATTCCCGACCTAGAAAGCTAGAACTAAAACTAACGCGCGATAACAAAATTTCATAGAAATCGGTTGAGTGGTTATTGAGTAATCGCTGTCACCGATTTTTGAAACGTTGTTTTGAGATATTAGGTGAGGATTATCGAGGGGAGGCAAAATCCAGGTTTGTAGTGAAAAAATCGAAAGCCCTCAGCCCCCTCAGTAATATTGTAAAGTTTCATTAAATTCGGACCACCTAATTCGAAGATAACAGGCGAGGGGTATCGAGGGGAGGGAAAAGTCAGGTTTGTAGGGGAAAAATCGAAAGCCCTTAGCCCCCTTATTAATTGTAAAGTTTCATTAAGTTTCGACCGCCCAATTCGAAGATACCAGGCGAGGGGTATCGAGGGGAATTTTCTCAGAGGTGAGACCTATCTAGATCTATTCCTTGTCCCCGAAAATCCCTAACCCTCAAGTTTCGTGAAAATCGTTAGGCGGGTTTTCGAGATCGTTTGTGCAGACAGACAGACATTCCTCGTATTATATTATAGGATAATCGTTTACAAATCGAGGGGTTCACAAAGTATTGTGATTTCTCAAATTTATCCAGTTTTAATATAAATGAACTCACCTTACGGGGTTGTGTTTTAAGTGATCTCGTCTGATCTCGCATTTTTTCCCATCATTGTTAGTTGTCGCAGCGTACGCTATAATTTCTTTTAAATAGTATTTTTGTTATTAAATTAGAAAAGTCACGGATTTGCTAAAAATCTAATGAAGGTCAATGGTTCAAAACACAACTTCAATGATTTTTTAACTAAATTAAAGTTACATCTCACTTTGAATAGTGAAAAATTTCGGTTGCGGCCCATTTCTCTCGAAAAAATTACTTATTTTTGAAGATTTTCGGCTGCGGCGCAATTCTTGTGAGGAATTTCACGAAATACATCACGACCGCACATGGAGAATGGGGTCCCCAGCCCTTTTATAACTCTTAACTTAAAAAAAAAAACAGAATAAAAGGCAACTACTGCCCTGTAGCATAAAACAAATCCTTCCCGATACAGTAATTCTTAAGAGTAAAACCCCTATTACAGTAATCCTTAAGGGCAAACCCCCTATTAAAAAACAGTCTTCAATTAAGTTTCTCCGTCATATACATATTTCCGTGCACAAGTCCTTTTTTCTTGGAACGCTGATTAGTGCACAATTGCTGTTAAAGGAGTATCGGATAAGCGCAAACCCTCGTAACTGCACAAGAAATCCAGGAATTTTGCCATGTGCAGTTATCCGGGGAATACTTTGTGACATTTTATATACCCGCGATATTTAATATCAATAATCCGTTTACAACCATGATTTATCATGCCATCCTAGGCAAAAAAGATTTTTACCACCCCTTGTTACCCTTCGGATTTGCACGAAACCAAATAACCCAGATTTGCCGCTTTGGGCATTTTCCAGCTCGGTTGCTCTAGATCGGGCCTTGCAAGTCTCCCCATAAGAATACCGAATTTTTAAATGATTTTTCTGCTTTTAAAACATTTTCTCTTTCAAAGTGTTTACTTTCGTATTTATCTTAATTGTAATATCGGTATCACAAACTATAAATGTATTCATGCTGCAATCACGTGTTTTAAAATATTAGTATCGATAAAATATGACAAAATTTACTATGACAGTATTTCTTTATTATCGAAGAGTAAAATTAGAATTTTATTGATCGTTTTATGTTTTTACACATCCATCTACTATTCGATGTACTCGTATACAACGTAATAAATTTGTCATTATCAAAACTCTTATCTATTTTTGTTCAATTTCGTATTTTCCTACTACCTACACTTTGTTTTTGCTAACATAAGTTGGAAATATCGAAACGATTTGTCGGAGAATACAGAAAATCTCAAGTGATGAATTATCGAGTGCATTTCATTGATAAGAGGTCAAACATATGAAGTAAAAGTTTATTGGACTCTAAAATACCCAAATTTAGTCGGTTCGTCATTATCAGAATTAGTAGTCGTAAAATACTTAATTACTCCCGCCGATCATTTCGCCTATGAATTGTGGATTATCTGAAATTTAAGGGCGTACACAAGTAGGTACATGAGACAAAATTAAAATCAATTAAAGGCATTTCAAATGGATAATTATTCCTTGAGCCTCGAATATGCATGCCTAAATGATGAGTCGTTTGCTTTTCTACTAACTAAAATTCAGAATTTGATTTTTCCGGGATGTGATATATGATTATCTATTTAAGAACTTAATTTTGTATTGTTAGATACTGATAGACATGATACTGTCATTTCATGTGACCATTGTGTCAAATGGTGAACTGTGGTGGCATCGAACATTATTAAAATGATTCCGAGGATGACGGCAACGACCATTAAATCCCTTGACAATATTTAATATAAGAAAATGTTCTCACAGAGTTTATTGTGCGTTAAAACCGGTCAATACTTTCATCTATCTGCATTGTGTTTGAAGATCCCCTACTTATACTTGTTCGATTATTGTGACTTTATCAGTCATGTATATACGAAAAGCGTTGAATGCCCGGCCAAAGGTCAATAGATTTCACTTGAGTTTTACCATTTTTCTTGTTTTTATCATTCTTTTATCCATTCAGGAATTCAAGTCACTTGTGCCCGGTTGCAGTGTCACTTTAACAATTGAATTTGATGTGCCTACACAAAATATTGTTAGAAACCTTTAAAAATTCATTTTTACTGAATTTAAAGAAAATATTACATTTATGTAATGAATAGAGCTTCTTCGTTTGTTCGTTTGCCTGTAACAAATGAAGACTATCTCCGTAGTCGGGCAAAAGTACCGAATTCTCCAAAATTGCTGAACCGATTCTGATGAAATTTTACCGTCAGATTCAAGTTATGTTAATAGGCTACACTGTTTTCCAAAGTTCCACTTTCTTTTTACCCCCTGTCCTGATATCTCTGAACTACTGAAAAATTTGTATCTGGTTTTCAGAATTAGAAAAGCCATTTTATTCCCTCACCTGCTATCCCCTGAGATTTCGAAGAGACTTGAATTCGGCCTTCCGTGATTAATAAAAACGAATCGATTTGAAGAAAAACTTTATTGGTTTTTAATACATACGTGGTTTTTAATCAGGAGAAAGAAAATTTCATTTTTTTTCTTTATTTCTAACAAGTTTTTATACATGACTTAAAAATTAAGTTTGTTGATTTATCGACAAATTTGCCCAATTAGCGTAAATATTAAAAAATGCCAATCGTACTTGAGAATACTGAATTCTATGACATTCAATGGTAGGTATTTTTTGTAAAAAAATAGGAATTTCTGTTTGAAGATCGACTATAAAAGCTATATATATATTTCATAATCATTTTGAAAGTGCATTTAAAATTTAGCCACATGAACACGTCAGGTCTTATCACTTATAAAGCTATTGTTTTAACAATCTGTAAGTACTCATTGTATCAGTCACGTACATATTTGTCAAGTTTTTCTTTCATTTTCTATTCCGTATTAAAATTGCTACGGACAGATATTTGAAAAACTTAATAAAAACTCATGAACGTAAGCATTTTCCATTTGTATCACAGGAGAAAATCGACAGCCGCCATGTGCACCGGTTTAGTATCATCGGCATCCAGTGAAATGGAAAAAATTCGAAAATATTTCTCTGACATCTACATTTTTTCTATAAAATGTTATGGAGGTTTTTATGTAGTTTATTTATCTATTGGTTATGACAATCACAAAATAATCGATTTGGAATCACTGAAGCGAATGCAATAAGTCCTTGCAGTCCCAGTGTTGGGAAAATGTAAACAACAGGTGGTGACCACAGGTAAAAATCCACAATAAATGGAAATATTTTATTATAACCTTTTCTGCCTTTTTTTTTCTTTTCGGTTTTTTTTTATTTTTTTTTATAATTTTCCCTGCTGCGAAAAATATGGCAAACGTTTTTTTCGAATTTGGCGCGTTTTCTTCGCCGAATTTGAATAAAATATTTTTCAAATTCACTGCGGCCATTCTCACTCATAAGCATTCATAACGATATGGATAACTTGTGTAGGGCTTAAAATGAACTATTCCGAAAACCACTTAATTCTTATGTAATACAATCTTATATGACAAAATATATAACATGTATTTTATACTGCCATTATCCTTTCGAAGAATTACATTCAAAAGTGTTCCTTTTATACTTTTAGAGATTCTCGAAATTCTCAATGAGTATTATGTGACTCTAATCTTGCCAATTTTGTTGGCATTCAATTAATATATACAACATGAAAGTGATTTTAGATGTTAAGTTATTCAAAGCATGCGAATTTATCGTTATCTGATTTGTTATCCTTCCTTTGACACATGATGTAAACAAAATTTACCCATCATTTGGTAAGTTAAGTATTTCATAAACTAAATAAATATTTTGTTTTGTTCAATTTGTAAGAATTTTTTTTTATCTATTCACTATATGGGGATTACTAATATGTACTCCTAAATTGCCTTAGAGTTATTTTTGGCCAGTAAGCCATGTGAGAAATTATCGCAACTGTTTAATCTGTATTAAAGTAAGGGGCGCATAGGGTTAAAAAAAAGAACAATTCCATAAGTAAATAATGAATACTCCCCTTTTTGTTGGGTATTCTGATTGGTCGGTAATTTTGAGACAACAAAGAATAATAGTTTTTGTTGCTAGGCCTTCATGTTTTGTTGACTGCTTAATTTTACGAAAATAAGCTCATCATTGTTTTTAGGGCACAAATATTGATAGACTTAATTACATGGATTCTTGATTGCTATAACCATAAACATTTTATAAGCGAAATAAATAATTGAAGTAAAAAATTAGAATACCGGATTCAGAATTTTTAAAAACTAGGAAAACTACATAATTCAAAAATTTAGCAGGCCAACGCTCCTCAGTGAGTAGGTATACAGCCATCCAAACTATTTCGTCCTGTCTCTGTTCCTGAATTTCTCTCACGCTAAATCGACATTCGATGGTAAGCGGAACATCCATAATATACGTTACGCTAATTTCAGGCTTTTGAAACTCGGCGAACCCCGATTTTTGGAATCATGACTATCACTAAAATAGCTAATTTCAATTACAAAATTAGTCAAAATCGGTTTTTTTATAACTACTTAGAAGGAAAATTTACTATTTTGTGCTTAAATTGACTATCTATATAATAGAAATTAATTATTTTATAATTAATATTAACTATTTTAGTAATAGTCACGATTCCCCATTATAAAATAGTTATATTTACAATTTTTTTCTTATCACTCAGGAAAATAATAAAGCTGATACAAGTCAACTTTAAGTTATTCATTAAATGCAGCTTCTTACGCTCTATTTGATTCAGGTTTAACTTTTGGATTCCTTCCGTCATAGGCTGACACATTTTTACTTTTCCTAACGCAGGTGAACGCGCGCCTAGCATAGGCTAAATTGTCCTGCAGGAAGCCAATAACGCCATACGCAAGTCACCGACGGGCTCCTCTCCCCTACATGAGAGAAGTATTCTAAAACTCGTATTCGAATCTTTTCAATCGGTTAGGAATCAACAGAATTTGAGGGCTGGCTTGGAAAAGACTAGAAACAATAGATTTTGTTGGCATAAAATTTGATTGATCGAATCGTTAAAACCCAATCAAAATCCTTGCAGAACTCAAGAGATAGCAGAAGAGGTGGTTAAAGGTAAGTTGATGGAGTATTTTTTTAAATCACGGAAGCTTGTTTGACAGATCGTTTATCCAACTTGGAAAAAAGTCTACCTCGATCGATTAAACGATTAAAAAGTTTACAGACAAGGGGTGGAACAAGGAGGAAATAAGTCTATTTGAAGTATCGTAAGTCTATACTGATGGACAATATTTCCTTAAAAAATATCATTTTTTGATTCTTCTTAGGTGCTACAAGCATGCTTGGCCATCTGCAATTTCCCTCGCCATAGGTACTGATCCTGTGGCGATGTACTTCAGTTTGGCATCATCCTAATTAATTTTCGGTGTCAGTATGATAAAATACTTCAATATTCGTAAATCGTATATTTTTTAGGAAAAACCAAATTTTAAAAATTTTCCGTTTTTACCGATTTATTATATCTTGACCTCGGAGGTATAGAAAATTATTTCCTAGACAAATTGTAAAGAGAGTTATATGCTTTTAAATTAACATCAAATCCACTTCTATTTAGAGGAATAATAAGTAATAGTGGGCTTGTTCAAACTGATCTCCTGTAAAGTTAGGCAAATGTGACATAGTGTTCTATATACCTCCGAGGTATACAGGGTATTCACAGTCGTCTTTTAAATTGCGGGTAAATTTACGGCGGTTGATTCTTGATACCGAATACCCGAGACGGTAACTTGGTTCATGTAAAAATGAATTACCGGATTCGGTAATTGTAGACATGCCTTGAGTCGTGTTTTCCGTCCCGGGTATTCGGTATCAAGAATCAACCGCGGGTGGCGCTAATAATGTTTTTAGTTGTCAAACTTTCTCGCTGGTTTTTTGTTAATCTCATCGGACTGATGCAATTTTTTTCAATTTTGATAGCCGTTGCCACAATAGAAATTCAAGAGAATACATCAAACATGGATTTAAAGGTATGTGACATATTTTACAATCAAATTCGCAGTTCATGATTTGGTCACGTATCAAATAAAAGCGCTGTTCTCAAATCTTTGCTGTGGGATGTTCACAGCAGAATATTTTCAGTCTTTTAATATTACCGAAAATACCGAATACCGAAAATTAAAAGAGGATTGTGAATACCCTCATAGTTATATAAAGCGAAAATAAAACTAACCTCCAAGAATATGTTTCAGTAAGGACGTCATACTTTCTTGTTAATGTTTACGGATTACTTATGATCGAAATTTTATCTATAATATTTTATAGAAAATTTCTACAAGGTCAAAGGGCTTTTTGTTTACAGTCCAGACACATTTTCAAAACACTGTTATATCCATATCAATTGGGCTTTTCCTATATTCTCTCGTAAATTCAACAAAAGTGTTTTTCCTATATTATATCATAAATTCAACGTGTATTAAAAAAATTATGAAGAGTCACTGCCCTTGATCAAATTAATTTCATTCCTCTACAATTTTATTACGTATCTGTTTTATGAAGTGCCAGGAAAAATGTAAACAATTTTGAGTTTATTAAATGCTGTTTTGTTCGGTTGATTGTTTAATTCACTCCCGAAATTCAATCAATTTTACTGTGCTATGTGCCCTTTTCAAGTTGTAAAAGATAACTCCAACAGTCTTCCGTACCTACCCATAGAAATGGTTACGAAAAACATAAGTAGAACGTAAAATGCGTGAAATACTATTGTCGCACTTACCTTTCTCAATTTGGAAGCAATTTTCATTTGTAATTGGACAATAAACGAAATTATATCAGTTGAGTCAGTAAAATTAAACTGGCGTGAAATAACGAAAAGCATCAGACTGAAAATGATCACAGATTTAACGAATAAGGAATTTCACAAGCCATTTTAATAGACCTATACAATCGAAGGTCATGTCCTGTTAGTGGCCCCGAAAAATGGATATATGGTAACATGATGATGATGACGCCTCTAGGATTAGGTTTGTTGGTTATCCGAATACTATCTTCGTACTTCCATATTATTTATAGCCCACAGAAGCATTTTCTGTGTTTAACGTCCTGATATTGGCATTGAACCATAATTACATTATTAATACAGCTTGAAACATAAAATCTAATCGACCGGCATTGAGCATCGACATTGATTAGAAGGCCAGGAATCGCGTTAAATTTTTATATCAAACATTTGAAATAATGCGGGCGAGAGGTTGGGGGGTGATTATTTGTAAATTATTTCCATATAAATTTTGTGATAAAGCAAAACGTGTCATATTTTCACATAATTATCTCAGGGCATTGTACTCCAAGTATAAGCGCTTGAAGCAAGAAGGATTAATTAGACAGGATTATGGGAAAAAAGTATTCTGCTGGTTAGGCTCTAATCTTAGAGGATACCGAGGTTATGTAAAAATTCGGAAAAATAATTTATTCAATTTTATGATTTGGAAAAGCTGTTTGATTTAGGGAATATAACTTTCTTTTTTTTCTTTTTGAGGGTGTCGTTTTTTTTATTTTTATTTTGTAGGCAATTTCTAATAAAACGTTCTGCATTGTTGAAATATTTCAAATATAACAGGATTCAAATTGTATAACTTGTTCTCGAAGTCATTCTAAAAAGATTGTTTTAATTCTCGGTGCCCTACAATTTGCATCTCTTAAAAATTATAAAGTTATATTCTGGTAATTACTTTTTTTTAGAAACCACCAAATCCTTAAATTTTCTAGAAATCCGTAGTTTTTTTTATCGCTTTTGTATATTTTGTCGTGTAAAAATGGGAAAGGAAATGTTGCTGAGTGTTTTTGTGTGATTTTCTTTAAAGGACCGTTTTCATAAAATCAATTCCTCGCTTAAATGAACCAATCAACGGTAATCAACGGTAAAATGACAGATTCAGTTGACAATCAACGTGTTTTCACTATTACGGAACCGTGTGGATTAAAATTAGTATGTTTTTTGTGTGTAAAATATTCAAAAAAGCAATAATGTGATAAAAGTGCAATGTAAGATTACCCGATCTATCCTATTATACGTATTTCCGAAAACGTTTCCAAGTTCCTTAAGATCAATTTTTTCGCATCATAAATTTTATTATGACTTTAGTCAAGGTTTTCGCACACAAAGCAGTTATAGATTGAAGACATGAATCAAGACGAGTTTCGTAGACTAAACGCTGAAGGTAGGTAAGTAGGCGATATGCCTACAGCAACCAAGAACAATATCTCTCGTATATATTGATTATTTCGTAGCAGCAATTAATCTTTCACCATCAGCAACTGAGGGAAAAACACTTAGTTTCCTTTGGGTTTGGCGACAATTTCCCAATTCCTGTGTTGCTATCCGTGTGTTCAAGCCTCCCTCTCTGGACTAATGACCCTATTTCTGCTCATCGGTCGGTAGATCTCGCCCCAAGGTATCTAAACCATCGACGACCCAGCATTTTTATTTGGAAAACCACCCACAATATTGATGATGGCTAAAATCATCAGGATTTTTAGTCTTTCCTTTGAATATTTGCTCCTTGGTAATATGAAGCCATTCATTACTTACATTTCATTCATTCGTAAATTAATAAAATGTCATTTGCTCCTTTATTTTCCATCATTTTTCACGAAGAAAACTCCTTAACAGTCTTATTTATGCGCTTTTCAACAATAGAGGTTGTTTCCCATTCTGTATTAAACAATGGATATCAGCGACCGGCATGAATATAAAATATTTTACGGTGCTTTGTTTAGATGGGCGAACTGTGGGTGGATTGAGCCTTCTGTGGTACATAAGTCGTTGTACTTAACACCTGACGGCCTTCATATAAGGAAAACTTCAACTCGTACTTGTCGGTTGTTTTCAATATCGGTCTTCATCTTCTTGGTATCCTGTGCCATTTACGTTTTGTTCTGACTGTGAAAATTTTATAGGCGCTTGGTGATAATAAAAAAGTAAGAAAGTGTGTGAGAAGAAAATCGACCTAAGGCGGAAAATTTATTTCAGGCTCATAGAGGCTTGCATGTGTTGAAATTTGTTTCAATGTTTTCTGGTTTTAAGATTTTTTTTCGGTGATGAGTGGTAGAAAGAGGTCATGACCTGTTAACGATAAAACGACACAAAATTACGTCGCAAGAAATAAAAATGACCTTCGTTATGTCGAATTAGACACTTACGAGTATTACACACTGACAAATGACTCAACGTCTTGGCTAAGAGTCTTATGGAAAAAATCAGATTTGCTCATCAAATGAGATGTCTATTGTATTGTGTAAAATGTAGAAAATATTACAGAATATTTTTTTATGTGATTTCAGTACTCCCAGCAAGCCTTTTTTGGTCGTACATAGTGACAGTTTCCGTAATTAAACATTCCGTATTTACATTCAGGATACACTTTTTGGAAAAACACTCTTGGAATAATTGTAACAAGAATGGATAACAAGCAGTTAATAAAGCCTTACTAACTCAGTTTTTTTTCACAATTTTGAACAATATGAGTGAAGAGGAGGGAATTGACCAATTTTGCCCATTTAAAATATTAACATAACTTATCTTTATAAAATATAAAGTCTCAAAGTCTTTCGTCATCCTTAACAACTCTTTCGTCATCCTTAACAACCTGGTGCAGTTCAAAAAAATTAGTATTTAGAAAATTTGCTAATTGAAAACGTATTAGAAATAGCATGCAATTGTGTCGCACAGGGCCACAATATACCGATATCTAATATATCTAATATACCGATATCTAATATATATAATTAGATTTCTTCGTCCTTACCATGCTTGTGTCATTTCAATCTGCAATAAAAAAGTGAAAATTCCAATTTGCTTCCGAATATTGTACAATTAGACAGACTATTAGTGAAAGTTGTAGAAGGCCAGAATCATTTGCCTGGAAAATCCAGATACGACTGTTATGAGTCTAAATTACGATGGAAATACAAACCTTTTCTTTTCTTGTTGATGTTGTTATTGCATAATTTTCGGCGCTTTACAAATAATTTTGTTACCAGGGCTGCAACCGGGGATTTTTTTTTCTTGGAATACTTTCTAATAAGGGTTATTTACATAAGAAGACAATTCTTTACCGGCAACATTATATCAAGTTTTACGGAACTGTCCTCTGTTGATGTTCATTGCGTTACGTGGGTTTGTTATTGTTTTTATCAGCTCGGCTCGGCTGAGAATTTAAATTCGATTAAATTGTGAGTAGTATTTGATGCATAAACAAGTAGGCGTTTTGTAGATGTAAGGTCAAGGTCTGCATAACAAAGCATTTTTAAATATTTTAAATATAGAAATAAAATCATCTTATAACAAGCATAAGAGTTAATGCATTAATAATTTTCTAAGAGCCTAATTATATTTAGAAGCGAAAAACGGTTGTAGGAACTATTCTTAAAATCATTTTATTATTATACTATAGTTATATGAAAATCCTTTATAAGTATGTATATTAAATTTAGTATACCACTTGTAAAACATCGAACCAATCGTCGCACATAAAAATGAATTTCACCAGAATGCTTAGGATGACAAGTTATTTGGATTTCCACTTTTCCGTCTGTAACTCGAACAATTTAATCTAGAGATTCAAGTATCTCGTAAAAGATCTAGCTAATCGGATTATTTTTTTGGGGTTATGTCCTCTCTAAATAATCATTTATCTAATGGAGAAAACTATGAAAATCCGTTAACTGTTTTACGAGGTAGCAGGTAACGGGTCTGATGGGAGGGAAATTGCTGCTGCAACATGGCTAAAACATCCGCATCCTCCCAAGATATCCCCCACAATGTGGTTCAATGTTCTCCATTGAGCGGTTCCAAAGTCACAGGGGAACAATAAATACTCTATATGATAACAGACAAAATGTTTATTTTAAAAAATCCATGGGGGGAAAGGAGTGGTCATGGAACGGTTATGTAAAATCATATTCTAAACATATTTTACCTTTATAAATTTTCCAATATGCCTTACTGTTCTCAAAAAAATTGCAAAAAAAAAATTTTTCGTTTGTGTGGGGGAAGGAGTGGACCAATTTTGCTCGTTCAAGAACTTAGCCTAGCCATTTACGAGAAACGTAGCTATACAAAATTTCGAGTCTTTAGGTCAATCCTTTCGAAAGATACGGTGTTCACGGACAGACAGACAGGCGGATAGACGGACAAACGGACAGACAGACGGACGGACAAGCAGAAATCAAAATCTTTTGTCATCCCAAACACCCTGGTGTAATTCATTTTTGTGTCCGACGTTTGATTCGATGCGTTACAAACGGTATACTAAATCTAATATACTCCTATATGAAATATCATATAGAGTATAACTATCGTGTTTGAAAACGACAAGTTTTTCACAGTGCAGGACGGTAATTTTTCGTCACAAGAGGCAAAAAAAAAGTCCGTAACGGGACACATAGATTTTTTACGTCTTTATGATAGTAAATGTGGGTGTGGTATCATGACCTTTGATCTGGTTTTACTAATTTTTCATGGGTTCTTTAGTCTTTTGGGGAAATATTACTACCCTGCTATCATTCGACAATTTCTGAATTCCAAAAAGTATTTTAATTACATTTTCCTTATTTCACGGAAAGTTATTAGGATTGACAAATAAAATTTTTATTGCCTAATTTTCACATTTTCCTGAATAAACTAGGATAAAGACTTTTTATCAAGACTTTTTTTGCAAATATTATGTCTCTCTACTACATTTTCTAGGTTGATATTTTGATCATGTTTAGACAATAAAAATTAATCGTAAAAAGCCTTCTTGTTCTTGCATAGTCATAAATTGTTTACAAGTACAATGCGTGTTCTGTACTTCTGGTACTCACTTTGATTGCATTGAATTTTGTCAGGTATCACGACATTAACAACTGGCTAGAAATTTTCATGACCTTTTTCTATCGCACTATAGCAAAATATCCTTATCTGAAAATTCAATAAAAATGTTGGACTAATAGTGTTATCACTTATCACCAAAATATATTTCAGAGATAAGCGCGTTTATATTCTGTTAGTTATTAACACAGACTCCTTGAAATACAGAAATATTGTAAATTTCCATGAGTAGATCGCATTGTCTGATGGATAAAAGCCTCTGGGCTATTTTCCTCAGCGGAAAATGACAAGATAAAAACACTTCGTTGTTTAGCTCAAGTCAACAAAATATTTGGTGATTATTCGGCTTCCCCCATCCCGTCTGACAGTCTCTACATCATGAACTGGTGTTAAAAAAGATAAACAAGATATCATGGCCGAGATAAATTCAAATATTTTTCACACTTTTTTGTTTCCCGCAATATTACTTTATAATTTTGCCAGAGAAAATGAATAGAATGAGATTGAGTCGGTTTGATCGTACGGAAAATATTTCATGGCACATTCCAGAACACTTGTTTACATAAGTTGGGGTTAACAATTTTTCGCATTCCTTAAGATGATATTTGATTTGTAAATCACAGGCAAGAAAGATAAAATTCCTCTGATAAAGCATCACATCAGTCTCAGTTGAATTTTCGAAAACACACGGAAAATTTGGGATTTCTACAGATTACTCACATGATTTAAAGATGATTTACCAATAATTTCGTACAATTAATTGGTGAGATTACATTGAAACGCATAAAATCAACAGTTATTGAACTTAAAACAACACACTTCTTCTGTTTTTCTTTGGAAAAACTTTCGGTGTTTATTTACAATTTTCAATTACAGTGTATTTGCCATGTGAATGAATTTCACTCGTGCTGCTTTTTAAAATAAAATTACTGTTGATGGAACCGTAGCCATTCCAAAATTGACAGCCAACTGAAGAGGTAAACATTTCTTACAAAAAAAAACGTGTTTTCCAGCAATTTCCTCCAACTAATTTATGGTGAAATTCAGGAAAATTCGCATCAAAATATGCTTGTTTTTCAACAATAATCCTATTTGGAAAGAATATATTGATTCCAGGTTTTTTTTTATTATTTCCGTCTTAAAAAATTACATTTTGGAAATTTTGGTTTATGTTGTTTTTATACCCGTATGGTGAAACCAAAGGGTATATTAACTTTGCCTTACCGTTTGTAACGCCAAGATCCCGTCATCACACAAAAAAATCAATTACACCAATGTGTTTAGAATGATGAAAAAAGTTGAATTTAGCATGTCCGTCCGTCCGTCTGTCTGTCCGTCTGTCCGTCCGTCCGTCTGTCTGTCTGTCCGTCCGTCTGTCTGTCTGTGGCGCGGATTACAGGCGCACCGATTGAGCTAGAGACTTGAAATTTTGCGCAGATTCGTTTTTCGTAAAATGCGAGGCTAAGTTCGTTAATGGGCAAAATTGGACCATTAGGGGGGTACCCCCCATACGAACGAAAACGTTTTTTGCGAATATCTCAAAAACGGTACATGTTATCAAAAAAGTGCAAGAACAAAAGTTATTTAGAATATTATTCTACATATATCTCCCATACATCAAAATCCGATTGGAACAATTTTTAAAAAAATCTTTTTGGAAAATTTGAATTCAAATGAATTTTTGATACGCCGTTCAATTAAGTCACCTCACCATACGGGTTTTCAATTATTGCCAGATTGGCAATTATAGCTTTTGTTATGTTTTTTTGAATGAATCGACATCTAGCGGTCAAATTATTCAGTGGTAAAATTAACCCCACAATTAACTTTTTGTAGCTAAGAAGTGACATTTTTATACCCGTATGGTGAAACCAAAGGGTATATTAACTTTGCCTTACCGTTTGTAACGCCAAGATCCCGTCATCGCACAAAAAAATGAATTACACCAGTGTGTTTAGAATGATAAAAAAATTGAATTTTCCATGTCCGTCCGTCTGTCTGTCTGTCTGTCTGTCTGTCTGTCCGTCCGTCCGTCTGTCTGTCTGTCCGTCTGTCTGTCTGTGGCGCGGATTGCAGGCGCACGGATTGAGCTAGAGACTTGAAATTTTGCATGGAGCCGTTTTTCGTAAAATGCGAGGCTAAGTTCGTTAATGGGCAAAAATGGACCATTAGGGGGGGTACCCCCCATACGAACGAAAACGGTTTTTGTGAATATCTCAAAAACGGTGCATCTTATCAAAAAAGTCCAAGAACAAAAGTTATTTAGGATGTGATTCTGCATAAAACTCCCATACATCAAAATCCGATTGGAATGAATTTTAAAAAATCTTATTGGAAAGTTTGACTTCAAAGTGGAATTTTGGTATAACTGTTCGAATTTTGATACGAATATCACCATACGGGTCGCCAATGATTGCCAGATTGGCAATTATAGCTTTTGTTATGTTTTACTCATATTATTGAAACAGATCTACTTCCAAAATGTAAAAAAAAGAAACCAAAATTATCCAAATTAATTTAATCAGTTAGGGACCGGATTTATATAAAATGCATATTTACATAGGGTGAGATACGGATAGATGTTCGAAGCGTGAATCTGCTAAACTAAACTATCTAGAGCGGATACAAATCACTGAATATAAAACCCACACCGTCCCTAGTATGTTTATAAAATTACAAACAAGAACAATGCCCTTACTTTATGATAAGTTTTTAAAAAATTAAATTGTAGCAACAAATGGCTGAATATATTTTGTGCTGTTAGAAAATTTTTACGTAACAACTAATTTTAAGAGTAATTTACTTTTTTTTGGTTTGTTTATGCTAAATAAATAGTAACTTTGTTAATGTAATAATTTGTTTGAAAATTTGGGAAATGAGATTTTAAAAAAATCGAAAAGGCATAGATGCGTGTCAAGAAGGATAGTTGCCCTAAAACTGGTATGGATCGATGCTCATAGAGGATAGATGCCCCATTTGGTCTTAATTTTAATATGGATGGATAGCATATAGAAATTGGTATAAAAGAATCAATCTTACGCTAAAATATAACATTTTACTAATCGCAGTTTGGACAAAATCGCAAAACGTGCTGCGAACGAAGAAAAGTTGTCTCCTGTTATTTTCCTACTTGCTCAAGGGTTCTGAAATTTGACAGGGATATAGTTGAATGGTGAAACTTGTTGGGATGAGGAACTTAAAACGCAGAGCAACTGATGCGAACAGTTTAGATTTATTCAAAAGACTAACTATCTAATAAAAAGAATAATATAATAAAGCGTACAATAAAGAAAAATACTTCGAATTCAGAGAACGTTATACAATTCAATGTGTTTGTAAGATTAATATTTTAGTACATTTATGTTGAATACATATTCAACAAAACTATCCAATAGATTTAAAATTTTATGAGTAGTTTCAAAAATGACAAGTTCACAGCGTTTTTCCGGAAGGTGCGGCGTCTACCAGTACCTTACCCTATGCATTTTCATAGTTCGGCATTTTTTAGACGCATTTGCCTATTTCACTATTTTTTTTCAGAATTGTTGGCATATTTCAATTACATTAGGTGCTTTTTTGCCTATATATTGCGATTTGATTATAAGAAAAGTATACAGGTACCCGGAAAAAATGCTCAACATTATTGCCATGCATTTATCCTCAAAAACACTGCGTAGAAAAATGGGGTTTTTAGGCTTATTGAACATTTTTACTCACTAGCACTGGAAGAGACGCATGCGGTGCAGGACAAGGAATATGTCGGATATTGAATGTGCGTCTGTTTCGGTGTGTGTGGGAAGAAAGAATCAGTAGGAAAAACAGTGAGCCCCAATCGTCCATCGTTTTGACTTCTACATAAATATATCTCAATGCTCGCTTTAATACTGTTTTGAAGGGTTTAAAAAACTCAAATTGCCACTTCTACATCCTCGTCAACGCAGTAGGCGCTTGCACTTACAGTACCTGTGTAATCAAAAAGGTACATATGTCTACTGATTGTGAGTTTAAAGAGCAAATGCAATGCTAAAAACTTTATGTTTTTATTGAAATATACAATTTAAGAGGATATTTCTCGTGAAACCCTAAAACATTAGTGGAAAAACTGGTTTTGTACTTTTTATACTATGTTCACACCGACGAAAAATCACGTAATTTTGCGAAATGATTTAGATCTTAAACCAAAGTGTTCACACAGAGATTAAGGTAATTTTGTTTGACATTTCAACTAAGTTAGTTCAAAAATGGATCGAGGAAGTTCGTGTAGGATTACTATGAATTTTAGTAATATGATGAATAATACAATTCAAAACATCGATGAAATATGTGCAAACAGAATTAGACACTTTAGACGAAAATGGAAATTATCTGTAATGAAAATAAACAATTATTTTCCATTTCATATCTAATCGGATCAAAAACAGGTCCATTTTTTTGCCCCGCGTAGGTTGTTTACTAATATATCCTCTTCGCGTGCGGAACACGGCTTCTTTTTCTTATATTTCCATTTTTCCAATGCAGCACAAATGTCAAAACTGATGTGCTGAAGAGAGCTGAATAAGTGATGCAGGGTTGTATCCATTTTTTTTTGCTTGATTTCGTTCCTAATTTTGTGGAAATTACATACTTTTAGTGATTTTGAAAACAGGCTTTTGTACTGGAAATCTCGTGATTTCGAGCGTGATTTCGTTCAAAATTACGAAAATCTTCAAAATTACGTAATTTTTTCGTCAGTGTGAACATAGTATTAGTGCATTTTGAAAGTGTATAAGATTAGAAAATTGGGTTTTCAATAGAGATATACATTTTACGATGTTTTTCTTCCATAAAAATTAAACAAAAATTTCATTTGGGATCGATGTTTCTGGGAATTGTCGTTTTTATGTTTGGTTTTTTCAGCTGCAATTTTCATAAATTATTCTTTCATAAATTATTATGGTTGGTATAATCCAAAATAAAACCTGAATCTCCCTGAGTGAATAATACAATGAAATGGCACACTCTACGAATAAATTCACCTTGTAATTATAATTGAAACATTATCGTCGTTACGCTATTGTTTGGTAAATATTTAATCAATTCCGTTACCGTAAAAGTATCAAATGTTCTAATCACAAAAGGTAGACATAACTGAGAAATCCCTATAACATCTGTAATTTAGCTTAAGTATCTACAGAGATTGCTTACTTATGTATATATTTTCTCATGAAAAACACAATCGCATATATGAATAAATATTTAATAATCTATCTCAAGTTCTCTATATATTTTTTCCACGTTTTTCACAAGCTTTTACTATCAAACGAGCTTTAGATATGCCCATCAGCAAAATGTTTTTCCAATTTTCATGAAAATTTCCTATAACATTCCTCGGTACAATTTTGTCGAGGATGAAAATTGAACGGGGGGTTTTTACCGATGAGTATTATTTTAAGAACGCTATGCGCCGACGTCGAATTTGTTCGTGATAAAAGCGTCTGAACGTCGAGTGGAGACGATCGTCTGCCGAGGAAAGTAACAAAAGTTTAATTCTGAAATAGAGTAAAATAATGCATGAGAAAAAAGTTCTTGTGCATGCCACGATATTTCTATGGTAACCAAAAATTCCTTTCAATCGAGATTATATGAATAGAGGCCGAAGCGATAAAGCCTTCAGTTTTAAGATACATTTGAAGCGGTTCGTTTCGCTTATACTAAAGCCAAAGAAATTCTAAACTCTAAAAACTTGGAGGGTTTTCTACTGGGTGTGCGAATCGTTAACGGTCACATTTGGAATTTTCTATAAACTTTGCTACCGGCACTTCCGCTATTTTTGCATGGATTAAAGTTTCCCCAAAAAAATTTGTTGATGATAGTGGTGTTATTCTATTTAAGAAAAGTTTAAACAAATACAATTTGGTTTTGTGTTCGAAAAGGACTAAAACTGTATTACTTAAAAAGTGCAAAATTAACAATTTCTGAGTGCTTTTTTCATTGTGATAAAAGAAATTCAAACCTTTTGGGGTAATTTTAAATACCCAAAGGTTGTGTGAAGCGATAATTTTTCATCTGCTGCCACCAAGTGTATAAATAATTTAAGGTAAGTTGTAACATTTAATAGTATTCCACATCAGTTGTTTTTTTTAAATTTTTGTTGATCGTGGATAGCAACAAACATTTAGGATATTTTTAAAATTGTTAGACCCAAATAAAATGCAGTGAGCAACAGATCCATTAAAATAAATCGATTTATCAAAATTAACTCAAAATTAAGCGTTGATAGAGTCAGACAACTATGCGAGGATTTAAGTGGTTTTGTAGCTCACCATGATTTCTACCAATAGGAAAATGAATTTGCGAATATTAAAATTTTGAAGAATTTGTTTACACAATTCTCCTGTATTCTGTAAACATTCAACATGCCAAAAACCATTGCAAAACAGTTTCTAAAAATTTCATTAAGACTTGATATTTGTAATTTTCAACTTTTCAAAAAAAAAAATGATTCATAATAATATTTTTGCTTGTTATTTTACCAAAAGGGTAATGGTTGTTTGATCAAATCGAAAAACAATTTTTTTTCCGATTCATTTTTTGACGTTGTTTTTTTTAAAAATGTGGCGCTAGATAAACACTTGAATCCGGTTCAGGTTACTGTTAAATAAACTTTTCAAGTTCATGTTGGTTTCTGTTGCCGGCTAGCCGAAGAATTTAATCGAACGACGTGATAGGACAACAAAGTCAAATTTATTTCATTTGATTTGATGGAAAAATGTTTATAATGGTGGAAGTTGAATGTACAGTAGGGAAGTGACATTGAAATCAATCTCATCATTAGGGAAATTTTTCACAATATTTTTAATATCATCCGAAAGGTAAAACTAGAAACAGACTTCTTTTTCCACTATGGAGGGCTGGTTTTAAAATAATTATTAAATTTTGCATCGTTTTTAACAGTTTTTCACTTGATACTTTTTTTTTTTAAAAATTGCAATAAAATTGCAAAGAATAAATAATCTGAGTTTCTGTTATTCTTTTAAAAAACATTCCTAGGTAAGAAAAAATTGATATTTCCTTAATTGATTCATAAATTTTTTTTTAAAATGGCATGTTTATATTTTGGTTCCACACAAAACCGATTAAATTCATCAAATGTTTAAATTAACACAAGCTATTAGTTTTTTTTCGTCGGTTAGTGATCTTTCAACCTTGATTTCTATTTTCTTTTCGAAAGTTCTTAGAGATTTTCTTTCGGAAAATTTTAAATTCATTTGAATGTTTTTCGAAATCTGGGATGAGAAGTTTTATAAACAATACTAAAATTACTGCAACCTTCGAGAAATGTATGTTTAGTTTTTAAAAAAATGGATGTTTTGAAATTCTTAGGCCCTAATTTTGTTTTATCTTACGATTATATTGAATAGATATTTTAATTAACACCAAAGATTTAAGAACCAAATTTCATTAAAAGTTTTTAACTGAATTTCTTATAAAGATTTGCTTATTTAAAATTGAATTTATAGTTTTCAAGTAAAAATATATACATAATATCGACGCTTACATGCTAGAATTCCATACAAGAACTTGACGTACTATATTTTTGAGTTATTAACACTATGGAAATCTCCAGAAAAAATACACATATAAAAAATTTCATAACAATACACATAATTTTCAATAAAGTAATTTAACTTTAACATTTATAATTTCGAGTATTTTTCATGTAATGTGAAAAAATAACTAAAACCGATTATCGGTAAAATGGCATTTTTCCACTTACGATAGTCTTGTACGGAGGCGTAGATATATTAATTGCTTCACATTGTTTTATTAAAAACTATCTTGCATACCCGTCGTTGCCGGGTTAAGTTTTTTCAATTTTTTTTTTGATGGTCTATGTTGGAGCTAAACTTTAGGCCAATCGGCTCGGTAGTTTCCCCGCGAAAGAGTAACATAGCGAAAAAACTAAGTTTCGAAATCACTTTACCCCCTCCCCTTACTCCCCCACCCCTCGCGCTACTTTTCCGTATGCCTATGTTGGAACCAGAACTACCACAGACACTCATTCCAAATTTTAAATCAATCGGTTCAGCCGTTTTTGCGTGAAAGAGGAACAGACAAACAGACAGACACCAACTCATTTTTATACCCGTATGGTGAAACCAAAGGGTATATTAACTTTGCCTTACCGTTTGTAACGCTAAGATCCCGTCATCGCACAAAAAAATGAATTACACCAGTGTGTTTAGAATGATAAAAATATTTAATTTTTGCATGTCCGTCCGTCTGTCCGTCCGTCTGTCTGTCCGTCTGTCTGTCTGTCTCTCTGTCTGTCTGTCTGTCTGTCTGTCTGTCTGTCTGTCTGTGGCGCGGATTGCGGGCGCACGGATTGAGCTAGAGACTTGAAAGTTTGCACAGATCCGTTTTTCGTAAAATGCGAGGCTAAGTTCGTTAATGGGCAAAAATGGACCATTAGCCCCCCCCCCCCTAATGGGGGTACCCCCCATACGAAGGAATCGTTTTTTGTGAATATCTCAAAAACGGTGCATCTTATCAAAAAAGTCCAAGAACAAAAGTTATTTAGAATATGATTCTACATAAAACTCCCATAAATCAAAATCCGATTGGAATAAATTTTAAAAAATCTTATTGGAAAGTTTGACTTCAAAGTGGAATTTTGGTATAACTGTTCCAATTTTGATACGAATATCACCATACGGGTCTCCAATGATTGCCAGATTGGCAATTATAGCTTTTGTTATGTTTATATATTAGTATGATTGGTTTAAATATCGTTGCAACATTAATTTGTGAGAGATGATCAAAGTTAGTTGCAAATTTCATAAAACTTGAACCTTAAATTAATAATATTCGAGGATAAAGCATAAGCTATATGTTAATTTTAAAACGATTTAAAATGAGCAATTCATTCGTGAAAAAAAAAATATAATAAAGAAAATCTTGTAATAAATTTTATGGGAAAACCTAAAAAATTGTATCTATTTCAAAACAGTTCCATTTGTTTTTCTCTCAAAATGTTACAAAAATTCCAAATTACTGTATAACAATGTATGTGTAACCCAAAAGAATTTTCAAATTTTTATAACACTATAAAAACTGTCTAAAAATTTCCTCATGTCAATTAAAAACTGAATAACCTATTCTATCGGAATATAGGAAAACTTTGTATATTTTATTGCACTTCAAATCTTACATAAGGAATAATATATTGCAATAATGTGCATTTGCTGGGAATAAATTTGTATCATCGTAATATGTTATTAAAGCAAAAGATTTATTTAACACCAAATGACACGTGATAATTTACAAAAAGCTTTGAATGTTTACTTTTATTTGAATTATTGTTCACTAAAATAACAGGAATTTTTGTATTCCTCACTATTATTATTTATTAATAAATAACGATGAAAAGTATGTCAGGAATTTAGTATAGGTACCCACTTTATAATCTAAATGACGTTTCTGTTAAAAAATTTGCAAAATGGCGTCATCCATATCATATTTGCGATATAAAATTATTTTTTTTTAAATCGTATAACTTGTGGGTATTTCTTCAATTTGCGGAGTTAAATCTAAATTGGGAAAACTTAAATTTTTTAGTTTGCTGAAGAAGATCAACGTAGATATTTTTGTTTAAATAGCACGCAGACATGCAGCAATTCAAAGATAAGATAAAATTGAGGGGATTGTTTTTATTTTTCTGTTGAAATTCCATTTGAATATTTTCTCGGGATTTTCTTTCGTCAAGTTTTTTTTTTGTTTGTTTCAAACTCATTACAGGCCAGACAAATTCCTCAAATCTATCACACTGTCTGATCTTCTAAATTGCTAGATGTCTCCTGGTTAAGATGAAGTTGATGATGGCCAAAACGGCTAACCGAGAACTGCGTGTTCTATTTTAGAGATCTTCAGAGTAAGGAAGTAAAGTAGAGAAAATGGATTTTGTTAGAATTTAGAATGCTCTCAATATATTTATATACCACCGCCAAATGAAATACGATAAATGCACTGTATGGAGGATAGATTGTAATTATGAGGATCGAGAATTAAGAATTTCAGATTAAAATAAGACTAAAGCATTATCTCCATATAGACCATATCTTTATGTTCATCTCTGTCGGTGAAACCATCTAGCAAATGATGATCTTTAAAATCGTTCCCATTTATTATTTTGAGCACATTTTGTGTTGGGACTTGACCCGAAAAACGGAATTTGAAGGCAATAAAAATGAAATGGCATTTCATTTAATTGCATTGTGATTCACTTTTATTCGATTCTATAATTTTCATGAAAAAGGTAAAAATTATAGCACGATCGAAACAAAAAACAATTGCAATAAAATATTTTAATTTTTAGATCTTTTGTTTGTTATACGGCACAGTTTTACAGGAGTATCTGGGATAGTATGACGGTGGTACCAAGGGGGAAAATTCTTAATGATGTCATTTCAAAAAGTTATAAGAAATAGTTCCACATTTCTAAGCGAAGCACCAAAATTATTGAAATTTTTAAATTACTATTACTTTTTCACGACATTCCGTAGGACCTGGGATGACAAAGGCCCACCGGGGAAAGCCCAGTATCCCGCTGGAATAGTGCGGCACTGTGTTCTGTTATGAAACGGAAAATTTTAAGATATTTTTGACAACTTCTAAAAGTTTTTTGGGTCCAAGCTCAAATTTTTGTGGATCACCTAAAAATTAAGCACTTATTTTTTTTCTGTGACTACCGAAAATTTAAGATTTTTTAGGAGACCAACATTTGGCAGCTTCTAAAACTTCGAGCCTTCCACCTCCTTCACGGATTGCATGGTTTTGTACTTATTTTTATTTTCTCTAATTGAAAGAAATTTTTGAAAAATTCACTGAAATGCTGTTTACTCCCCACACAATTAATTTACCCTTAACATTTAATCACCTTATAAAATGATTCCCAACTCCTTTATATTTTGTCAAAATATCCTCACATTTTCCTCGAATTAATATTGTCTGTCCACATTTCTTTTTCGAAAGTTGTTGCTATGCAAAAGAAAATTAAAACTTTCTATAATTTCCATAAAACTTTTTAAATTCCAATTTTTTGGTAATTTGCGACTTCAAAACATGTTACTCAATCGCAAAAAAAACCATCAATCACTTTTTCTAAGATATAAAAAAACTACTTCACTGTCTAGTTTATCAATCAAATTCTATCTTAAAAGGTTTCGGAAAGCTTACCTCAAACTTTCAAGAAAATTTAATTCTCCTCTGAAAGAAATAATTCATCCTAATGTGAGTCATAGATTGTGGATACGTCGGTCTTTTGAAAAATTGTTCCAATGAATAGCGAACACGAAACTTTTGTTATGAAAATAGAGCTCCTTTTAAAGGTCTTTGGCACAATATTTCACTAGGCCTAATGCCATCAAAGTTTCTCTATTTTTATTTGGTGAACTCCACCTCAACTCATACTCACGTTTACAGTCATGTTCGATTTCTTAACTTTTTTCATTTGGATGTTGTTAGGGACTTAAAAAAAAGTTACCCGTATTTTTTTGTTGGGCGGAATAACGTCCGGTAGGCGGAGGGGAGGGGGTCAAAGTCGGCGAAAACTGGAAATCACAAAAACTTTAAAAATTTGTAACTTCTGAACGGCTTTACCGATTGTAATGATATTAAACATTTTGGAAAGGTAATTAAATTACCTTGTCACACAAAAATAATTTTTGACTCCCTCCCCCTCACTTTTATATTGTAAAATTCAATTTAGTGACAAAATTTAAAATATCTCGAGAAAGACATTTTTTTTTCTTTTGAAATTTTTTCTGTAAATACCTACTATTATACCATGCAAATTCGCTAAATAAAATTTGGGGGTAAATGCGTTGTTGATTTTTAAAAAAATTTCAAAAAAAAATCGAATACAAAATTTTTTATATATTTTACTGATTTTCTATTGGCTTTTATGTTTTATGTACATAATATTATTGCAAAAGTTTCAGGAGATTAAAATTAATTAGAAATTCATTTAAAAGAAAAAGTTTTAAATATATCACCATTAGAAAAAATTTTTACTTTGAGAGAAATTCCGTCTTGAATAAATCTGTGAAAATTTCAAGTTCAATGAAAATGCCATTCGCAATATATATTGAAATCTTCCTTATGATGTAGAATGTTTATGATTTTGTTTTCTTGTTTTGAAATAATCGAACAATTTTTACATGTATTACATGTCATGATAGTGTGGCAGTGAATTTGTTTATAGAAAAACAAATCCATCCATCCGTGCGACGGCATCGGTGGAACAGTGAAAAGAGTGGCCACAAGAGCCAGTTTATCAAAAAAGTACGGCCACACTATAACAACAGCTCAAGATTTGTACAATTGGACAAAACACCTAAATATACAAATACAGAGAGAATATGAGGTAAAACAACTTCAAAGAAGGTTTGAAAGTGTCAAAACACTTCCAGGATCTCAAAATTTTCACGGATTTATTCAAAACGGAAATTTTCTCAAAGTAAAATTTTTTTCTAATGGTGATATATTTAAAACTCTTTCTTTTAAATGAATTTCTAATTAATTTTAATCTCCTGAAACTTTTGCAATAATATTATGTACATAAAACATAAAAGCCAATAGAAAATCAGTAAAATATATAAAAAATTTTGTATTCGATTTTTTTTGAAATTTTTTTAAAAATCAACAACGCATTTACCCCCAAATTTTATTTAGCGAATTTGCATGGTATAATAGTAGGTATTTACAGAAAAAATTTCAAAAGAAAAAAAAATGTCTTTCTCGAGATATTTTAAATTTTGTCACTAAATTGAATTTTACAATATAAAAGTGAGGGGGAGGGAGTCAAAAATTATTTTTGTGTGACAAGGTAATTTAATTACCTTTCCAAAATGTTTAATATCATCACAATCGGTAAAGCCGTTCAGAAGTTACAAATTTTTAAAGTTTTTGTGATTTCCAGTTTTCGCCGACTTTGACCCCCTCCCCTCCGCCTACCAGACGTTATTCCGCCAAACAAAAAAATACGGGTAACTTTTTTTTAAGTCCCTAACAACATCCAAATGAAAAAAGTTAAAAAAACAGAGGTGACTTCCAAGCTCCATACAAGTCGAGTATGAGTTGGTGTGGAATTATATATTCGTCTTTATTAAGAATATAGAATAGAATGCTCACTTGTTTCGGACGCGACAATCTATTTATATTTTTAAATGACATTTCATTCCTTTGAAGTGTGATATCCCATTCATTTTACCATTCATTTTATTTTGTGCTGCACTCCTAGCACGTCGATTTTTGATGAAAATTAATTAAAAGCAAGGTTATTAAAATACACTGTTTTTTGTTTCTAAATTTTGAGTGTTGACTTTAATGAACTGATACGAAAATTCCATTGTTTCAGACAACACGATATTTTATGCCTATATATTGATACAATTTTTAGATAAAAAAAACTAATTCTGTTTGACTTGAAGAAAATGTCATCCTATCTAAATAAAATCTAGACAAATTTGAAAAGTGATGCGCCAAAAAGTAAATATCAAAACAGTTTGAATTTCAACAAAAAAAAAATAATCTTGAATATTTTCGTACTGCGAAAAATCCGAGGATACAAAGATAACATTTAGCCGGACTATTAACCATTTTTTTTAATTCAAAAATTAAATGTGACAGTGGAAATTCGGCCATATGGATTGTGTTTTCATTTGGCTCAACCGGTGGCCTCTAGGGAAAGCTTTTCTTGAGCCATTTTAAGCGTAGGATCTAATGTTTACTTTTGCAAATTCAAATCCACAGATTTTACTTTCCGCGCTGATTCATTTCATCTCAAGTATAATTAACAAAATTTCCTAATTTGTAAAAACCGGGAATTTTTTTAAAACTCTTCTAAAATTATATGATTTCCGTGAATTTTAATTTAAACACAACCATTCAGTTCTTCGCTATTGCGGTATAGTAAATTTTAGTGAATATTTCGTAAAACAGAAACAAAATAAATATAAATACATTTTGCTTACAGCAACAAGTTGAATCATACATTGACTAAACAGCATCAAAACATGACTCGAATTGGAAGGAAAAAATCGCGCAGTAAACATAAATTTACTGCATTTCCGAAATAAATCACACATGCCCACGAGATACAACTTGGTACCTTTTGAAAATTACCAAAATAAACCCTTGATTCATGGCCGATTGGAATGCGAAAGAAACACGTTTGATGCGAATAAATTTTGTTTATATAGTAGAAAAGCCCGGTCACAGCTACATTACATACATTCTAAATAGAAAAAGAAATTTTCAAATTACTTAATAACATTTTTTCAGTGTTTCAGTGCACTGAACTTGCACTCTGATTGAACTCAACATCGGTATATGTCCAGCTTAAATAGCTTTTTATGTCGAAATTTCACTTGATTCTCATTTAACATTCTAAAAATAATTCAAAAGTTTTACTACTTCACACTATACAGCACTGATGAATTCATTTTCGAGTGCGATGTACGAGAAAATCTTGGAAAAATAATGTACCAAAAAAATATAAACACGATCAATATATCAATAGGAAATGTCCAAAGATGAATCCTCTTCGATCTTAGTCAATATACATATGTATATACGTTTTGTTTCGTTAAGATTTTTCTGTTTTGTTTTCATAATTTCGAAATTCGTCACAATATTTTCGACGCCGCAAAATGTATCATTCCTGGGGAAAACGCTGAAAAAAATCTCAAGGAAAAACATCAAATGGGTATTTTCAAAAAAAAAAAAAAAAAAAAAAAAAAAACGAAACAATAAATAGTTGGCACCAGTTTAGGTCGCGGGCCAACTCCCCCTCCTTGGAAAATTGTTGTGATTCGGGCCGAGTGCATGGGAAAATTCTGTACGCATTTTGCTGGAATTTCATCCGAATGGCGCGACGAAAAAAACCTGACGCAAGATTTGTGGCTTACAAATCGTAGCGTTTGGAGTTTTAATGCAAAACACACATCAACGTATGAATAAAACTTGGGATTACTTGTTATTTTGGCCCCTTCGGCTTTCAAAACGAAAATCTCCGTCTGGCGCCACCACGGTCCAAGTAGTGTGAAAACTTGTGTTATTTTCTGGATCATCATTGGATTTCCTTCATTCAGAAATATCATCCGAAATCCTAAAGAAAATTGTAACAATTTAATATAATAAAAAAACTGACTTTAAATTGTCAAGAAAAAATATCGCGAAGAAGTCGACATTTTCAGATGATGAATCTCGGTTTCATTTTCGCGTTACTTTTCAAAAGTTTTCTACCAACCTTTTAAACTTCTTAAACGAAAATTAATGTAAATGTAACGCATGTAGGTGAAAATACAAATTCTTGGGGAAATTCTTCATGTGTACATCCATTTTGCATACGGCACACCCTCACAAATTCAACTCCTTGTCGCCGCGTTAACTATCTGATGCTGACGGATGGACAGAGATTTTCACTTCTTGTATGACTGTATCTATAGTTTAGTATCTGTCGTCTGATTTATTTTCGTTTGTACATTTTTCTGTTCCTTTTTTTCATTTGCGTTTTGATTTTTTGAAAAATAATTTATGGAATTCTGAGATTTTTCATGGTTTATCTCCTCAGCTAGTATGTCAGGAATTTGTTTCAATCTCTTTCACTTTATTCATATATTCTGGTTTTTTATATTTTGTAGCAAAAAAAATTAATTTGTCATCTATTTTTAAATTGCGAAAGCCGTTGTGAATGAAGAAACAAGCAATTTAATTGTAGCACGGGTATGTTACTAGATTTTGAAAATATTGTAAAAATACTTTCCGTCATAAATAATTTTTTTGTTTTGAATTAAAAACGGTTTATTTATAGTTAAATGTTTGTTTGCGTTTATGTTGTACAAAGTCAAGTTTAGCTATTCAGTTAACTTTTTTTTAATATTATGCCTCAATATCCGCTCTAAGAACACATTTTTGCGACACGGTTTTGTGATAAATGGTTCACTATGATATTAGATAAAAGTAACGTGCGGATAATCTGATGAAAATCACAAAGTTTTAAGAAAAACATCAGAATTATTTTGATGTAAAGCCACGAGCTTTGAATTTCTTGGTTCATATTTTTGGAATAAAAACGTATCTGAGATAATTTACATTCAACTAATTCTTCTTAAAATATTCTTCACGCGAAACTTTTTTCTGATGAAGATAGAAAAACAATTATAACTATTGAAGATAGAAAAACAATTATAACTATTAAGAAAAGTTTTTTGGCCTATATGAAGATATGTTAACCACATCTTCTTAACTTTTGGCGATGATAAAAAAAGCTGTTTTTTCAGAAGATTTAATACCCTATAACAGTGGTTCCTAACTTTTTTTTCTCTCGAGACCCCCTCGTATTACTATTGTAACACTTCTTATGAGAAATATGCAGCAGCCGGATTTTTTTTAAATAAAACGCTAGAATAGTAAAATGCTTCAATATAAATGGGTCGCAGGCGAAAAATTTCAACGTTTCAAGATTAATTTGGTGGAAATATTAATTAATAAGGTAAAATAACTTGCGCTCGATAATTTCATTTGAACATTTATTTTCCTAATTTAATAAAGAATTAATTGCGTGGAACACACGCGCCCTAAAATGTTTGTAAAAGCCCCCCCCCCCCTTCCGGGGGCCCTGAACGATCGGTTGGGAGTCCATCTCCGATTAATACTTTGAAGGAGATCTGTGTTGTTCTTCTTCCCTTTTTCTTCAAAAATATGTTTAAGTTTCGTCATAGCATTTGCTCAAACATTTTTCATTTTTCTTTAAAAATTTACATTACCTATAGCCAAGTTTAAGGTATAAATTTCTTATGAATAATCAAGTTAAAGATTTTCTTTTCAGAATCAATGATTGATTCTTATTTATTCTTAATTGCTACCAAAAAAATCGCTCCTGCCGAGATTAGTCTCATTTTTTGATACCCACATGGTGTTGTTTCAAAAACTCACAAAGAATGTCTCAAGGCAAATCTTCAACGCCCCCTATCGAAAGTGCCGAAACAAAATGAAAAGAAAAGAACACCTTTTTAACCTCTAGTGATGTTTGTGCTTAATATTAAAGTACAACAACATTTGGGTAAAAAAAATTTACTTAAATGCCTTATTAGAAATAAGAAAACACTTTAAGGATTCTAATATTTTATGGCACAGCCTTTAAGATTTTCTAGAAATTTGAAATAAATAAATTATATTAAAAATTTACTATTACTATCTTACGATTTATAATTCAAATTCTATAATAGATTAATAGGAAATTCACAACAAATTTGATTTTCAACACATTATGCAACTTTTAGAATCAAAACTTTGCCTTTGTCAATCATATAATAATGATATAACGACAATATCTAATTGTATGCTCTGTTACACGTAACTGAGACATTTCTATGGACCCTTTACAATATTTTTCTATAACATAAAAAGCAACACGTAACTCAAAAACTTATTATAAGGGAATCTATTATATATACAACTTGCTATGAAGTCGCATTTCTTTAATTCGTAAAAACGTAGAAGGAATTTAAATCGGAAAAATAAAGTAAACTGAAATGTATTAACAATTTGTTAGTTAAAATCAAGTAAGAAGAATTTTATTATATAAATTGTTTAAAGGACTCAAAATAGCTGACGGTCGCCTCACTATCAAGGACAAATTATGTAAAAATTTATGATATTCTAAAAGGGAAGGTTATAAATGCTAGTTTTTGTGTGGGTAGTCAAAAAATATTTTATGCTGAGAGATGAAATTTTCAGCGTAATTTTCATCTTCATTTATTGAAGATTTCCCTTAACGCCATCACCCCATCTTGTTTATGAATATAAATTGGTATGTGTAGTCGATGTGTAATTAATGTTGTGATAAATTTTTCCAAGTATGCTATGACATCTAACCACAATGTCCTTGTCTTATGCGAATATTAAGTACTTTCATAATACTGCCGGCATTTAAAGGTCAAACGAGGAAGAATTAAAATTATCGCATACACCATATTTCCAACAATTTCTGAATGTGGTCTAATTGAAATGAATTGTGCCATAATACGCCTCCTAAATTGTAAGACTTTGTTCAAATGTTGCTTTGTTCAAATGTTCAAATGTTGTGGGAATTTCGAAATTCTTTATCATATAAAGAAAATGAAGGCGATTTCAATGTTTTGTATTTTTAAATTTAGGATTCTGATTTTATTTGTATTTTTACACTAATAAAATTTTTCTTGGGAAATGCATCAATTTATCATTTGCTCTGAGTCGAAACAAAATCGAAACATTTTTGAGGGTGTTTTGCTAATAACTAGCAACAAATTACAAACTGATCCGTATTCAATAGTGCCATCAACAAAAGAAGGGTAATTAAACAACTTATACGGTACCAAAAGAATTCACACCTACCTGTGTCAATCATTTTAACAGATGTACGATTTTAATCAAAGATGAAAATCGGATTCTGAGTCGTACCATTGAAATTTAAGTGAACCTAAACCAGAACCAAATTTTTATAATTTTAGGAACCAATACCTACTAGAGTCAAATTTTAGAATTTTTGGAATTAAAAGCAAAACCAAGAACCAGAAATCTAATTCACTGTAATTCAATAAAACAGAATCGAATCCAAACAAACATTTGGTTCGTATTCCTGATTTTAATTACTGTTTTCAAAGGATTGTCATGATTTTTTCTTTAAGATTTAATTGTTTTTCTACTCTTCATTCGTCCTAAAAGAAAAGTATTTTTCCTTGTGTTTGTAAAACTCTTAAAAGGCTTGTGTTAAGTTAATAAAATTGTGTTAAGTTAATAATACAGCCAAGTACCATACACTCATCTGATTTGAGGAAGTATAATTTTTATTAGATGATTTTTTGAAGGATTTATACGAAGGCGACAAAATACAAAACGGATATTCCCAATGTTGGGAATTCGTATCCTTGAATATCTTTATTGACTTCTATGTTTAGCGCGGCCTTCTAAAGCTCAACACCGCCTTGTTTGGAAAATTTTCTTTATGGCTTCATTAATATATTTATTTATTTATATCGATATTATATGAAAATTTGCACTTCTTCTACCATAAATTGCCTTATATAATTAGGTTAGGATAACACTTCCCTTACCATCGAAATGAACCTTCAAGATTAAGATAAAGCCCTTTTGATGTTCAATTTTTCCACCTCCTTATATACTCGTGCCGATTACAATCGGTTCCGTTTCCAATTTCTCGTCTTTGTGTATTTATTTAGTCTGTGAGTATACATTAAATAGCGAAAAAAAATCATCCCAAAATTATGTCAACTTTACTTATCCTTGCAAGCTTTCGGGAGGTCAGAATAAAAAGCACAGTCAAGATGCTGAACATAAAAAGACACCACAGCAATGTTTTTTTCGCTACGGCACGGGAATAATGGCAAAGAAGATGTTAGCTATGATAAGAACTTTGAATAAATTTTCATATTTGGGAAATTAAAGAAGAGGATCGAAGGGTTTGGATGGTTTACAAGTGGTTGTCGTGTGTAGGCCGCAAGCTACACATAAGAATTTTAAGGATAGAAGAATTTGACGAACGTGAACGAGTGATGAAACAACAGTATAGGTATTCGTAAGGAGAAGAAAATTTTTACTACTTGTTGCTAGGCCAAGAGATTTTTAAGCTATTTTTGGCCGATCGACAGATTGTTTAGTATTCGTTTTTTTGTATTGAATTTATTTTTCTACATCGTTTTTTAGTGTGTGGGAATATAAAGATATTTCCTGGCAAAAAAGTAAGCACAAGTCAGGTTTGGTAGCTTGTATTATCTTCTAGATAAACTTTGTCTTTCATTGGAAGATAAATATTTGACGAACCTTTGATTGAGTTCGTCCAGGGTCAGGTGGATAACCTTTGGAATATTTGCATAAATTCCTTGCATATTCATACACCCATTGTTCTAATTGAATGGAGGGTAAAAGGGATGGTAAAAGAAATGGTAAAAGGGATGGTAAAAGGGATGGTAAAAAACATTTGTGTTGGTGGAATTTATGATTAGAGTATCTAAATTTCTAAAAGCCGTTCTCTTAGCTAATTGGGTTAAAGTAAAGTAGACTTAATTCTACATAATCGTACAGGTGTTATTCGTATAGAATAGGATTTTGTGTAGATATCTACTAGTAATAAAAAGTTACTTGAGATCTAGCATTAGTCAAGAACGATTTAATTCCTTAGCCATTTTATCTATCGAATTTAAATTATAATGATATTATCAATGAATTTGCTATAAAACTTGCAAGAAAATGAAACGAAAATCAAATTTAAGTCGCATACCAAAAAAACCGATCTTTTGTGTGATTGAAATGTTATTTATTAAAATAATTTAATTATTTTTTATTTTCATTGCAATTTGTGCAATGAAACGAATCGCAAAATGCAATCAATTATTTTTGTCAACTTTGTACCGGGCACCCTTTTTTCTCGGACCAGCCCTGCTAGCAATTAATCCTTCGTACTTTTTTAACGAAAATCCTGTGCGAGTAAATACAAGTTTTAAATAAATAAATAAAAACTTGTATCAGAAGTTGAAACTTCATAAAATGTAAAAAAACTAACACACAAAGTGCTTTCTTGAAAAACGAAATTTTACTACACCAAAAAAAATCCGGGTAAAGTTCAAATTGAATCATTTGAAAAAAGCAATCTCTCACCCAGAACAGCGAAATATTGTAAACAATTTTTCATAATATGCTCTAATTTTTAAATGAAATAAAGACAAACCAAACAAACCATTACAATACGGATTTTCAGCCAAAAGCAATTTCAAGAATCACGTGCTACACATTTGAAATTTCAAAATCGTACCACCCAGTTAATATCAATTCACACAATTCAGGAATCGTATAGCCAAAGTCTGCCATTAAAAAGCATTAAAAGCGAATTTTAAAAGAAATTTATGTTTTATTACCAAAAATATCGTTGCGTTGAAAAAAATGGCCAATTAAACTGCAAAGACCTAGAAATAATACTGACAACTACTTGAGAATACCGAAAGTGAGGTCAGGAATTGGAAAATTCGGGTAATTAGACAAGTTTTCTACAGTATGTCGAAAAAAAACACCATCAATTTACTGTTTACAAATTCAACGTGATAAAACTTTTCTTTGTTCAACTGTCTGTAAATTTTTTGGGTGAATTTCAATCGATCGCATATAAAACTAGCAGCTGCCTGCAATCATCGTGAACTGAGATTGGAATTTTTACTCTAAATATCCATAAATTACTTAAAATTTATCACTTTTATTCATCCTCTACAATAGAATAAATTTTATTTAATGTGAATTTTTTTTTTTCAATTTACAGATATACGCAATGAAGACAGATGACAGGAGTACAGCGCCAAGAGTTCGAATCGCCGTATTAGGGAACGTGAATGTCGGAAAATCGGGTAAATAAATAAAATTGCTTGTATTCTGGTTCAATTTTTTAACACCAGGAATTTAAAAAAATTACCAAAAACTTACCCAGTAGATTATGCGTATTTTAAATAAAATTTGTTCGTAGTCGAATTTTTTGACACACTGTGAGTTTGAAAACCTCCCTTGAATTCTGGAAATTGATCTATAAATTATAGAGCATCTAATTAAAGATATTTATTTTTCGAAATCTATTTTTATGGCTTACCTATGCATAACTCTCATTCCGTTCATAGACTTCAATGTTTATAAACAAAAAAAATGATAACAAATTGGCACAAGTTTATTTTTTCATACACACTTTAAAGACGCAAACAATCATTTTGGAAATTGGAAAAAGAACGGGTAGAGCCTATTAGTAGAGGTGACGCGCCACCCACCTAAATAAATGCGTTTCCGCTACGGAAGAACGAATAAATGTTCATTGTGGGCTATGAGTACTTCTAATTGGTGATTTACATCGGTTTTAATATCCGATTTTAATACTGTTTGTGTCTAAGCGATAAAGAAATGTGAATATTTTCTGGTTGATTTTTTGCAGTAATGAAAAAACTACTAAACCAAATCGGAAATATTCAAAAAATTTGGCGCCGGTGACTACGTAGTAATTAGGTTATGGCTTAATGAATCAGATAAACGCGGCTGTAATAAAAAACCAAACATTTTTTTGCTAGTTTGATTCAAAGATAAGACATATAATTAGGGTGACCATATATCGACGTTTCCGTACAAGACTATCGTAACTTAACTTATGACATTCTTCAATGTTGAATTTTTAATTTACTAAAAAATAAAACTCGTTGACTTTTTCGAGATGTTGAAGGAAGATCTCCATTACCATGACTTCGGCAACTGCAAAAAATAGAGACACATTTATGTGAAGATACGTTGACGAGAAAGGCAGATAAGAATCAACTGCAAAAATTTGTCGGCAACTGCAAGAATAATTTCCCCTGTTTTTTTATGGCGATTTTATGGCGATTTCTACTACAATCACACATTGTCCCTGTAAGTGAATAGTAAGCACGGACACATTCAAACTGTTATTATAGCGTGATGTCATTTTAAAAGCTTTTTCTCCTTCGCATGCATAGTCAAAAGCTTTGTTACCATGCCAATTTGAACATTATATTCATAGCATAAGGTTTGATATGATTGCTATAAAATTGTAAAACTGGAAGGGATGGCGTTTAACTTGTATTCAGTTATTTCTCTTTAGATCTATATAAGTCTATCTTGCTCTAGTTTTCTGCATTTTTTTGCAGTTACAGAAGTCATGGTAATGGAGATCCTCCTTAAGGATTCACAATTGCAGATTTAACAAGACTCTCCGCCTAACAAAGGTGTCGACTACCTAAGCAGAAAAGTGTGTGTAATACAAAAACCCAGAGCAATTTCGTCTAGATGCCAATAGACAGCTTTCGCATTTGTAATAAAAAAAAGAATTTTCCGATCCAAACAATTCAATGACATAAAGCTTAACATCAGAAAAAATAATAATCCACTAATGTGGGCTCAAAAATCAATTTCAAGATTAAATTAGTAATTGCTAAATAATATCAAAAAAGTGTTTTGCCAGAATTCTTTTTTTCAATTTAGTCCTATAGCAACCAAACTTCTGGTAACTTTAAAGGAATCACTGAAAATTCTATACGATATAATAAAAGGGCAAAAGTTGCCTTTCGAACTCCGAAAACGATGTGTTCTCTAAATAAAGCATGAGATAATCCTCTCACGTTTCACACAAAAAGCACTAGGAAACAAAAGACTTGGAAAACTTGGAAAATCTTTAAAAAAAAGTCTCCCATTACGTTATTCTCGTAAAGAGAGATCAAGCGTATAAAATGAACTTAAGTCCATTGAAAAAAAAAATTAACAATTGAACAGAATATTTATACAAAGTATATTGAAACCTCGATACCGTGTACCGATATTAAATCAGGGTGGTATATAGTATCGAGGGGAATACACTTTTGAGGGAATAAAATATTGATAAAATATTGATATGGTATAAATAACATAGAACACAGTTTTTTTTAAAATACTTTATTAATTTATACATTTTTGCTTCCTCCCGAACCTTTAATTTTCTAGTAGGTAATTGCCAAAAAACGCTTTTTTGCTTGAAACCCAAGGGAAGCCCTTTAAAATCGCATTACTGACCAAATAAAAAACATAACAAAAGCTATAATTGCCAATCTGGCAATTATTGAAAACCCGTATGGTGATTTAAGTGAATGGCGAACAGTTTTATCAAAATTCCACTATGAAGTCAAACTTTCCACTATGAAGTCAAACGTATGGTTTCACCATACGGGTATAAATACGTATCAAATATTTTTCATAGTTCTACAAATGTGCAAAGTTTCATTATAATCGGATAAGGACACTTCCATGGTTCTGCTTGTGAGTGTGACGCTAAACAAAATCTGAGGTATACACTATCGTGGGGTATACAGTACTGAGAGTATACAATATATAGGTTTCAATGTATTGTAGATATCCAGATACTTTGCTAAATTAAATATCTAATGAAGTTCAAAAAAACATATTGAAGGGTTTTTAGTGAGCGACATGAAAAAGAATTGAATGAGTTGGGGAAAATGCTGAAATGAGATAATCACATTAGTTACAAAATAAACAAGAAAATTCAATTATTTTTATGAAACTTAATAATTAAAAAGCAATTAAACAGTTATTGATGAGAAAAATTTTAGACGTTGAACTTCCCAATTGACCATTCCAATCATCTTGTACCAAGTACCGAAGGTACGATTTATGGAATTTTGACTGGAAATTCAAGATTTTTTCCTGTGAAAATGGTCCTTTTTGTACCATAAGGTCCATAATTCCAAATGTTCCCACAAATATTCTTAAACTTTATAAAGGAAAATTGCGTGGTACATTTGGACACGGTACAAAAATTCCAACATTGGTCAATTGGGTTGTCGCGTTTTCATTCATGGAAAAACTACACAGAAAACGTATAAATGACAAAATATAGTGGGCTAATAACATTAAATCGATAAGTAGGTACCATGATGTAATAATGATTATCGATTAATTTTTACCGGGAATTTTCTTTTCATTTGGATTACGTGACTAATGTTTTTTCTAGAATTATGGTAGAATCTATAATGCTTCTTAGAATTCAGTTGAAGTGGAACTTAAATATTATGAATTGTGTTCTATTGTTCTTTAAAGTGGTAATTAGATCCGTTTAGCTTTTATGTAATATGTGTAATTCAAATGTCAAATATTCTTATTGCCGTCAGAATCATGGAATCATAAATTCATGGAAATGAAACTTTTCTTCACGCAATATTATATTTTTTTTTTCCTTTTTTTTTATTAAGAAGCTTTTAAGTTCCTAAGCCAATAGTCTTTAATATCAACTACCCATTTTATTGATTAGTAATGTTAAGTGGAATTATATTAAAAACGCTGTACTTGTGTTAATGCACACTCGTCGGCCACATGGCATGCTTTTAATACAATATATAATTAGTTAACATGTTTTATATTAACGATAAAATTTATTATGCTTTCAAAGATGCATCGTATACAATTTTTATATGTCAATTGAAATTTTTTTTTTCAAAATTTTTCATTCCAAATTCAAACATATAACAAAATACCTGCCACCTGTACAAGCCGGACTCCCACCGGTCCGGGAAATTTGTCCAATTTAGACAAGTTGTACTAAAAAACACTAATATTTTATTCTGTTTTAGGATAGTATGAAGTGCCCTCTGTCGCGTTAGAACGTTCCCTTTTTACGCTTTCCTTCTTTCAATTTTTTTGAATGTGTGTGTCCAAAAACTAAACTCCACACGGTAGGATTTTTTATTTTAAATGAAAAATGTCTTCAATTTTACGGGACTTTGAAAAATGTTCGGCTTGGGTGGGTTTCCGGCTTATACTAGGCTCGGTTTATACAGGTTTCACTGTAGTAATATGGTAATACGAGGTGGTTTGAATAATATCACTGGTAGTTGTGGTAAAAAGAAAAAATGGAACATCTAAAAATTACCCCAGATACAAAAAATTATTCATATATCTTTTATGTTTCTAAAACATATATAATAATAGATATTATATTTGTTAAAGCTATTGATTTGGGATTTAATCATTTTATATAAAACATATAAAAATACCATTTACCTCACTTAAATTATTCCAAAGAAGGACATTTATCCTAAAAAATCTCAGTAGGCTGAAATCCATACGACATTATCATTTATATATATTTTTGTTTGAAGTGTTTTTTTTTAAATTCGGCAACAGAATGATGGATCAACAGTTTGTCTTTAAAAATATTTTTTTCCTGATTCCTTGAACTTTAATTTTTAACATAAAAAGGTATTTAAACATTTCTAAGTTCAGAATTTGACCCCAATTAATTAATTGAAATTTTACAAGATAGATTGCCAAAATAAAATCAATTTTGACGAAGTGTGAAATTCCAATCAATCGAACTGGAAATTCAAAAGTCAAGTTATAACGCACATTCAAATGAACACCACCTGGGCTATAAAATAAACGAATGTTTGCTGAATTTTCATATAACTGGATAAATAATTTTACCTCAAATTCGAATAATTATGCAGTTCCAATGAAAAGCCACACGTTGGGCAATTGAAAAAGGTGAAAAATCTTGTATTATTTTGAATTTGAACTAATTTCGAAACGGTCATGAATCGCCTTCAATTCATGAATCATCCGTTTTATATTGCCGGGTCGCTCTAAATATTTCTATGTAGCATATTGATTGACAGATAAATGCCATATTTCTTCTTATGTTGAATGAAACGAACAGAGCATATTTTCAGCATATTTCGATGCCTGGCCATTGAATTCCTTAATGCCATTGCTCCCCCTAGGCCAGACGCTATGGTTTCCTTTTCGATTAAATACATAATGGCAGGGTATTAAAATTAAATTTCGGATTATATAGTAATAGCAATTTCGCTCGCCTTTGAAAGATTTTCGTGGCCGAATCCAAGGGGAAAATCTTAAAGAATTTTATGAATAATGTTTATTCATTTATTATTAAGTTTGCAATGTCTTTGACCTGATTCCTTTGCTAAATAGCCTTAAAATACAGCCAAAATGAGATGCCTAATAGTTCCATTTAAAAATCAATTATCGGTCATTTTTCCGCATGATGTACAATTTAACGAGAAATGAAAAACTCAATTAAAATACAAGCTAATAGCACATTAATAACAAACAGAAACAAAAATATGTTTTCCCCAGAAGTTATTAATTGCAATTTGTGAATTTTCATTCTGAATGATTCTGGAAAAGCTCAATCGTCTGTTGCCTTTTATATATTTCTTTCTTTTTTTTCATTTGTATTATTTTATGAATGATGAATTTTCCACGGAAATGTTTTTCCACCAGTTTTTTGCACATTTGAAATTTTATTCTTGTGAATTTGGATGATTTATCTCATATTTCGCCATTTGTATCTGTAAATTGAAAGTGATACAAGGTCATTGTGCTATGGAATTAAAACTTACGCAATTTAGTGGGCTTCTCCATTAGATTTAATTGCAATTTGGGTTAAAGTGGCCTTTAGAATTATGTTTATATCGCAACCTAAATTCGATAAACACTTAATACCATTTCAACACTCTTATTTGATTTTTTTCTCATTTCTCGCACTAGAATATTACGTCGTTGTTATGACTTAATTAAAGTTCAAATGATTCAAATGACCAATGTGTAAACATATGTGGAGGAAATATATGTCTGGGACACGTGGATATGCACAGCATCAATTTCATTCAAAATTGTATTTATTGCCGTAAAACTTTTAACCTTATCCTTGGGACAGTTTTCCAGCGAGAATAATGAGTTTCGATTGACCTTGCTGTGGTCCACACTTTCGTAATTAATCTGACAGACGTTTTTCTAAAATTGGTTGGACCCATGCAATTTTGTTTAATAGTAGAAAAATGTATTTGGGTATGAATAAATGAGTTTTTGTTGGATATAAGAAATACAATTTAAATAAAACAGAATGTTTAATAAATGTCATGAAAATTTTCGAGTTAATTTTTCCTAAAAAAGATTTTCCGAGCACTCCTGAGTCCATTGGACATTATTTAAAAAATGACTTTCTGTTTGTCTATCTGTGTACAATATTTCTCAAAAACTAATAGAGTTAGAGTAGAGACATGAAATTTTACAGAGATGTTTGATCCTGAAATGGGATGATCCTGTCCACTTTTGGTAAAAGTCCGTTAACTGGAAGTAACCAAAACTGCGGCTTTATAAAAATCTCAATTTCGTCGGGTTATAGTGTAAATTGCGCCAGGACGTAGATTTCGTATAAGAAAATAATTAGCTGTTCACATTAGATATTTTTGCTTGAGTTTAAATCTAGAAAGAACGATGAAAATTGATTTAAAATTAGAAACGAAAATGGAAATATGCTTTGAGGAAGAATATTAAGAAAGGCCGATCCAAGTCACGCTGGTGAAATTTCACTCGGTATTTTTATACGATTCAACTGATTATTTCTGTTATACTGTCAAAGAAATTTAAAAAAAAAAACTGTGGCGATATCATGACCCTTTTGTAATATTAATCGAGCACATCTTAAGCGATTTCAACACGTGTATACTAATTTGAATTTTGTGGTTATTAACCCTTTTCTCTCTACATTTTAAAACATATATGTACATCGCTGTTGTTCCCTTAAATATTTCATTTTGTGTTGTGCGAAATCAGAGTATTATTTAAAAGAAGAATACGAAAAAATATACAAAATACTCGTAGTTATTGACCTTTGTAGGGAAATTTTAAGCCGATTGAAGGCTTCTTATATCAAACAAAAACGCATTTATTCATCATAAGAGGTTTTAAATTAGGCAAAAGTCAATGTCCTACACCAGGACAACGAACTTCATCAGCAGATGAAGGCATTCCAAATAGACATAAGCCATGCTACGAAAGATTGGAACAATTTCAATTTGTAAAAGTGATATAGAAATATTTTACATTTTTTCCAATAAATATATATCTTTTCCTATCATTCACCTTTTCTATATTGGAAAATGTTTATTGCCCATTCACTCGAGCTGGAGCCGGAGCTAAACATTGAATGAAAAAGGACATTTATTGATATTACGATGATCACGATGGTGATCACAAGTCCTCACCATTATCACCCTCATCACTGTAGAATAGGGTGAGAATACAAGTATATATACAGGTGTTGTATCCCAAACATATTTATTTTATAGCCGAATGTTACGTTGATAGAAAGAATCATTGATGATATTGTTCGATGAAGTGTGAATATTGTTCGAGCAAGCAAAAAATACAGAGAAAAACGAAAAGTGAATACCCTAAAAAGTGCGAAAAATACAAGAGGAAAAACGTAAAAATCTCAAAATATCCTTAGCTCACCTGTTATCATTCACATATAACAGTTATCTGTAGTATAAAAGTTCAAGCATCTTCTTTTTACTCCAAATATCGATATTCACTCGTTGTCAATTTTAGCAAATTAAAATTGATGCTAGTGACAGGAAAAAATGCTGAGCTTGCCCTGACTTTGAGACGAAACTTTTCCTGGAGGCAATTCAATATTTCTTGCCTTGTAACTTTTGATGTTGTTTTGATTTTGGAGTGGGAACTTTAGATACAGTTAATGGGGTAATAATGAATGTTTATTGAGTGGTTTTCAAGTGGTGTCGATGTCCTTTAGGTGATTGCCATCGTCTTCTGCAAAAAGACGTTGAACTTGACATAATAATAATGCGGGTAGCGTCGAAAAATTCAATTGATATTGGGATACTTTACAAATTTATTCAATACAATCATATATTAATCAAGATTGGTTACTTTTCAGGTCAAAGTCATTCAATCTTCGTGTTTTCTTTGATTCAGGGAATCACAAGTTCAGACGAAATTTTTGTAAGAAAGTTATGGAAAAATAAGTTGTCAGAAAAATCTGTCAATATTAAAGTTTAGCCCAAAGAATTGCATTTTCAATGTTTATTCTGCATACGTTTTTAAAGCAAGTCAAATTAAGGCATAAAATTTCAAAACAAGATGCACAAAATTGCACTGGCTGTAAAAAAATCAAATCAATTTTTTTTTTTTGACTTTTTACTTTTTTTTAAATTTAGAAAATATAAAGAGTTACTATTACCTTGGTAAAGCTTCTGGATTTGACAAATTTTCAGGAAAACAAAATGAAAAACTTTAGCCATGAAGTTTCAACTGCTTTCAATGGATCTAACTCGAAACCCCTCGACCGATTACCTAAAATTTTCCCTTGTATTATTTTAGGCAGGTGTCATTAAGGAAAATATAAAATGCGCAACACGAGATGCGTTTTCCTTGCGAGCCTCGAAACCTATTTACCCTGTGTTATTTCCTTCAAGAAATCTTTAACATGCGAAAATAAGATTTTGATCAGGAAATCAACGCAGCAATATTAACTATAAATATTGTTGTCAAATTATTTTATATCTGTTTTGAACAGCTTTCATTCAAAATTCATTAGAATTTCGCAAATATATTTATAAATCAGATATTTTTCATTCATTTCTTTCCAACTAAAATATTTTTGTTTTCTTATATGAAGATTTAAAGCATATTTACATAAAAATGTGACGATTGCAATTCGTAGCGGAACAAAACTGAAATGTAAATAAAAAATCATGATTGAAATTGCGCATAAAAGTTCTCGATCTGTAATTGTCGGCTATCAAAAAAATCATCTTTCATAGATGACTATTTCTGCCAATCATAAAATAATTTTGGGAATTATTTTTGGCATCGCAGATATTCAAATAGACACTCATCGCATTTAATTCTATTCCCGATTAAAAAGATAGAAAAAAAACCAGCGATTTCCCCGTCACATAATAAGATTTTGTGCTTGCGTCAACTGAACTTGGCAACACGTCATTGACATTAATTTTTAATTTATTGACTAAACAGTTGAATATACTCTCAATTTATATAAACATTTGAAAACCTCTTACATAGAAATAAGAAAAAAAACCTGAATAAATTTGGGAAAAATTGTTCTAATTGTTGTTTTTGTTTTCTTCCCAATAGCACTTACAGTCCGATACCTGACACGGAGATATATTGGTGAATATCGATCCAACACTGATCTACTTTATAGGCAGACAATATCACTGGAAAGTGGCCTTTTGGAGGTCGAAATTGTTGATATATCCGCAGAAAATGAGAGTGATTTCCCAATGGAACAGGTAAAACAAACATTGAAATATATTACATATTTATAAACAATTTTTTTTTTCTTTCAATTTTCTTTTTTCTTTGTTTGCCATTTTTTGGATCTTTAAATTTTCTCAAACCGATTTCGGTGCCTTTTGAAAATTTTTGGTTGTAATGTTTACTTTTTTCATTACAGATACAATGGGCAGATGCCTGTATGATTGTTTATAGTATTACCAATCGTGGTAGTTTCGAATATGCAACACGATCTTTAGCTGAATTGAAAACAATGCAAAACGCTCCATCCGCTTATTTAGTAGCGAATAAAGCTGATCTCGACCATTTAAGAGAGGTATGTAATTAATTTTCCTTTTCTCGTATATTTATTCCACACTTCCTTTTTGTAATACACTGAACATCTCTTGTGGCGAAATTTTATAAACAATTGTAGTTGTTTTATGAACTTTGAAATTTACGTTCGAATTTAACCAGAATAAACTTTGGCTTTCGGGAATATTTAGAATTATGACTGTACCAAAAGCGATTTAGACTTGGCTAATTTATGCGAACATGTGGAATTCATTCAGACTAAAAAATATTGCTTTTATTAGAAATTTGATTCTAAACTACACTAATATTTGAAAATAAACTTAATACTTTTATTAAAAAACTAGCTTGCATACCCGTCGTTGCCGGGTTAAGTTTTTTAAAAAAAATTTTATGGTCTATGTTGGAGCTGATCTTCAGGCCAATCGGCTCGGTAATTTCCCCGCGAAGGAGTAACATAGAGGGAAAACTCAGTTTCGAGATCACTTTACCCCCTCCCCTTACTCCCCCACCCCTCCCGCTACTTATCCGTATGCCTATGTTGGAGCCAGAACTACCACAGACACTCATGCCAAATTTCAAGTCAATCGGTTCAGCCGTTTTTGCTTGAAAGAGGAACAGACAGACAGACACCAACTCATTTTTATATATCCCAAGTAGCAAAAAAGGTCGTAAAGTAGTTGTTGCAATCATACAGTCACGAAACTAAAGTCGGGACGACCACTTTACGACCTTTTGTGCTCCTTGGGATTAGTATGATAATATGCACTAAAAGGGAGAGATAAATTGGCAGTTTATCAGAAATCAAAGCGAGATAAAAGCACAAAAATTATCTCGCTTTTAATTCTGATAATGGATACTTGGAGTAATTAATTGAAACAATGAGGACACAGATAAGCTCTATCTTTGCATAACAGAACCGTTTAACTTTTCACAGGACTTTGCTGTTTGTGGCCAGGGCCGTGCCAAGACAAAGCCGGGCCCAGGACAATACCTGGATTTGGTGTTCCTCCTTTTTAAAAACAAATTGTAAAAATGCATATTTGTATGTAATTTTTGTTTGTGATTATATAGATAAAAATATATAATATACAACAAAAATTGCGCCTCAGGCAAAATTTAAAACAAACGCGCAATATCCATAAATTAAAAAAAAAACTACGCCGCAAGCAAAATTCTTATTTAAAAAAATGCATTATGGGCAGAAATTACAAAAAAAGTGGGCCGCAGGAGAACATTCTAGAGTGCCCAGGTTTTTTTTTATAAATTGCCGGGGGCGGCAGGCCCCCTGGCTAGCTAAATAAAAGCTTTTAAAAACGATTTGTTCAGAATTTGACATTTCTTGTTCAGAATTAACATAAAAAAATTATTCAAAATTTTGCATTTTAATATCTTAAAAAAATGAGCTATGGAAAAACTTTTAACATTTACAATCATATGCTCTCATTGTGCTTTTTCCGCGGTTCCAAAGTTCAAACACTTTCAAGTTTTGTGTGTAGGTAGAGTATTTTAAATAAATAAAGTTGTAAAATCGAAATTTTCCAAATAATTTCGTCATTTTTTTCACTAACAATAAGAGAACCATGGTAATCTGATTTGAATTTATTGTTGAATTGGAAAATTTGTGTTTAGGCAAAATTACTTTCATTCATTAGTCAGTACTAAACCTTTCAAACATCTTTGTTACCATGACGAAATTTCACTTGAAACGATATGAACTTGACTAATAATTTCCGTTCATTTATCATAAAGATATATGTAAATTATTGTTAAATATCATAAAAATGATGAGACCTTCTACTGACGTTATATACCCGGCAAGAATTTTAATACCAGAGTACACATTTCAAAGTTGATAAGACAATTAAGTAGATAAAAGCTTTTTGACTTCATCAAAGAGACAAAATTCCAGTAAAATTTTCAAAAAAAAAATGCGTAATTAAATTATTGAAAACATGTTTACCCCGAAATCTGATCACGAATTCAAATCCGTTTCAAGTTTTTGTTGTGCGGTATTGTTTGCTGGTAATACTTGGAAACTGATATACGGAGATAATCTCTATGTTGGAAAAGGACAATTTTTCAATTTTTGAACATTTCCTGTTGACATTTAAATTTTTGACTTTTAGGTTTTCTTTAAGGTAATCCATCGAACTCTAGTTCAAATACGCCACTAACTTTTTTTTAGACTCCTTATAAGAATCATATAGAAGTATACTAGATTTAGTATACCATTTATAGCGCATCGAACCAACCATGGGACACAAAAATGAATTACAGCAGGGTGGTTTGAGCTAGAGACTTGAAATTTTGTGTATTTGCATTTCTCCTAAATGATAAAGCTATATTTTTGAACGGGCAACATTGGCCACAGTATCCGCTGCAAGTAAATTGAATCCATTTATAACGTCTTAAAGTTTCAGTTTACGATAAAAAATTTGCAAAATGTAAAATATTATCTATATTGTAAAACGGAATTTAAAACCCAGATAAATGAAAAAAAAAACGCTAATCTATTAACTAAAAAGCACGTGTTGTGTCCTGATCAGAAATCTTTAAAATGATTACTTCATATCCATCAATATGAGTTTTTTTTCTCTTCCATATTATGGGCTTAGTCAACTTTTTTTTTGACACGCGCAACAAGGTTTCTTTCAATGGAAGCTTTTTCCTATGTCGTGGAAATTCGCTACTCCTTGGCGCCAGCATAAACCATTCCATCATTTGATCGTTTATTCAAAATATATTTAATACGGGGCTAAATAGGTAATTTCGCTCCTTTTTGCCTGTTATTAATCACAAAAGACACGTGTTAATTCCGGTTAGCGACACTCATTAGAGGAATGTTCGTTGAATAGAAATTTTGTATGCAATCTTAAACAACTCTTCTGATACCAATTAAAATTTAAAACTGTCGCAGAGTATTTATTTACTGATGGTAAACTGATTCCAAATTGATTAACCCTTTGCTTAAATTTGCGTGTAACATATTACAAGAATTTGAGGAAAGGGTTGCCTTATTGTGTGTTGACAAGGAAAAAATTCTGAATATGAGTAGTAAATATTTAATTAATTTCTTTGTCGATTTCAGCTGATTGTTGAAATACATAGACTGTGGTATAGTGTATTTTTATTCTGAAAGTGATTCCGAATTGATTAACCCCTTTTTCATAGTTTTTTAATAGTTTTCAACTCACGCGCAAAAAAAACTGATTTTTCCGTTTTTCATTATTTTGAAAGGTCAAACCACAAATAAACACTCAAATATAATTTTATAAATGAATTCGAAGGATCACACTTCAAATGGCCTCGTGCAGATCTAATCAATTATTTGTGGCAGTAAATATTTCTCTAGAAATTAATTTAAAAACATAAAAAATTCATCAAACGAAATGCTTCCGGCACAAAAATTTCTATCTATGGTATTAACACCAACCTCATAATCCAAAATTAACCAAAAATAATGAACCGCCAAACTCACGTTGAAAAACGACATCTAATTACTTGGATCCTGATTACCGTTCAGACGGAAATGAATTGTGGATTTAATTCAATTCATGGCAATCACGTGAATATTAAAGAGTTCATTAAGCAAATTAGAATTTCAGGAATAATAAATAATAATTTAATGTAAAACACAATTGGACGTTTTGGTTAACATAATTTCATTTTATTTTACTTATTGTACAACACGAATATGCTTCTCAGAATATTTTTAATCATGAAAGCGAAATTCTATGAAATTTTCCTACAAGTGGTTGATACACGTGCCTCATAGCAACCGAAAATGAATGGAAGTTTGTTATTGATGATACGTGAAAATGCCTTTTATTTCTTTTTAAGTCCGATGCGTTAAGTAAGGCACAGTTAAACCTGTCTGTATTATTAATGGTGTTAAAAAATTTTCTTAAAACATAAGAAAAGTTACAATTCCAGGTGAGAAGTGGTACGTTTGGTTTTTGGTGCACGGAACGGTTATATAAAATCATATTGTTCGATACAATGCACCATTTTCGAGAAAATAGGGAAAAATATTCCATTTGTATGCGGGACAGCGGAAGAAGTGGTTCAACTGAATTTTAGTGTATGGATGAGTTATGTAAAATCCTATTCTGAACATATTTCACCTTTACAATTTCTTCAATACGACACACTGTTTTAGAAAAATTGCAAAAATTTGTTCCATTTGTATTGGAGAGGGGGTAAGGAATGGTCCAATTTTGCCCGTTCAAGAACTTAGACTTGCCATTTACGAGAAACGCAACTGTAAAAAAAATTCAAGTCTCTAGCTCAATACTTTCGAAAGTTATGATGTTCACGATAGTACTTTTGTCATCCCAAACACCTTGCTGTAGTTCAAGATATTGAGCTTTTTAGATATTGAGAGAGTTCTTCCGAGAAATACTACACATCTTAGGTATTAGCCTGCTGTACTATCTATAGTGCACTCAGTGAAATATATTTTGTTTAAGTAGTGATCATTTCATAATGCCGACTTATCTTAGCGTAGGATTTTTGCCTAAAAATTTGTCTAAATAAAATTTCCAACCAGATCAAGATCAAAATTAATCCGACCGTCCACTATTTCTAATATCTACTGTTTTATTGAATTTTTCTAGCTATTGAGCAATCTCTCATTCCGTCTAATTGACTCCAAAGTTAATCAATAATAAAGTTTCGCCACAAAAGTAAACTGGGAATTTAGCCAGAATATTGACTCATCATAAACGTAATTTCCCATTAAATTTCCTTCGATTTTCTTATTCTTGCATTACTAAATGAATATTTTTTTTCTATTTTTCAGGTCACAGAGACCGAAGGGGCAGCATTAGCCGCATCCCATGCTATTGGATTCTGTGAAGTGTCTGTAGCTGAAAACACACCAAGCTTATATAAGGCATTCGAGCGTTTATTAATTGATTCCCGTGCACGTCCGGTTAAGCAACGTAAATTCTCAGTTAGCAAAATGATTGGGACACTGATTGGCAACAATAATGTAACGAAACAGATATCAATTAATCAAGGAACGGTGGTACCATGCCACAAAGGTGAATTACACAAGTCACGTGTTATAAAGCGTCGTCAAGCGTTTACGGCAACAGCATCACTGTGACCACCATTGCCCCATAATAATACCGTACTTATTCAAGGACAACAGGTTCAGCAGCAGCATCCAGATTCCAGGATATCTTCATTTAATGGAAGCAACAATAATAGCACCGCCACAAACAAAGTGAACGCATGAATAATAATTATGATGTAACCAGGATAACACACGAACTCATCAAAAAACCTACTAAATTAATTGCCAACAATAACGAACAGACAGGTTACTAGTTATGGCAGTGAAATAACTATTGTAGATAAAGAGGGAATCTCTTACCAAATCGGTTCTGAGATTTGTGTTCCTTGCGATGCGGTGGTGATGGCTTCGTATACGTTGGACATTAACGATTTCCGTCATCATTGGAAATAAGATCCTGTTTCATATCGGAAATTTTCTTTGATTGGAATGGGCAGAAATTTTGCTTATAATGTTCGTGAATTTGAATACACAAATAGAGAACTAATGAGGAAATACGTTTTCCCAATTTGATCAAAACAATTGCTAGTCTAGAAAAGGTCTCAAATTTGCTTGTTTAAGTCTTCACGAAATTCAATTTTGTATCAAGTGACTTAAGAACACATAATTAAATTTTTTAGGTAGGAATTTTAAGGATGAATTTTAAGATAACAAAAACCTGTGCTTAATTATTATGCTCAGAAGTTAGGAATTTGATGCGAATTGTTAATTAATTAACCTTTCATTTGTGCAAAATTATCAGCTGTTGTATACCACCTACGTGGAATTACAATTAATGTTATGAAAAACCGAATGTTCCGATTTGCAAACATAAATCCAATGAGATGAGACTAACTTTTGTAGCACAAACCCAGTTGGGGGGGGGTTTTTTTTTTGCATATTTTGTTTTTTGAACTTTCTTTAAGAAAGGAATTGAGAATTGTGATAATGAAAATTGATGGAAAGATTTCCAGGATTTGAGATTGATTTTTTGGTTTTATGGACAGAGGGAATTTTTTTTTTGTAGTTGAGGGAGAGTTACAAAAAATATGTTAATTTGGAAAGTTTAAAATGTTTAATTTAAACAAACCTTTTGTACTTATTGGGGAAAAGGAATTAAGGAAAAAAGTTTGCTTTACAATTTGTCTTTAAAACTTGAGATTATGCACCAAGCAAATGATTGTAGAGAAGCAAATAATATTTTTCGCAAGTTTTTTTAAATGGTTTACTAAATCGGAAAATTTTCTCTTAAATCAATAATTTTTCTTTTTCTGTATAAAGCATAAATAATTAACTACAAAATCAGATAAACAACTACAAAATCAGATACGCTCAAATAATAATTGAAATTTATTTTTACTGATTAAAAGTAAACATAAATTTCAGATTGAAAAGAAATAATAGCCGCTTTGAAAAATCAATTATGGCAGAGAACAGAAAAAAATTTAGTTACTCTCCCTTTAAACAATTTAAAACAATAAAATGTTGTAATAGAAAAATATCGTGTTTGATTTTAATTAAAGAATTAAATTTACTCAGTTATTTTGAGTATATTATATTTGTTTTATATAACTAAAAATAATATTATATTAAACTGGCTTTGCTTTGGTATAAAATAGATTGAGAGCATTTACGAAATTATTTTGATGAATTATTTTTTTCAAATTTCACAAAAAAAAACTTTTTATTGGATTTTTAAGACGTTTGCTTATAAAAATTGGTAGATTTTAAATGTATTTTGGTTGGAATATATTACTTGTATCAAGTAAATAGAAAATATATTTAGTTGGATTTAATAAGAAAAATCATTTTACATTTAAATTGAATATAATAAGTTTTTGTAAGCATTTCTAGTCAAAAATTTGTTTCTAATAGCGATTTTAATGGTAAAAACAAACAGTTTAGCAACAGTTAAAATTCCTTTTTAGCCAATTTAGAGACACGTTTAAAAACTTTTAAATTACTTTCAATTATGTGAGGTTTTTATCTAGAACAAGAAAATTTCAATTTCGCAAATTAAAACTCCTAAAATAAATAATATTTCTTTTTTCTTATCGTGTGTGATTTTTGTATCGGTTCTCACGATTTTTTGTAATACAAAAAAAAAACAGATAAATGAATAACAAACAAGTATGGCTGTGATAAGTAATATTAATACAAATATTAATAAAATACCTAAAGAAAATTGCCAAAACAACAACAATTATTTTTAGTATAATAAAACAAAAATCAATTATAATTAAGTATTCTAAGTAAAAAAATATAAATTATACTATTGATAAATATTTAAATTATTATAAATTAACAAAACAGAAATCGATGTAATTTTTTACTGAATAAAAATCTGTAATAATAAATTAATCAAATGTTAATTACATAAACTTTTTCACAACCTTTGGCAAATGTGGATTCGAATCCATATTAAAATGATTTTCATATATTATAAAATCACAAATTTTATTTTAGCAAAAATAATTGTAATGGAGCTGATATTATTTAAATCGGAATTTTGTAAAATTGACATATATTTTGTAAAGCTAAAGTATAAAAGAATCAAGTAATAGAAAAATAAAGGTTATTGTTGAAATATAAATTTAGTGTTTTAAATTTTCCCATTTTTTTTAGATTGAATGTTACATCGATAGTATAAGGTTTTCCAATTGACGACAAACATTTATTTTATTTTATCTGGTATGGCACAAAAAGGATTTTGTCACTTAACGCTTTCAGATCTAGAATTTTTTTTTTTTTGTAATATCTGTTTTCAGAAATCTCAATTTTCAATAAAAGTATGTATGTGATAATATTTTAATTTGTATCTACGTCACACCTCACACTAACTTTTGCCAAATTGAACCCCTCACACTCCCTTTAACTTTCATTAGGCTTTTTTATATGAGCTCATATCGCCGCCACACTACCGCAAAACCTATTTCATCTCCCCGTAAATCATACTCAACATATCATCATCATATCATATCATACTAATATATAAAAATTATTTGGTGTCTGTCTGTCTTTCTGTTCCTCTTTCACGCAAAAACGGCTGAACCGATTGACTTGAAATTTGGCATGAGTGTCTGTGGTAGTTCTGGTTTCAACATAGGCATACGGAAAAGTAGCGCGAGGGGTGGGGAAGTAAGGGGAGGGGGTAAAGTGATTTCGAAACTTAGTTTTCCCTTTATGTTACTCTTTCGCGGGAAACTACTGAACCGATTGGCCTGAAATTTGGCATAGATGCTCGTCGGGGGTCCAGCACCAACATAGACCCATTAAAATGTAGCCCGAGATGGGGAGGAGTAAGGAGAGGGGGTAAAGTGATTTCGAAACTTATTCCAGTGTTAAGTATGATTCGAAGCCGAAGGCCCAGGAGCTGGGGAGGCCGAAGGCAGACCTGTGGGGGGGAGGGGGGGGGGGGCCGCGAAGCGGTTCGAATTTCTAGTATGTAACATATTTTATAAACAGCCTAATGTTTTTTTTCATAATTACTTTCTTATACGAAGTATAATAAAGTATTGTATTCATGAAAAATTTCGAAATTTCGACAATTCATGAAAAATTTGCGAAAAAATATTACCTGAGTACTTCCGAGTCGATTGTAGTCATATTTAAAAAAATGTCTGTCAGTCTGTGTACAAAATTTCTCAAAAACTAATAGAGCTAGAGCCATTTTACAGGGATGTTTGGTCCTGGAATGTGATGATCCTGTCAACTTTTGGTAAAAGTCCGTTAACTGGAAGTAACCAAAACTGCGTTTTTTTTTGAAAATCCCAATTTCGTTTTTCCCAATTTACTCCGAAACTACGCATTTTTCAGTATGTGTCACAGAAGAGGATATAATGAAATTTGGTGGTTAAACATAAGGACGAATTGCTCAGAATACCATTTTGCCATTTACTATTATGCTCTATCTTTTACCGTTATTGAGATATTTTTATTAAAATGCAAAAAAAAACGATTTTTGCGAATTGCTTTCAAACTAAGGGTTTTTCGAAAAAAAAATACCGAAAATTAAAGATTCTAAAATTCTGTACATTTTTCCTTAATAGATATCGGTTACCGTTATGGAGATATTTCATATTCTGTAAAATAAAACTTCATATATTTATATTAACTAATGTTTTTTTCATCGGGTTATTATGCAGAAACGTAGATTTTGTATAAGGAAGGAAGTCATGTGCGGTTCACATCAAATACTTTTTTTTTTAATTTTCAAGTCTTCGATTATTAAGTCTATTTAAAGTATTGCCGTTAATCAGACATTCTATCATGTATTCTATTTATAAAGTACATACATATAGTAAAAAAGACAAAAAGCGCAATGCTTGATATACGACGTTTCGATATACGACGCAATCCGACCCAATTTGGCCAGCCCAAAAACGAGGGGCGCTTCTCCAACAAAATCAAATTAATAAGACTTATTTTTCACAAAATTTATTCGGTTGTGGTTTCTAATATCACAATATACTTTTAGAGTACATGTCTTACCACAATTTGTAAAAAAAAATAGCTGTAGCTAGACGATAATACTTATAATTATTTTTGCAAGAGTGCAGCAATTTGTTTAAAAGCCGATTTAAGACACCTGAATTTTTTTATTTCATAAGTAGATATACAGAACTTATTTTCCAATTTTAGACCCACTGAAAGGTTTACCCAACTTCTGCAGAGAGAAATATTTTGAAGGCCATCAGGGGTGCGTTCCTTTATTCCCGAGTAAAGTAAAGGTTGGGTTTGTCAAAGTTAGAACAGCTGATTGCCAAAGTTGAAATTTTACCGACGTTAACTCTGATTAAAAGAACGCGATTTGGTTAACTTTGACAGCAGTGATGTGCACAACAATACATTAAAAAAATAGAATTCTTCTTGATGTCGTATTTTTCATTTACAAGGACCACAATAAAACCCTCCATTATTCTGCACAAAACTCATTCGAAACTACGAGACGAATTGACAGTTGATTGACACTTGTAACCGTCTCGGTTAACTTTATCGCGTTCTTTAATTACAATTAAAGTTAACTTGCTCCAACTCAGCTCTCGAGCAGAGTTGAGAAAAGTAACTTTGACAGCTTAACTTTGGCATTTAGGAACGGCAGTAAAGTTTACTGAGCGTTAACCGTAGGCATTTAAGAACGCATTTCTCTTTACCGCGGTTAACCACGGTTAATAAAGGAACGCACCCCAGGTAAGGCGCGTTTGTTGTACAATGACCTAATGCCACTTTTCTTTACACAGGCAAAACCATAAACATGAAAAAAGCAAGAAAGGATGTTAAACAAGTATTAAAATCACAATTGCTATTTTGGAACGAGAAGATGTTTACACTTTCAAATACCTCGAAACGAAGCCGAAAGGAAAAAATAGGGTATGCCAGAGGGTTGTCGCGTTTTCGGGTTACCAGATTAGTTTTCTCGAAAGTAAAATAACATGGGACTGAGTGAAAAATTTTAGAAAATTGTATTTTAAGCATTTTAGCACTTATCAGTGTAACGTTTTATGTGGATATTTCATAGACGGAATTTTTCTATGTTCGGTAAATATTTTTATTAGCGTTTGGTGCGAATCCAATCCTCAAATTCAGTAAAAATAATGAATTAAAAGTGTTTTAATAAACTTGTTTGACCAAAGTACTTTGAATAGTAAATTCAATTTTTTTCAGTTTTATAGTGTTTTACTTCCAGTGTTATCCTTTTGGATATACTAAAATTTTATCCAGCTATGCGGAGTTAAAAAGATAAAGCTCCATTTAGATTTAAAATTTAAAAAAAAGGATGACGTCGAGTTCACACTCCTCATTTACACTCATGATGGTAAAAGGAACTGAAATTACTTTGCGTAACTATACATATTTTAGTGGTGAAATATTTTTCAAAATAAACAATAGATAATATAAACTCCTAAACCTAAGTGAAAGAAATTGTCCTTGGTAACCCTACACGAAATCTTCAAATAGACACAATGTAACAATCGTAAATTAAAAATCTTTGAACCAAATACCAGTACTAACACAGTTGACGTGTTTTATAAAATTACAAGATAATAGGAAAATTTGAAGATTTATATTCCTGAAAGTGAGGTGCAAGTGACAAGAAAGATAGGCGCTTCACTTAACCTTGAAAATATTCCGGAAAATGAACTTTTTACAGAGTTCACGAACGTGATGTCGCCCTGATATGGTAGCAAACAATTTATTTAGGCATAGGTATTGTATATAAATATAACAAAAGGAGAATTTTTTGAAAAAATTATCTAAACAACAACCGGCACCCATATTGATGGTATTCAAACGAAATGGAATGGAACAGCGTAATGTGATAAATTGCTAATAAAATAAAGGGAAATTGGAAAAATGGTTTGCTATTATGTAGATATATGTCGTTAGCTGTAACTGTATAAGAGGACAATGTCTTGTGGTTACGAAAAGAAACAAAAGCCACCTCCTTGTTAGCTTTAAAATCCTGTTCTGCATAAGCACTCCTGCTACGTAGAATTTTCTATAAACAACACCCCCACCAACCTCATCGACATTAACTATGATCCGTAAATACTTGGCACCCCAAGACTCTTCGCCCAGGGGTAATTTTTCTTCTCGATCTGATGTTGTCGGCCCGTGTTTACCCTACGGTGAGTTCATTTATAAACATGTATTGACACAAAGCCGAAGCGAAGGCAAGAAATATACAAAGTAAGGGCAAATCCATTATATTATTTATGATGGCTATAGAGCAGGGCCACAACGTACTAGTCGAACCAAGGAAGTTCACCAATGTCTACGAAGTTTAGTGACATGGCCTCGATTGGGAGACAATTTTTCAATTTAACTGTTTTTGTCGTCGTAGATATCAGAGGTTAACAGCCCGCTTCCAAATAGCCTCCACTGAACTCAATCTAAACCAAATCGCAAAGTCAAAGTTGACCTAAGAACCTTAAATCAGGATAAGATATGGTATGCGGCCTTCACACCGGCAGCACGGCCAAACGATGTCGTTCTCTAGAATTCATAGATTTTCCTTTATTGCGACTCAGCAAAACCTTGCATGTATCCTGAAGAGGGTATAAGTTTGCGGATCTTCCTATTAGGTTCCAGTATTTGAATTTGAATATTTTATTATATTACAGACTTATCTGAACTTTCATATGAATTTTAAATTGAGGTACGCTCAAGGTTAAGGTCAATACAAGTATTCGTAGTCAATCTCCTCCTTACAGTACGACGGGAAACTTTTGTTTGAGTTCGCAATTTTGATTTCCAAAGTTATTTCACAAAAAAGTTATGATTACATATTGCCGCATGAATTTCTTAAAGATATGCCGAAAACATTTTGTAAGATGCCCCAAAACGATAAATATTAGCATTATTTACCAATTTTTTTTAGAATTTCAATACCTTTAATTTCTATTAATTGCCAAAATGCACACTGAAAATTTTATCTTCAAAAGATGAACTTTCTTAATTTTCTGCGACTTTGCATTAATAATTTAATCGAGAAAAATAAACTCTTTTTATGGACTAATTATTTCTTGTTCGAACCGGATCGATCTAAATTTGAGAAATTTAAATTGTGTGTTATTTCTGCATTTCATCAAAGTTGAAATAATCAAAGAAATAGTGCATAATATTATTATTATTGACACGGATGTTTTTTTAATGATAGAAATAGAATGAAACGGATTTTATTTTAAAGATTTTAAAATAAACTTTAGCACGACAAATTCAAAAAAGTTGATGAACAATTCTCAGCATGAGATGCAAGAAATAATGAACGAGCAAAGTCTTATTGAGAAAATACTTTTTGTTGAATAATTGCTAAAGTGATTAATTTGATGGTCTAACTTAAATAATTTGTTTTGATACATTCCTTGTTTATCACTGTGAAATATGTAAACTGCATTCACCTCATTCATCCACCATGTTGTTCAGAACGTTTACTTGAAATGTTTAGTATAAATCAAAATAAGTGTGTTATTTATCAAAAAATGACAAGAATTTAAACAAATAATTAAGATTCCATAGAGTTCATTGATTTTATTGTCGCACATCAGAATATACATTCACACTGCAAAATATCCTACTTAAAAAAAGAACTTAAGAAAATCCGGAAATATGCGATTTGTCACGCAGTGAGCTCTCAAAAGACAAAAAAACTCGAAAAATAGAATTTTCTTAACAAAAAGATAAACTGTAGGATTTTGCCAAAAAAAATACAATAAATCTTTTATCAATGCTATTTAACACTAAACATACCATGAGCGGTCTTTTGACCGCTTATGGACTTTTGCATTTAAAAAGCGCATATAATCTTATCGTTTTTGCGCCATTGACTTCATGACTTTTTCTATTTATTATATATGTATACACTTAATATTCTATTATTACTTTTTATTTATATTTTGTTTACTTTGAGTAATACTTGTCATATACCGTTATCTACCACAACCGGTCATTTGACCGCCCATGGTAGAATTAGGTGCTGGTATGTTTAGTGTTAAATTTTGGTGTTATTGGACGAATGCCCGATTTTTGCAGCAAACGTAAACGAAGGAAGTGGACGAGGAAGAAGAGTTCAAATTTCTAATAAAAATAAGTCATGTTAAACAGGCACTAAGAACCAAATCGAATATTTTCAAGCTTACATTACAATACAGATAGATTAAATCAGAATTACAGACATTTTTTATTGTTTACCACCATCAGTCACTTTTTCAAAATTCGATTGTCCTCATTTTCTTCTCATAGCCTCTCGTATCCCCTCAAACCAGCTCCTGTACGAGTACTCCAAGTTGGAAAACACTGCTCTATTGGTGAAAACCCAATAAAAACGAGTAAATGGTCGTTGCTATCAAGAAACCTTATGAAAATTCCCGCCCAAGGCCGTATCAAGCAAAGTGGCGTTCAAGGCAAAACCTTTATTTTTTGTAAAAAAAAAATAATAATAATACATTTTTAAAGTGCTTGAACATTTTGAAAGACCTATTAGAGAGAAGGTCGATCTTAATTTTGGTTTGTAATTATCTAGATTAAAAGGGTATCTAAATTCTTTGATATGGAACAAAAATTGTGCCACAGACAAAATTTTCATTTTAAAAATGTATATAGGAAGGAATTATTAATCAAAATTTTTCGATGCAAAGGTCAAATACACCCTTACGGATACCAGAGAAACGTATCTTCATGTTTTTTTTTCCTTCGTGAGAATTTGTCGCACCGAACTTCTAAAAGTCTCAAAATGTCGCCTAAACTGCCATCAAGATGGCGCTTTTAAGCTAGAACCCAGCCTCAATGTCTAGTCGATGAAGTTTGTTGTACTCATATAAACATCCGGTTAGTGGCAATTTTGGCGACGCCTCTCAGCAAGGCCCTGTTTCGGTGATAACAAACTTTGTAACGTCACAATTTTTTGTTTAATTTATAAAAATTTATTTAAATTACTTTCTAGCTGTTTCAATTACGCTCTACTAAATAAAACAAAGTTTGTTGAATTTTTACAAAAAATTGATAGCGTGTTCACTCCAATTTGGAACTGCGTCTCCTTTCTGATCTGCTACGTTGTGCTACCGAAAGCTCAGAATGTGATTCCTCTTCAGAAGTCTCAATAAGATTTTCAAAAGTTGTACGACCTAAAGATTTCCGTCGTTTATAATCTGTGTGAGCGTAATCTTTACCAGCCTCAAGATCAGCAATAAGAACAGTTGAATTCGAGCGAAATTCCCGTAGAAACCCTTTTACATTTTCTTCAAGGAATTTGAAAGTCGTCTCTAAAATATGTAAAAAAATATTTTCTGAAAAAAAAAATTTTTCTTACTAACCGATATCAGTTGATTTTAAAGACTCATAATAAATATTCATTCGAATTGAAAAAATGTTATTCAACATCATTGGAAACACGCATATCTGTTTGGTTCGGCATAGCCACAAATAGAATCCTTTTGTTACTTGCGGATGTGAACCTCGAACCACAAAATTTAAAAATGTAAATTTATGCAAGACTATAACAAAATGGTTGCTGGATTCCATGATTTTCTTAAGTTTCTGAGCATAGGATATATTTTTCCTCAATTGCCTAGCGAGACCATTTGTGCCGTATGAACGAAACGTTAACCAAGTCTTCAACGCCCTATTTCTTCTACTCAATGCAATTCCATAGTGTCGATAATCAATGGCACCTTCGATTTGATGTTCTAAATACGCGGGAGTGACAACAAACACTTCCTGATATCTTTGAATGTCTTTAATAAATAGAACGGTTGCATCAAAAGACACCGGAAGCCATTTATTTTGAGAGAAAATAATCGAATCGGCATATTCCAGGCCGTCACGATATCTTTGGTAGCGTTTTAGCAGCAAGCAATTTCCGTTAAAGGAACCATCCACGTGCAGCCAAAGTGGAAAAGCTTCTTTCGAACAAAACTTCCCAATTCCTTCAATGTCATCAAATGCGAACTTCTGAAATGAGCCCAAATTCACAATAACCATTAATGGTATCAGTCCACTCGCCATATCCTTTCTCACTGCGTTCTCTACAGTACTTGCAAACAGAATTCCGGTTGTCGATTCCGGGTCAAGTAATCGTAACAAAATTCTTTCTATGCTACAGATTTTGGTCACTGCAGTTGAACTATCTGTGGACGCATATATAACAAATTTTTTGCAAACATCACATTTATCTTGACCTTCTTTAGCAAAACGTTGCATTACTCTGTATCTGGCTGCAAGGACACAATTGTACAAAGCATTTGTTGCCGTTTGTTGGAAGCTTCCTCCACCCCTATGCCTAGATCTATCGTAAATAAAGGGATCTGGCAAATTCAGGATTTTCGCATACCAGTCAGTCATAAGACTCTCCATATCTGTTAATGCTGGATTCGCTCTCTAAATTTGAGAAGAAAAACAGATTTACGACACTGATATATTAAGAAATCTACATTGTAACATATATACAAATAAATGAATTTAAATATTTAAAAAAAAAAATATGCGAAAGTTATCCGTTTTATTAATTTTTTCTACAGTCACACAGCAATAAAATTACGAATTTAGCATTGCCAATAAAAATCAATCTTTAAACCTACCCATGTAAATCCTACACCTCCAATCGCTGCGGCCAACATATCCGCCAATATCGAAGGATACGCATTCGGCGACGGGAAGTAGGAGTAAAACATTGGGTGGTTCCAATGAACTAAATGTGGAAACACTTTCTCAACAAAATCGGTGTATATGTTTTGGAAATCCTCTCCGTTTTCAGGCACTTCGTAGCTAATGTTCAACTGTTCTTCATGTTGCTTCGGAAAAACATTATACCTCTCTGGCTTACGTTTGTAGTTGATAAGAAAAATAGCGATTTTTGCGACCCACTTTTGGAATTCATGACCATCCATAATTTAGAAAACTGATTTAATATTTACTTTTTAACAATAAATTTATTACTTTTTTTAAGCAAAAGCATTTTTGAAGGGAAATTCGTTACCTACTACATACAAACAGGAATGAATTTACGCTTTAATGGAGACTTTTCGACCATATATTATTTGTAACAAAAATAGGTATTTCACCTGGAATTCCAGTTACTGGCTTCAGCATCAGTCTTTATTATTAAATCATGATACTAATCCTTTAACATCGGATTTTCGCTTAAATACTTAATTTTTTTGAAACCCATTTGGGCCATATTATTTAATTTAAAACTTAAACAATCTAAAAAAAATTTGCAATCAAATCGGCAAAAAGCAGATCCATAATCTTTCAAAGTGGCAAAAATTGAATAAAACTTGGATTTTAATGAACAAATTGAAAAGCCTTTAATTTAAAAAGTGTAGTGGGCGACATAAAATTAAAATTAGATAGAATTTGGTTCTATGTTCACTTCAATATTTTCTTTGAAAGCCAAAGATTTATTGAGACATCCACGTGCTATTTTGTAATGAGGACAAATATAGAATAACCATGAGTTTTGTCATTATCGTGGCATGATTATAATCCGGGAATCACATTTAATTCGATATAATTTACGAATTTACCAGGAAACATGTGTGTGGACCATCACAGTTGGGTACATCACAATTTACGTAAATTACGAGTGCATGTGCCGTTATAGTCCTATAAGTATACATAACACGATTCGGGATGAAAGACGAACCATACAATCTTGTGGCAAACAATTTTGAAACAGTTTACGATAGGATTTCAATAAATGCCTTCCAATTATCTACAGGGCGAATACTAACAAATTGAGCAGGGAATGGTATTCATATGCCGATGAAAATTCTATTTTATCAAACGTTTGTTGCACGTAAATATGTTCAAATTAATTCAATTTAAAGGAAACAATGAAATCTCTGTTTGATCAGTTGCCTAACGCACGTGCTATCCGGATTTTTGTATCTGTCGCATGAGTCGAATAACATGAGACAGGAAAACAAGAATTTGTTGACACAAGCCATAGAATAACACGAGTCCCGATTTTTAAAATCAAAAATTTCATGATGAATAGGGGACGAATGACTAAATTTTCGAAGCGGGAATTAACATGTGCTGCATAATATCACATGAATTTGATTGCCAATTGAAACTCTTTAAAGCAAGATCGCTTTGAAAATAATATTATTTTGTTCAACCATGCTAGTACCATTTTCGGCGCATGAAAACCAGCTCGGGTTTGTATTTTGTCCTCAGGACTTTCAGTTTCGTGATCCCTGTTGCATTCAAAGTCACAATTTCCATCATCAATAAAAGCAGGTATACAGAAAAAAGTCTCTCTATTCCATGTGAAATTCAAAAAACTCTGCACCTCAAATGGCGATGATTTTTTATTGCGAATCGCTGCCGGGTTCTACTGCATTAATTTGTTGGTCAGAAGTTCCGGATTTTCAGAAGACAAGAGAAATTATGAATGCTTTGAGGTTATTACCCACACACTAAATCTAGTATTAGACACAAAAGTTCCCTTTTAAATTTGTTTCGCTATTGAATTCTTTACCAGTTGCAGTTCTTTTTAAACTTTTGTTAATTTTGGTCACTACTTCGAGCGGTGAAAATATGAGTTGTTTAGAATAGCCAATGTTCAAACAATTATGTTCAAAATTCTGTTCACTGTAATAGTGAATGTTCACTATACCCAACATGGGGTTAACTCGTATTATTATTAATTTAGATTTTTTTAAATATATATTTTTAACCTATTTTTTTATTCTGTTTTTATTGAATTTTAAAAAAAGAACAAAAAGTAGAATTTATTTTTTTCGACAGAATATTCAAACGAGTTGTGAAACGATGTTTTCATAAGCTTCTCAAATGCGATACTTTAAAGCAAGCCTCGGCACTGCTTGGCTCGTCTGGCTCCTCAATACGATAACATTTTTATTCAAATTTTACGAGATTACAATCAATGTATGAACGTTTTTACTCGACTCTCCAACGCAATGATACGTGTTGGTTGACGACGGCCACTTCGGCAGCCGAAATCAAACGATTGACTAACAATCGATGGAGCGAGCCTACGACAGTCATTCAGTATGATTTCTGCTGTTGATGCGTACGGGTGTATACATTTGCTCTCCAAAATTATAAATGCTTCCCAAAGAACACTGATGTACGAAATTTTTTCAGAAATTTGATTTTTTTAGTTTTCCTTTTCCATTATGAAACGCTCATATTCAAATTCAAATACTATGTCGTGGGATTGGGAAAACAAATATTTAATAACCACAAATAATGATAACCGTCAATGTCTAGTTTGCAGTTACATGTCGAATAAAAAATTCAATCTAGAACGCCATTACAACAGCTGGCATAAGTTCGATTTTGCCCGATGCAATGAAGTAGAAAGAGTAAGACAGGTTGACAACTTAAAGAATATTTTTTTAGAGAAATTTCCTTTAGGCGGAACAAATGATTCTGAAATTGCATAATGATAAATTGTGTAGTTCACTGTTCCTAAACGTCTCCATCAAAAGCGAAAGAGCGTAAAAAATGAAAATGATGCGTTTTCTCATTTTGTGTTATAGTATATGAAGAAACATAAAATTTTTTCGAGTAGTAGTAAATCACTACATACATGGTGCCGAGGCCTGCTTTAAAGGTGTCGTATTTGGCGAAAGATTTCCCTGGGAATCGGATTTTGACTCATCGCTGTATTCATCACCACTAGCCGAATTTTCTTCAGCACTTGAAATTTCTTCATCCTGAAAACGAAAGAAAAAAACTTTTTTCAAAGGAAATTACTTAAAGCTGAATATATTTTACAAGAAACAATTTAAAAATGCTCAAACGTTCAAGTTTAAAATTCTTATTCCAAAGTTTTTATGGCAAAATTAAGAGATTGAAATTTTTCATGAATACAATACTTCGTATAAGAAAGCAAAAAATAAATAAAAACATAACAAAAGCTATAATTGCCAATCTGGCAATCATTGGAGACCCGTATGGTGATATTCGTATCAAAATTCGAACAGTTATACCAAAACTCCACTTTGAAGTCAAACTTTCCAATAAGATTTTTTAAAATTTATTCCAATCGGATTTTGATGTATGGAAGTTTTATGTAGAATCATATCCTAAATAACTTTTGTTCTTGGACTTTTTTGATAAGATGCACCGTTTTTGAGATATTCACAAAAAACGATTTCGTTCGTATGGGGGGTACCCCCCCTAATGGTCAATTTTTGCCCATTAACGAACTTAGCCTCACATTTTACGAAAAACGGATCTGTACAAAATTTCAAGTCTCTAGCTCAATCCGTGCGCCCGCAATCCGCGCCACAGACAGACAGACGGACAGACGGACGGACAGACGGACGGACAGACGGACGGACAGACGGACAGACGGACGGACATGGAAAATTCAACTTTTTTCATCATTCTAAACACACTGGTGTAATTCATTTTTTTGTGCGATGACGGGATCTTGGCGTTACAAACGGTAAGGCAAAGTTAATATACCCTTTGGTTTCACCATACGGGTATAAAAAAAGGATAAGAGAAAGAGATCTTATCTTTTATTTATTTATTTTTTGCTTTCTTAAACGAAGTATTGCATTCATGAAAAATTTCGATCTCTTAATTTTGCCAAAAAAAAAAACGTTTCCTGAACACTTCATCAGTCTGTGTACAAGATTTCTCAAAAACTACTAGAGCTAGAGCCATGAAATTATACAGGCGCGTTTGGTCCTGAAATGGGACGATTTTGGTAGAAATCCGTTAACCGGAGGTAGTTAATATGGCGGCTGTTGAAAAATTGCATTTCATGTATGACAAAAGTTGAAGTCTGTAAAATTTCCTACACTTTTCTGTTTCGCTAGAACTCTATATCTTAAACCGGTACCGAAATATACCGTTATTCTAAAAAATCAGTTTTCAGCGATTCTTTCGAAAACTTTAAACTTACCCATGTAAATCCTACACCTCCAATCGCTGCAGCCAACATATCGGCCAATATCGAAGGATACGCAAAGTTGAAGCCTGTAAAATTTCCTACACTTCTCTGTTTCGCTAGAACTCTATATCTTAAACCGGTACCGAAATATACCGTTATTCTAAAAAATCAGTTTTCAGCGATTCTTTCGAAAACTAACGGGTTTTCGGTTGTTCACTGTAAGTTTCTTTTGGACAACTTATTTTCGACCATATTTTTCCATCTTATGTAAATTTATATATTTTACAGTTATTGAGATATTTCAGATTTCGTAAAAAAATCATATTTGTTGGTATAAACTAATATTTTACGTAGAATTTGTATAAGAAAGTCATGTGCTGTGCATATCGGTTATTTTAAAAAAGAATTACCGCAAAAGAAATAAAAACTTAAACTTAAAAATTACCTTTTCTTCTTCACTGAATTCAGCAGTTAAATCACGAATACTCTTCGACATACGATCATTTCTACGCTTTATTGGAGATCGAAGATCGACGGCATCCAAACTGTCCATGGATCGAGATCGAAATTTATAAATATGATCAGCGGGATCGCGAGATTTATCTTTCAGAGATCTCCTGAAAGACTGAAGAAAAATCTTTAATACGAAACAAAATTACGAAAATATTTGAGGAAACTTTGGAAATAATGAGACAGGAAAAATGTTTTTTACAATTGGCAAAAGTTGCCGCTGTTTTAAAGTTAAAAAAAAAGTATTTAAAAATTGGGGGAAAAATTCAATATGAAAATCTTCGATTCTGAAAAAATTAGTCATTATTGGTAAAAAACTTAAATTATCTTACCAGAAAATCCTTTTGTTCATCGATTTCGGACAAATCTTGATAGGCAGCAGACAAAATCTCAATCGATTTGGTTAATTGCTTCATTTGAATTTGTATAAAATCTATTAAAACTGATTTAATATCATTCAGTTTTTGTTTTTCAAAACTTTCAATAATTTCATCAATTTCCTTATTACTCCTATTAACTTCTAATTTCACCTTTAGGAACTCTGAATCAGCAGCGCGCTACAAATTTTCATGTAATTAGTATTAATGATTTATTTTTATACTCTAAATGAGAATCATATAAGTATATTAGATTTAGTATACCGTTTCTAACGCATCGAATGAATCGTCGGACACAAAAATGAACTACACCAGAGTGTTGGGGATGGCAAAAGATTATGATTTCTTCATGTCCGTCTGTCAGTCCGTGAACACCATAAGGATTGAGCTAGATGCTTGAAATGTTGTACAGTTGCGTTTCAAGTAAATTGCAAAATCAGACCGGCCCTTCTCCCTTCTCCCATACAAATGGATTTTTCCTTAATAAAAATTTTGTTTGTTCTATATAGAGCATTTGACGATTGGCCTCTGGCAACTGTAGCTTTTCTTATGATTTAATAAAAATTTTATGTTTGTCATATAATCTTAGCTTTTCTTATTTTTATAATGTAACTAGCTTGCATACTCGTAGTTGCCAGGTTAAAGTATTTTGCACAAGTTTTTTTCGCACCAAAAATCCAAGAAATAACTTAAAGACTTTCGACAAAAAATCGTTTTGCCTACAGGATCTCCCGTTTCGAATTTTGAAATTCAAACACCAGATTGGTAAAGATTTGCGACCCCGAAAACAACTTAGACAGTTTTTCGACATAAATTGGAAAAAGTATATTTGCGTTATCCTTACAGGACCTTCCGTTTCGAGTTTTGAGAATCCGTTTCTTACTGAGTTCTTATAAGGTAAGACAATTTCATGGCAATCGGTTTAGTCGTTTGGAAGATATGAGTGGTTGAGTGAGTCAGTGGCATTTGGCTTTTATGTACATATATAGATTATAATAACCTAGGCGCTTCGCTTCGCGGTTCAACCTCTATCGGCCACTCCTTATCGGCTTTCGGCCTCGTCCTAAACTACGTCAAAATTACTTTCAAATTTCAAAGCGTATAAAATTTATAAAAAAAGTATAATGCTACATTTACACGAATGACAAATTTGTCATTTTTTTCTTGTCATTATGTTAATTCCCGTGTAAATGGCATAATTTTTGTAATTTTTTCTGTCAGAAAATGTCAATCTCTCATAAAAGAATGAACTTGTCCATTCTTTTATGCCAGATTGTCATTCGTGCAAACGCAATATTAGTTATGACAACTTTAGTATTCAACTTTTGTCATAACTAATATTGCGTTTGCACGAATGACAATCTGGCATAAAAGAATGGACAAGTTCATTCTTTTATGAGAGATTGACATTTTCTGACAGAAAAAATTACAAAAATTATGCCATTTACACGGGAATTAACATAATGACAAGAAAAAAATGACAAATTTGTCATTCGTGTAAATGTAGCTTAAGACATATAATCTTCATAATATAACATAAAATATAATTTTATAAAAAATTACTGAATGGAGCCCTTTATTCGCTTAAAATTAAGAAAGACGCGGAACTTGAAATAGTTATTAATAAATAGTTATTAATAACCTGTAAATACTCCATTCTAGTTGGAATTGTAATTAAATAATGCTTCAATAATGCCAAAGGCGCTGAAGCATAAACACTATTGTAGCGTAGTTATAATTAATTTAAGTATATTGGATTGTAAACTTATTAAATAAATACTAATTATAAAAAAAAAAAAAAAAAAAAAAAACTTGGGTTGACCCATGGTCTGAAACCTGCCCATTGACACTAGTAATCTCGCCAAATCGTTTCAGTGGTTCTCGAGTTTTAAGCGAACAGATAGACAGACATACACACAAGACTATTATATAATAAATAGGTATAAATATATATTCAATTATATTGTATTAAAAACATACAGAATCTGCAGCGAATTTGTTTCTCAAGTCTGCCAATTGTTTTTTTCTCGTCAATTCTTTATCTCTTTTAGCCACAGCGACCCGAAGACAATCTTTCGTGTTTCGGCTTCGTGCTTCATAAGGAGTTAAAACGTTTAAAATCTAGAAAAAAATCGTTTGTACACTATTACTAAATTTTCGTAATGTCTGTTTTTATTTTCCACCTTCGTCTCGAGTCGAGTAACTTCCAAATCAAAAGAATCTGCAATGAATGTGAGCGCTTTCGATAAGTTATCCATTGATGCTGCCAACGATTTGTTGTAAGCTTCTTCATTCGCATAATCACCAAAAAACTTCGCTAAATCGTCATTCTTGTCTCTATATCTAAAACAAAAGCACATTTTTTATTCCTTTAAAAGATTTCTTTAATTTCCGCTGTATTTTACACACCTTCCCAATTTTCTACAATAAGCCGCAAACATAAAGCACATTTCTCCGAATTGTTTTTCCGTTGCGTTTATTCGATCGTATATCGCTTTCACTTTCGTATCCCTACCCGGATGGAAAAATGCTTTTCCTTTTTGAATCATTTTGATTAAACTTTATAATATTCAAGGTTTTATTTTCTTTTTTTTTCAAAAGCCTTTATGCTGCGTTAACAATTAATAAGAAAACTTTGTTTACAAAACCTTCGAGTAACGTTACCATGGAAACTGACCAGTAACAGACTTGTCATATTTAGTGAGGCTTGCTCACTAAAGTTGATTTCAAATTAAATACTGTAGGCTCGCGGTTATATGATCATCGCATTATGAACTACGATACGGATAGATAATTTTAATTTTAATAGATACGGATAGGTAATTTTAATTAATTTTGCCAAGCATGGATTAAGGTTAATTATTTAGGATAAATCTATCCATACTTTATCCTAAATATTTGGTATTAATTTTAATATGGATGAATGACTTATCGAAATTGGAATAAAATAGTAAATTTTACGCATTTTACTGACCGCCATTCGCAGTTTGGGTAGAAAAAATTGCGACAGTATAGTCAAGAAATAGAGAACCCAAATTACCTAGAAAAGGCTCTTATATCGAGCTTACCAGAATGAGTGTAAGTCTGTTAAATCAGTTTTGGTCGACGAAAGATTTCCTTCGTCTAGTTCAGTGGTTCCCAAACTCTTTTGGCCCACGGACCCCTTTTCATAGTCAAAACTTGCCCACGGACCCCTTTTTATACCCGTATGGTGAAACCAAAGGGTATACCAACTTTGGCTTACCGATTGTAACGCCAAGATCCCGTCATCACACACAAAAATGAATTACACCATTGTGTTTAGAACCCCCCCCCATACCGATTTTTGCGAATATCTCAAAAACGGTGCATCTTATCACAAAAGTCCAAGAACAAAAGTTTTTTGGGATATGATTCTACATAAAACTCCCATAACTCAAAAAGCCGACGGGTCTCCAATGATTGCCAGATTGGCAATTATAGCTTTTGTTATGTTCATAGTCAAAACTTGCCCACGGACCCTGGGTGAAAAACCACATAAATGTTTAATAGAAAAATTACAAATTTAACTTTGATGTCTTGAATGGTAAATGGTAACGTAAAAATAAAATATAAATTAAACATTTTGTTGAAGAAGTATTTATTGAAATTATAACTTTTGTTTTAAAATACAAAAAAAAATTAATGACTTGGATGAACCTGATGGGATGTTATGAGTGTATTTATGTTCGGCTCAATGTTTGTGAGTAGCAACCGCAAATCCCCACGAGTACTAATTTCTAGTCGGTTTCTTTTTTTTTGTGATGAGGCTCATAACGGCACTGAATCTACGTTCTACCAAATAGGAAGACGGAAAAGCAATCAACAGCTTCTGTTATTTATTTTAACTTTCATATCAATAAAAATGTGTCACAATTTTTTTTTTTTTATATTAAACCTTGCGCGGACCCCCTGACGTTGTTCAGGGACCCCCAAATCAATTTTAATTTTCCACGGACCCCCTGGATGATCCCGGGGACCCCTGGGGGTCCGTAGGGACCACTTTGGGAACCACTGGTCTAGTTAGTCGATCGAAAATAAGTTGCATGAAGCCAACCATGATTTCTGAATGTTGAAACATTAACAAAAAAATCAAGCAAATACGATTACTCTTCTTAATAACATTTTTATATCTCAAGTAAAAAATAGACAATAAAAAAATTTATTCTTTGAATTATTTAAGCAATTTAATATTCTATTGAAGCGGTTGATACATTCATAGAACTTAAATCGGCTTGATCGCTTTCTTCTTGTTGCTCTTCAGCGGTGACCTGCTGCTGATTTGTTGTACACGAACTATCCACGTCGACATTTTCAATCACCATATCACTTTCATCCATACACACCTCATTGCTGTCGGCGTTTTCTGCAACAGGACGAGGTGGAATTTGATTAAGAGCTCTCTTATTTTCAATCGTTTTCAATATCGATTTTGCTTCTGAGGTTTTCTAAAACACGAAAAAACGTATTTAGAAAAATGAATTTAATATTTGCGATTTAAAAATATTCACCTCATCCGATTCTAGACATTTGTAAGCGAAATGTGACGCCTCGTCATAGTTTCCTTTGCTTTCGTAGTACGTCGCTAGTGTTATGTAGGCATGATATAACGATGGTTTATCAACAGCGGCCCGTTCATCCATGCAGTATGAAAGATATGCCGGGACAGCACTTTCGATGTCATTCAACTTCTCGTACAAATTTGCGAGCTTCAGGAGGGCAATTCCTTCTATATCACCAACGTTACATGCCTTTTGAAAGCATTTAATTGCATTCGTGTTCTTGTCTAATTTTTCGTAGGTTTCGCCTAGCGCTACCAACATGCGACTATCGTACGGTCTCAACTGATGGGCAATTTTAAAATAGTATAAACTGTAAAAGTGCATTTTCAGGATTTCGTACGACTGACCCAATCCGTACCATGCACGGTAGTCCCTCTTGTTCACTTCTGTAAGATTGGAAAAATACTTATCAGTTAACCTTTTGCAATTAATTAAAAAAATTGATCGTGAGCAACTTGCCTACAGCCTTCCGATAACTCTGAATTGCGGCGTTCGTGTTTTTCAACTCCATAAACTCATGTCCCATCAGCGTCCACGCGGACAAATACTGAGGATTCAGTTTAAGTGCGCGCTGAAAATAAACAATAGCCTTTTGATGGTCACATCTAATACTATAATAATTTCCAATAACACAGCATGTCTCTGGACGATATTTGTTTATTTCTACAGCTTTATGTGCTAGGAATGCCATTTCAGTCTTCAACTCCTTCACAAACAGTAAATTCGAGAATGTGTCTAAATTGTCCAATCGATATGGATCAACTTCCTGCAATCTTTGAAATATCTCGATAGCTTTGTCCACATCTGGGAGAAATTTTTGCTTAATTGGTAATACTTGCAAGGTGATCTAACAAAAAAAAAATACCTCTTTTGTTGTGATGTGCAATGGCCATTTGGGACGTTATGTAGATGCACTTATGAAACCCTGCCGTTTGAAGATCCTCGTACTGCTTCAGCCCTTCATCGTTGAGGTAGAGTTCGATGTATGCGTGTGCCATGAATATATGTTTCATCCAATGGCTGGGGAGATTTAAACTTGCCAACTTCTCCTTATCGCTGATCAATGGAGCCAATTCAACCCACGAACTCCAAAGCGTTGGCACTGCATGCACAGATTCGATAAAGATATTGATAGCAACTTGGGTCAAGTCCAGCTTCTTCAGGACAACGCCATACAAGTATAAACAGTAGCCGTCCAACTTCCGCGAATTATACTCTGATTTCAGAGTGGCCAGCAATTCTGATAGATCTTTGATGTGGCCACTTTCGTTCAGGTTCGAAGTGTCCGTTAAGTTGTCCAGACGCTTCTTCTCCTTGGCCATATACATCGAATACAAATGAAGGAACTTGGGTACCGGCGAATCGCAATTCCTGGTAAAGTACGCCGCTCTGTCGTACTCCCGGCAATCGAAGTAAGTCTTTGCTAAATTGTAATTATCGTAGTCCTTCGGAGATATACCCAAATTCAAATCCTGGTGAATATCGCCGGAAACTTCGACTTCATTCAAGCCGTGATTTAATTCCGCCAACCACTTTGCATTATGGATTAGGCCGCGTTTGTTACACTCGAGTATTCCGTAGTAGATATCACTTTTTACTTCTGGTAGTCTTATGCTAAAAACATCGTCTCCCATTTTCTTTACACAATTTAAACGTAGTAATTTTAAAATTTACGGAGTTTCGAGATTTGTTTGTGTTTTGACAACTAACCTCAAAATTGTGAATGCGATAAAAGTGTGACCATTCAGGGGAAATACTTTGAAAAAATATTTTCGCATTTATCTTTTTTGTGTTTTTGCATTTAAAAAAAATGTTGTGGCAAATATGTTACGGTTTTTCAATTTTCTAGAATACTGAAAATTAGTTTCGGTCCAAATTCATGTAAAAAGCAATCCATTGCGGAATGTTCGTGGCTACACATCTTCCCAGTACAAAGCAAATTTTCGTGTGCAATTTTGATAAAAAATTTCTGTCAGATGTCCGAAATTTTTAAGTTTGCCAATAACTGAAAATCCAAGTTTTACGGTTAAAACTAGTTGTCACTTTTGTTTGCGAATTTTGGCCGATGAAAACCAATCGTGAACCAGTGTGCGTTGCCTATTTTGCACTTGGAGCTGGAGGTAGTGTTGCCAGAATCTCCATTTTCAATGTTGAAAAAACATAACTATTTAGTGTTTAACCATTGAACCATTTCTGATTCATGGTTTATACTCGACCTTTTAGCATTGAATCCTATTGGAATTTCTCGGCTTATAAGGTCTGCAAGGAGGCTCCTGATGGGTTTTCGAGGCAGACATGTCCGGCCTGATGGGGGCAAATTTGGATGTGAAAACATCCGCAAAAATAATATAATTTTGTTGTTTTTGCAGACCTTATACGCCGAGAAATTCCAATAGGAAAAAACATAACTTTAATAGAAAATTTCCAAAGAAATTTTTTTAAAGATGAAAATTTCTACAGAACATACAAATAAAATCACAGTATAAACCAATGCACTTTTTGGTCGCCATGGTCCTAATTTATTCAATATTTAGTCACTTATTTACAATATTTATTTATTTTTTAAAGGCTCTGCAACTAATTTGGTCTTGTTTTTAGAAGCATTCGACTCCCTAAAACAAAACAAAAATAAATTCTTAGCTAACCATGCCGTGCAAATAAAAGTTTTCCAAACTTATTCTTTTTTGATTCTAAAGGAATATAAAAGCTTTTTGTTTTATTTTTTGCGATAAAATTTCCTTAAATCAGGCCACACCAAATGGAACTTTGCAAATTTTTGATTTTGATTACGAATCGAATCGTGTTTACGAATTAGCACGCAGTTATCTATAATTTTAACCATTTCGAGACTCACAATTCTTATCGCATCAATCGCGCTCCTATCAGTTTTTGCTGTTATCTTGGGAAAAGTGCGATTCCTAGTAATCAATGTCAACGATGAAAAGTTCGCTTCAAAATTCAAGAAGCACTGAAGACAAAGGCGAAACGAAATGAGATTCTAAAACAAAAAAGTCAAGTGGTGTACGAACGACGTCGTTTAAGTGTATCTGGACACTCGAATGTCCTCGAATCTAATATAAGAGCGAAGTGATTCAATGCAAAAAGTTTTAGTATTCGAAAGCAACTAGAAGATGTTAATTATCACAGTAATTCTATTGTTGACCACAGCGGCGGGTCTCCTCGACGCCAAGACATTGGGAGCCCCCAAGAAGTTATCACCAGTTATTTTAGGTAAGATAAATCGTCCTATTACAAAAAAAAATCGTAAAAACTGCTTCCAATCAATGAAAATGATCGAAAAATGTTCTTAACGCAATCCGGTACCTTATTCTGTTAATTTCACCATCAAAAACCATTACTTAATCTAGGTTTTTAATGAAAAGGGCTTTTTTGATTCAGAGCAAACATGCGGTTTTTCTAAAGGTCTGATTCTTATTTTTGTTTTAAAAATTTGTACACATGAAATCTTTTACCTTAGAATATATTTTTTTTACCTCTTTGCAACTAATTTTTATTAACATGAAATGATTTTGCAGTGCCTGGAGATGGTGGAAGTCAAATTGAAGCCAAATTAGATAAGCCCAACGTTGTCCACTATATTTGCCAGAAGAAAAGCGATGATTGGTTTAGCATCTGGTTGAATATGGAACTTTTGGTTCCGGTGGTGATCGATTGTTGGATTGACAACGTCAAGCTCACTTATGACAATGTCTCTCGTACAACTAGTAATTCTCCCGGTGTCCAAACCCGAATTCCTGGCTGGGGCTTTCCAGAAAACGTAGAATGGCTTGACCCCAGCCACGCATCTCAGGGCGCATACTTCAAGACAATCGGAAACGCTCTTGTAGATAATTTGGGATATGTAAGGAACCACTCGCTTCGTGGTGCTCCATACGATTTCCGAAAGGCTCCAAGTAAGTCAATTCGCAAACATTGAAATAACGCAATTCCGATTTATCGCATGATAATCTATTTATAGATGAAAATAAGCAGTTCTTCATTGATATGAAAACATTGGTCGAAGAGACATACACTATTAATGATAATACACCAGTTACATTTATCACACATAGTATGGGCAGTCCGATGACGCTACTATTTCTACAGCAAGTCCCAACTGAATGGAAATCAAAATATGTAGCGCGAATGATTAGTTTAGCTGGAGCGTGGGCTGGCAGTGTTAAGGCTGTTAAAGTGTTCGCAATTGGTAAACAATAATAACAACATTTACAATATTGCATCGCGCAGGGTCAATAATTGAATAATTTGCTGATTTCTAGGTGATGATCTTGGATCGTTCGCTTTGAGCGGCAAAGTTCTTCGAGCTGAACAAATAACATCACCCTCACTGGCATATTTGCTACCATCGCCCATGTTCTGGAAGGGAAGTGAAGTCCTAGTCCAGACACCTTCACGTACTTACACATTAGATCAGTTGCCAGAATTCTTCAAGTAAGTAGAACTGCAAAATTTCATAATTCATGCTATTTTCAATTGCAATTTTTTTACTATTTCAGTGACATTGATTATAAAACAGGATGGGAAATGCGCTTAGACACGCTTAAGTACTCGTTGGACTTTACACCACCGAATGTCGAAGTTCATTGCTTGTTCGGAGCTAAAGTTCCAACTGTTGAAAAGTATTAGTAGAGATTTTTACATTATGCACAGTAAATTAATTCAATTTTACTTTAGGTTAAATTACAAAGACAATAATATTGCTGGCGCCAAACCTGAAATAGTCACCGGCGACGGAGATGGCACCGTAAACTCAAGGTCTTTGAAGGCTTGCCTGGAGTGGAAGAAATACCAGAAGCAGAGTGTTTCAGATCTTGAATTGCCTGGCATTGATCACATGGGCGTCTTAAATGATGAGCGCATCATAAAATATATTTCTGATATATTGTCGTTATGAGAGATTTTAGAATTAAACGAATAGTTTGCTTTTTACACATTTTTTTTTTCAATAATTTGTAGTTGTAAGTTAGAGAAGTTTTTTTGTGAGCACTATTCAAGGGTGCTTAATTTGATATTTTTTGAAGTCTGATTTAATTTAAAAATATATGAGAAATGCTTGATTGCAAGTTTTCTTTGTTGTTGATAAATAAAGTGAATTTGTTCTTCCATTTTTTTTAAACCAAAAATTTGTTTATTTTATTTCGGACATCACATCAATCTATTGCGTTTTGGAAACACTTTTGCAAATTTGTCCTCGTTGAAAAATGTTGCGTAATATAAAATCATAAATATTCTGTCCACTGGAATATTGTAGAGGTTTAGAGCTTAAATGATTTGCATTGACTCACTTAGCTCCGTCGGCAATTAAACAGCAAACAAACCAGAAAAAAGTTAGGGTAGTTCTTCGATAATTCGGATTTAGATACCAATTCGAAATAAAAGTAAAAAAGAAATAAACGAAGATACAGATAACCGCAAAGAATAGTAAACTAAAACGAAGTATAATCGCATTTCAATTGTCTATTATTCGTGACAAACTTTAACTTTAATACCCATAAATATTTCCTTTTTTGGCACAAAGAATCATTTTCGGAAACATTATAAATTGCAGACCTTTGTTATTGCGCACCTGGTTTCAAAATTTTTAAAGTTAAGGCGTAGACTTGTAATAAAAGTAGGGTCCTACATATTAACCAAAACTACTGAATGATCACCAACTATTTTTTCCACGTATCAGAAACTTGATATAGGAACGCCTTTCTAAATTCTGAAGTCTTTGTTTTAACCAATAATACAAATCAAATCAGTTTGAAGCAATAGTAAAAGCATTTATTGGAAGTAAAAGTTGAATCTAAAAGTATTTGCTTGAAAAAGTGTGAATAAATTTTTAAGAATTAAGCATTAAGAATTTTTTTTGCGCTAGAAAATTTGAGAAGTAAATGCTAAAATGCACATACTAGCTAGTATTTACTTTTAAGTAGCAACTAGCTTGAAAAGCTTCATAATCAAAATTCCCAAAAATATTTTTTCGTTGTCCTAAAAAAGATTGTAAACTAACAGTTTTTTGCGAAAAACAGTCTGCGGAAATGAGATTCAAAATTTATTATATTTAACGTGTTTTTCAAAAAAAATCGTGTGTTACAAATTCCTGAAAATTTTATTATTTCGGTGATTCTTTCTAAAAAAACAGCCATGGAAAACAATTTACAGAATTTCCTGTCATAAATTCGGATATTTCTTTTACATTTGGTGTATAATATATTTTCGAGCTGCTCCAGACTAGCTTGAGATTTTTCTAGGACATACTCAAAGTACGTAGTAAATAATAGACTATCAACTCTATCAACTTAAGCAAATTCTACCATTTGCTAATAGTTGCTAATAGTAAATTCTATTAGTAAGTACACTTGTAAACTAGCAAATGCTTCAAAATTTATTCGATTAAAAACCGGGTAAAATGCTAGTAAAATCATTTGCTACGTTTTATTCACTCGGTCCATTTACTTGCCTTCGATGAGAAGAAAAGTATAAATTTCTGTTTGTCTAAATAATTAATTCTAAATATTCTATAAGTTGCGCGCTGATGGACATACAAATTCATAAAATTTTATTAAAAATTTAAAAATACAAATATTCAAATGAACAAACAGACAAATAAATCTTTCGAAAATGTTTTTAAAAATATCGCAGAGAATCAACAACTATTGTGTGAAATCATTTAGTTCTGCTATCATCTTTTAAAAAATTTAAAATCAAGATCACTATTATGAGAGTCAAACTATTATTTAAACCACATTTTTGTAAACCATTTTGGAAAATTTCGAAATTTCCCTAAAAGATATCTACGCATTAAGCCATTTAGTTAAGAGTGTATTAATCTAGATATAAAAATTTTTAGCGATAAAATTATATTTTTAGATCGCGATTTAGACAATCAAATTATGATTGGTTTTTTAATGGCTTTGATTAATATTTATTTGAAATCTAATCCGAACTCACTTGAAATTTAATCTATCTTTCGATAGTTTGATTGATAAATATTTAACTTTTTATTGTTATACAATAATACTTGACCAAAAATATCATCATTTGCGTCATCTATTTGTATAAATGCAGTATCATTTAAATATTTACTTATTTTATTTTGCTGGGGGCCAGATCAGATAAATACTGCAATTGAGTTTAGTCATATGTTTGATAAAAGCGAATATTTTTGTTTCGTTATCTTTTAAACCGAAAACAGAGAATCGAAAACGTATATGAAAAACCAGGTAGCAATAGCACAAGTAAAATTTCTATTGAATGCATGAGGGAAGAAAGAAAAAATCAAGACTTCAAAAATCAAATCGTCGTTGAAAACAATTGTATACTATACGTTCTGCGCTATTAGGTAAGTTTTGAGAGGATCTTTTTTATGCCAGCTTCACACTTTTGCTGAAAACAAGCAAACCGCATGCGTTGTTCCGAGGTTGTGCAATTCCCTTGCATTTGGGGAGAGTATTGAAGTTGTTTTTGGTAATTTTTTTTTGGAAAAGGGGTATCTTTTTATACCCTATATGGTGAAACCGTCGGATAGCATATAAAGTTGATGAATTATTACTGAGAAAATGTGTGTTTCTGGAAAACCTCGTCGAAATTATATCGCCGAAATGATTTGAAGCGCCAAGGGCATACGAAAAAAAGGTCGACAAAAGTTTTTGAAATGGCCTCCTTATTTTTTCCAGAGTAGATCTTTCAGCATATTTGCTTTGATGTTAAATTTTTCCCTTCTTGCGAGGAAATCTTTTACCTAAACATTCTTTTTTTCTTTTTTGCTAACTTTTCAGCCCTTTCTGGCATACAACCGAAGTTGCATCCAATTTAATATGACATGCCGTGTAAAACCCGCATGCAAGGCTTTTACGACAATAAAAGATTACGGAGTTTTTCAAAATTAAATTTTCGATGTTACACACCTGTATAGTACGTAATTTTTTTTACATGAATACAAATATCGTTAACTCGTTTTTTTTTGTAATTCCGCTAATTTGAATATCCCGATAGTTTGTATTTATCCGTCGGTCTTTTGAAATACGAATTAGCGGGATTCTATTGTATTTGAACGTTTAGAGCCACGCCATAAAGGGTATTTGAGGAGTTCCTGGCAATTGTAGTTTCATTATGCTCTTAATTTCTTTTAAAAATGATCTTTTTAAACTAATTTAAAGCCACTGGTATATTTTCTCGAAATTGTTTTCGAATAGAGTTTTCTGATATTTAATTTTAAAAAAGGTTTTTATACCACCTCATATGTACATTGGATTTTAATGATGTTTTGGTATTAGAGTCATAATTTTTCTGTAATTGGGTGTCGCTGATTCTGAATCTTTATTAGTTGTAGTTTTTGAGATTTACGAAGCATAAATTGGATTTTTTAACAATTGAAAAAAGTTAATTTAGCGTAAAGTAAAAATGTATTTCATAATATGTTGTTTTTGGGAAGTTTCGCATAAACTATCAATTGATTATATTATCTCGGGCTAATATGGTTTAACCTTATTTATTTATTTAACACAAGATGATTTAATTTATATAGTTATTTAAATATATTTTGTTTCGATATTGTTAAGTATTTTTAAGTGGTAAAAAAATGGTAAAACTTCAATAATGAATAATGCGATGAATCAAGCGGGAAAATATTTATTTATATTATAAATAAATATTATATTTATAAAGATATCCTTCCTCCTGTCACCCATTTCATAAAATCTGACTGTTTTTTAAACAATTTGAGCTTTAATTTTGTGTATTTGCTAGTTTTTTGTATGCAATTCGAAAGCATAGTATCTAAAAGCGAATTTGAGTTGGCACTAATAGACCTTGAAAACTGCATCTTTCATCCTGAAACAAAAATTGGCAATGAAAACAGAGTTTGTCTTAGCAAGAGTAATAAATTTATTTTCTAATACACGTCATAATTATTGGATGAATTCATTGTAAAGCGTGTATCCGTTACATTAGATTATGATTTCATATCATATGTGAATAATTTGAGTAAAAGTGCTGAATACTAACAAATATTTTAACTAAAAATTGAAAATGTTCGAAGAATGTTAAATTAGAATTGAATGAGTTTGTGTTGTGACTTCTCTGGTTGGACCTTGGCCGGTAGTTTATTTATTTGCTATGTCCTTCCTATTTTGTGTATATGTTGCAAAAATTTTCAAAAATCCAGTTATCCTTCACTCCATTTTACTTATCGGGACCTTCGACTCCAGCTTGGGTCATTAAATCGGCGATACTTTTCTCTAGATCATCTATTCGCGTTCCCATATCGTCAATTCGAGAGATTATTTGGTCAGACATCGACTGAAACTTGTCTTGGACATTTTGCAGCAGGTTCTGAACCTTAGATCGACACAATTAAAACATTCGTCTGCAAATCGGAAGGGTATACATTATGGCTACTTACATAGAGCGTCAATTCCTGCATATTTTTTGGATCGGCATTGCTGGTTATCGAATAGTTTTGCTCCAAATCGCTATCAATTTCTGACTTCAAGTCGGTCATTTTCGGTTTTTGGTAATTCGATTTAGTTCTTTCCAGAAGCCGTGAAAGTAGAAAAGAGAATTAATTATTTAAACAAAAATTCGCAGCACGAAATAAAAGCACAATGAATATCGAATATTGAATTGTCAAACAGTTGAGGGATTCTTGTACATCAAAGGGCGTTGCCATGCGCAATTTTAGCAATTTGTTTACTAACTCTAAACAAAACGCCTAGAAACAGGCTATCGATTTAACTTTTTCATTTTTTTTTATTTAGTTCCTTTTTTAGAACCGGATTTTTATTCTATTAACTTTTTAATATTGTTTTTGCACAGAAATGACTTATAATTGATTAAATAAACATCTTAAACATACAGAAAATCAATACATAAAATGGTTTCAAAGATATTCAAAAATATTCAATTTTACAGATGTTCAAGCAATTCAAATAATTCAATTTTATATTTAAACAATATTCAAACAATTCAAACAATATTCAAGAAAAACGAGAGAAACAAAAATATTCCAGATGATCATAGGCCTTAAAATTTCATAGCAATTAAACAGTTTCAACTTCTTTAAAAATTCGCGAAAAAAAACATTTTTTGAATTGAACCACGGAAAAATCGTTAGTTTTCGATTTTTTAAAATATGGGTATGTCTCGATAACGGTTTCGGATTTGAAAGACAAATATGTAGAAAATTTTATTGTCCCCAAATCTTGTCATACAGAAGATTACTGAAAATGCGGGATTTTTAAAAAGCCGCCATTTTTGTAATTTCCGGCTAACAATTTCCACCAAAAGTTGATAGAATTGCCCCACGCCAGGATCAAGCTTTTCATGGCTTTAGCTCTAGTGGTTTTTGAGACAAAAAAATTAAGGCACACTTCCGCAAACTCCCGCTTTTTGGAAAAGATTTATTGAATTTCTGAAGCAGCTGTAAAAACCAACATTTTTTAAATATTTTCACCCTTTTTTGGCGTTTTTCTCCATTTCCTTAATATCGGTAAGATAGTCCGCCTTATCTTTGTACACATTGTTGTTTCATGATATTTATACCTCATCCAACAGTAATTCAAGTATTCGTAGCTCGTGGCCAGTTGTTTGCGATCTTCCTGACTATTTTCCGACCAACCATGCTGGTAAGAAACCAAGGACCACAAGTATGGCCGAATCATAACCCTTGGAATGGGGGGCTGGTGAATATATGGACGGGGCCAAAGCTGGAATGGGTCCTTAAAAGTGTACGCTGGAAACCAAGCGGGCGATGAATTTCCGGAAACAGCTTCTGGAATTCTTGAGACATGCAACAGTTTCTCATGAGGATCCTTCAAGCGGTCGATAAATTCGGCATATCTCATACCATCTTGCGGAGAATCACGGACGTAGAGACAACAGGTGCAGCAGTGGTTGTGTTCACAGTGAAAACACTCGAAACTCGGCGTTGAACATCTCGGCATTGGATCTAATTCGGTCAGCATGAGGTTCTCTAATTCGAAAGTCTTCGCCAATTCGTCCAATTCTTCCTCCCATTTGTCAGCGTGAAGACCAACAGTTACAAATGTTGGCTCAGCTTCAATTTTGTACTGATGGTTCGATCGTCCGGAGGCTGATAATTCATTAGAATCGATTAAACGATTATTTTGTGTAGAATTTGCGGCACCCATCTCGGAAAAGACTCAACTGATCTTGAATGAAGTTCGACACTAACTGATCTCTTAAATTTATCACTTGCTCTTAGGTTATTTAATACACATTTTTATTATCCTAAATTTCAGGCAAAAATTAGTAATATCCATTATTGGGTCAAGATAAAGGAGCGGGAGATTTTTTTTAAATTAGACATCTGCTCTCTACCTTTTACAACATAGTTTATTACAGACGGATTTCCCCAAATTTAAGCATACAAGTTAATGGATTTATTGTTTTGGATTTTATATCAAGATCGTTATAACCACACACAAGGAAAAATCAAAACATCTGTTGATAATGCGCCTAATTAGGAGTGAGTGCGAATTCATCATGCGTGTATGTAATTAACCCAGCATCGTTTTGAGATTACCTGTTGACGCCCTGTAATTAGCGCACTGTAATTAGGCGGGAAATTACAAAATTCTTTGAACTTAATGATTTTTATGTGCATGTAAGGAGTAGACCATTTTTGTATAAAAAGACAAACCGGGGATGGAATTATTCAGTTAAGAGCTTCTCTGAGTTGAGTTCACATTCTAGAATCTAATCTTGCAGTAAATATTTTAAATAGTGTAAAAATGGAGGTGAAACCCGTTAAAGGTTGTGTTCAAGTTGGAAACGCTTTCAAGTTTGTGGAATTTTGCAATGCATCAAAACTTCAGAAAATTGGAGCTTCTCAAGGAGATCAAAAAAATCACCATAGCATTCAACAGACACGTTTTTCAAATTTACAACCATCATCTAAATACTGTGATTTATGCTTTCGACGCCACAAATATCGGTACTGTGCATATTTTCACAAGTTCATTGAAGATTCATTAATCGAAGCAAGTTACTCTGCGTATCCCAGGATATCACCCAATGGGTGGACACAGCCTCCACAATCGATGAGCACATTCTACGACTTCCTGAAGGAACAAACCGCTGATCTGAGGATTTTCAAAACGGCTGTGATCATCGATCCTGATTTATCCATAACAGAAAGTGTGCAGAAGCTTTTCGCCCGATGGAAGTATCATGTGGGTCCCAGTTTTGTCATAAGACCATTCATTTCGAGGCGAATTTGCTCGAGAAAGGCTGTTCGTAATACAAAACGATTGCATGGATCGAAAGTTTAGATTTTTAGATTTGTCAATAATTTGTAAATATGTATATACAGACAAAAAATAAAAATTCAAAAGTAAAAATTTTAAATCATGATTTTCATTCTTTGACTAAAATATATTCCAATTCCATTGAATATTAAATTCTATTAAAAAAAATATCTTGCACTTTATTATTAAACCATTAATTTCTTTTTGCTTGACTGAAAGAAATATAATACTTAACAATTTTGTTTATTAACAGCAGTAAATTTTAAATAAATAGAGAAAAATAACTGTTATAAATACATTAGAGTAAATAAATATTTTACATGCAAAAATGTTAACGTTTAGTGACTTTTTATGATCACAGTCTTACTTTGCTGTTAACTGATTAAAGCGTAAAAGCGATTTTGTTCCCAAATTCGTTGTTAAAACAAGAATAATTTTATGTTTCACAAACTGCATAGCAAAAACCAGCTCCAGTTCCGGCCACAATACAAGCTGGCAAATTAACTGGCATTGCAGTAAACCTAAAGCATGTAAACAGGTTAAAACAATGTACATTAAATTATGGCATTCATTTACAAATTTTCGGTGCCACCATTTCCGCAGTTTCCGTGTTCATTCCAGCCCCAAGTGAATACTTCACCGCCCTTCGTGTTGACCAAACCATGCTCAGCCCCTAAGTGTAATCTTGCAGCATTTTGGTCTTCAACAAGCTGTAGCTCTACTGGAACGGGGCAAGATTCTGTGTGGGAACATCCAATTTGCCCGTAAGAATTCCTGCCCCAAAGCTGAATTTTCCGAGACTTTGTCAGCACTCCATTATGGGTCCAACCAGCAGTCAACTGTTTGACACCATCTTCGATGTAGAATGAGTTTGCTTGACCAAATTTGTTATCGCCAATTGCTAGCACTTGAGAGCCATCTGACACTACAAAGTGGTTCTGTCCACTTGCCAGCATTTTCACGGGAATTTCTGGTTGAATTTTGAGTACTTCCGTTTGGTTGAATTGGATTTTGGACAAACTGAAATCTCCGCGTGTCTCACCCACTCGAAACTTTCCCAAAACATAGACATTGTTTTCCTCCGTTAAAACGCAACAATGCTGAAGACCAAGGGAAACCTTCACAGGGATTTCGTTGCGTGGTAGTGTGACTCGTTGTGGAGAATTTACGAATGCAAAGCCACGTTTGCATAGCCCCAGTTGTTGGAAACTATTTGAGCCCCAAAGATATAGTTTTCTATCTCTTGTTATCGCCGCAGAATTATCCCACCCCGCCGAAAAATCCTCTATCGGCAGTCCATCGAAGAAGTCCAACGAAATAGCGGAAAGTTCGTTTCTGTCGCCTGTTGCTGCTTGACCGAGTTGTCCTTTGTTATTCCAGCCACACGAATAAAGTTGTCCTTGAAAATCGAGCAGCAAAACGTGTCCACCACCTCCTTTTATGGATTTAATGCTAGTCGCCTGAAAAGGTAGCCTTGAAATTCTTTGTGGAGACGAACAGAGCTCGTTTTCAAAGCCAAGGCCCAACTGACCATGAGAATTTGCGCCCTTTATTGGAAAAAACATTGTTGCGATTAGTAAATAATGGAAAGCGCGAAATTACCCAAGAATACACAGCCATTTATAACACTCAATCTTCTAATAGACCTCATTAAATTACATCTACTTTTATTAATAAAACCTTTTTCCTCACAAACCAAAATCAACTCATGTTTACTTCGAAAGCTGTCAAAAAAACTAGTTTCTACTTTCACCGTGGCAGTACCTCTAGTTTTTCTATGCACTTCAGCGCCAGCGGTGGCTACGAAAAATTGTAAACCCAACTGTCTTCATTTTGAATTGATCCACATTTTCAGGAATACTGGTTTTGGAAAAAGCAGGGCAACGGGTTTCTTATTTTTTCATCAAAAACCTCTATTTTTGATTGACTTGCACTTTTGATTGGCTCTCAAATGAAATTAACAAATAGGTCTTCCAGCTGCTTCTGAAAACGATTAAGCGGACATTGGAAGATTAGACCAATAACTTAAGAAATTTTAAAATATTGATATCTTTTAGTATCGGTCAATTGGTGACTCGTTAAGACGTTTTACAATATTATCTTATTTCCAGTATAAAAAATACTGGTTACAAGAAAACATTACAAAAATGAAGACTTCTAAAAATTATAAAATTAAAGCTTGTAAAAAAAGTCCCACTTTAAAAATTATAACACTTATTTTCGGAATTAGACAGAAGGTATGCGAACTGAAGTACACTTTGGGGATATGGAACTGGAGGAGAATGTGGCGATGACTCTGTTTTTGTAATTTCCAGCTCACCAATTGTAGCGTTGTTGACAAACATTGGATAGTATAAAAGGTCGTCTGATTCATCGTCGGAAGTGCAGCAAATACATTCATGTTGATGGGAACAATGAGCACAATTTCCGAAAGGAGTTGAACTTCTTTCCGATGCAAAATCGCTGTTTGCAGAATTTCCTCTTTGTATTCTTTGATCTTGAGTATTTTGTTGACTGATAGCAGGATCACCTTGTAGGAACTGAACAGGTGCGAGGTCGCAATACTCTCCAACAAAATCAGGATCTGAAACGTTACTGGCAGCTGAAGAGACATCTGAGACTGGAACTTTTGATAAAATTTGCACTGCTACGCAATATTTATTGTTAAAATCGTTCCAGATATCCAAATCATCCGAGACTCCTCCAGATGCTAAATTGCAACTCATGCAATCCTCCAATAGACAAACCGTCCAAAATCCAAAATTAAAACTATTTTTTGGTGCGAAATCTAAAGAAAGTGCCATCTCAATATGAATATTACAAGAGATGTTAGAATTTAAAAAAAAATGTGTAATCTCTGAGTTTTCTTTTAATTTTAAAAGTGCTCCACGCCACTAGATATTTTCGAACTTTCCAAAACTGATAACTTCAAAATTATTCACAATAAATGTTAATATATTTTGAAAGAAATATTTATTCTCAGAGTGAACTTTTTAAAAACTCGTCTTGAAATGAAATTCTAAATGCCGCTATATGGCTTTATATACACAAACATTTAACTTACCAGAACCTTAATTACAATTATGAAACATTTAATTATATTTTTTTCCCTGTTACACAACAGGTAATCGAATACATGCTCCTGCACCTGTTTTTATGAATCGTATTTAATTACATTTTAATTATTCTCTTTCCCTCACACTGATCTGGAAAAACCCACCTTGCTATGAAAATATTTTTGTTATGTAACAACTAAATATTTTAAAAAAAACGAATTTTACTAATTTTTCAAAAGATATCAAACTAACAAAATTAAAAAAGAAAAGATTTTCTAAAATTTCGAATTTAGGATTTTGTAAAATCCAGTAATTAGTATTTTTCCGCTCAGGTAATTAAACAAGGAAACTGATCTAAAAGAAAGTTATTATCTATTTTTAAACAACTAAATTAAATAATTCAGAAACAATCCTAATAAACATGATAAACAATCCAGATTTCCAATAAAAATAGTAACAATATTTTCTTGGATCGATTGAAATAATTTCTATTTAGTTTTCCTGATTTTTTAAAAAGGGGGCAGAGGGTACAAATTTATCTAAAAAAAGGCTAACATATTAAATTTTAAAACAAGATGCCGGACATTTTTTTGGTCAGGATAGAGTACATGTTCTCAAAAAAAAGGACGATTGGGAGATTGGGAGTTAATGCGACTTCGTGGTTCATATTTTTAAAAAAGTGCGTACCATTTTTGGATGGTACTTTTCGTCCAGCAAGAAAGTAAATAGTGCCAGAGGACCGATGCTTATAACAAATACAAGAATTAAAGATTGATCTGTAGTTTCCGAGATATTTTGGATAATCTAAAAAGGGGCACTTTCAGGTCCAATTTATATTAATATTAAATTCACAGTCAAAGATCTAAATTTTTTTCTTGCTAGTGGTTTGCAAATATATATCTACAAGAAATTCCTTAAATATGTATGTACAAATGATAATTCCCTTAATTAAAACTTTTATATTACGATTCGCTGGTGGTAAATATTCGCTTGGTAAAAATTTGGATTTTCCAGGCAGCATTACGTTAATGACTTCTTGACAGTATTTTCCAAATAATTAAGCGCTCAGGTAAAAAAAAAATCAAAGATTTCGATACTTTATTGATACCTAATTACTTGTGTGAAGGTGTTGGTGACAACGAGATCCTTTTTATACCCGTATGGTTATTGACCAGAATTTAATGTGGGATTTTTGAAAACAGTGCAGCTCAATTTCGAATCATGTTTAGTCGGCTATTGGCTTAACAAATGTGAAGTCGGGTCTAAACAAAATCAAGTCAATTATTTTTTCGCTTATTAAAATTGAAACCTACCTGAAAATGGGTTGTATAAATTCTGTAACTCGGAGAAAATCAGTGGAGAGCTTCTTGGATTCAAATTTCGGATTTTCCGTAACAAGAAGTGTAAAAGGCTGTCAAGATAGTGATTTTCAACGACTCAGAGTCAGACGCAGTCAGCAGCGCCAACGTCCAAAATTACCGGAAGTGTTCCTCACACCACAACCATTTGATTTAACACATCAGGAACGCCGAATATCAAAATGTTCATCGAACAGCGAAGATTATGAAGATTGGTATGAAGAACTGAACAATTTGACGTCAGCTTTTGAGTTCCAATTGGAAATGGAGGAATCTATGGATCCAATTCCTAGATGTTCGACGCCATCAGAGTCCTGTTTCCATTGTGATCATCATCATTTTTGCACTTGTTGTCTTTACGTAAATGAAACAAACAAGGATGGCGTTCTATATGCACATTTTGTGTACGATTTGGACCGTTATCCAAATATAAAGCCCCAGTATGTTCCAAATATCCCAGAAGCTATATCTGGAGCTATAACGCCGCCTGGTTTCCCGGCGTACACTTATAAAAATCCACTGGAATTGAAACCTCAACCGCTGATCTACTTACCGATAGCACCGACAAAGATGATGTGGCTGCGACAATTTCTAGGAGCAAATGATGGCGATGATAACGCAGAAGGAGAATATGTTAATGTTCGCTATCTCCGCTATCACTATCATGAGACAAGCATCACAACCAGAATCAGACAGCAAATGGATCGAAAGCCATTAATTTCTGGAAAACGCTTTTACAGACCGGATATTCAATAAAAATATTTGTTTTAATTTCCTTGTAAAAAATATTGAACCCAGTGCAGAAATTTGCACTTTTGCCAAAAGCCCTCAGTGCAAACACTTGAAAAAAAGAATATTAAATTTCGCTTTGTTACAAAAATTTTTTGCTTTTTATGAAAATTTATGCAAAGATGTGCTTTACTTAAAAAATAAATGTTATATTCTGTAAACAATTATTGTAAATGTAACGGATGGTATGAAAGGTAGTGATGATCGTTAATGTTTGATTTTCGTTCAGCTAAGAATCCTATGAATAAAAATGAAATTATTTAATTATTGTTCCGTAAATAGTTATTACTTTTTCATTTACAATACTATCTGTGGAAAATAGTGAACATTGAAGCATCGATATCGTATACCGATATCAAACCGGGGAGATATATGAGAGGTATATGCTACTCAGGAAAGAAAATATTGTTATGGTTTCAATTATAAATTACATGGAAAACATTTTTTAATCCACGTATGTTTCATCCAAATCGGACCCTTAGTTTTCGAGTAATTGCCAAAAAACCAGTTTTTGCATGAAACCCCCCTAAGGGAGAAACCCCTTAAAATCAAATTACTGCACAAATAAGAAAAATACGCGTCCAATATTTTTCATAGTACAAACGTGCAAAGTTTCATTTAAATCAGAGAGTGAAATTTCCATAAGTTTCCTAAAAATTTGCAAAATGCGACTTAGGATACTTCCGCCCAGTAGTGACGAATTATATTTCTCAAAAACTAGAACTTGGGGGTCGATTCGCGTTAAAATGTTTGACATAACTTTTCACACTTTACTAACACGGTTTACCATTTTAACACTAAAACCATTTTAACACCTTCTTCATCTTATTTTTCATAGTATTGGTGAGAGTTTGAACATCCTTTTTTGAGGATACTGAATTTGCAACCTTTAAACGGGTTTTCGACAAAATTTGAAATTTTCTGCCATATACCGAAATTTGACGCCTCTCTTAAAAACTTAGCATATTAATTGAAGTTATAACGAAAAACTAATTTTACCAAAATATTTTATCTGTTAAATTAAAATCATCATTTTTACTTTTGAATTTTTTATTTTTTGTCTGTATATATATATTTACAAATTATTGACAAATCTAAAAATCTAAACTTTCGCTCCATGCAATCGTTTTGTATTACGAACAGCTTTTCTCGAGCAAACTCGCCTCGAAATGAATGGTCTTATGACAAAACTGGGACCCACATGATACTTCCATCGGGCGAAAAGCTTCTGCACACTTTCTGTTATGGATAAATCAGGATCGATGATCACAGCGGTTTTGAAAATCCTCAGATCAGCGGTTTGTTCCTTCAGGAAGTCGTAGAATGTGCTCATCGATTGTGGAGGCTGTGTCCACCCATTGGGTGATATCCTGGGATACGCAGAGTAACTTGCTTCGTTTAATGAATCTTCAATGAACTTGTGAAAATATGCACAGTACCGATATTTGTGGCGTCGAAAGCATAAATCACAGTATTTAGATGATGGTTGTAAATTTGAAAAACGTGTCTGTTGAATGCTATGGTGATTTTTTTGATCTCCTTGAGTAGCTCCAATTTTCTCAAGTTTTGATGCATTGCAAAATTCCACAAACTTGAAAGCGTTTCCAACTTGAACACAACCTTTAACGGGTTTCACCTCCATTTTTACACTATTTAAAATATTTACTGCAAGATTAGATTCTAGAATGTGAACTCAACTCAGAGAAGCTCTTAACTGAATAATTCCATCCCCGGTTTGTCTTTTTATACAAAAATGGTCTACTCCTTACATGCACATAAAAATCATTAAGTTCAAAGAATTTGGTAATTTCCCTCCTAATTACAGTGCGCTAATTACAGGGCGTCAACAGGTAATCTTAAAACGATTACACGCATGATGAATTCGCACTCACTCCTAATTAGGCGCATTATCAACAGATGTTTTGATTTTTCATTGTGTGTGGTTCTAACGGTCTTGATATAAAGTCCAAAACAATAAATTCATTAGCTTGGGGAAATCCGTCTGTAATAAACTATGTTGTAAAAGGTAGAGAGCAGATGTCTAATTTAAAAAAAATCTCCCGCTCCTTTATCTTGACCCAATAATGGATATTACTAATTTTTGCCTGAAATTTAGGATAATAAAAATGTGTATTAAATAACCTAAGAGCAAGTGATAAATTTAAGAGATCAGTTAGTGTCGAACTTCATTCAAGATCAGTTGAGTCTTTTCCGAGATGGGTGCCGCAAATTCTACACAAAATAATCGTTTAATCGATTCTAATGAATTATCAGCCTCCGGACGATCGAACCATCAGTACAAAATTGAAGCTGAGCCAACATTTGTAACTGTTGGTCTTCACGCTGACAAATGGGAGGAAGAATTGGACGAATTGGCGAAGACTTTCGAATTAGAGAACCTCATGCTGACCGAATTAGATCCAATACCGAGATGTTCAACGCCGAGTTTCGAGTGTTTTCACTGTGAACACAACCACTGCTGCACCTGTTGTCTCTACGTCCGCGATTCTCCGCAGGATGGTATGAGATATGCCGAATTTATCGACCACTTGAAGGATCCTCATGAGAAACTGTTGCATGTCTCAAAAATTCCAGAAGCTGTTTCCGGAAATTCATCGCCCGCTTGGTTTCCAGCGTACACTTTTAAGGACCCATTCCAGCTTTGGCCCCGTCCATATATTCACCAGCCCCCCATTCCAAGGGTTATGATTCGGCCATACTTGTGGTCCTTGGTTTCTTACCAGCATGGTTGGTCGGAAAATAGTCAGGAAGATCGCAAACAACTGGCCACGAGCTACGAATACTTGAATTACTGTTGGATGAGGTATAAATATCATGAAACAACAATGTGTACAAAGATAAGGCGCACTATCTTACCGATATTAAGGAAATGGAGAAAAACGCCAAAAAAGGGTGAAAATATTTAAAAAATGTTGATATTTTAATAAAAATATTGTAAATTTTGTAATAAAATAAAATATGGTATTAGTTAATTGTTTTTGATTAGCATCTACTTGAGAAATTAAACAAATCTTTTCAAAAACCGATGAATTTAAATTTTAACAAAGATTAAAAAATCAGCTAGTTTTTTTTTGGGAATTCAAACCTTTTAATCAAAGTAACTGATGAAAATTTGAAATTCAAAAAAGATACTTCTTGCGTTTTTCCCTCCATGACTTTTAATTGGTCATAATCGCGATTTAAATATGTTTAGTAAAAATAGCTCAGCTCCTAGAGATATCAGCTGTAATTTTAATCAGCCATTTAGTAAGTGATTATATATTTTTCATCTTTTTTAACTTTAATTAGAGATTCCTTTTGGCCAAAAACCTATGAATTTTAGTTCGAGATGTCAATAACAAAAAATTTTAATAATATAAATATTGAAATAACTGAAAATTAGAAAACAATTTGCATTTTCGTGATTATGGGATGAGATACGTCACGTGATTTTTCGCCGTCTCAAAAACCGCCCTTTTTGTTTAAATTTTTACCGATTTCTTGTATGTGAGTACACCACCGTTACAATTATGGAACCTTTGGCTATGGGGCATATTCGGCAATGGAGCACAAGCTTCCGGAAGCAACAACGATAAATGTAAACGCACACTAATAAAATTCCAGGAAGCGAAATAAATTCTGACAATATATAAATATATGAATATATGAATATAATGAATATGCTACAATGTCTTTATATTTACAGTGTATTTCATATTGATTCAATGTTTCATATTGCATTGGCATTTGATATTCACTAGGTTTACCTAATAATCACGTTTTGGTATGAATTTTTATAACGGAAATATTTAATTTAGGGCTTTTTGATATAATCAACAAATTTTTTTTTGACAAAGTTTGTTGATTATACCAAATTTTTTTGATTTTCCAACGTTTCGTCAGCTCTCGCAAGTTTCAGAACAACGGTGTAGGATTCAATGTAACTATTTTTATTTATTTATTGAATTATATGTAGTTTTAAAATAGAGTAGCTAATTTATTTCATTTTTTTTATGGACGCAATCATTTTGTAGAAATTTATTTATGTTTAAAGAGCCACTAAAGACGTCTTGCGAAACTGGATGAAACGTTAAGAAATTAAACGAATTTGGTATCACCAACAAATTTTGTTTTATTTGACCAAGAGGCCGTTCTCAACAACATTTTTTTAATGTTTTTATTAATTTAATCAAACTAAGTTGAAATTTAGTAGATAGGCGTTACACCAGTAAAAAACAGTGTGTTAAGAAAGTTTCGCACCATTCTACGCATTTGATAAAAAATTGAACTTTCCTCCCACTTTACTTCTTTTGTAAATCATTAACCTATCTTCAGAAAAAGATTAAAGAAATGATTAGTAATCCTGGTAAGGACACAATATTATTATAAATTTCAAAAATTGAAATATGATTTAAAACTTTCTGAATGTTGATTTTTTCGTAATGGTCCGAAACTTTCTTAACACAGTGTATAGCAAAAAATACCCCTTACCGAATATGCCCGATGATTTCATTTTTAAAAGTTGAAAACCCATATCGTCGGGTTACTGCAAAAACAAGATAACTCCACTATTTACATTTTTTCAGTTAAGTGCATTTCTACACCTAAAACTTTCACCTAGGCCTACTGCATAAACAAGATAAATATCTTACTCATGTTAAACAAAAAGAATCACTGCATCTGTAAAAGATTTATGTAAAAGATCTACATCTGTAAAAGATCAAAGTTTTTTTTATTAAATTAAGTCTTTCAATTCAGCGAAGGAACTCCGCAGGACATAACTTTGAAAAATCCTACCGAAGGAGCCCCAGATTCCCCTACTTAGCCTTATAGTCCATTGTTCAAGCTACAGAGCTTGAATGAGTATTCAAATTGCGGGAGGCAAAGACCAAACTGGTCTGTGTTTTAATCCATGAGCAGAAAACTTTTAAATGTTCGAATCCAATTATTTGCGCTTTGTTTGTATTCCTTTCAGATGCCGAAACATCTCACATAGAAGAATATGTCAAATTTCAGTGCAATTTCAAGGCAAGAAATATCGTTGACATGTCCAAAAATAATTTGTCAATTGAAATGAAAAAGATTCCATTGAGAATAATTTGCAAAGAGAATAATTTTAGTCCATCGGAAGAAGAAGAAATAATAAATGCATTACTGCCTTACGATTGCGTTCTGAGAAACTGTTTCACGGAAATAATTAACCAAAAACTCGATAAAAAATACGGTAAGTAAATAACTTTAGACTCTGTTAAAGAAAATACATTTATTTAAATATTACAGTGGAATGGGGGAATGGGTCATACAACGGAAAATATTCTAAAGATAGTGTAGCGAAATTGGAAAATGTATTGTTGCCAGTGAATAAGATTCAGGTAGCATTTGAAAACGCCGTAACTGATTTTTTTATTTCCGTATATATTGCTTATAATCGAGAGATTTTCAAGCAAAATTTTAATATTTTTGATTCGATTGAATTTAATATACTAAAAAATCTAACAAAGGCAAACTTAGCCAGAGAAATTCAATTATTTGCCGGAATTAATCCCACTAACAGCTTAATGATCAATCAGGACTGCCAGAGTGAGGTTAAACAGGTTGAAAATACAGTACCTGAAATCGAGTCGTCCTTGAACAATTCGTATTGTGAAAATGCTTCCCGATTAGCAGTTAATATTTGCAGACGAAGAGATCCGTATTTACAACAAGTTCATAACGCAATTTACAGTACTGACTATGATTTCATTGTAAACAATTCAAAAGAGTACTTCGAAGCCGCCCAAGATTACGCTTTATTTGATATACTTCCAAAGAAACCCGACTATGGCCAAGAAAATCGCATCAATGATCGATCTGCCACCATATTTAATGAATCCGGAAATGATGGATTTCCCGCCAGTGGTTTTAAGTCTAGTCGATATGATTTCGCAAATTCGGACCTAAAAGCCACAGCAACAATTAGCGAAATCACAACAACAGAAACCTTGACACAAAGTACGACACCCATTCAGATACCTTCATACTCAGCCACCATTAGCCAGTATCCGGTTTTTATACCCGCCCCCCAATTTGGGGCATATCCGGCGAATTCCAACACAGCTAGAGTTTCTCCCGGTTACGTGCATATACCGGTACAGCAGCAAACCCCCATTGTTGGTATTCAACAAACAGGTATGCCATACTTAAATCCAACTTTTTTGCGGATTCAACAAACAGTGAATCAGCAAGCTCAGTTGAAATACTGTACAACTTCACCACAAATATCTATGCTGCTCAAAGGATCATTGAATGAAACCTACATAAATAACGCAATCATTCAACAGTATCAGAAGCTAAATTTAATTAGTTCGGTTAACAACCGAGAGATGTTTCTGTACGAAAAAACTTTACAACATGCACAGAAAGTCTCTAAATCCGAGGTTGCCAATAATAAAACAACTGAAAAACCTAAAACGGTTCAGCAAAAGAAGTCACCTCAAGGGGCAAAGAAGGACATTTAATTAAATATTTTTCATATTAAAACAAAACCATTTGAAAATGTATATTTTTTTAGTCTAATGTTGTGTTCATTTTTACAAGTCTGAGACAAAAGTCTGTCGAATAATCATGTGATTTAAACATACTTATATAATAGAGTTTTAATGATATTTAGTTTTTATAATTAATAAAATAAATTAACTGAAATCCTTTTTTATTGTTTCACAAAAATTTATCATATTCGCATGAGGAGAAAATATAATAGTGCCACCACACTGTCCCCAAACATAGATAAATACAAAATATAAAATAGTTACAGTATCGTATACCGGAATTTTAAGCCGAATGAGTGGAAAATGCGTATTTCAATTCACAAAAAAATCAACCACCCTAGCAGTCGAGCCTATGATTTGTCTACGTTCGGAAATACCGGAACTATACTTTTGGTGAATGCGGGCGAATCATGGACACAATTGCCAGGTTGGGCTAAAATTGTCAATATTTCAATTTTCTAAAAATCAAGGATTTAAAAAGGATTTTTAGTGTGACTTTCACGCAAAAATTTTTTTTTCGTCCTATCTGGGCGAGGTAAATTTTGTCTTTGTACATACCGGTATATTTTTTAAATATTTGTGAAGATAAACATAATATTCTCCCGCATGAATATTTTAGCGTCAATTGAAAACGCTTTAACAGATTTTAATTTAAAATTTATACCAATAGAGTTACTTACAAAATAACGATTTAGGTATTTTATATCTACTCCCTCTCTCTCCCTTGCACTCAATTGGGACTCATCACTTCTTAATTTCAATCGATTGAAATACGGTTGTTCAATCCATACTAATATATAAAAATGAGTTGGTGTCTGTCTGACTATCTGTCTGTCTGTTCCTCTTTCACGCAAAAACGGCCGAACCGATTGACTTGAAATTTGGCATGAGTGTCTATGGTAGTTCTGTTTCCAACATAGGCAGACGGAAAAGTAGCGCGAATGGTAGGGGGAGTAAGGACGGGGGGTGGGGGGGGGGAGTAAGGACGGGGGGGGGGGGAAGTGATACCGAAACTTAGTTTTCCCTTTATGTTACTCTTTCGCGAGGAAACTACTGAACCGATTGGCCTGAAATTTGGCATAGATGTTCGTCGGGGGTCCAGCCCCCACATAGACCCATTAAAAAGTAGCCCGAGAGGTGGGGGAGTAAGGGGAGGGGGTAAAGTGATCTCGAAACTTAGCTCTTCCTCTATGTTACCCTTTCGCGGGGAAACTACTGAACAGATTGGCCTGAAATTTAGCTCCAACATAGACCATCAAAAAAAAAATTGAAAAAACTTAACCCGGCAACGACGGGTGTGCAAGCTAGTTTATAATAAAAAAGTGCTGCATATGAAAAACCTTCAAAAGTATAAAAATGTTAATAGGAAAAAAACATTTGAATTCTCCTAATAGAAAATGTTTAATAAATAAATAATATTTTCAATAATTTGAAACAACTGAAATATACTTTCAATGAATTTCAAAAAATACATTTTTTTTAATAAATACATAAATTTTTCAATAATTTGAAACACCTGAAATAACTTTCTATAAATTTAGTCGTTTTTTGAATTCACCTGGAAGATTTTCAACAAATTCCATTCGCTTGAGTTCATGATTAATATTTTCCCTATGATAGTTCCGCAATTCCTTAAACATATCTGTGAATACTTCAGATTTCAATATTTCCAATCTAGAATCCAGTAATTTCGACTGCAGTTGATCGAGCTCCTGTGAATTGTAACTCTGTTTAGATATAGTGGCACTAGCAGAGATTCTACATTGGTCTGGCTTGCTATCATTGGATTTCAATTCATTTTCATGACTTTTTGAGAATTTCTTTATACCATCGTCAATTTCTGATAGAGTCGCACATTTACTCTGTTGTGAGTTCGCGATGTCTTCATATTTTTTGGATCGCTTACTTTCACAGCTACGTGTCGATCTTTTAGATTTTGTTGACGACTTTGGTGAAAGGATCGTATTTTCATCACTGGTATCAGTTTTACCACAAAATTCACTAGGGTCTTGTCCAGTTGTCTCATGAAGTTTAGTTGAAGTAGACTCTTTGTTTTTTTGTATTTCATTTGCCTGATGATCACCTTTTCTAAAGTCTGCATTTCTATACTTCAGCTCCAATTTATTTTGGTTCTTAATTTCAGTATTCTGGTTTTGTTCTTCGAGCTGTTGCAATGGAAACTCATCTTTAACGTATGTGTCCGAACTTTGTAGGTCATATTTATGACTCTGGTCATCAATTTTCAACGACTCTTTACCACAAAAACCTGGTAATAACTTACTTTTAGTTATTGCCGTTAATTCTGAATCAAGTTTTTCTTTGCCGAGTCTTTTTTTACGATAATCCATTTGATAATTTTCATAAAATGCCTTCTCTAAATCTTCGGTTGTTGCTAAAATTGGATCTACATCAACTCTTCTCGTAGTTGGGCGTTTTTGTGTGATTTCTGGGCATCCATAGTGGTCCTTATTATGTTGTAAGAAGTTCTTTTTGCGGTATATCATATTTGGCTTTAAGTATTCCTCGTAATTTAGAACTGGTTTCCTGTGCGGGATTCGGCTCAAATAACTCACTGGTTTATAAATTTGTCCACATTCCTCATTCTTAACAATAACGTATCTTGGGTCAATATCCCTGGTATTTTTTGTGTTACTATGGGGGTAAGCCATTATGTTTTCTCGTTGCTTGTATCGCATATTTTTTAGATAATTTGTATGGGTTTGTAAATTTCTCACATTGTTTTCCTAAAATTATTACAATTAAATAAGAACCAAAAAAAAAATCATGAAAATGTTATTTCTGAAAAAGCTCACTAAATGATTTGATTGTAAACGGTGGTAACATTTCTCAAATTCATCTTCACTGGAATAATCATCCAAATCTTGTTCAGTGGTTTCATATGTCTTGTTGAAATCCCGTGCCTCTAAATTGTCCGAATTTATTTGTTTCGAGTCAGAAATACCAGCATAATTTCTTGAAAGCCGATGGCCCGGGTTTAAATGTGAAGTTCTTCTTGTGTTTATTTCATGTCTCTGATCTGTCATTCTTTAAATTTAATTTGATGGTGTAAAATATAATCACGACGGTTGGCTATAAAATAATTACACAAATGTGCGGCGAAATAATTGAAATTTCGGTCTATGAAATTCTTTCAATTAACGTCAATTGAAAATCATCATTAGTAGGCAATAAACAGGTGTAAAACAAAAAAATATATAAATGTTGTTTAAGGGCCCGTTTCCATTACATTTTACTGGCGAACTAGTCGTTTGAAAATCAAGTAAGTCAGTCATCTACACTACACGTATTCGGCACTTGCCAGATAGTGATATGACATTCGGTTCAAAAGATAACTCGAAAAAAATGCAAGTAAAAAAAATGTGTACACTTTTAGGGATGCCAAAAAGAACGGGTATCTTATTTCTTTTAACAGATTTTCACATATCAAGATCTGCGAGTCATACCACGCGAGGTTCACATGTAAGCGAAAAAACGTAAATTGTGCAGGAGAGTAGTTAAAATATGGCTCATTTCCATAGATTTAAATGGAAGATGTTCTTCTTAATTTTTAGAGATATGATCAAATTTACTAATCGTATTAGAAACTAAAAAAAACTTGATGTTGAAAAAATATACTGTCATTGGACTCCGCCATTTACCGAAATGGATCAAAATTACGTTACAACATTTGAACCTAACTAACAAGTAAATGAAAGTAATTAAAAAACGAACTCAGCTTACTCCATTGATTTCAATTAAATTATAACTCAGTTGAGCTAATTAGCAGCATTCACAATCATAAAGACAATAAAAACCACATAACATTCAATAAATAATTATATTCATCCAATAATTGAAATAACAGATTGCATTACACATAAACATCTAAATACGCACTTTCTTGATTTTTTTCTCTGTTTTCCCCTTATTGTCTCTTAATTACCAAGATTTTTTTAAATTATTTCTGTAATTTAAAAATTTATTAAGACCTGAATGTAATCAAACTTAGATAAAAATGAATCAATAACACGGTATTCTCAGTTTTTGCATCGTTTTAGAATTTGGTTACAAGGAAATTCGTTGAAGCGTTTTTTTTTTCAAAAATTGTACGAATTAGAAATTAAAATATACTTTTAACATTCCGTTTTGTCAATACAGTCGAATTGCGATTTACGGACAAAGTAAAATTTAAGCCCTTTGCATAAATCCCGAAAGTGCAATAATCGAATGCCCCAAAAACATACTGAGAAAGCATTTAATAGAACGCATTTAATAGAATTTTAAAAAAATGTTTTTTTTTGCAATTTTTATTTATAAGTAAGAACAAATATTTTTTCTTGTCCGTATTTCGAGCATTTGCATTGCGTAAATAGAAATTCGTCTGTACATTCAACAAAACTTTGATAATTGACTGCGCGCGTTCAATGTTTTTTGTCTTTCACTATAGTATATAACATATGAGATTTGGTATTAATATAATTGTTTTAAAATAACAATATATGATTAACGAACAATGGTAGAAAAATTTAATAAATAATTAAGATATCTCGTATTCTTCTTTAAATATTATGTAACAAAAAAGGAAGAAAATGGTAACGAATTAATTAACGGTGTCGTTATGAACAGGCGAATCCTCTAAAACGATATCCCATAATTTAATATCCCCCTGAAGATAGACGGTGTCGACAGTCTTCGGATCAACGCGAAATTGATATTCGGCTATGAATTTATTATTCAGAAACACTTCGTATGCAGAACTTGTGCAATTAATTGTAAGCGTAAAATGTTTGCCTGGCGTGAAGTCAGTTTTTTGTTCAGTTCTCTGCTCGCGATCCCATTGGCCGTCAAACCATGAATTTCGGCAGATGACATGTTTGCCACCGATGTTGGCGAATCTGGGATTCAAGTGGAATGCTATAATCGGATGCGGCCAAATTTTATGGCCATTCTGCAAATTAACGTAAAATGAATGCGGAAGGATCTTCACACGTCCTTCAATTCGCAACCGTTTACCACACAGTAGCGGATCGGGCAATACGCCATAATACGGAAGTCGAATGCTAGATCGATTTTGTGAGAAATTCGATATCTGCAGGGAAACATGGTCAGCTGATGGCGTGGTGATGCCATTCGCGGTGATTCGCTCATCGCACTTCTGAATTGGTTTGGGGGCCGTTTCGGGCAGCATTTCCGGATACTGTGGGGCAACTATCTGGTCAACAACGATATTTTCGACATCTCCCTTAACTTCAAGGCACGTGACACGATTATAAGGCAATCGATGACGGAATGATGCAAAATGATGGCCATTCACCGATATTAGGTAATCCGTTTCGGTAACCAGAATTTGTATTGTGAATTTATCGCCACGATGGAGACTGAATGGTAACGCTGATGTCACTTCCTCCGTACCCCAGCAGTTCTTCACTCGACAATTCCGGACGATATAGTTCTGTGGCAGTCGTGGATTTATATGCAAAGCGATGTCATGATGTGGTGTATCCAGCACCAAATTGATTGAAAATCTAAAAAGAAATAAAAGTAAACAAATGTAAATTCTGCTATTGATTCAATTTATTGAGCAATAAGGTGGGAATTTTACCTTTCGCAATTCGGAAGGATATCTCCTTTTACTGTGAAACTAACTCCTTGATGGATTTCTCCGAGGTTTCTGTTTGTATAAACCAGGTGAGGATCAATTGAATCGTAAAAAGTTGCCTGAAATCAAATAAGCAAAAAGTTCTTATGAGATTTAGAAAAAAACATGAAATTTTCATTGTTTTTCTTTTGTTTCTTCTGTTTGTCTGATTCAAAGTTTTGGTAAATTTGTTTGGGAATTAAAGCGTTTGATAAAGTTCACAGAAAAATCTTATATTTTTTTAGTGAAACTTATAAAAATCTTCATACATTTCTTTTTTCGTCCATTTCTTAGAAACTTTGCAGAATGCTAGGTGATCTAAATGATGGAAAAATTTCCATCGAACAATGACTTAGGATAATGGAATTTTTGCAGTCAGTTTAAGATAAGAAAGGTCAGAGTTGGAATAGAAGAAATTAAAGATAAGAGCTATGCATAATTTATTTATTGACATAAACCGAAGCAACATTTTATAGCACGTCTCATATGTAAATATTTTGATCAAGCAAATTTAGCTTGAAAACAGGATGCCGTAATTAAGTAAATATACTAAAAAACTGCATCTTCGTAATTGTAGAATTTTTATATATTTTTTAAGTTACCAGGGTGTTTAATTTAGAAGTGGACATAAATTAGAGAAATATGAGATTTTGGATTATTTTCTTAAGATATCTTAGATACGAGGTTTTGGAAATTATAATTTTTTTGCCTGTGAGATGTCTACCACCCACGGGGAAATGTCTACCACCCATTTTTTTGTTATTAAACATAATTAAGCATAGCCATTCATACTGTGTGCTATAGCTTTTACGCTAAAAATCCCAAAATAGCAAAATAATTAAGATACGAGGTTCTGGAAATTATCAGTCGATATATAACAGAAACTTCTCACGAAAGTGAAAACTATTTTCACAAATTTTAATTAGGGCCAACCTCTAGGCGAGTTTTCCCCAAAAACTCGAACCTCGAAGCTTCTGTATTTAATGGGTTAATAAATGTACGAATAATAATCAAAATGAAACTCTCCTGATAGCGGATTTTAGGTCATTACTCTATAAACCCAAAATAAGTGAGCCAAATAATATATTTGTTTATGTTTCATTTGGCCTAGCCCCCAATATTTAATCAATCATAGTAATTCGTAGTTTGGATTTGTCTATTCCACTGATAAAATTCTTCTCCCCTTTCGTTTCATATCAATTGATAAACCTAATGTACGTGACCTACAACTTTTTCAACAGAATAACTGCTTCTAATCTGGGATATTGCGGAGTTTATTTGTTTGTGTTTTTTTTTTTATTTGATTAAAGACAAGTCGTGATATCGTCAAAAGCTTTCGTCAATATCAATTTTTAAAACAAAAGAAACTTTCGTATTTGTAGAATCTTCGCCTCCAAAAATTGTTGTATTTGTGGAGTCCTCGAATTAAATTCCCAAGCTTTCCTCGAATTAAATTCGCAAAACAGTGAAAAAAATTGAAATAATTTATTTGCACCAAATGCTTTCAAATTTGATCAACACAATAATAAAATATTTGTCTCCCCTGACATATTTTGTGAATTGCGGCGATGATTAACTTTCATAAAAAAATTTCTCCAATATTTGGATACAAATATTTCCAGCCTTTTTATAATATTTCCTTTTTATAATTTGTCAAATTAAAACATAACAAAAGCTATAATTGCCAATCTGGCAATTATTGAAAACCCGTATGGTGATTTAATTGAACGGCGTATCAAAATTTCATTTGAATTCAAATTTTCCAATAAGATTTTTTAAAAACTTGTTCCAATCGGATTTTGATGTATGGGAGTTTTATGTAGAATCATATTCTAAATAACTTTTGTTCTTGCACGTTTTTGATAGGATGCACAGTTTTTGAGATATTCGCGAAAAACATTTTCATTCCTATGGGGGGTACCCCTCCTAATGGTCCATTTTTGCCCATTAACGAAGTTAGCCTCGCATTTTACGAAAAACGGATCTGTACAAACTTTCAAGTCTCTAGCTCAATCCGTGCGCCCGCAATCCGCGCCACAGACGGACGGACATGGAAAATTCAATTTTTTTTTTATCATTCTAAACACACTGGTGTAATTCATTTTTGTGTGTGATGACGGGATCTTGGCGTTACCAACGGTAAGGCAAAGTTAATATACCCTTTGGTTTCACCATACGGGTATAAAGATGTTTTGAATATTTAACCCTGAAGGCACGACTTGTGCTTCACACACAGGCACATATCGTTTTCAAACACGATATTTTTATAGATGTATTGTTGCTTCGCTATTGACATATGTTTCTTTTCTATAATTTCGCATTTGTCTGAAGAACCGCAAAAAATCGCATTTTTCGTCCTTTTCATATTCAAGGACCTCTCCCAATTTTTTTTATTACGTTAAAGCTCAACGTGTGCCTCTCAGGCACACCCCCTTTATTTTGAAACGACTCGATCGATTTTGATGAAATTTGCAATCCTTAGGTTTTCGAGGACGCGAAAACGATTGAGCTAGGTTTCAAGTGTGCCCAATTAATTTAGGTCCTGTAACGATAACGCGAATATCTTTTTTCTCATGTGTTTCCGGGAAAAATTACATTAGGCGGTTGTGGGGGCCGCTGATGATACAAATTCGTGAGAATAACGCGAATATCCTTTTTAAATGTTTTTTTTTCGCAATTTTGACTTAAAAATTCATCGTGCATCAGGCCTTAAAAAGATCGCAGTCAATTTTTGTCCAGTAAAAAATTGAAGGAATAAAATATCGGAGTTTGAACTAGGGATGTCAAAAAAGAACCGGTTAAACCGGTTACCCGGTGTTTTTGCTTCGGTTAACCGGTTTTTTTCGGTGGTTTTATACCCGTATGGTGAAACCAAAGGGTATATTAACTTTGCCTTACCGTTTGTAACGCCAAGATCCCGTTATCACACACAAAAATGAATTACACCAGTGTGTTTAGAATGATAAAAATAATTAATTTTTGCATGTCCGTCCGTCCGTCCGTCTGTCTGTCCGTCTATGGCGCGGATTGCGGGCGCACGGATTGAGCTAGAGACTTGAAATTTTGCACAAATCCGTTTTTCGTAAAATGCGCGGCTAAATTCGTTCATTGGCAAAAAAGGACCATTAGGGGGGGGGGGGTACCCCCCATACGAACGAAAACGTTTTTTGCAAATATCTCAAAAACGATGCATCTTATCAAAAAAATGCAAGAACGAAAGTTATTTAGGATATGAATCTACATAAAACTCCCATACATCAAAATCCGATTGGAATAAATTTTAAAAAATCTTATTGGAAAGTTTTACTTCAAAGTAAAATTTTGATACAACTGTTTGCCGTCAATCACCATACGGGTTTTCAATAATTGCCAGATTGGCAATTATAGCTTTTGTTATGTTTTTTTTGCACGGTTATACCCGGTGTTTTTTTTAAAGCCAAAAACCGTTTAAAAAACCGATCATTCTTTTTTGTATGGAAAAATATTTTTAAACCAATTTTCGTGCAACTGATTTGTTAGAAACACTTCTTTTTAGCCACTCTAGACCAAATTCAATATTATATTGTGCCATTTATGGTTTCTTAATGGATTATATGGCATTTCACGTCTTTTCCCAAGTAACCTTATAGGTCGTAAAGTGGACACTTCGTCTTCAAAGGCGTCCCTATTGGTCGTAATGCCCACGACTTTGTCGACACTAGGTCGAACTATCGTCGACCTATCGTCGACAGTGGGGAAGGTCCGCCGGACCACGAAGTGCCCTATTTCACGCCCTATAAGGCTTCACGACTTTGAAAGCCAAAATAGGGCCTTGTTTTACCATGACGAAATATTTTTTTGACATTTCATCTGGCGACATTATTTGTCTTTCTCTATTCTATAGGCCGCATGAGGAGAGAAAGATAAGACAAGAATCATAAAGTTTAATGGATATATTTTGTGGAAAAAAACGTTCAAAATAATTTCATACGGTGATGTTAAGGTTTTTAGTGGATTTTATTGTCACAATTCACATGCGATTTAAAGTTTACGTAGAAAGCGGTTTTGCCAGGAGCTCTATTTACGTGGGCCGTAGCAATTCTCGATTTTAGTGATATAATTTGAAAATTATTTATTCAAAGAATTTTCTTTTTTATTCGATTTTAATAAAATTCTTGTAAAAATAAAGTTATGCTGTGTACCCAAACACATAAAATTACTTTTTATTCGATGTTTTTCCATATTGTGCTTTAAAAACAGATTTTAAATTTTCAGTAGGAATATTTTTTTTTCATTTCAATGAACGTCAATGCTCGAAGCATTCTCAAATAGGGCATTGGAGTGTTCTCAAAGGCATTATGCCCTATAAGGCACTTCGTCGACGAAAGGTGGAAGGTTGGTCTTATAAGGCAGGACGACTATGAAGGAGTCTGGAGGACACTACGACCATGAAAGCCAAAACAAGGCATTCGAACATTAAGACTATCAGGGCATATATTTAGGTCACTCGGACCGCTTGACGACCACTGCAAAAGCCTTGAAAGGCATCACGCCTTATAAGGCGGATTCGCTGGTCTTGGTGTGGTCGTAAGGACCAATTTTAAGACACCACGCCCTAATCCAAGTCATTATGCCTTATCTGGTTGCTTGGGTTGTTTGTATTATAGTGTATTTGTTGTGTCTAAGACCTCACCTACCCAATTTGAACAAAACTCTGAACCCGGTTAAACCGGCCCGGTTTAAACCGAAGTCTTAAAAACCGGTTTAACCGAAAACCGGTTTTTTCAAAATTTTGACATCCCTAGTTTGAACATCAGATTCGTGATCAGCAGCCCCTAAAAGCTCTTAATGTAAATTTCCCCGAACAAAAATGGGCAAAAAGGATAACCGCGTTATCGTTACGGGGCCAAAATGAATTTTGACACACTTGAAAAAATGTTGACATCTAGTTCATTCGCTTTCGCGTCTCCAAAAACCTAAAAATTAAAAATTTTATCAAAATCGGTCAAATAATTATCAAAATAAAGGGGATGTACTTGAGATGCAGACGTTGTGCTTTTACGTGGTAAAAATAGCTCGTGCCTTTTAGGGTTAATGGTAGACAAAAAGAGTATTTTTCCTGCAAAATGTGTAGCTATTTATAGTGGCGTAGCAAGGTTTGATGGCGACAGGCGGACATTAAAATATACTATCTGTCTACGCTAACGTATTTTTGTTTAAAAAATTGATGGAAAACATAATTGCATAGTAATTTCGATTGAAGATGACTATTTTTTTTACATATTTTTACAGGCAATTAATTAGCACACATTTCTGTCACATTAAATTTTGATTAAAAATCTTTTTAACGGCATTCTCACGCGGTCTACAATCACTGACCACATCCGTTTTTATTAAGCACGAAATTTAAATAATACCATCTGAATTCAATTTTGAACATCGAATCTTGTTGCTAAGAAATTTAATTTAAAAAATGCCATCTCAGTGGAATGATCTAATGCGTTTAATATTCCAACATTTAAATACTTGATAGTATGTGACATGAACTTCTTGATAAATGGTAATATGTTTTTTTCTCTTTTCAATTTCCACCGGCAGATAGGTAATATAAATAAAGCAGTAAGAAAAAATTAAAAACGTGTTGAAATTACCTCATTGTAACCGTCGTCTTTCTGTGCCGAGCAAAACATAAAATAATCGCAAAGGTTTTGTAAACACAACATTTTATTTTTTGTTTTCGTTTTTATTGTTAACATTCACTAATATTATCTACAAAAGCTCTCAACCACTTTGCTTTGGTTGATTTTATTCAACTTATTATACTTGAAGTTTTTGCAACAGTCAAAGCTGCTAAAAGCACACATCTACGAAGATTTTTATTAACATATGAAATCGAAATTGAAATGGAAATCTAACTAATAAAGATCTATCTCTATATAGAATTATGTGCTGATTTCTTGCTACTGTTGGTAAATGTCATAAAACACAAAAACGTTGTAGTAAATTTCTTTAAATTTTTTAAACAAATGTATTGACAATATGCTAGTGGTCGTTGTTAAGTCAACAAATTCGTAGTGTTTAGTGTTAATATTAGGCGCGGCAGCAGCGAAAAACATATTAATGTCAATTATGCGTCATTACACGGTTACATCCACTGTGATATTATTTCATTCTCCTATGGAATTCATTGAACACATATTTATGGTTTAAAATTGCATTTAGCAAAGCCGGTGAACCGAAAATTTATTTTCAGTAATATAGTTGCAGTGACTACAATATAATATAATATTTCACAATATATGCATTAAAAACATGCTATTTTAATATTCTAATTATTATGCTTTGCTTTTTGCCTCTAACAGCAACAATCGGTAGTATGACAGATATCGTCTGATATAATTTATAATTTTATTTAATAACTATTGGCTAGATATCACAGTCTTATCACGTATCAAATGTAACATTGAACTATTTTTAACACTTTCATCACAGAAATGTCTTCGAAGTAAACTTCGATTATTAGTGGTCTCGTCGTGTTGCGGTCGATTCGTTGGCTTCCACACAGCTGACCATTATAGCGTGCGCTTATCAACAAAGTGTTTTTTTAGCCTTTTGTAATTTATACTAAACGGTAAAAAAAATAGTTAAACACCAAAAAAATCGAATAAAGAACTGCTCAAAAGGTTTGGGATTTGGGTAAATTACTGGGTCCAGTGGTCATCGATCTGATTACAATCTCACTTGGTCATATTTTTCGTTTTTCTATTTTTTTTGTCGACAGGAAACCACTACATTTAGCTCTGATTTTCTGTACTGTGAATGGATTTATCAAAAAATTATGAAATTTCACTTAAACCTTCGATTTTTCAACAAATTGTATAGAAGAGTTTTTGAGCAAAATTTTGTAATGGAAAAATCCGGTCCCGTGCACCGCAAGTGAATTCACTTGTCAACGATTTATTTCTTAAATAAAAACTGTAGACGATTTGTTGGAAGTTGGAACTTCAAAGCTTATACTGGAGGTTTTTTCTGCTGAGAGAGAGGGGTATTTAAATAGCTTTCAGATGGGTTGTTAAGTGGCGTATTTTAGCTAGGTTTTTCAGTTTGGAAAAATTTCCATTTTGCCATTTGATTTAACACCATCAACGATGGGATCAACAGAGCTGCAAAATACGCGCTAGATCTATTGGAAAGTTGTCCAATGTTTTGGGTGAAATACTTTTTCAAGGATTCAATATTTTGGTGTCTTTTTGGCAAATAAGGATGTCCGTGCATCTCTCTGTCTGTCTGTCCGTTTTACGTATCCTAAATAACTCGAAACAACGTTGAGCTATCGACTCGAAATTTTTTGTTTTACATAAAACGTAGTTTCCTATCAATTTTTGCAAAAGGGACGGTAGCTATAACGGGTACCTGCCATAGTCTTTTTTTTTAAATACGAATTTTTCGAAAACGACGCGCTTTTGACAAAAATGAGCAGATAACATTTTCTGCTTTCAGAATTTTTTTTAGTGTAAATAGGTTCGAAGTATAATTTTGATGAATGGAGCAGGTGCCTGTTTTGCTCCTGCTATGTTCCAATATGACGAAAACATATACTTATTAATGGGATTTATAAAAATAGTTTAAGGGCAACATATTTTTAATCCATATAAGTTTTGGAAGAAATAATGTTACTTTCGTTTTTCTCTACATAAAAAAACGTTTTTGCCTCCTGATCCCTCCGATACGCCCCTGGCCTAGCAAAACCCTTACTTAGGATATTCGATGTAACAAAAGCCCGAAAAAAACGATTTTTTTAAAAAAATATTTATACTAATTTCTCTCTTCGCTGTTGTTCTACTCACGAACCCATGTGAAATATAACTTGAATTATTTTTATTTTTATAGCGCATGCCTACGAATACCTCGTCAGATATGCAGCAAACAATTGTACAGTGATAATAAAGGATTAATATAATTTTATCGTACAAATGAGGTAAAAAAATCTGCTTGAAGCTCATTTGACAACTCTCAGAAAAGTTTTGATATTTCGCCCAATTGTGAGTGCGACTGCACTGTGAAAATAAACAAACAGAAGAACTTTTTTTTCACACACGTTTCTCAGCTAACATACATTCCTTCAATTACTTTAATATTAATATGGGGTTTGTTTCCTATTAAGAAATTAGCATTCTTAATAATGACTACTTAGTAAACGGCGCGGCGCTCGCAAAAACGGGTATGGAGGACATAACGTAGAATTCATTGGTCGGAGACTTATGATATATTGTGTAAATTTGTCGTTATCATACCTCTTTATGTATACCAGAATATAGCTGAAGGGGTTTGAGGTCAATAACTCTTTTGTACTCAATTTTATTGGCATTGTAATAATAGAATAGGTTTAATAAATTGTTCATAAATTCCATTTGGAATATAGCTGGCTTTAATGGACTACAACTTTTTCGTTGTAATTAATAGGGCTTCTACTATTTTTTTTATTAATGACATAAATTTGGGAAAACATCAGACATAACAAGGATCCAAATAACCGTTACTTTGGTTATAAAATGCTTTAATAATTGACAACAATAAAATAAAAAAGGTTTACTTTCTACTGGCCAAACATCCGACAACATCAAATTTACAGAAATCACAACAACTACTAAAAATTATTAAAATGGCCAATTGTGGCCCATTTTAGTGTCAAAGAAAATGTCAGGACCATTTTACAAATTGCCTGCTAATGTTTTATTCTACCGAGGAGATTTGTTTTATTGGTTCTGGTATTTTATGTGGTAAAACACGAAATGTGTCTGTGTCCCAGTGTTTACTATCACGTGTTCTCGACGTTTTTGTCCCCTCAGGCACTCATAAATATCGTCCAAGGAATACTGTTACAAACACGTATGTAGGTCTGATTGGAGACTTTTGTCTCCACATTTTATTTTTCCCAAGAGATGTACGAACTATGCTGGAGCATCTATAGACAGTCTCGTAATTATGTCATTCTTCGACAGTCTAAAAGCAAACATTTGCTTTCACTGTGAATTGAAATGAATTTAGGACGATCTGGCGCCTTTATCTGAAATGTTTTTATTAATATTCGTTTAGGAATTTTTCCATCTAGCTTGTATTCAATTTACTATTACTTATAAAATCAATTCCAGTGTAGGATTTAAATACTTCTGGGATCTACGAGAAAAGTTTTTTATGTTGATTTTGTCAATACTATTCGTAAAAATGTCACGCTAAATTATGCTCAGTTATATATTGTCTATGATCAGTTCGACGTTAAGATCCTGAATATTTCGGTAAAGTGATCAGAAAAGCCTAAATATCCACCAAATGAAATTTCATCCAACTTTAGTACCTCTTACATGTACAGAAAAAATAAAATATTGTTTCCATGTTGCATTCGAAATGGAAAAAAAAAGTTTAATTTTAAAAAAGCGCACATGATTAACAGATAACTAATGGTAAATTTTATCATCTTAACTTCAGGCATGTCTGCACTGAAACCCTGTTGGGGGAATTTTTCGGATATGAAAACATCCACAAAAATTATATAACACTTTTTTATGTATTTTTCATTACCTATAAGCCGAGAAGTTCCAATAGAATCTACAACAATAGTAAAAAAATTTCAGTTTATATGGAATTTTTTCGAAAAAAAAATTTATTTTTTGGGCTTTTATCAAAAACTAGAGCCAATCTGGTCAAACCACTTGCGAACACGGAATTAGCGATATCAAATTATCCTTAAAAATATTGTAAAATCTTTTGCAACACAAAAAAGTAGTTTTTTGTCGAGTAGTGTAATTATAATGTTACTTTTATAAAAAAAATACCATAATAGGTAGCTAACTTGATGAACACTTTTTTTCTAAATTTTTCCTTTTATCATTTAAAAAAAATCGTAAAAAAATACAGAGCCTAATGAAACCCATGGGCAGTGAGTTTTTATAAAAACCCAGGATTTTCTGACAATTCTGATAACTCGTACCATTCTCAAGCTATCATAAATTTGGAACATTTTTTTGAATTTTTATGTAAACTGACAATTTAATGGGTGGTCGTCGTAAGCTAACAAGGCAACATTGAAGCGTAAAAAAGGGACGGACGTAATTAGTATAAGAAAGTCATATGATTTCTCTCTTTTTGGTCCAAAACATCCTCAAAAATGAAGAAATTGTCGAAAATTTTCATTCAAGAAAAATTCTGATCTTTATAGGTTTTTGCCTCGCAATAGATTCGAATGTATATTTTTTTGAACTTTTTACAAACTTTTATTTATAAAAGGAAATAAAAAACAAAAAAAATGTACTGAAATTGGCAACACTGTTTGGGAACTAAGTAATCTTTACGCCGCTGGCGCTAGTTTCTATGTGACACCTGGAATCGCATTAACTTCCGACTTTAACCTTCCCCGTTCCCTTCTTTTGGCTTGTAACAACGATTTTTTTTATTTCACTCGATATTTTCACTGTGGAATAGCGAAATAACTCAAAACTCTCGGTATATTATGCTTACTAATCCCACTAATCGCCAATTAGATTTTTAGATATCAACGTCTTCATATCAAACCAATTTAAGGAACTTACATCTGCCATTGGCACTTCAACGAAACCATCCACGACTTCTATTTCTTCCATTTTTCCAGCTTTGCACGAATCACGAAGAAATTTATGTTGATGTTGTGAAATATTCTCGATTACTTCCTTTTGTTTTGTTGAATTCTCGACGCAATTCTCACTGTCACTGATTAGTTCTTGCAAATAACGATCAAATAGCACTTGTTTTCGCCTTATCTTCAAAAACTCCCATAATTTGCCGATGGAGAATCCAAATTGAATCCAAACTTTGCCGATGTGAACAAATTGTTCTCCAAAGTACACAGCGAAAAATACAAGTGCAGCCATTCAAGTGCTAGAGAGTTTGTCCAGCGAAATAGAAATCAGTTTCTGCCAGTTAATAAATAACAGTGTACGGTGTATGCAGCGCAACGTGAAAAATCAACTAAGATTTTCCACAATTTCCTTTGGATTTTTTTACCACTTCAGCCCCACACTACAACAATTTTGACATTTCGTTTGTTTTTGTTTTTTGGCAAATTCCCGCACCACTCCGCCGCATTGTTAGTCCTTTTCGGTCCTTTTGTTTCTAAACAATGTTGCTCAACAATCAGATATATCCGAGTTTCTCGCCATTTTATTATTTTTAAATTACGCAAAATTAACATTTTAAAAAGTTTGTTTTGTGCTGATTTTGCTCTACATGAATTTATTTTACACTACACGCAAAGCAAAGAAAATGTACAAACAAATGGGTGAATTTATTGTTGCTCAACTAAAGAAGTAGAGAATTATTTTTCGTCAGCGTGGTATTTTTGGCGGGAGCGAGTGCGAAATGAGTGCAGAAAAGTTTCTACTGATATAATTTTAGCTGTGACGTAATATATTTTTTATTTCATATGTAGCTATTTTAATTTTCTTTTCGAAGGCAATAGAATGAAGTATTGTGATTGAAAGTAAGCAAACAAAATAATGGACACACGAATGAACACATCGACCAAAAATTGTTTTAACTGACATATAGGCAATGAGACAAATTGCCAATTCTAGGCAACTAGCCACATCCTTTAATTCAAAATTTTCTCTGAAATATCGCATGGTCGTATAACATCCATACTTGTTCGGAAAGGAAAATGCATAGGAAAAAACAAAACCCAAATTCAACCATAAATTTTGAAGTTTACACAACAAATTTTTCCTTTGGCGTTATATCTGTGATAATAATCTGTAATAATAGTAGCTTAATTCGCTTTTCAGGCCAAGTAAAATTGATTTGTATCAAAATGCAAATACATATCAGTTTGGCTTAATCTGAAAATCGACTTAACTCCAGTTGCGTTAGAGTATACTCTTGAAGTAAATATAACCTGGGAAATATGGTTGTAATTTACTGATAATACGTTCTAACTATCGTCAAAAGTCGTCAATTTTACTCCTCAAGTGCTCGTGCTATTCAAACGGTTCAGTGTATTTTAAACTAAAAAAATTTTAGATTTACTCCAGGAGTATACTCCAACGTGAATGCAACAAGCCCAATATTTTAGTTTTACTGATAACTGAAAGATATGGATTTCACATAAGAAAATCAAGCGCTGTGCATATAACATTTTTAATTAAAAAAATACTTAGCCTTCTACGATTCTAGGTGAAAGTATTTTATGCTTGAAACTACACATAAGTTCTTTTTTTAGAAAATTCATCAATCGTTAATTGGAAAATTAATTAATTGATAAGCTTCCGAAACAGAAGTTTGTTGTTGACCTTAAAATACATCCAAATTGTTGTAGCTCAGATAGACACTTTTTAATATTTACGACCATATGTTAGTTCACTTGCACTTGACCTCCAGTCAAGTGAATCACTTTTTCGATGTCAACTAGGGAAAAATCTCATTGAAAATCGACTTACCGAGTTTTCCTTTGCAGCGTTGGCCAAAGCCAATGCTTTCTTCTTTTTCTTGATGCAAAACATTCATTCGATTTTTAAAGAAAATCGCGTCAATCCAAAACGTTTCACTTTAGCAATTCCAACCGAACTGTGTCTAATGTGGTTTTGGCTGATTTTTTAATTTTTATCTAAGCAATTTTTGCAGCGTTGATAAAATTATAAAAATGTCGTTACAGTCAAACCTGCCTTGAATTGCCACTCGTCATTTCACAACGTAACTTCAACAATGCCGCATTTTTACTTTTAGTTGGAATTCAAAACTGAATTAATACAAATAATACCTATGCGAAATGATCGCGTCTCACTGCCAAATCTATGATGTTGAAAATTTGTAAAAAAAACTTCTCGAAGCGATTAGTTTTTCTTGGCAATTAGCCAAATATTTATCGGTCTGGATTTAACAACATCACTTTACATTCGTGTAGTTTTAGATCGAAACATTTCAGAGAAATAAAATGGAAAATGAAAATGAGATTTTTTGTTTGTTGAAAAATGTATAGAGAAAGAGATTCGGACGCTTCTTACGCGTGTTTATTTACATGATGACTTAATAAATGTATGAGACCTTGAATTTGTTTTAAAATAAAAATTGTTAATTTATTAATGATGGCCAAGTTGCTATTGTTATTCAATAAAATAATTGTCTTAACTACGTTTACTAATTAGCGGAAATTAATTATGTATTTTATTTGCATATCCCATAATTGAAAAATATTTGTTTGATAGCGAAAGTTATCCTAAAGTATTATTGGGTGATATTTGCTTGAAAAAAAGAATTGTTATTTGATTTGGGGTCATATAAAAATATGTATATCAACGTCCTCTCCTTCTTCGGTACATTTTGCCTACCTTATCCTCTCCGCTTTAAACTCTCCCCTGCTTCGATCTGGGGGCCTATTATGGAATACGTAACGATCTGAACTTATGTGTTGTTGTTAATGTTTTCTACTCACAACAACAGACAAATCCCTGGGGTCTTTTATGGAATACGATCGTAATCATTACGATCGAGATCGGTGGTTGTGACTATGTTAGTAGAAAACACCAACAACAACACTCAACTTCTGATCGTTACGACTACGATCGTATTCCATAATAGGCCTCCTGATCGTTACGATTATTATCGTATTTCCACAAGCCTCCTGGTTTTCACCATTAGATAAGTCCTACCTTACTCGAATTTCCTTTCCACTAAAATCTATCGCATTGAATTCACTAAAATCTATCACATTTTTTTGTCACAGAGAAAATGTCTATGAAATGCAACTGCATCCACGGAATCCGAAAATTTCATGAATTCAGTGAAAATTTAAAACTCATAGTTTTATTTTAATCAATTTTATTTTATGATTCAAATAGTTTTGTATTGTACATCTTCAAAAATTCATTTTCATATTACATAATTATACTTGTATTTTTTAATTATAGATTTCCCACTTTAATAGTGGGAAATTGCCACAAAAAATTTAAAAATACTCCTGAAATGCATGAATGCACATCTAGATAAGAAAAAAACATGTCTTAAAGAATCTTTACGATTCTTAATATTTTAGATATTCTGTTTTTTGTGTTTCATTAATACAAGAAAAATGATTTACTTAACGCTTAATATCACAGCAAGGACATTATGTATGCATTTAATTGTTATACTTTTGTCGCCGGATTTTTCAACTTTTTTTTTCTTATACCAATCTACATTGAAAAATTCTTAATACTACTTCTAAAAACCAACAAAATTTCAAGATTTCAAAAATATTTTTTTTACTTGTATAAGCTGTCCTCGACAGATTTAAATTTTAACTTGAATAAAGTATAAACACTTTTTGTATTTAAAATTAGCAATTAAGACAATATAAAATCGAATTTGTAATAAATAAGTGCACCTATGGAACTTTATAACTTTATAAGCAATTTAATAACGTTTATGATGTGTTTGTGAACATTTGCTGCAAGTCAAATATTTTAAATAAAATACAATTCCATTCAATAAATGCAAATTTCAAAAGATTTTTGAACGAATTGATAACTAATTTTTAAGTGTAATAAATGTACTAGAAACTATTGCATAGTTTTTTATTTTAACTTCTTTTTCGCACGGTACGTGGTCTTTCTGTCTTCTGTGGTGTCGGATGCACATAGTATTTTGATGACGTTTTGCATTTCCGTTCACTTCGGCCGGGAGCACTGAAAATAATTGCAAATAAGAATTTTAAGTTTAAGCTTATTTTCAAATAGAAGTAGAATTGTTTAATCAAAAACACTGAACTTTTTTGATTCGTTAATCTACACCAAGATTTCAAAACCGCGGGACTATTTAAGGAAATTATTTCAACTTGAACGATTTTTGCAATCAAATTAAATTTATAGTTTCCTTTGAACGCTGAAAATTTTCACTTGCGGTAGATTTGTCTCGAAGAATTTTGATTTACTTCTTTTTCTTATTTTCTCAAAAAGTCTTACAAAATGTAACCATATAAGCTATCGATCACAGACAGTCGCAACAACCAGATTTCTTCAAAAAATAATTTCTAAAAATTCGGGCGCGAGAGAAAAATAGATTGGGAGCCACTGATATAAATATCGTCCCTTGAGAATAATCATGTATCAAACGTGTTGAGATAATCGACTTTTAAACTTTGAGGAGATATTTGGGAAACTGTTCGAATAAGGCGTAACTTTTACTTATTTTCTTGTGAAACTGTTTACGGCAATAGAACTTTGTCACAGCGTTACGGAATTTTCAAAAATCTTTTGAATTTATTTATCAACGGGAAACATTCAAATAAATGGAATTCGATTGATAGGAATGACGCGGATGTTCTTCGCTATCTTTACTGTAAGAGTCCTGCCCATTCTAACAACCCGGTCCTTGTATAAATGATCTTTTTTTAATTTCAATAAAAATATACGTATAAAATTTACTTAAAGTGCAAATAGAAGATAGTGATTTACCGTTAAAGGCAAAAATATCGGGAACTGTATTATACTTAATTCTACCGTAATAATTTTTTTCATATATCGACTGGATGTTTTCCAATTTTTTGTATTTTTCATTTTTTATTCAAAATCTGTGTTTGGTGCGAGTTTCATACTTAAATTCGGTAAAAAATAGTGAATTAAAGGTTCTTTAAGAAATTACTTTGAGAATGCGTCGGACATGGGTATCGACAAACAAAATAGAACCTGAAAGTAGTCCGCTTTAAAAAAAAACTACAAGAAAAGCACTTTCAAAGCACTTTTTTCTACAGGTATGCTTCAAATAAATTTCCTTCATACTAAAAAATGAATGTTGTTCAAGTTTGAGGCAGAAGACGGAGTAAAATGAACAGCCGCAAGTCGACTCATGAGATGGGATTAGTCTGCGAAGCAAAATTACTTATTTTCCTCTACATATAAGACTTTTTTAAAGAATCGCTTGATTTTATTTTTCAAATATAGTTAAAAACAATGGATTGGTTTCAATATTTTTAGATATATAAATATATATATATATATATTATACGAAAAAAACTTACGCTAGCTGTGCTTTGGTTTGCTTCTTCGGCAGCTCCCATTTAAACTGAATTTTTCGTTTGCTTTGCCTTGTTGGAGCTGGGATAACTTTAGCATCTTTCTTTTCTTGCTTGACTTTGACGAGACTAATTTCACTACCCTCCGATTTACTATTTGCGCTGTTAGACTTTGCGACACCTTCTTCATCGTTCTTAATACCCTTCGATAGGTCCTGCTTTTTTCTTCTATTCTTTCTGTTGTCAGTTCTAAAATTTAAAAATAAAATAAATCAGTAATTAAAGCGAATTTTTTGCTTAGGAACTATTCATAAAATACAGTACGAAAATTCTCGCCTTTTAGGTCCCCTCTTCTGACCCTAAATTTTATGGACGGCCCTTAGCAAATTTTATTCATTTTTTAAAATAACAACTCACGGTTTCTGGAGATCATCATTTTCACTGCCAGCAATGGTTGTGTTGTCATTTTCTACGCTTGTATGAATAGTTGTCACAACTTCTTGTAAAATTTGCTTCTCCGCTATCACTGTGGGGACCTCAGGCTCTGGCTCTGGTTCTGGTTCCGGGTCAACGGTTTCCTGCTTCACAACACTTTCGAGGACGATTTCCTTTTGTGGTATTTCGTCATCAGTCTTTTTCTCTTCTTTTATGCTCAATTTTGACGATGAAACAATTTCTTCTGGCATTGTGTATTCTGGGGAATCAATCACCTACAAATAATATTAATTGATATATATTGAAATGAATGAATAAAAAAATGTACCTTGAAATCAGCCCACAGTTCATCATCGTTGGTATTATCATCGATGGTGATAGTGTCCTTGTCAGCCTCGACTCGTATTTTATTTGTTGGCGGTGGTGTTTTTTCTTTAGCCGGCACCTGAACAGATAATATTGGCATTACTGGCGAGGCAACTGGAGGGGGAACATTTGCCGGTACAGAGGTTTTCGTCTTCTGTACTTCCGGTGGCTTCTGCACCTGTTTTTGATGCTCGTTGGACTTTTTATCCCCTTGAAGCATCACATGAGCCTCTTTTCTCTTCTGTTTTCTTCTAACAGCCGGTGATGTATTATTCGGCCGCTTCGCAGGCGCCTTTAACAAACTTACACGCTGCGGATTCGAGTTATCATCGTGCGGTTCAGTGTCCTGCGGAAAGTACAACGTCGGATCAATGCTTACTTCGAACATTTGAATGTTGTCGTTGCTATCATCGGATAGTATTTCGATAGGAGACGAGGACATTCGTATTGGAAATTTTGCCCTATGCTTCGTTCGAGATCGCTCCTGCGTTCGACGCACTTTTGTGGGCACGAAGTCCCTTTTGTTGGGTTTCGGTGCCTTCGGCGGTGATTCGTTCTCATATGGCACACTTATCAAGTGAACTGACGTATCGGCCGGGATCCGATACGAGACAACAGTTGGTAATACTGAAGAAGGACTCGGGTTTTGTGATTGCATCAGCATGGGACTAATGTACGTGCTTAAAATTTGCGAGAGATCAGTGTCCTGCAGAAGGTTTGGGTTTAGCATCACGTCCCGAAAGCGCGTATTCTTGAGGCGTTGAATTTGTGACTGCATCGTCTGCGGAGAATAGGGCCACTTGAGAGCTTTTAGAATAAGCTTCAGCAGATCCATATCCTTGATCACACATCCCAAGTTTAAGCAATCGTAGATGACGGAATCCTTCTTGTTTGGGGGTGGGGGACTCGTTACTGTTGATGGACTGTCATTGCGAGTTCGTACAGTCGATGCCGGTGGATAGACGTGTTTCGGAGCGATTCGGCGCAATTTGGCCTGGGCTTCTGCCGATTGAAGGGAAGGAGGAAGGGGGGGCAGCGATTGAGGTTGCGATTGATTCTGTGGTACCATGTAGTTGGTTGGTGATGGCATTTTCGAGGCAGACTGTGCGTTATTGGTCGCCAGGACCATTTTTAGATTGTGTCGCTTCTGTTCTAGATTTACTTTACTCCTGCCGGGAGTCGTCGCTTTCAACAGACTCGTATTTCCCTGAAGTTTTGACTGTTCTGGATGTGGTCTTAGCGCTGTTGGGTTTTGTATACTTTGATTGATCTTTAGTTGACTGGTATCTCTAATTCCAATACCAGATTGAATGGTTTTCGCCATTTGTGTATTAAGCGGTAAATTGAGGATCACTTCGCCAGCTGCGTTCTCTCTAGTTGGCATTGGAATAACGGTACGATCACTTTCCTGATTAGAAATGGTGAAATTTGTAAATTCAGACTGATATCTTTCGGGCATATGTAAATGGTCCACATTCTGGCAAATAAAGTTGTTTTTAACATTTGTTTACTTTTACTTGAAGAGCGAAAATATTTACCTTTCTGTTTGTTATTTTCACATAATCTGAGAAATAGTTTTCTGTGCGTTTCGCTAAAACAGCAAAACCGTAAATAGAGTCCATTCGTTTGTTGCAATTTGTGCATATCCGTTTTGGAAGGAGGTCGTCTGGTTTAATCTAGATTTAGAAAACAGAGTTAGAATAAAATTATTATATAAAACAAAAAAAGGGAAAAACGTAATTTCAATAATTAAACCAAGTCGTTTTTCAATCATATAATTTTCGAAAAAAAAAATATGCGAAAAAGTTTTCATGTAAAAAAAAGGTTTTTTTTAACTAAAATGTCAGCAGGAATGTATGAAAACAAAATAATCAAACGAAAATCGTATTAGCCAATCAGAAGCCGATGTCCCCGATAATGGAATGGAATTTCGAATTTTCGTTCGTGTTTTCCTTTCACACTCGCAACGTCAATTGCTATCAAACTTGTCAGGCATGCACCTGGAAAGTCTCAATCTAAACATCAAAATCCATGATTACTTCTTGGATTATTAACCTCCCTCACCCACCACCGTCTAGAAACCACAAAATAATTTTCATGTTCGAGATAAACATTCGACACAATTTTAAGAATATTTCTTTCATAATTTAAGAAATAAGTTTCTAAGCTTTCCCTGGTGCTAATGGCCCTTAAACGTATTTTCGTCAGTTAAATTTAGATAATTGAATAGTGCAATGGGAAAGTTAACGGAAATGTTCACCAAGTATAGTTTTTTTTTCGCGAAATTTTTGATGTTATTGTTTACATTTTTTTAATACATTTTACATTTTGTTTTTCTCCATTTCATTATTAAAATTAAGCGTTAACTAAAGAGAGTATAATAATACAGAACCACCTTTGACGAAACTTTCCAGAAAGCTCGTTAGGGTTTTAATGTTTTTACATTCTTTTAGAAAATCCTGAACTGTTTACACTGTTCTAATCGTTTTTCTAACAATTTTAAAATCGTTTTGTAAACAACTTTCAACGGATAATCTCAAGGCTAATCCTTAAACCTGCCTCACCACGCGGCCAATATTTTTGCTTCAACATATTGAAGAGTATTGAAAATCGTATGATTGGCTTCAATATTTTTTCGTCAATGCAGTCCTTACACTATCAATATATTGAACACAATGAAAATATTGTGTAAGGTGTCTATTAAAGACCGGTTGGATTAACCCAAGGATCTCTTCCCTTTTTATCAATCTCCCCCCTTCTACTTCCTGTACAAAGTTGATGCGATAACTTTAGGGTGGGCCTCATAGAGGCTAGTTTCGTATCAAAAGAGCCACTGTTTGGTCAAGTTTTCACAGTAAATATTTTAATACCTTTAGCCAAACTAGTGTTTGGACAGTAATTTTGGTGTTTCTCTCCCTACATTAATACAATTGCAACCCCCTTAACATGCAAAGACGAGATTTTTCCAATTATCTTGAAATGCTTTATTTTATTAAAAGCCATGGTATTGTAAATGCTTAACTTTTCCATACAGCAGACTCGAATTAAAATAATAATAAAAAAGTTTTTAAGTAAATTATGTAACTTAAAAAATCCGCTTTTCTTAATTTTTAAAAAAAGTGTCTTCTTGAAAACATACAATTTCGCAATTTTAATGTAGGTCAAGAACAATAGTCAACCTTATATGGAAGACCACAGAATTCTCTAATTATAATTATGCTTTGGAAATACATAGTTTTAAATATTTATATAGTTTTAGGGCGGCCCACATAACTGCATTCATGCACTTGATTATCAATTTGTAAAAAAAACGCATGAAAAAAACAATTTAAAAAAATCAATGCTGCTATTAGTATTGTCCTTAATTTTCACATAAATTGTGAACTTTTATCTCATTCTTATTTTCTGTCATTTATGATTATTATTGACCGTATTCAATAGTTTTGTTCTTCTTAGGAGACATAACTTTGAATCCTATTTTCTATTTTTACTTTTTGAATGGATATGATTTTTAATTTTAATGAAAAACTAAATTTCCCATTATGTATGTGTGGAAAACAAGCGATATATAGCAACGCGTGTGGGGCGACTATTTGTCTGTGTATGAAAGTGGAGCTACAACACGCGATAGCATTGTTTTCCACATAAATGTAAAAATGTAAGCGCACAACCAACAAGGGGAAAGGAAATGGGAAGAAGTACGTCTTAAATTGAGATCCTTCTGAGTGGAGGACCAATTTCTTAACCAAAAACAAAAATAACCTAACATGCAGTCCTTGGACGATGTATTTCACATTCAAATTTTTGACATTTCACTTGACAGCTAATTAACAAGAGATTCGATATGGACTTCCGAAACTTACAGTGATGCAGAGGTACTTCTGGAGTCTTTCAGGTAGTTGGTCAACATCAAATATGCGGACAGAGGAAGACGCAGTCTTGATGTTGGTACCACAGATTCGGCACATCCAGCGTATACTCTTGGCCAGCTCCATCTTCCATACGTTGAAATTGATATCTGGGTAGAAGCCACTAGATTCCCCAGAAGTTGTCCCAGAGATTCACCTCGATTTGCCGCCTTCTATGCAGGCGAATTTTTAGTTCTTGTTTTGTGTTTATGCCAGTTGCTTCGGGGCGCAGAAGTGGGGCTCAGCGCGCCACAATAAACGACTCCAACCAGCAGCACAGGCGGTAGCACTTGAGATTTTCGAGGGAAAGCGAATCTCACTGTCGAGATAGACAAATCTTTCGATCTTCAGCACCTTCCAACTGTTTGTTTTGTTTATTTCACGATACAAACTCAAAAACTTGATGGCTTTCCACAAAAATCACTTTCGAAAACAGAAACGAAAAATTTTCTTGTTTTATGTGAAAAAAATCTCATTACAGACCTACCACTAGTTTAATAGTTGCCCTCGCACACGAATGCGTGCCGAAATGAATCAAATCTCACGTACACTAATATGATATTCGCCACGAAAATTTCATAAACTACTGAATACTTTTAAAAAAAGGCGAACATTTTACACGGAACATCAGCAAAATGGCCAAGACGTGCAGTAGTGTGAGTTACGTTGAGATGGTGTGCGTATGTGGATTTTCATGTATGCGCTACTATGTAAATTTGTGTGTAAAATTTTCGGTTCAAATACACGATAGTCGGTTACAAAATTATCCTGCGTTACACGTTTTCAGTCCCATGTACCAACCGCTTAGAATTTGAATTTTCTACAGCTAGAAAAAAGTTTAATGTAAAAACCCATATTTTCAACTTTTCCTATGCTTTTCCCTGGTTTTCCTTCTAGCAAATAAAATTTTTGAATTGTTTCGCGCATGATACAAAGAAAAGCGCAAAATAATAGTAACTGTGTGCGTGAGTTTAACTAAAAAATGTGTGATAAAAAGAATTTCACGCACACAAAACCAGTTTTCATATACGGACGCTCCATTGCAAATACGATTTTTTAGCCAAGTTACGTGTGGGGTTGTATTCCATTCGTATGAAATGTATATAGAAATTTAAACACGAGAGGACGTTTTTCTTTGTTTTTTCTTGAATGCATTTTCATTGCGTTTTAGGTTTTTTTTTGGAACCCAACGAGATTTATGCCCAGATAAAAGCTAAACAACTACATATAAACAAAGTAGATGACTGGAGGAAATGAAAAATGATGCTTTGATTCGAAATTTACTTCAAATTTGTTGCTTGTGTTTGTATCTTCTTTCTGTAAGAAACTATATGAAAACCGTTGGGAAGGTTTGTTTTTGAATTTGAACATGTAGTATCTGAAGGAAATCTTTGAACAGGAATTTAAACTTTAAACATGCAAATAGAAAATATTTTATAAAACAATCAGCTATGGTTTTAAACTATAGACAATTATTAGAAATTTTGAATCATTTTTGAAATTGTTAATGAATTAATATCTCTGAAAAATCTTTTTTGAAATTCGCTTTTTAAACATATTTATAATACGGAACTCCGTAACCACTTTTTACTGAAATCAGTATTTTAATTTATCTTTATTAACTGATTTACTTTCGACAAATGAAAAAAAAAACAATGTTTATATTTAAGCTAGTTCCTGGAAGCCCCCTCCCCCACACTTCGAGATCATTTTCATGCTGAACTAAAGAGGCTGAAGTCCTAGGCGCAGGAAAAATTTGGGAGCCCCATAACAATATGAGGCTCTAAGTTGTGCATAGGGATGCAACATCGTTCATAAAACCTCGATATATCGAAAATCGATGTTTTTTTAAGGCGACATCGATGTCAAAAAACATCGTCCTGAAAACATCGATACCTCGGTGTTTTTCCGATGTTTTGAAAAAGTTGAATTTAATAAATAATTTAGCCACCTGGCGGATGCTATACTGTGGGTGGAGTGCACCCAGGTAGAATTAACATGGTTTTAATTCTTCTTATACGTTGAACCACCAAAAACCCGTTAGTTTTCGAGATATTCGCAAAAAACTAATTTTTTTGAAATACCGTCATATCTTCATAACGGAGTTCTAGTAAAAGACATCAATGTAGCAAATTTTATTGTCTCCAAGTTTTGTAATACATAAGACTACTGGAAGATGGTTAGTTTCGGAATAAATCGCAAAAAACCGCATAGATTTTAAAAAGCCGCCGTTTTGGTTACTTCCGGTTAACGGATTTCCACATCACGACCAAACTTCTCTGTAAAATTTCATGGCTAGCTCTGGTATTTTTTGCCTTTGTGGAAAGATGCTATATTAAATCTATCTAAAAATTAGTCCCTATAGTCCTAAAATTAGTTTCTCTACTAATTTTATGAAGAGTTATGTTCTAACATCGTGGATAACAACATCGATACCTCGATATATCGACCTGTTCAACATCGAGGTTAAAACTCGATATTTTTAAACGATACCTCGATGTTTTGCAAACATCGAGATATCGTTGGCATCCCTAGTTGTGCAACCTTTTTCGGATCATATTTCAACTCAAGGCAATGTAATGAAATGGCAAAATTATATTCTAATAATAAAAATAGCAAAATATTGGTTTCTTGGCGCTGGCCTTTTGCGTCTAGGCGAAAATCCGCCACTGCTATTTTGCACATCATTTTCAAAAGAATAAAAAAATTATAATTCACTGAAGTGAAGTCATGTATCGCTATGAGTGTATAAATCGAGTCATCGGCAAAGGACCCACCTAACTAAGCATAAATGCCTTCTTTTCGAACTTTAGGACGTTCGATCAAAAGCAACTACGATAAACATGTCCCAAATATCAGAAATTCAAGTTTGATTCTATCTACAAAAAATTAAAAAAGAAAACCCAAAAATGCAGTAAAATCAAGTTATAACCACATTTATTCGAATAAAAAAAAAGTGCTAAAACAGTATTTTATCTTTGTGCATATTCCATCTATTTAAATGGATAGAGATTACGTTTTGGTGCATCAGCTGGATCGATTGGGTCGCCAAATGATTCATCAACACATTTTGTTGAAGGATACAAACCACCCGTAGTAGAATGGTCATCAGATCCTTGTTCGTGTTGTTCCCGGATACTATGCAAAGCCCTATCTCCAATTCCGCTCTTAATCCTTGATTGACCGTCGAATTCTTGGTCAAGTTCTTTATCATAGTTCAAAGATTCAAACTGTGGCGCAGATGGATCATAATGGACGGTAGCCTCATGGTGAATTGATTGTTGATCATCAGAACTACTTCCGCCTTGCATCTCGAAACGATCAAATCCCAAGGATGAATCTGTGGACATCGCCTCGGTTTCCAGCATCATTTCACCGTTCTGTATTATAATGTTTGGTTCTTTGGTACGATAGCCGCCATGATAGAGTTCCTTTAGAGTCGCCCTAGTAAGATTCAGTTCGCTTAGTCCTGGGAATCTACCCCTTGGCCGGTTATCCTCATCGATCTGCACTTGCCTATGGGCTTTTCGTGCCAAGTGCATCCTCATTTCTTCACCACTTTGCAAGGACGAATTTCTACTTGATGATTGCGCACTGACGATTGACTTTCGAGATCTCTTTATTATTTGGCGACATTTATTTGTGAAACCTCCGATGACCTCGGATACCAGAGCAAGTGCACCCAAAAGATATCCCGCGCCTAGCAAAAGGAACATACCTTCCGTGTCCGCCGTAGTTAATTGCCTTTCGTCACGAATAATTTCCCTCAGACCTTTTCCGCTACTCGCTTGCAGAAGTTTACCACTGGACGAACGCTGCATTTTCCAAGACACCTCATTTAGAATTTTATTGACAAGACCACTTTGTTGGAAACGTAGAATCGCGTCATTAATTCGATCGGCATAGACGGAGTATTTGGGAAAAGTGTACCCTACTTGAAAGGGGGCAAAACATTCCTCGCTGAGATGAAGTGCCGAACGCTTGCTGATTGCTCTGTAAAAGGGAAAATTATCAGTTTTTACATTGTATTCTTGTATATTGCAGAATACCAGCTAAAACAATCAAAAATAGTTTTTTTTTTTAAATTAGTGCTTACTCGTAAGAGAAATTGGACTGTACGAGATACTCGAGTTGTGATTTTGATCCTAAAAATGCATAATTCCAGAAAAACGACGCAGTAACATTGCCAATTCCCTCCTCAATGGTGCTAACAAACTCCATTTTCTTGTAAAGTCGAGCAGTCTGCTCATGAGTTGAATTCGCAAACCAAAGCTCCCAACCGCCCCGGTCTACACACGAATTTTAAACATTATTCAAAAAAAAACTGTTGAAATTTGTAACCTAAAGTAGCGACTCTGAAGAACATTCCAAGCAGATCATCAACAGAATCGACTGTATCTGGAAAAGCTGGAAGAGTTACGAAAGCGATAATTGATCCTGTGTAGCATGCTGTTATGATAATAGTAAAAATCCAATAAAATCCAATTAGAAGACGGGTGGATGTTTTTTCCGTGTTGCTCCAAGAGAATTTTCCGCTGAAGCTTAAACTGTTGGTGAACGTGCCAAAGACGTACCAAAACATATTTTCAATTTCCGACCAGTTTCCGATCAAATGGCTTAAGGATAATCGGTCAGTGTATGCTAAAGGGAAAATTCCCAGAAGGTAGATAGCGGTGAGGAAAACCCAAACGGGCCATTGAAAAGGACCCATTATGGCGCGATATCTGAGAAAAATTATTATTTATAATACAAATATTCAAATCTCTGAAAAACAAGAATTTCTTCAAGCTGAAAACCTATAATTTATTTTTGTTATAATAACATTTAGTAGGTCTTCAATGCTAACAAACGAACTTTTTTTTTAAAAAAAAAGACAATAGCGTTGCAACCATTTTAAGTTTGTTATTTCTCAAGGTGCCTCTGCGACTACAACACTTTTATATATTCCTGTCGCGGACTAAAATTCGAGCTCCAAAAACGTTCCCCCTCTTTTCTACGCTACTGTTTTAGTATGAAGATATTTTTCATACTAAAACAGTAGCATAAAAAAGAAGTGGTGAACATTTTAAAGGATTCAGTAAAAACATTAAAAATATATAATTGATGTCTTTAAAATACATAACATTTTTAGTTGGTAAGGTGAGGTCTGCGATTGTGTGGCGGCAATAGTAAACACCATTGAAAAAAATCCCGAAAAAAATATGAAAGGATTAACGTTACGTATTTTATGGACAGTTCCTAAACACATATTCACTTGGGCAGAGCTTTCGAAGCTAAGGTAATAAATGCTGCACAATCTCGACTGTGACCAATTGACATATCGATATCCTTTAATCTTTCATAGGTTGTATATGCGCCCGCCATTCCGATATCAGCTCGCTTCAATTGCACCTCTTCGCGTATAGCTTCACCAGACCTTAAAAAAAATTAATATTTTTTTAAAATGTTGGGTCTATAGTCTTTTTATTTTATATTTTATTTGACCCCATGCTCATAGCGTTTCTCGGCTCAATGATTTCAAATGAAAAATTCAAACGTTCAGACAATGCACTCATCAATCGAAACTCGACCCCTTCCCAAACAACTCCGGACATTCCTAAATTGTCCACGATTTTTGTCCGGAAAATATAAGGTGGCTGATTGACAGCAGCTATGAGGAAACGATGTCCTGAGAATCCTTTAGCAAATTTCGTCGGAAATAGATTTATGTGAGGGCGGGTGAGACCACCCTTAACCCAACTGGTCAGAACTATGGGACTGTTAGAGCCCAAACCATCTGCGTATAATCGATGGCTGTAGAGGACGTAAGGTCGTTCCTACCATTTGATAAAAGGATCATCACTTTATATTTTAGTCACAAGAATTTGAGGTTTGCCTACCTGTGTTGCTGCTACTGCCAGAGATTCGCCAATGACCAACAAGTTTATAATATCTGACGACAATGAAGATGAGAGAAAATCCCGTAATTTCCATTGCGTCGACCGGGCGACTAAAACCACTTTATTTCGAATCTGAGCCCCGATTATTTTTCGTGCCATCAACGGATCCGAGAGAAAAAGTATGTAACTCTTACAACTTATATCTGTGCCGCTCAACATCATTCTATTTAGCAGTCTGTAGTTTTCGTCAATTTTTCCATGGTAGAAGGATAATGGAAATGTCTAAGAAGTATTCAATTGGACGAAAATGCAATAATCAAAATTTCTCTATTCAAAATTACCTGAAATAAGTTCTGAAGAATGGATAATTCAGAGTCTTCGACAAATGTGTCGTAAAGGATATATGGATGGCAATTGTTGAAATATTCCAAAGCGATTTTATTCAAAAGTTTAATGAGTGAAATACTTTGATCGAAAAGACCAGTATCCGTGTCGAAATTCCTCGCCCAAATTTCAGCCCTTGTTTTAGGATGGCCCCGAAATGCCCCATCAGTGGACCGTTTCAACAAAGCGTGATGATCTTCAATGAGAAGTTCCTTCCTTATTCCAAATCTTTCAGCCAATCCATATTCTGTACACAAATGACACTCTATTGTGCCTTCAACACTTTTTCTAAGTGAGAAAAGCACGAATAGCAAAAACTTTATTAATTCCACCCTCATCGAGTAGTGACTTTTGCCCAATGACCAGAAATTTTTCGACCAAAAACTTCTTCAGTAAGTTACAATTGTTCGAATATGATTAGATTGACCCGACTATTGGTTTATTCAAGGAGGTTATTTTCATTATTAGAACACCTGGCCGAAGTTATTATATTAGACGTTATAAACTACATTAAAAATAGATTTCTTGCCAAGTTTTTAAGGACTTTTCAGTTTTAGTATATCCACAGTAACGAATCAGATGAAAATTATCACTAAAATTTGGTACGGATTTTTAATCTTTACTTTCTTAAACGTAGTATAATAAAGTGTTGTATTTATAAAAAATTTAGACGCAGCTCTAGAAAAGAGCAAAAATGTAGGAACATTCATTTTTAGGCAAAATTAAGAGGTCAAAATTTTTTATGAATACAACACTTTATTATATTACGCATAAGAAAGTAAAGATTAAAAATCCGTACCAAATTTTAGTGAAGATTAATTTAATAATTTTCATCTGATTCGTTACTGTGGATATACTAAAACTGAAAAGTCCTTAAAAACTTGGCAAGAAATCTATTTTTAATGTAGTTTATAACGTCTAATATAATAACTTCGGCCAGGTGTTCTAATAATGAAAATGACCTCCTTGAATAAACCAATAGTCGGGTCAATCTAATCATATTCGAACAATTGTAACTTACTGAAGAAGTTTTTGGTCGAAAAATTTCTGGTCATTGGGCAAAAGTCACTACTCGATGAGGGTGGAATTAATAAAGTTTTTGCTATTCGTGCTTTTCTCACTTAGAAAAAGTGTTGAAGGCACAATAGAGTGTCATTTGTGTACAGAATATGGATTGGCTGAAAGATTTGGAATAAGGAAGGAACTTCTCATTGAAGATCATCACGCTTTGTTGAAACGGTCCACTGATGGGGCATTTCGGGGCCATCCTAAAACAAGGGCTGAAATTTGGACACGGATACTGGTCTTTTCGATCAAAGTATTTTACTCATTAAACTTTTGAATAAAATCGCTTTGGAATATTTCAACAATTGCCATCCATATATCCTTTACGACACATTTGTCGAAGACTCTGAATTATCCATTCTTCAGAACTTATTTCAGGTAATTTTGAATAGAGAAATTTTGATTATTGCATTTTCGTCCAATTGAATACTTCTTAGACATTTCCATTATCCTTCTACCATGGAAAAATTGACGAAAACTACAGACTGCTAAATAGAATGATGTTGAGCGGCACAGATATAAGTTGTAAGAGTTACATACTTTTTCTCTCGGATCCGTTGATGGCACGAAAAATAATCGGGGCTCAGATTCGAAATAAAGTGGTTTTAGTCGCCCGGTCGACGCAATGGAAATTACGGGATTTTCTCTCATCTCCATTGTCGTCAGATATTATAAACTTGTTGGTCATTGGCGAATCTCTGGCAGTAGCAGCAACACAGGTAGGCAAACCTCAAATTCTTGTGACTAAAATATAAAGTGATGATCCTTTTATCAAATGGTAGGAACGACCTTACGTCCTCTACAGCCATCGATTATACGCAGATGGTTTGGGCTCTAACAGTCCCATAGTTCTGACCAGTTGGGTTAAGGGTGGTCTCACCCGCCCTCACATAAATCTATTTCCGACGAAATTTGCTAAAGGATTCTCAGGACATCGTTTCCTCATAGCTGCTGTCAATCAGCCACCTTATATTTTCCGGACAAAAATCGTGGACAATTTAGGAATGTCCGGAGTTGTTTGGGAAGGGGTCGAGTTTCGATTGATGAGTGCATTGTCTGAACGTTTGAATTTTTCATTTGAAATCATTGAGCCGAGAAACGCTATGAGCATGGGGTCAAATAAAATATAAAATAAAAAGACTATAGACCCAACATTTTAAAAAAATATTAATTTTTTTTAAGGTCTGGTGAAGCTATACGCGAAGAGGTGCAATTGAAGCGAGCTGATATCGGAATGGCGGGCGCATATACAACCTATGAAAGATTAAAGGATATCGATATGTCAATTGGTCACAGTCGAGATTGTGCAGCATTTATTACCTTAGCTTCGAAAGCTCTGCCCAAGTGAATATGTGTTTAGGAACTGTCCATAAAATACGTAATGTTAATCCTTTCATATTTTTTTCGGGATTTTTCTCAATGGTGTTTACTATTGCCGCCACACAATCGCAGACCTCACCTTACCAACTAAAAATGTTATGTATTTTAAAGACATCAATTATATATTTTTAATGTTTTTACTGAATCCTTTAAAATGTTCACCACTTCTTTTTTATGCTACTGTTTTAGTATGAAAAACATCTTCATACTAAAACAGTAGCGTAGAAAAGAGGGGGAACGTTTTTGGAGCTCGAATTTTAGTCCGCGACAGGAATATTAAAAGTGTTGTAGTCGCAGAGGCACCGGAAAAAATCAAAAGAAAAATCTTCGCTATGGGCGACATGAAAAATTTCGACATCTTAATGCCCGAAAAACATTTCTCTAGCACTCCTGAGTCGATCCGAGGATTGTTACAAAATTGTCTTTTTGTCTGTCAGGCTATGTACAAAATTTCTCAAAAACTATTAGAGCTAAAGCTATGAAACTTTATAGGAATGTTTGGTCCTGGAATGATATGAACTTTTGGTGGAAATTCGTCGGCAGTAACCAAAATGGCGCCAAAAAAGTTAATATTCGCTTGATTGCCAATTTGAGAACACAATAACTTTCGAATGGAGTAAGAGAGAAAATTGAAATTTTGCAAAATAAGACTACTTTTTCTCTCCTAATAAATAAAGCGGTTTTTGGGATTTTCTGAAGAACATTTTATATTGAAAAGGTTCTAAAATCCAAAATGATCCATACTTTGAATTACAATTGGAAATTCAAAATGATTTGATTCGGAAAACTGATTTTTATGGTAAAAATCATATATAAACGTATTGGAAATGCATAAAATCTTGCTCAAAGTTAATAAACTCAATACATATTAAAAAAAATATACGAAAATATAAAGTGAAGAAAAGAAAAGCTTCCTTTCCATAAAACCATCAGGCAACAGTTTTATTGGAGGGTTTTCCCTATCTTGAACATATTTTTTAACACTACTTGACTCTAATCGAATCCTTTTCGAAACCTTCCTATTTTTAATGTCACATATCTGTCCAACAACATTTTTTCCATATACTGAACTATTGTTCACGAATTGAGGGGTTTTTCGGCCTCAACAGTAGGTCAGAAATTGAATCGTTTCAGACCCGAGGTTATACCGTTTTTTGTGAATAGGTACACTATTGTGAAACAAAATAAGATATAAGTGTTCAGCGTATTTAAGCCAGAAAACTGTCTAAGCCCAACATATCATTTTTTTATCATACTACATACTACATACTACAATCATACTAATATATAAAAATGAGTTGGTGTCTGTCTGTCTGTCTGTTCCTCTTTCACGCAAAAACGGCTGAACCGATTGACTTGAAATTTGGCATGAGTGTCTGTGGTAGTTCTGGTTCCAACATAGGCATACGGAAAAGTAGCGCGAGGGGTGGGGGGAGTAAGGGGAGGGGGTAAAGTGATTTCGAAACTTAGTTTTTGCGCTATGTTACTCTTTCGCGGGGAAACTACTGAACCGATTGGCCTGAAATTTAACATAGATGTTCGTCGGGGGTCCAGCCCCAACATAGACCCATTGAAAAGTAGCCCGAGAGGTGGGGGAGTAAGGGAAGGGAGTAAAGTGATCTCGAAACTTAGCTCTTCCTCTATGTTACCCTTTCGCGAGGAAACTACCGAGCCGATTGGTCTGAAATTTAGCTCCAACATAGACCATCAATAAAAATGATATGCGCGGTTCTTAGAACACGATTCTGAAGTTATTTTTTCTGAGCCAAGTTCACCCCAGCCGAATAACCCATAAACGGGAAAGGCAATTTCAGTTTTCGGAAAACTTTTCCCACTCCAGAACACAATTTTTCTTTCCGATGTTCTTATCTCTAAAATACGCATTAATAATATTCTAAACAAAATATATCCACTTTAAATGTTAAAAAAAATACCGAGAGTTTTTTTTAACCCTTTCCTGCATGAATTTTTCTACTTGGCAGGAAATTTGGATTCCAAAGCAAAATCACATTCTTATTTTGGAAAAAACACTTGAAAAAATCGGGCATCAAAATTATATAAAATTTAATGAATTCTCCCATTTATCATCCATTCTAAATTACGGAATAACGGTAGTTTTCGTGTGGTAAATATAAAACTTACGGTTTATTTATCTTTTTTTTTTGTTACTACAAAATATCCAAAAGTAAAAATTTCACTAGTTTACCTTTATTATAGTAAAAACGAGCAAAACACAAAAATCATTAAAAATTTAAAACTAACTCCAAATGGAGTATCTGAATTTTTTTCCTTGAAAACTCTTGCTTTTATTGAAGATAATTTCTTCGGATTTTTTTTTTGTGAATTCACAGATTTACTGTTTATTTAGATCATTCCGTGATTCTGCCAACAAGAGAGGAATGGAATCGGAACAGTCAAATGGTCCCTCTCACAAGCAACTGCTGGTTTACTGATGGATCACTCAGAAATGAGGTGGCGGGTGCGGGTGTCTTTCATCCTAGACCCGCATACGATAATATTACTGAAACTATCCCTCTGGGGAAAAATGTTACTGTGTTTCAAGCTGAAATAGTAGCAATTTCCACTTGCGCAATGCTAATTTGTAACAACAATCCCATAGGCGAAGAGATCAACATATTCTCTGACAGTCAAGCGGCATTAATGGCGTTGAACTCCGTAGAGATGAAATCAAAACTTGTTGAAGAATGCTTCCTTAACCTTCAAAGGATTTCATGTAACAATACTGTATCCCTTATATGGGTCCCAGGACACAGCAACATCCAAGGCAATGAAGAAGCAGACAAATTAGCAAGACAGGGTGCTGATATCCTACCTGTAGGACCTGCTCCTTCGCTGCTAATCTCAGTAGCAACAATCAAAGCAATGATACATATATACAGCAGACAGCAACACAAGACGAGGTGGGCTAATGAAACTGTTGGACGACAAGCTAAAAAGTTTGGCTGTGAACCTAATCCAACCACGGCCAAAAAAGTACTAGGTCTGGGGAGAACTGGTATTGGACCGCTGGTCAGCGTACTAACGGGTCACAGTAAACTCAACTACCACCTTCACAACATCAGGCTTTCGAGCGACCCTTCTTGCAACCTATGCGACGCAGAGGAAGAAACTGCAGAACACTATCTCTGCTTGTGTCCTTTCTTCCAAAACCGCAGACTAAACACCTTTGGCAGCCGCTTCTTAAAACCACTGGACATCGGTAAGATCCCTCCGAATAAAATTTACAGCTTCATTAGTGGATCCAGAAGATTCTTGCATGCGTAAGCTAGTAATAGCCAGATTTCTACAACAAAGCACAATGGACCCAACTGATGGTCTAAGTGCTTTTAGGGGCTGAGTATATCGGCTCCATTCATATTATCTATCTAGATCATTCCGTGTATAAATGGTTTTTACAGCCTCCCAATTTTTCTAAAACGATTATTTAAATAAGCATATCATATATGATATACGATGCAGTAAAGGGTTAAATATTAAGGGTAAATGAACTGCCAAAATTTTTATGTAACGGAAATTTCGGTAAATTTTGCTATTAAGCTGCAGTAATAAGAAATTTTATTTTGTGCAATTTTCTCCCCCCTTTCCCCCATTTCATAACCGTTGTCAGGATGCGCTAGTGTGTGCAAGTAACACCAATATACACTGAAAATGATTCGCAATTAAAATTTTTCTTCATCATGCATCAGGTGCAAAAAGCTTTAAGCTCTCGGAGATTGAGTATACTATTTTTCGTGGCCATCTTTGTTTTAGAGATTGACTCCTCGCATTTGCAGTTTATCTGAAATTTATAAACACAGCTCCAAATAAAACAATGTCGCGATTATTTTTACAAAATATATTTATTCGTTCATCAGTAAGTTTTTGTTACACACATTTTTCTTATAATTTGTCTCATTTCAAAATACACACACTCACTTTTTGGAACAATTTTTTTGAAAATCTCCTAGGATTCAACCAATTATTTTCTGAATATTTTTTTTACAACTTTTCCAACAAAAAATTTTTTTTAAAAGATATATTTATACATATTCATAATATAAGCATATAATACTTTATTTTAATTGCTTGGCTCTACCCATTTTTTCATAAAATTACATTACATAATTTAGCTTCATTTTTTACTTAAAAACTATGGGTATAAAAATCTAACTAAGTGATATAATTATGTTGTACAAGAAGTAGTCAAAGAGCATAATTAAAAATGAAAATATTAAAAATTACAAAGAAATCAAATTAAATATTTAATATCATTTAATGTTAGTGAAAGAACGATCGAAAAAAAATTTCCTTCAATTTCGAAATTTTTAAAGAAATAGAAAAAACGTTTTTTTTTTTCAAAAAAAGTAGTGGAATGTTTATGGTAGATATGGAGAGTTTCTATGATAATAAAATGAATTAAAATTAAAACAAAAAGTGTTAAAATGTATTTCTACCTTACAGCTCTGTCAAAAAGGTATGCAAAGCATCATAATGGGTTCGCATTTAATTAGAATTTTAAGAGAAATTTAATAGGAAATGACTCATTTTGTAAAAAAAAAGTATTTATTATGAATTGGATGTTTTTTTTTTTGATGTTCTGGACACCTTATTGACAGAGTTAATAATCGTTTAATAATAGTAAAAAAAAATTTGGAATTTAATAATTAAGAAAACGTATTATTTTAGTAGTAAATTTAACAGAAATATGCTATAATTTGTGAACTTGGGAGTATTTGCTTTATACACCTAATACTTTATTTTAGAAACGATATTTTACACCAAAATTATAATAATTTCATTCTTTATTTTTGCAGCCAATTGTTGAGAATTTCTAAAACAAAAATTAAGATAAGATGTTGAAATTACGAAGAATTAATTCATTTCAAATTGGATTTCTACTGAATGGCACCTGGACGTTTTAGACAAAATATTTTAAATACATTTTACCTGTATATTTTCTTTTTGTATTGGTAACTTTAAACAATGCGAAATGAGCATTAAATTTTGCGTTTATAACATTTTTATTTAAACATTTGGTACATCAACAAATTTGCTGCAATATCCCCATCTCATATTTACACCAATTGCGATAAAAATTTCTTATCTCGTATCAAAAATTCTTGCTCCTATTTACTATCACAAATAAGATATAATCTAAATATTAAAACTATGATAAAATCATACAGTAAACATACTAAAATCTAAAAAAAAAATTAAATAATTATTTCTTGCATAGAACTAGTAAATAATACACAAATACAAAATATACAGATGCAAATACAATAAAAAAAATCAATAAATAATTAAAACCAATTTATGAATGGATGTTCGCTCAATTTTGATTAATTATTGAAGTTTTCTGGTCAAAAAATATCTAAAATTATAATAATAAAAACGCAAAAATAAAAAAAAAATCAACTTAAGTGAGTGTGAGTGCATATTTGAAGTGTTAAGAAAAATTCCCAAGTTGAGTGTGTACAAATTCTTTTTTCACGTCTCTTCATGTGGCGTATCCTTTTCGATGTTCTTTCAGGTTGTTTTTTTTTTAGATTTTTTTCATTTTATTTAAAATGGTTGTAGATTTGTAATTTGTTGATTTTGTTAAATTAGATAAATATTAATTAGATATTAAGTTAATAATATTAATCCTCAATATCGTTGTCTATACGTGACGAACGTATGCCTGTTTTACCGGTCCACGGATAAATGTCAGGACATGGTTGACACGTTCGCATATATCTTACACCGGACTTATGCCACAGATTACACACCTTAGGATTATTGCAACGTTTTGGTCGATCCTGGAATTTTTATAAAGAAAAAAATAATAATTCTTTTGCTAATAGTTTGACAAAGTTTTATTATTTAAAAATCAATCTTACCGAATAGTCACATTGGAATGGCTGAAATTGATTCATTCTGGAAATCGGCGTCGGGTCTCGCACCCACTGAATCGCCTGCCAATTGGTCACAATCCAAACATCTTTCATTGCGTTTATTGTGTCCAGGAAGGTGATGAAACCTTCTTTGTGATGTGGTTGTGTGAACCATGCTGCATGGTAGAAAAGCCCAAATGGTGCTCTTGAAAATTGAAAACAATAATATTAGAATATAGTAGGCATATATTTTACAAAAAATATTTCTTCCATTAACCCACCTGCTGGTAGTGTAATGTCTCTCGAAATTCTTCATAAGCATTTTAAATACGCCATCGGATTCGCCAGGATTTGAGCATGCGTCACCCATAGAACATCTTCCACCATTCAAATCCTGCCACATAACCATAGGAACCTCCCAGACTCCAGGATAACTCTTCGTAGGACACGGCGGAATCATGCAGTCATGGAAGATTTTATAATCAAGCGTGTATGGCCAACTTGGCGGGCGATTTTCATAAACAGGCATCGATGAATCGTATGTAAAGTTGGAATCGTACAACATTTTGAACATCTTATTACCTCCAATCGAGAGGAATGGAGCTCTCATGCCTCGTACATCAGCTAATTTAACTCCACCATAGGCAGACAAAATCTCACGTTGTCCAGCAACTTCGCGAGTCCATTTCTTTTGCGAAAATTGTTCGCCGAAGCTATGACTATGGGGGAAATATAAATTTTTGTTTTACAAGACCTATCGTTAAAGTGTTCTAATATGCGTGTCGATCAGCTATGGCCAAATATACGCCCGTAAGTAGGCACCTCTTCGACCCAAAAACACTTGAATTTTGCCATAGCTGATTGAGAGGTGTTATTTTAAAATGCGGTTAATTGTTATAAGCTGAATGGTATTTTTGTTAGCCAATTCTTTGTGTTAAACGTTTTTGATGTTTATTAATGTAAATATGTAGCATAAGCATGCAGTGTATTTTTGTTTCCGTGTATGTGTGCAGATTGTTTTCTTTTATGTATATGCTTGCAAATTTTTGAGATTACTCAGTTTTTATTTACGAATTCTAATTTCCACAAATTGTTGTTATTTAGGGGGAATTTTGGTGTGTCAAGTGTATTTTGGAAGCAATTGCACACGTTGCTGCTTATTGTTGGTCCCGATTTAAGAAGGGATTTGACAAATAAGTCTTCACGATCTGAAGTTAAGTTCACTGTGTCTCAATCTCCGATATAAAATTCGACTAACTACATTTTTTTTTAAATTAATTCAAATTTTTTTGTTTATTTTGTATAATTTTATCTACTGCTAATTACGTGTTTATTTTATTTTTTTCTCATTTTTTTTTTTTTTTGCTTTTAATTTACTTACGAAACAGTATGGGATGCCATTTCATGTCCATCTGAGTATAAATTTTGTACTTGACTATAATCCGTCCATTCGTGTGAAACGTAAAATGTCGCAGTGATCGGGCATCCATTTGGATTGACGCGTCCTTTCTCAAACAGATCAGCGTATAATTGCTTATTTAGATCGTTGACGGAATCATCAAATGTCAAAAGGACTATTTGTGGGATACTTTCCACAGGAAGTTCACCTGTTACTACCACGATGATAATGATGATGATGGTAGACAGCGGCCCAAACAATATTATTTATTATTTATTTAATCATAAGACATGGCAACACACAACAGAGGCATGATTTTGATGTAGTTTTTTTTTCATTTTTTTTTTTTGAATATGTTTTTTTTATATTTAACATCGTACAGACACCAGACCACACATGAGCACCACATTTATGGTAGTAATGCATTATAGAGTCGGATGCGAAATCAATTTTTATGATTTAAATATGAAAAAAGAAATATAAATAAATTAGAAACCATTATAAAACAATTAATAACAATAAAATAGATAATCCCCAGAAAATATCTATAATCAAACAAATTTACTATTAACGAAATATAAGCATTAACTTTATGCTAATATTTAGTTAAAATAATTTCTTTTCAAATATTCTTGGGGAAAAAATAATAAAATGTTAAAAAAAAAATATGCATAAAAAGGAGGTAGCATAAAAGACATGATCAGCTGATGATAAGAAGCATATTTTGTAATATTCGGTTCCCAATCTCAGTTCTCGTGCAAATAAGATCTTAGGTTTTAAGATTAGAAGCAGCTTCTCCAAACTCTTAAATACACTTACGAAACTGTATGCGAAGCCATTTCATGTCCATCGGCGTATAAATTTTGAATTTTGCTATAATCCGTCCATTCGTGCGAAACATAAAATGTTGCAGATATTGGACATCCATTTGGATTTTTTCGTCCATTTTGGAATAATTCAATATAGTATTCCTCATTTAATTCACTCACAGCATCATCAAATGTCATCAGCACGATTTGCGGTGTGTCATTACGGGCTAAACCTCCTATAGGATTCATGATAATTTTTTCCGATATTGTATAGATTATGATTTTTTTTTTAAATTATAAAAGGGCTGTGGGTTTTGTATAGAAGTTTTGATTTTGGTTTTAGCATATTTACAAAAAATTGTAAAATTGATAACGAAATGCAACATGGATAATATCTAAATGAATAGAACTACAGTGGTACCTCCGTATAAAGAAATTTTTATATAAAGAGTGATCGAATAAAACAAAAAGAACGTACATTTTAACAGCAACAAATGATTTATAATTTATAACAACACAAAAAATCAAAGTTTAAATAAAATCAAGGATGCATTCATCAGGGATGACTGCGAATTGAGCTAAGCAAATTTTTAGGGGCAAGATAAAACAGTCATTTTGAATACTTTGAAAAACTTCGTTATATGGGGAGCAAAAGTCGAACAAATGGAAATGTATTTTTAAGTACATATATATTTTACATATCTTTGAAAGTTCATCATATAATAAGATTTTTTCTTGATCAATAAATATGTTCTCCCATTTGAGGATAGCACATGAAAAGGATATGTTTTCCCATTTGAGGATAAGATATGATGAAAAAAACCTTTAATCACTTAAAAATTAATTCATTTAAGTATACAGAAAAATATTTCTTGTTTAAAACTCCATTGTAGCATTTCTCAAGATTTTAAAATTTAAAACACGAATTAGATCACTGCCACATTTCGCCGAAACAAAATATTTAAAAAAAATTGTTGCAGAAAGATCGAAACCGAAAGTAGTTCGGTTTTGATTCAAGGGTGAATTAGATTTCTGGTTTTTGGTTCATGTTCAATGGTTTTCGCGTTTCCTAATCATGTAAGTTAAATTTTTTGAGATATAGGGCACATAAACGGTGTTTGGGGTACTAGATTACTGTAAAAAAAAGTCCCACACTCTAAATTTCGTTGATAGAAAATAATAAAAAAATATCAACCCTAAATTTTAAAATATGAACCGAATCCAAAAAAATCAAAAAAAAAATTAATAACATGTGTTTTAAAAACTGGTTTGGTTTTGTTCGGTTCAATTATCTTTTTTCAGAGTGGTTCAGTTTGTGTGTTTTTTTTTCAATTTTTAAGAAAAACTGGTTTGCAAAGAAAAAAATTTTCCTGAGATTTTGCTTTTTTTTTAAAATCGTCAAATCGACGCTTCCGTGCAAGACTGTCGTAACTCGACTTACGAAATACGAGAGTGATTGACACTACCAGAATCTTCAGATAAAAATACACCTACACAAAAAATTTCATAACGGTATCATAATTTTTAGTAAAGTTATTTGACTTTAAGATTTTTTGACAAAATTCATATTTCTCCAAACAAGAATATCGTAAGTTGACTTACAACATATCACTTTTGGAGATTTTTCAATAGCTAGACATTGTAAGTAGTAGTTACGATGTTACTGAAGCTTGCATTTTCCAATTTCAAATGTTGTAACTCGACTTACGATACAACTAAAAACAAAAATGCCTCCTATTAATGTCGTAACTACACTGACGACATACTAGTTGAAATATCTCATGAAATTACTTAATATATTTCCTCCAATTGTTTATGGAGCTTTAATTTATTTTACTTTTTAGAAAAAAACCTAAAAATCCAATATTTCTAAAGTATTTTTAATGTTATGTCAATTTTCTGTAACATGGTATTTTTCGACTTATGGTAGTCCTACACGGAGGCGTCGAAATAAAGAAAAAACTGCAAAATATCTCAACAACAAAACAAGATTCTTACCCGGTGTATCCTTTCCACCACAGTAGCAATCTGGAAGAAGGCAAACATCCTTTCGACATTTGGCTGCTGTTTTATCAGGAGTTGGCTGTGGATAAAGTGGCTCTGGTCGAGATGGTGGATTTTTGTAGATATCAACAAATTCTGATGCCTTAGAAACAATTGATCCAGATGGCTTTAATGTTGGTCGTGATCGCCTTAAGATTAAAATTTCATGAAAAAAATTAATTGAGAGATTGAAAATAAGAATTAATATTTATTTTCTTTGGTAGAGTTTCAGGGAAAATTACATAAAAAACTGCAAAAAAATAAAATTTGTCCCCTTAAAAATCCAACGTCAATTTATGTAAGTATAAATGAGGCGTTAAAAGCTAGAGTGGACCAACCCACATAATCGAGTTTTTGAAGCTTTTCCACTTTTGTACTATTATTTACTGCAAATTTTTGGAAAAAAAATTTGTGTGGACTTTATTACTCAATGTTGAAATGTTCTTTTGTGCATCCAAACACTTTTATCTAGAAACTCATTCGCAATAGTGATTCAAACACAAAAAAAATCACGATTTCGACATGTGGGCTGGGCCACTCTAGCTTTTAACGCCTCAAATATAAATGGTAAGGCCCATTGAGTTTAGGTATTGTTATGATATTATCATATGATATTATCATAACAATATTTTCTTATTTAGATTGAAACATTTTTTTAAAAACTTAAAAAAAATTTAAGTATTCCTAATTTCTTTAAAAGACGACTAAAAAAAGGTCTAAAAAGAGGGCAAAATATAAAATCTTGAAAAAATATGTCAAACATTTTTTTTCGGTGAGAAAACATGTCCTCCAAAAAGAGGACCTACACGGAAAAAAATATACATAGGGATATTACCCAAGGCGTCTTTGGTAAATGAGTTTTGTATGAAATTTTGGTTATCTAATTTTTTTTGGTTAAATTATCGAAAAAATTGGTTGAAATACCTGCGTAAAAAATTTGGTAAAATAACTAAAAAACATTGGTAGATTCATCCAAGATTTTGTGCAAACTATTTCCCAAAATTTACCCAAGGCCAGGGTTATAATGAACAGTGCCTTAGGTAAATTATGTTTGGATGCCTGCAGCAGGTAATTAGACTACTAGTAGAACTGCGCCACACTTGTGCATGACGAAAAAATGGCGACGATTTTGTTAGTCGATTCGTCAGTTCTAAAAACTCGATTTTAAAGCGATTCCAATAATTTTTCATAAAACTGATGCAAAAAATCAGTTTTGGGAAAGCATTTCTTAGTTTAGACATTAGTTGAAATGGTTTTTTGAAATATTTTTTATGCCCTGAAAAAAAGATTTCGATAATTTTTTCCCATTTTCGAAAAATACTAAACGCGAATAGTATTTTTTCGAGGTAACACAACAACATTCGTCGAGAGAATTCATTCGTTTGAAGTTTTTGTAAGAAAAATAATTCAAAATAAATTATTTTCATTTCGCATCATATTGGTCGTCATAAAACATTTCCTCCATACGAATATTCAATATAGAAACTATCAGAAACAAATACGCATCTCTTAATTTTTAAAGTCATCACACTAAAACAATTTCCGCTCATTAGTTACATATATTAAATTCTATGAACACACACTAAGCAAGAAACAGAAAGAGATTCCATATCAACAAGAGAGATTTGTTTTATGGGTTAAATTACAAAACCCTTGGTTATTTTGCCAAATCTCATTTTATACCAAAGAATTTTGGGTAAAACACCAAAAATCTTGGTAGGCTGGAAATAAACCAAGATCTTGGGTAAACTATACCAGGATTTTGGTTATTTTCACCTAAGTTTTTCTTTGCGTGTACTAGCAGTCAAGAATTTTCACCTAAAAAACTTTTTTGCTTGAACTATTCCTTCGTTACAATCGAGTTTTTTGTTAAACTTATTCATTTCATGGAACATTTTAAATTCAACAGAGGTTAGAATTCAAGTTTACCTTAACATGAAACTAGATAGATTGTAAATATTTTGAATCGATCTTCATATCGGCCCCTTAAGCACTTAGTGCGTCAAAGTTTGAACCCAAGAAACAATTTGTAACCATGGTTACAAAAAAAACCTTCAATTTAGGTTACATTTTGGTTACATTTTAGATGGTTTCCGAATAAACCCGCCAAAAACGGTTATTTTGAAACCAGCTTCTAAATAGGGTTTCTGAAACGTTTCTGAAAGGTTACAGAAACCAAATGTGAAACTTTTGAGCTTTGTTACCATGGTTTCAAATACGTTTCTTAACCGGAATGTAACCTCAAATTGTTACTTGGGAAACTACAAGTAGGGGAAACTGGGATATTCTGGACCACGGCGAATTGCGGACCAGCGTCATTTTGTTTCCCCTAGTAGTGGTTGGTAGCTGCAAATAACTGTAATCAGTTTGCCTCATGTTAAGCTAATTTTCCTAACAGTACTCGACTTGTGTATACGCACTATCACCTCGCTTCGATAGCAAATAGAAAAGTGATACTTCGAAATTTTTTTTTTCACTTTGTGTTTCGCTTAAATTTAACCACATTTTTCGAGAATCAACTCAAGTAAATATATTGATAATATTCTCGGAGCCTTAAGCATTCGACACTGACAAGAAATTTTGAAGTAAGTTTGCATTGTGTTACTAATAGCTGCCATATTGTAAAAAAGAGCATTCGGGGAATTGTGGACCACTTTTGTCGGGGAATTATGGACCACTCAGTTCTTGACATTTGACAAGCAAACTTCGTGTATTTGATGCATATAAGTGTTTTTTCATGCAAAAACACAGCATTAGATTTTCGGCAATCATACTAATCCATATATACAAATGAGTTGGTGTCTGTCTGTCTGTCTGTCTGTTCCTCTTTCACGCAAAAACGGCTGAACCGATTGACTTGAAATTTTGCATGAGTATCTGTGGTAGTTCTAGTTCCAACATAGGCGTACGGAAAAGTAGCGCGAGGGGTGGAGGGAGCAAGGGGAGGGGGTACAATGATTTCGAAACTTAGTTTTTGCGCTATGTTACTCTTTCGCGGGGAAACTACTGAACCGATTGGCCTGAAATTTGGCATAGATGTTCGTCGGGGGTCCAGCCCCAACATAGACCCATTAAAAAGTTTTTAAGTCTTTCCGGTTTTCTTCGTATTCTAAAATTTAGGCAAAAAGCTTAACCCGGCAACGACGGGTATACAAGCTAGTTTCTAAATCGGCCGTTTTGACATCGCCAGAGGATGTAAATGACCTTCGTGAGAAGGCTGATATGAAGCGAAAGAGATTGGAGAGAAAAGGTGATAAACCATAATCGAAAAAGCAAAAAGATCGTGTCAAATCGAAGACATCACAGAAGAAACAACCATCTTTAACCTATTGTGAGGTGGAAGAATACATCGATTTCTGCATAATTTGTAAGAAAAATATGCCAAAAAAATGAACCGCCGAAATACCATCCATTGCAACGTGTGCGATCGAGGTGTACACTTGAAATGCGCCGAAATGACTGCCAGTTACTGGACTTGCAAACATTGCATTTCGCACTGATTTTCATTATAATTTTTCACTTAATTTCACTTTAATAAATATATGAATTAAAAAAAAGGTTTTTCTATCACATTTTTCCATTTTTAATCGATTTACAAAGTGGTCCACAATACCCCGAGATTTTTCAAAATCGCAAAAACGCCATTTTTGCGCCAACTGATAAAACTTGTATAATTTAATACAATTTGACCGAACTGCTGTGACCCAAAGAGAGGTTATTTATCGTACTACAAATTCAAGCTTTGAAATTTTCAGAAAAAGTTATTTTTTTGCGAGTTTTTAGCCAAAATGAAAATGCGGTCCAGAATACCCCAGTCTCCCCTACATAATACTGTGCAAAGTCAATTCATGCCTGCATAGAAGAAGTAAAATAAAAAAAACGGTTTTTTTAGAAAAACCAGCTTGTGCCAAAAAAAAGCCCAAGAAGTTCAAATAAAAGAGTTGTTAAGGATCACCTGTGAAAGAGATTTCAACGTTGATTCTGAATTTCAGCCATATTTACCTGTTGGTTCAAGAATTTAATCTACCAACATTTCTCAACATTTTATCTTTTGTATAAATTTTTTTCGCTCGACGAGATTTTTTGAAAACCCTTGGTACCCAACCAAAATTTCACGAGTGATTGGTTTAAAACCCCTATGCAATCATTGAAAATGCAAATTGTACAAAAAACGAGTGATTTTTGAAAATCTGCTTAAAATAAATACTAATTAAACCATTTTTATACAAAAAAAAACACTTACGGTGGATGTGTCCCACGATTAACTGAGGCAGTTGATGGCTGTTCACGATCACCATTCGTGCTGTAATGTGATCCCCCACGATTCCTGGTGTTAGTTCTGTTAAAAAGATTTATGAAGAATATTTGTGGAAATTTAGATTTAGAAGAAAAAATAGAAATAATCGATTAAAGATTTGTTTATCCAACGTATTTTTCAACATTTTGTGAGATAAAATTTGTTGGAGTTAACAAAAATATTAAAGCAGTTTATAAAAACTAGGTATAAATATTATAGTTTAGTAAAAAAAAGTAACAAATACTCTAAAGCAAAAGCAATGAAACAAAGGTTAAGATAAAGTCTAGAACCAAAACACATAAAACAATTATATGATAACATTACGAGTATATGCAGTTCACCCATATTTTTTTTTAATCACTGATAATCCAGTAACTATATTTCAACTAAATTAAAATGATCCTCAAAACAGATTTGTTTGTCCAATTAGATAAATATGTGGAGAAATATAGTAGAAAATAAGAAAAAAGAGAGGAATAGATTGTAATGATAGAAAGGAAGAAAAGGATAGGAGTGACATAAAAGTTTCGTAAAAGTTTCATGTTCTCAAACGCGTTTTTTTTTCTTTATTTTGAAAAGTAATTTCCTTTGGTTATAAATTGGAAATTTAAAAAGCTTCTAAAAATATAAATATAAACCAGTAGAATTATTAAAATAAATAAAATAAAGGCGGTTCTTCTATTGATTTAGTTTTAGTAAGTTTTTGTTGGTGTGAACTAAACGCGATTCGCAAGTAGGTGCAAAAGAAATTAGAAGAATAAAATTTTAAATTTTTTTCTGTAAAATTAAATTTTAACAACTAATACATTGAAATTTAATAATTTTTTTTATTTTCTGTAGATGAATTTTTATGATTACTCAGCGTTAAATCAAAGCCCATTTCATGAGTGTATCATTAAAAATTGTTATTGTTATACGACGCGACGTGGGCAATGAAACCATAATTCCATTTGACATTTTTGTAGATTTAGGTTTACACTAAACTTGGTGTGAAAATTTTGTTTTGGTCGTAATTGCTTATATTTCTTACATCTTGATTACATTTGAACTGATTACTTTTATATTTATATTCATTTTGTGAAAAAATTTGTTTAACAATTATCATATCCCTTTTGGATATGTCTGTGAGTATTTTTTTTTTTGCTCTCTGAAAAATTGGAATTACTTTCGATTGAAACAATGAGGAATTTGAAAACTTTCTGATAGGAATCATCAAGTTTCGATTATATTAAAAATAAATATTCCAATATGAGATATAGCCCGAAATTAATAAAAGAAAAAATATAAAAAAAAATCATAGAAGTTAAGGTAATCAAATGAATAGCGAGTAATTAGTTCAAAATGTACATTTGAATTTAAAATTCTTCTAAAACTAAATAACAATTAACATATTTTGGAATTTTGTTTAAAACTCTTTTATTTTTTTTTAATTCTCACATATTTTCTTTATTAGTTATAATTCAAATTGAATTTTATTGAGATTTTATGATTCAAATTTTTCGCGCTCTTTAGAACATTTTGTTCAACGAAGATTTAAATAAACATAAAACTGAATTAATTTTATTATCCGTATTTGAATGCAATTTATTGTTTCAATCAGTGGTAAAACATTTGCATAGTCTTATGCTGGCTGCACACTCTCGGGAAAAGCAGGCGAATCAATGTTTAGCAAGTGACTCGGCAGATCTTAACCAATCCGATTCTATTATTGACCGGTTTTTGAAAAAAACTTTTAAAATTTTGTTCTTTTAACCCGTAAATTTTAAAAGCCCCGTTTACACTTGAAATTTATATTGGCTTTCTCCTCGAATTTTATTCAGAATTCGTTCCGCAAATTTTATTCATCAATCGCAGAATAAAAACCTAACAAAAGCTATAATTGCCAATCTGGCAATCATTGGAGACCCGTATGGTGATATTCGTATCAAAATTGGAACAGTTGTACCAAAATTCCAATTTGAAGTCAAACTTTCCAATATGATTTTTTTAAATTTATTCCAATCGGATTTTGATGTATGGGAGTTTTATGTAGAATCATAGTCTAAATAACATTTGTTCTTGCACTTTTAAGATGCACCGTTTTTGAGATATTCACAAAAAACGTTTTCGTTCGTATGGTACCCCCCCTAATGTGCCATTTGTGCCCATTAACGAACTTAGCCTCGCATTTTACGAAAAACGGATCTGTGCAAAATTTCAAGCTCAATCCGTGCGCTCGCAATCCGCGCCACAGACGGACAGACAGATGGACGGACATGCAAAAATTAATTATTTTTATCATTCTAAACACACTGGTGTAAATCATTTTTGTGTGTGATAAAGGGATCTTGCCGTTACAAACGGTAAGGCAAAGTTTATATACCGTTTGGTTTCACCATACGGGTATATAAAAATTCGAGTTCGGGAATCTTTAAGGAATAAATATCTGATTCTGATCTTCACCAAATAAAGTGTCAGGTAAAAACAGCTCAATACTGATATTAATATTGGTTACCGGCCCTGACAGAAATTAATTTATTTGATTAATTTTCTTGTTGACCGTTTTCTATGACTAGGTGTCACTTTATGGGTAAGCTGTTCGGTCGGTTAAAACTGTTAAAATATTGGGCTATTAAAAAATTTGCTAATTTTTTTTTAGATCCATTGATGAGTTTTCTAATCTTACCAAAAATAAATTACCTTCATAAAATTCTAGGAAAAGTTGCGATCTTTGAAAACAAAAAATCAAAAATCAAAATTAAGTTCTAAAAGAGTTAAGAGTTTTTCTTTGCAAATAAATTTTCATAAGGACGGCTTGTTTTTCTGGTGGAAATTCGCCTAGTTAACAACACATTCATATTTTTTTTATATTTTTTCAAAAATTTACTAGTGTTTTGTTTATTAAAAAACTGTTGTGCAATAAACAATATGTTAAAAAATAATTTCATTTAGAAATTTCCAAAATTATGCCATTAATGTAAACTACTTTTAAATAAAAATTCACACTGTCGATTATCGCATCAACAATATTTTTCATTTCGATTTATTGATAAATTTTTTTGTTCTTATTAATTTTTGAAGGACCAAGGACGACAACCGAAACTGACATAATTGCTTTTCAGGTTTCTACTTTTGGTTATACAAACATATAAAATAAACAGCTTGAAAAGATTCAGTTCTAATTTTAAAAAAAATCTAACTATTTTTCTCTTTATTATAGATGTTGACAATTACCCTTTTAAACGCAAAAAGTTAAAAAAAAAATTTGCTAAACACATTATTATTTAGAATAAAACCACTTAGGATTGGGTAAAATTTTTAGTTTTATTAGAATTTCACGTTTGTGTAAACACAGTCAAAAATTGGTTTTTAAACAGAAAAAAATTATATAATTTCGACTTCTTGAGCATTAAAAGGGAACGCCAAACGCTGATGTGTTTATTGTCAATGTGGCGGATTTTAAATTGCAAATAATTTCAAACATGCCACCTGAATGTTTAAGTGTTTATTGACAATCGAAACTAAACTATAATCATCTACACAATAATTAATTTCATAATAACACCAAATGACTTTTATGGTTAGAAAGACCAAAAAGAAAAAAATAAATAAATAAAGTTAGATATTTAAAAGCATTTACTAATCTAATAACAATTAAAAAACACTAATTTGCCCTAAAGCTTGTCAACTCTAATCTAGTGATAGTTTACTAAAAAGCGAAACAAATTTTTTGTTTAATTTTCGAACATGAATGCATGGAATAACAACCATTGGCCAAAATAAGATGGCATCTTATCTACAAAAATGTCAAATTTTATGTTTCTTTTCAAGTAAATATTTTTTTTTTGTCAATTTCAATGTGTCGGACACATTGCTGGCTTATTTTTAACTTTTTTGTGAATGAAAAAAAAAATTATAAAGCTTTTTTTGTAGTATGAAACTTAAAAAGCTTCAAAGATACCTCGAAGGGATTTCGTTGCATTTAGTGTTTGGTGTATTGTCTGCACATTTTGAAAAACCTGCGGTCGTTGCCTTGGTCCGGCTTGAAGCTGCGATTGATGTCTTGATGGCATTATTAACTCTTGAGGCGCGAGGTGGGAGCAACGTTTTTGGATAAGTCGTCGTCGAACGTTGTTGAGTTCGTAAAGTCGTACTTGTACGTGTCGTGTTCTGTACTGTTGGGAGAGGAGGCTCGGTTGTTGTTGTTGTACTCGTTGTCGTTGTCGATGTCGTGGTAGTGGTGGAAGAAGACGAAGTCGTCCTTGGTGTTGTACTGGTGGTTGTTGAAGTCGTTGTTGAAATCGGCGTTGTTGATGTTGAAGGTGTACTTGGAATAATCCGTTGGAAGGGAATCGTTGTCTCAGTTTCTTCCGTTGTGTCTTCGACCTCTTCCCGATCTGCAGTGTCCGGTTGCTCTTGGCGTTCCAGCGCCAAAATTATCTCTGACTCCGTCGGGATGTTAAACTCGGGCATCTCAACGGTCGCTCTAAATTTGTTCCTGGGGGTTTGTTCTTCTAATGGAATTGCTTGCAAAGTTTCTGCCAGTATACGCTCCGTTGAAAGATGACGATACCTGGCAAAGTACTGTGCTGGGCGATCCGTAATTTCAACAACCCGCTGTTCTGTTGAAGAGCTTGTATAATCGTCTGATTCATCCCCTTCCAGAGATCGACTTCCCACCAAAATCTCTTCAGTCTCCGATTGCTGTTCGTCAGGTCGAGTGAATTCCGTGGTACTACGGATAGGGGTGGTCGCATCAGGAGTAGAATACCTGGGTTGAACTTCGGATTGTTCACTTTTATAGGACGAAAAATCAAAACGGGGTTTCGCTCCCACCGGCTGAACGCGAGTTACATAATTCTTGGGCGAAGTTGTTGGTCGAGTCCTGATGACTTTTCTCCTGGTTGGAGTTCCCTGTTTCGTTGAAGTGTCATAGCTCAGTGTAGAGAATTTGTACTTGGGCGAATAGGTCGTTGGCTCGTCGCCGAATAAAGAGTTCTCCGTGTAAGCGAAAGTATACCGGGATCGTCCTCGCGGAGTTGGATCCTGTAACGGCAATTGGCGGCTTGCCGATCTGAATGTGCTAGTATCTACGGATTTTGATCTAAATGTGGTTGATTCTAAAGGTTTTGGCCTTGGAGTGGTTGTAGTCGAAGTAGTAGTAGTGGTCCGTACTGTAGTTGGTGGTGGGGGTGTGCTCGTTGTCGTGGTAGGTGTAGTAGAAGTAGTCGTAGTGGTTGTGGTTGGAGTCAGCCTAGTAGTGCTAGGTGTAGTTGAGGGCACAGCGGTTGTCCGAGGTAAACTAAGCGTTGGTCTAGTAGTTGTGACCGGTCGCAAAGTCGAAGAGGCGTTTTTAGGTGGAGCTGTGATCAAAAAGTAACTTCGGAATGGTTTTTGGGTACTGAGGACAAAAGGTGTGGAAGTTCTTGGCTTTGAAGTGGTCTTGAATGAAGTGCTAGACCGAAGAGATTCTTCCTTCTCTTGAAGCAGTGTTTCTAAACTCTTGTAGGGTGAGACAAACTTTGTCGGGCTAGTAGGTTCAAGATTCTTCTGAAGATTATCTTTGAAAACCAGCGCTCGTGTGGTAAATGCCTGATATTTATCGGACAAGGACGACTTCTTGGCAGTAATAGAGCTCTCATTGTCTGGACGGATCTCGTAGTCATTGACAGATTCCTGTTTAAACGACAGAAGAGTGTCGGCCTCCTGGCTATCTTGAACATCACTCAATGAATTCGAGTCTTGCGTTGCAAATGGTGATGGATTTGTTCTGGTTATCCTCCAGGATCTTGGCGGAGCATACGTAGTTGGCTCGTGATTTGCCGCAGCCTCACGCTTAAAGTCGTCTCGGGCTCGAATATAGATTGGAATCTCTTCCACCCTACCATCAGAGGATGACGTGGACCTAGTACTTAACTCCCCAAGTCCCGAAGTCAAACTGAGCCTTACGCGCTGTTGACCTTGCAGAGTGTCCAATGGAATTTGCACGGATGGCGAAATGCGTCCAGAGCCTAACGTTGTTGAAGATATTGGCGACGACGTGGAAGCCGGATAATTGCGACTGGGAAGCCGGAAACTCTGCGGTTCAACGTCGGACACTATGAAACTTGAAATCTTCTTTCGTTGTTCCTCGCTTTCGCTTGGACTCTCCGTACCAAATTCACTTCGCACGGAGTTTACAACGAGTCGAGGACTCGCTGTACTAAAACCGGAAGTCAGTGAAATAATTTTTGCGTTATTTGTACTGTTCGTAGTCAATGTCTGTGTGTCAGAGTCAGAGTTCGTCAACTGTATTTTCTGTGGCATGTCGGAGGATTCCTTGCGAGTTTCAGGAATTTTGGGTGATTCATTTTCAGGGGGTGGAAGTCGGGTTTGGGAATTCGTACTGGAAGCTGACATGGATTCTGTTCTCACACTGCTGGATCGGGATTGTTGGATGAGGGTTGAGGGTGATTGTGGTTGTGGTGATGGTGTATTTGTTTGATGACGGTTCTTGGAACCCGCGCTTGCCGATAGTGTTAGAATTATGGATTTAGACGTCTTATTGTTGATACCATCTTCCGACAGTGCTGATCTGTTGGAAAACAAATACCGCAAACTTTCTTTTAGAATATTTCGTTAAGTTTTTTATCTCCCAATTAAATCATTAGCAAAATCTCAATTTATCGATCATCGTTAAGTGATTCTGTTTTAGATTCTTTATTTTGTGTGTGTGTTTGTGTGAGTGATTTTTTTAAAATATTCTATGTGAATTCATGTAAAAATTATGACAAACGATTTGTTAGATATCTGAATGTTGAAAAGATTCGAAGGAGAGATTTTTCTATCTTTCAGTGGCAGCTTCTGTGTTTTTTTTGTTATTTTTTGCCAACAAATGGTCGAAATTTCAGCAGTATAATACTTTTTTTTAATTATCATTGAGAAAAATAATGATTGCTAATGACGAAAGATTAGGAAAATTAACTGGAAGTTTTTAATAGATCCTATAACCTTATCTCTCGTAATCCTTAAAAATACTTTTTCATATTTTCAATGTCACCAAAGGCCAATATTGAAATGTTTATTTTTAAAATGGCAAATGTTGCAAAATTAAGACTTAGATTTCTTAGCTAATTGCTTTGATTCCAATCTACAATTCAGATATGGAGAAAACTTCTTTCTGAAAAGTTAATTTTATCAAAAATGGGCGCTTGCAGTCTTAAAAATTCAGTTAAAAATACACGAATTTTTCAAAAAATTAAAAAACATAGTTCGGATTTTCCAAACATTTTTTTTTCTGGTTCAGGGATGATTTTTGTTGAACATTTAAGGATAATTTTTTTTATAATATTTACACAGCAAATTGGGAAATTTTAACAAATTAATTTAAATTACATGTTTGTTTTTAAATTTTATGTTAATGTGTTTAGTATATACCGAATCGATTGGTAGTGGGAATCATTCAACTAAATTTGTATTAATTGTAAAATAATGGTTTAATAAGACTTTCTTAGCTGCCACTGTTTTCAATGCCAAAAAATGTACAAAAATGCATATTTATTTAACGATCGTGGGAGATTTATTAATGGGGAGACAAAATTAGTTCAAAATACCGAGCCTAACCTGTTTATACAAATACTTATTTATCAATAATATTTTCCTTGTTATTGATTTGCTATTAGAAACACTATTTACAAATATTTTTGTTAATAATATTTCTGTTGTAACGGACAGTACCTCACGGTAAAATTTTTGATTTTTTTTTTTCGTTTTCAATAAAATAAAGATAATTTGTGTAATATTGGTATGTTGGAAAAAGTTTGAAAGAAGAATTTATTGGATAATAGTTTTTATAGTAGTACGAATACGAGTATAATGTGATGTAAATGATGTAATTGAATTTTGATGATGTAAAGATATTCTGTGTACACAAAAATTTAATGACTTATGATGAGTGAATTTTAAAATTACTTTACTACAACGAAATAAATTCGTTTAAGAAGTTAGTAATGCGTTTATGGCAGTCATGTGTATATTTTTAATATTTATTACCATTAATAATAATTTTGTTGTGATACAATGTATGAGAAACACATACATTAATTTTATTTGGTTAAGACTTCATTTTTTTCGTTTGTTGCATTAAATGTTCGAATTACAAGTGTCTAAATTTATTAAATTATTTTCAATATTTTGATTGTGATTAAAGTATTTATCTAAAAAAATAATTCTTTGCTATTGATACAAGATACCACAAAAATCTAAAATTATTTAAACGTTTCTTTGGAATAATATATTAAAAATTATTATATTTTTTCATAAACAATATCAATATTTACAAACTATAAACATGCGAAAGCAAAAATCAACTTAAAGCCCGCTTGCGTTGCGTTGCGTTATCAAAGTTTTATAATTTTGCTCATTTGGTTGCTATAAAACTTTAAGGGCTAATCAAAATATTCGCATTATACTAAATTTAATTGAATAATAAATTAAATGGCATATTTTTCAAGCCAATTTAAAAGCATTTAGATTACAAATTTTACCGGTGTCAATAAGATTAAAATATATTTGCAAAAATAATTAAACTATCATTCCAAAATGCAATTTTTAAGTTGCCCGCTGTACGGAGCAAACAAAAATTTTGCAATATTTTAAAAATTAAAAAAAAAATATATATGTATATGACTCCGTCCTCTCAAATTGTGATAGCTTAAGTGTAGAGTACTGACAAGCCAAAACTGTTTAAATTCACCAATAGCAAATATAGATTTTTTTGGCTAGCAAATAAGCTACACTTTTGCCCAGTCGACATTAGGCTAATCGCTACTTGAAAGTAGCTAGAAAATAGGATACAATTATTATAATGCCAGTTGCTTTTTGAACTAGCATCAAACTAGTTGGAAACGTCCGATTTTTGTTCTAATTACCAGATACTGTCAACTAGCAACTAGCCTGATATCAACTGGGAATTAAGATTGTTCTGTATCGTGCCAATTTTGTAGATACAGAAAACTAGAGTAAGATAAAATTCTGGCGTTTTTAATAAGAGTAAGTTTTTGATCACTCAACTCACAGTTAACACATTGACTGCCATGGCTATAATTTTTGATAGCCAGTGAGCCATGGCTATCATTTTCGATAGCTGGGTCTACAATCTACATGCATACATACATACATTCATACATACGTACATTCTACATACGTCTACATGTATTGGCATCTCCCTTACATTTTTGCAAAATTGGTCTGGCAGTCAACGTGTTAAATCAACAAAAGTCAATCGAATTCTATTTTCCTGTATTTACAAATCCGATGTACTGAGGAACAACCTTTTGATCATTACAATTCAAGATAACAGATATTGGATTTTTTTTCTGTATATGATTTTGTAGTACCTTGCAGGGGTGGCCTGTTTGGTTGGGTATGCTGGTGGTTGTGTTGAGACAATGCTATATTGTTCCATTGGTCGTGTTGGAATTGATTTAATTGGTGATTGTTGTGGTTTTATTTGTTGTTTTGATAATGACGTTGGTGAGGGTGCGGTTGGCGATAGCGAAGATTTTTGATGGTGTTTCTTAATCGGCGTTGGTGATTGTGATATTGGTGCAAATGTGACAGGTGTATATTTAGGCTGTCCAGGTGTCCTCAATGTCGACGATATCACAATCGGGCGATCAGTTATGGAATTTATTTCGATTCTGTCTCCCCTATTGTTTTTTTTTATATTATTTCGCAAATATAATGTTATCTATTTCTTAGTGCGAGTTTATTTTGTATTGAATTTCGGGTTAGATAATAAATATTAATTTCTTTTCTTATCCGGCAAATGGGCATATCAAAAAAAGTCTTTTTTAAGGCCTTAAGTTTAATAATGTAAGTGTTTTTATATGTAAAGTTTGGATTTCATGTAATTTCATTGAAAAAATTATTTTCTTATCCATATTCACAAACATTATTATTATGTATATATTATTAATATATTATTTTTGTTTAATTTTTTTCGTTGTTATGAATAAATGATTGGAAAAGAAATTATTTCACAAATTTTTAAAATCAAACACTTATATGTAAGCGTGCTTAGTTATGATTTAGCAAAAAAGAGAGATATTTCTTACCTGATCGGATTTCTAGTTGGTTGGTTATATGCAGCATCATCTTCAAGCTAAAAAATATAAAAATGATCAATTGTCTTAATTTAAAACATTATATTTTTACTAAAATATTCCGTACTAGCATTGTTGTTAATGGAACATATCTCTTAATAGAAATGTGTACGATAAAAAATTTCAGAATTTATATGAATAAATTTTTGTTTATCAAGATCTTTTACACCAAATTTTTATCAACTCTCATGTTTTTATCGACATTTGGTATCAAATGTAAAAATTTTATAAATGTTTGTTTTGACATCTTACACCAAATATTGACAAAATCAAGCGAGTTGATATAAAGGTGTAAAAGATTTTAATAAACAAAAATTTATTCATAAACATAACAAAAGCTATAATTGCCAATCTGGCAATTATTGAAAACCCGTATGGTGATATTCGTATCAAAATTCAAACAGTTGTACCAAAATTCCACTTTGAAGTCAAACTTTCCAATAAGAAAGATTTTTTAAAATTTATTCCAATCGGATTTTGATGTATGGGAGATTTATGTAGATAAATAACTTTTGTTCTTAGACTTTTTTGATAAAATTCACCGTTTTTGAGATATTCAGAAAAAAAGTTTTCGTTCGTATGGGGGGTACCCCCCCTAATGGTCCATTTTTGCCCATTAACGAACTTAGCCTCGCATTTTACAAAAGACGAATCTGCGCAAAATTTCAAGTCTCTAGCTCAATCCGTGCGCCCGCAATCCGCGCCACAGACAGACGGACAGACAGACAGACAGACAGACAGACAGACAGACAGACAGACAGACAGACAGACAGACGGACGGACGGACATGCAGAAATTAATTATTTTTATCATTCTAAACACACTGGTGTAATTCATTTTTATGTGTGATGACGGGATCTTGGCGTTACAAACGGTAAGGCAAAGTTAATATACCCTTTGGTTTCACCACACGGGTATAAAAATCCTTACATTATTTTACCGCGTATTTAGTGCCGGATTCGTACTTTTGGCGAATGCAGGCGATTTACAGGCACGGTTCCAAGCTTAGACGCTTTTTGTAAATTGAATTACGATTTTTTTATCTGGCTTAAAATTCCATTTACACTATTGTACAGATTTTATATTTGTATATTTTATAGAATTTTTTAAAATAACATAAAAATTTAACAGAAAATAAATTCCAATTATATAATAGTAGATTCACAATCTAAAAGATACTAAACAAAATTTTTTAACTCTAAGCATATTTTTGAACGCATTTTATTTTGAAACCGGAATTTTGAGTCGAAAAAATGAAAAACCAGTAATTTAATTTACAAAACAAAGTATCCAATGTGGCAATGATTCGCCTGCATTCGCCAAGATCCGGCATAGTGGCAGATTGTGCCATAAACCAAAACTATACAAGGGTTGCTCTTGAGTTAAGTGCAAAATCATTTTTTCTAAATTGAAAGATGTCCTTAAATATTAAAATCTTTTTTTTTCGAAATCGTTTGTTGATTTTCATATATTTTTATTGTAATAAAACTATGTTTTTTGATAACTATTACCTGTGCAATTAATGCATCTTCATAATCAGTATTATAAACTAACGAAGGCTGTTCATATTCATGTTGTTGCTGAGCCTTCGTTACATAAGTCTCTCGAACCGGCACTGGTGGAGATGGCGTTGTAATAACTTCAGGACGATAAGTTGACTGTATTGGTTGTGGCGATGATTTTCCTCTTTGATTATTATTATTGTTACTATTAGCGTTGCTACTATATTGCGATTGTTGCTGTTGTTGTTGCTGCTGTTGCTGTTGCTGATATTCAACATCTCGATATAATTCTACATCATCATCATAGACTGAATAATATGAATCATATGGTGGTGGATCGTACGATTGATTCGACGAATTGTAGTAATTTCTATTATTCTGTTCGGTTTTTGGTCGTTGCTGAATGAAAATATTTTGTGGTGCTTGTGAGCTAGTTTCAACCCTGTTTAGAAATGTGAAAAACAAATTTTTAGAAAATATTTCAAGATTTACAATTTTTTACACAAAAAATTAGATACATCACATAAATTGTAATTGATTTTTTTTTTGTTTCTAGTTTTTGAAATTGTTGAAAATCGAAAATCTTTAAAATTTCAAATATGCAGTTGTTTCAGAAAAGTCCTTCTGTTTATAGGATCGTCCTATTCCAGGACCGAACATGCATGAAATATCATGGCTCTAGTCCTTTTAGTTTTTCAGAAATTTTGTACACGGACTAACAAACGGACGGACTTACCGCGATTAGAAGCAACAATAAGTTTAAGATCTTAAGTTCAGATCTTTCATATGATAGTCGAGGCGCAAACCTGTGAGGTTTTTTTTACTATTTATAATATCGATAAACGAATTGCTAAGATTTAAAGTAAAAAATTTAGAAGAAATACTAAAAATCTCAAACGAATATTTGGAAAATTAGACTAACAAGTAAACCACGCGAGGTGTAACTCTTCGATTCTGATGAAACTTACGTATGTGAAAGAATGTTGAAAAATAAAAGATACGTATTTGTAATCGGCAAGCATCTATGTTTAGAGTACTTTTTCGCCTCCCTAAAAGTATGCAAATTTTCGTTTATCGGCAGTTTTTGATCGTAAAAGCTGTCCGATTTCAATAAAATAAAATCTAAAATTCTTGTATTCGACGGAAAGAGATTTTATTTCATTGAGATCGGACAATTCAATCCATCGAAAAATGCGAAAAAAATGAAAATTTGTATACTTGGTAGGGAGGAAAAAAAGGACTCTAAACATGGATGGTTGCCCATAAAAAAGTAACATTCTTTCACATATGTAAGTTTCAATTTCGGAGAGTCATTAAAAAAAAATTTCAGTAAATTATGTGATTAAAATTTCCAAGCGGGATTACACATAATGAATTTGCTCATGGTGGCATTTCGCATAAAAGTTGTTAAAACTTGTAGTTAGCACATTCTTCGGAACCTCAAATATTCACTAAAACCTTCACCAAAATCTCATAATACCTACTTCTCACTAAAAACTTAGAAACACATTATCTTCAATAACAAATTATGTGAATATCCTGATTGGTATGAGAAACACATGAAAATTTAGTGCGTTTTATCAAGTGGTAGTAGTCCAGTTAGTTTAGTTCAACAAGTTCATATGTACATACAGGTCAAATTATTGTTTGGTTTGTGGTTGTTTGGTGGATTTCAGAAATGGGATCAATATCTGTACAGTGGGAGCGTGGTCAAAACTGCTCTGTTTATTTTTTTCGTTACCTGTTCTGATGCTTCTCATCTAATTCGAATTGCTGCTGCAATGGAATTTTACGACTATTCATTTTATTCGATGATTTATTTGTTTTCCATTTTTGATTGCCACGCTGCCGCGGTCGAATTGTGTAAATTTTACGTGTGGTCGTAGATACTGGACTAGCAGTCGTTGTGGCTAGTGGTGTCCTAGATGCCTGTTGCGGCCGGAATCCGTGGCGGAATGTTGTAATTGAGGGTTGCGGGGGATCCGGTGTTACCGTCGTAAATGAAATACCATCAATATTAACTGAGGTAAACGGTCTACTTGTGGAGTTGTGATTGGCACCTGGTAGGTGTTTATGTTTCTGAATTGTTTGGAAGATGTCCATGGGAAAAGTGATAATCGATGGGATCTTATTGTTGTTCGAGTTTGGATCGCTGTAATGTGACGAAAAAACTGGCCGTCGGGTGGTGATTTCAACAAATGACGAATGATGATTCCGGTATTTGGACGTCGACGTTGCTGCTGTTGTGGTCGGCGTAGTAGTCGAGGTGACTGTTGGGGGTGATAGAGGTCGTGGTGCCATTGTTTCTGTCTTGGGCATGTAAGGGGGTTTCTCAGAAGGTGGTTGGATGTCATAATCGTCATCATCTTCGTAATAGTATTCATCGTTATCACTACTGTTGTTTTCTTCGTTATGATCTTCATCATCAGCATTGCCTGTGTGAAATGTTCCTGGTCGCTTCTGCTGATTTTGTAGTTGTTGTTGCTGTTGATGGTGATGATCGTGATGATGATGATACAAGTGCTGTTGTTGATTGTGATTTTGATTATGTGCGGGATGCTTCTGTTTATTGGTGTCAATTGGGTTCACCTTCTGCGGTATACTTTTGATAAAGCTTTCGTAACCCTTTGGCGGCTTAGTCGTACTGATCGTCGTCGTAGATGGTTTTGTGCTTTGTACGCCTGTCGATGATGTAAGAGTGGTTGGCTTCTTATGATTTTCGTGGCTTCTATCGTTTTCCACATCATCATCATCGTAATAGTAATCGCTAGAAGTGGGTTTCTGGGCTGAACGCAGCGTAGTCGCGAAAAATGACGGCTTCCGCTTAGTTGTTGTCTCTTCGACTTGCGACTGATTTCTACTTGGCGTCTCCGACTGCTTGAAATAAGTCAGCATTTCCACGATGCTGGGCTCCATTTGTGCAATGTGTGATTGACGAACTCCAGCCACGAATTTATCAAAATCGAAACTCATCCCGACTACAGGCTGTTGGATGACGGCAGGACCTTTCGATTCTGGATACTTACTTCTCGAGGCAAGTGTCGTGACTTGAACGGTCGTTGGTGTCCTCGGGGTCGATGATGTTATATAGAATCCTGTGACCTTTTTCGGTTGAATAGTAGTGTCGATGGAGTCGGAAATTTCGAACCTGTACAATGGCGGTTTATTGGTGGTCGTCGTTCCCTGACTACTCGCATAAGAATTCTGCACCGTATTTTGAGGTCTTTTCCTAGTCGTGAACGGCGTTGGACGAGGTGTTGTCGTAGTAGTTGCATAGTAGCTTTTCATTTTCTGATTTTGAAGCAAATTGTAAGCAAAATAGTTGCTCTGAGTAGTGGTCGGAAGAGTACCATCTTGGATATTAAACTGGGACACGATTTTGTTATTCGGACTCGTGAAACCTGTTACCTGATTGTTGTTATTTTTATTATTGTTGTTATTATAAAATCCTCCAACCGTACTAAATGCAATATAATGATTTTTTTGAGTAGAACTTCCAGGTGCCGTGGTTTCCCTCAGAACTGTTGGACTCTCGACAAGCGCATTTCCCGAGTTCTGGGTGTTCGCATTGCCAATATGAAAGTAAGAAAAATTATCGGGCATTTGTTCCTGGCTGGGACGGAAATTCTGTGTCCTTTGAGAGTTACCCAGCGAATCAAGAACCACAGGAATTACTCCGGACTGGGTTTGTGGCCCTATTGGCGGCGATCTGGGAGAGTTTTGGTAGAAACTGTTAAAACCCCGAAGGACATCTTGCTGATTGTACGATATCGGCGAGAATTGCTTCGTGTAGTCTGGGTCGAAGTAGTTGTTGTTCACTTCCGGTGTTTGCTGATGATTGATTCCAGGAATTTGCTTGCTACCACCACCACTACTAAATAACGTGTTCGCTGCATTGTAAAACTGATTGGAGGTTAGACCAGGAGGCGATAAAAAAGGATTATAAGGAGCAAATGAGTAGCTCGGTTGAAATGATTTCGCAGTAACGACGGGTGCTGGGCGGAAGCTGTTACTTTTTGCTCCACTGGTCACATATTGCCAAGGTGATCTGACGGTCAGAGGTCGTAATTGGCGTGGTGACCGTAAATATTCTGAATTTGATTCACTTAAACTCTCATCGGAGGGCGTTTCACTTAACGTCGTATTTATTAATTCTTCTTTGGCTTCGATATTCAAATCAAGATCCGTGTCATTTTCTACATTGTTATTTGTAATATTTTTACTACTATTAATATTTATAATGGTAGCATTTGGTTTGGTAACGATTTTGAAATCCAAATTGACGACAGTTGTTTCACGTCTCTTTCTGTCAAGATATCGTTTCGTTTTAGAGTCGTCGTCAATGTTTTGTAAATGAGTTTCGTCACTAAACGAGTTTAGAATAAATTTTCGCTAAAGTCATTCAAAAAATTTACTTATTAGTAAATATCGTCAACAAGTTCTTATCATGATAACCAACACTCGTAACACTCACAGTTGTTTGTACTAACATAATTTATAGTGAATTTGAATCACAGACTGGAGTCCAAGAGTGCCTACTTATTTATTCAATACAATTTAGTTAGAAATAATTTGTCAAAATTTTCTATCCGATAAAAAATCTAAATCTAGCAGTTTTCTAGCAAAAAGAGCAAGCTAATCCATCAAATTTTTCAATTACAAATAATACACATCCAGGGAATTTTTAATTCAACAAATCTCTTGTTTGAGTCAAACGATTTTATTTGGTTTTTTAAGCGCACACCGCATTGATAAGCATGTAAAATATCGTCAAAATGAAAATTTGAGTTTTTGAAGCGCTTAAAACCTATAAGAGAACCCGCATCAAAGTATATTTCTACTTACTTAGTTACTACTTACTTACTTCTATTTAAATCTACCTCAACACACGCTGAAATACTATAGTTTTGACGAATTTAAAAAAACTCATATTGGCATTTCGGTCTCATTCTATATGATTTTTTTTTCTCACAATTATTTATAGTATTCAAATAAATAATTGTGAGATTTTTTTCTTTCAAGTTTTAAGGACTTTTAATTGGATTAACATTTTAATTTAGTTTAAACAAAATCTATCTAAATAAATAAATGAATAGTTATTTCATAAAAAATCCGCTGCAGGGAAAATCTTTTAAAAATAATTTGATTTAACATAAATTATTAAACAGAAATGCGCCGCGCTAATAAAAATTAGATTTTTTGGTTCTTTTTTGTCAAAAACCGTTCGAAAAGCGAGATTCTAAAAGCTAGATTCTAATATTTTCCAAATGTTTCTAATTATCTCAATTTTCATAAGATTTCTTTTTCGAAAAATTTTCTAAAATCAGATTACAGTAAAAACTGTTTTTTTTTCAAGGAAATTTTATAGTAGGCACTACAAGAATGTGTTTTTAATATCCTGGATAATTTCTAATATGATTGTTTGTCAACGAAGCTATTTCAAGACAGTATAAGGAATTCTAGTTAAATTTAACGCAAATAGAAACTTTACCTTTGATGTCTACCTTTCATTCTGGAATAAGTGTTTCCATGAAAAACGCTTTAGTTATAAATCAATCTTATTAACATGTAAGTATCTTTATGTATCATACAATGCCGACATGATTTATTTAGAACTTGTTGCAACGATATTTACGAAATGGCTGAATTTGCATTTGAAATCTGATGGCATTTACCTGAATTGATTATTCTGTGATCCGTACGCATATGAACCCACCTTTCCATGATTTGGAAGGGCATTCACGTTCGCGGTATGAATTATTCCGTCGCGATCTCTTTGCACTTGACCGACTGTACTTGGCTGACCTCGGTAGACACGTTGCTGGCGATCACTTTCCTCCTCCTCGGCGGGTGGCAGAGTATCATGAGCCTCCGCATAGAGCTGTGAAATCATAAAAACCGTGCATTACTCGTAAAATCATAAAAATGGGAAAAATTTATTAAATGCTATTTGGAGTGTGTGGAAAGGTGCTCAAAAGTGCATGAAATATCTTCAGTGCGGCGACAGTTGGTGATTAGCACGTAACATACCTTGGCGATATCTTCCTGGGAATCTAGTAATGGTTTCGGTTGACCCCTGGATGTGATAACTGGATTCGGTGGAATACGCAACTCTGGTGGGGGTGGGATCGTCTGGATCTGGGCCTGGATTACCTGCTGTTGTTGTTGCTGTTGTTGGTGATGATGGTGGTGGTGATGCTGGGTCGATTGTTGTGGCTGAATCGTCGATGGCGCCACTGTTGAACTTGGCAGTGATGAAAATCGCACGCGATTTGGCACTTGAACTTGGGAGATCTGTTTCACTTGAGGTACCCTCGGTGAAAAGTCCCTGGACGAAGACGACGAGGAAGACGATGTAGACGATGAACTGCTCACCTCTGCCACTTCGCATCCGACATTTCTTGGCCAGTCGCAGGTCTGTAGCTCGTGGCTGTACATAAGACCTCCTGTGCAGCTCTCCAGCAAGGCTCCACCGAAAACGCACACATAGTACTGAGTGCAATCTGAAGGATGTGGATAGTAACCAAACTCTTCGGGACAATCAAAATCAACTCCTGATGATGATGAAGACTTTGTGTTAATTCCGAACGATCGCGAACTTGTTATTCGCGATGAACGTTTCGTTTGTGCGTTTGTGAAATCTAAAAAAAAATAGCAATAAATTAGTAAAAGTTTAAGAATTTCAATTAAAAAAAATTTAATTTGATTAGGATTCTCAGTAAAAATTTCATCAAAGACTTCATAAAATATTTTTAAACACCATTTGTGATTATTCTAGCGTTTGACATAATTAATGGCGATAATCAATCTATCATTTACAAACTCATTTGCTTAGATTCAGTTCAATAAATTATGGCAATCATGTCACAATATTGGTCGCGGAAATCAGTCATCATTCTTAACTTTGCCGAGTTGAAAAGATCATGTCCGTAAAAGCATCGAAGACAAATTGAATTAGAGTTCGTTGCACCTTTTCTTTGCTGTCTTTTGACTTCACAAAGGTAGACCGAGTCAACCACTATTAGGAATTTTTCAATAAAAATCGAATAATCGCAGTCTGATATATGAAACGAATATTGCTTCATATCTCGTCTCTTTTAGCATATCATTCAAAAATCCATTAATCTTTATGCCTGGTCAATTTCTTCATCATTCGCAGCAGGCAGTTTCTCTCGCTCTGTCTTTTTCTGCAAATACTGTGGAAAAACGCAGGAAACGCTACTGCGAAATATAGGATAGGCTCACCTACCGGTGTTAATTCTGCATAAGGTGAACTTCTTCTAATCGAATCAATTCCAGACTCTCTAATTGGTAAAACATTTTGCTATTAGCATCGAGGCTATCTACTATATCTGTCTATACAAAAATTTATTAATAAATAATTTATCTACTATCTATCGATCTTGTCTTTCCATCAAACTTGAGATGCTGCAGTACGAAAATTAGCATCTTACAAACTCATCTCGGCTTTCAATTTTTTTCATTGACGCCTCCGCCATGGAGTCTTGTCGCTCATCCGGATCATAAAATATCAAAGAGCCATTTGCTGTCTTCAATTTCATAATAATTTCGCATAATTGTCATCACACAGGCAGTTAGCAGCAAAACGACTTACTTTCGTGAAAAATAGTGATGTTAAATGCCTTCACAGATGTTTTCTGTGTCGTCTGGCTCATCATAAAACATTAAGAAATTGAAATCATAACTTTTTAAAATGCTGCTCGCCATCAAGGTGTAAATTATCTACAGGCATTTACGTCGGAATTAATTAAGTTCAAAAATTTGAAAGAGTTATGATTTGAAATTGCATCATATTTGCTTAAAAGCGATTATAATTTCGATGATTTTTTAATAGCATTCGATTTAGATGTTTGTAAATTCATATTTAAAGTGTATTTATCTGGTGTTAATTTGAGGTTTCGCACCTTCGTGTTAAATTACAGTCAATGGCAAATTAAAATATTAAATATTTGTTTGTAGAATAATTGCCGCTAAAGGTTCACTTGAAATGTGTTTCAATGGCACTAAAACTGTGTAATGTTCTCAAAAAAAAAAAAAAATCATGCGAACCAAGCTGAGATGTAATTTCAACGATTAAATAAATTTATAGTCTGCACCTAACATCAATTGATAATCACAAAATAGTGATTTATTAAAAAAGATCATTAAGCGGTCTATGAAACAGAAATAGTATCTTTTACTTTAATATTTTTTTTAAACGCTTTAAGATTTCTCAAGATATTTTCTATTATTTGTCAATAATACAGGCAGATACTGGTTTTGGTGCTCTCAATATTTTGGTAAGTTAGTGTCGCCGGTTACAAATCTTGTAGTGGTTTGGCTGGGTCAGCTCCAGTTTTTGAGATATGAAGAACGGTCTTCGCCCCTATTTTACGGGCTCTTAGTTGCTCTCGACTAGCGGTTATTCATATGATATTACTTATCTTTCGACCACAGATCTTCCCCTTCAAAATATCTTACAAGACGAAGGAGGGGCTAAGAACAATAGGGAAATTTGTTGTCAAAATTAGTCCCTGAGAATTGCTCAGTTTAGTGATTCACGAATTGCAAGCCAACATTAGGCTATTATTGTAAAAGATTTGGATGGTTTTCTATATGACAGAACTCTAAACAATTTAAAACTCCTTCCTCCAATTTAATCCTCGTCACATCATATTACGAGCTACTCGACTCCAATGACCCTGTAAAATGTCTAGAAATAAAAATCTGAAAATAAATCAGATTCTACGATTGTTCTACAGTGTGAATATTTATGTGTGTGTGTGTTTGTGTGTCGATGCAGTGATGCATCATGAATGAATGCACTCGAGTTGCTCATAAAGTGTTCATCTGCATTGAATTGATTCATTTCTGATGTCTTCGGAAGTTAAGGTCAAATGTGATCATACCTGTCGATATTATTATGCCCACAGTGATCTATCATTTAGGCTAAGTTATAAACTTCAGGTTCCGTGATGTAATCTACTCAACTCCCAGTGCGGTTGACTCGTCATTCATCTTTTTCAATTTTGTTTAACATCGAATTGTTTGTTATGCAATTTTCAATTTCATTTCAAAGAAAAAAATCAAATCCAATGTTAGCCGATAATGTTTTTCATGATGTTTTTTTTTGATTAATGACCGACTTATGTCTATTACGAAGAATAAAAACATTAAAAAAATGTTATAACGTCAAATTTATTTAGATTTCAGTTGTTTATTCGAAGAAAATCCGTTTAATTATTTTATTAAATAGTTTTTGTAAAGCTTTATATATTTTATAGATTTAATCCTTAACAAAATCTACATTAGGTTTAGAATAATTCAAAAAATCCGCTCCAATATTTTTTTATCCAAAATTACATTTCCAAACAAACATTTAAAAAAGTGGGACATTAACTATAGGATGTAAGATTAACAGGGCAGCTTGGCTTAGGGAAAATCACTCATTTAGTGCCTCGAAGATATGGGACTCTCTTTGAAAAAGTTCTCAAAGTTTATATACACTCAGAAAAATGGAGGCTAACTCGACGACCTACATACGGCGTAATTGGCCTCGGCTAGGCGCGCGTTCGCCTGCATGAGGGAAAGTAAAACTGTGTTGACCTGTGGTCGGAGAAATTCCGAAATTAAGCCACCAGCAGGTGAAGTAGGGCATTGGGAGCTGCACGAGTTGACCTTAGATAGGCATTTTGAGGATGTAATGTCATGTAATGGAAACCTCTGTAAGCCAGCTAGCGGTCAGAGTTAACCTGACAAAAAGTTGACCTGGACATTTTTCTGAGTGTAGCTTGTTTTATATTAAAAAATGGAGTAAGTTTTTTAATTAAATGAATTATTAGGCAAACATATGATTCTAAAACTGCAAGGAAAATCCTTTGCAAGTGAAGAAATTTTTATCCAGTTGCTTTCACTTAATACAATCAGGGTATTCACAGTCCTCTTTTAAATTGCGGGTAAATTTACCGCTCGGTAATTCAGTCAAATTTAACAGATTTTTACCGAGACGGTAACTTGGTTCATGTAAAAATGAATTACCGGATTCGGTAATTGTAGACATGCCTTGAGTCGTGTTTTCCGGCCCGGTTATTCGGTATCAAGAATCAACGGCGGGTGGCGCTAGTAATGTTTTTAGTTGTCAAATTTTCTCGCTGGCTTTTTGTTAATCTCATCGGACTGATGCAAATTTTTTCAATTTTGATAGCCGTTGCCACAATAGAAATTCAAAAGAATACATCAAACATGGATTTAAAGGTATGTGACATATTTTACAATCAAATTCGCAGTTCATGATTTGGTTACGTATCCAAAAAAAGCGCTGTTCTCAAATCTGTGCTGTGGGATGTTCACAACAGAATATTTTCAGTCTTTTAATATTACCGAAAATACCGAATACCGAAAATTAAAAGAGGATTGTGAATACCCTGAATATTCCGAAACTATTCTTGTGCATTGAACAATAATTCTTAAAAATGTCATTACAAACAGCAATAAACACTTGTAACTTCGGACGAATCATTTTCTAAAGTTCAAGATAGATATTCGTAATCTTCTTCGTACTCGAGTATTTGCCATACATTTTTCTCCATCATTAGATCTCGCAGCTTCTTTATGAGATCTACCGAAAACCCTGACATCAATATCAAGTCAATTGCAACCAATTGTGATGTGAGTATAGTGAACCCACTTCATTTGCTTGAAACGCTCATAGTTGTGATTTTCCACATAGATCTTCTTAGTTATGTAGGATTTTGGTCGTCGGTTTTGGATTTTAAGTAAGACCGCCGATATTTAAAATTCTGTTTCAGACGTTCAGAGGAAGGCCAACAATTTTCATATGTACAGGTATTTTATGGGCAAACCGTGAAAATTTTCAGTGTTGCATCGGTAAAATGCAATAAGTTTTCTCGGATGCATCTTACAAATTAGTTTTAAGAAATAATTACTGATTAAGTATTCTTATAAGCTATATGAGAATCACATAGTATACAGGAGACTGCGGTCCTGACCCAGGCGCGGATTCAAGAGGGGGAAGGGTCACGGTAGTCATGGCATGTACCAATCATGTACTTTTAAAGGTTATAAGTTTTAAAATTTTTGCAAAATTTTGTAAACCGTAGATCGTTGTTTTTTGTAAATAAACACAGCAGTAGACTCAGACTTTTTTTATCATTGTGAAAATTTGATGCAAATTATAAAAAAACTTTCAAAGCGTTATACACTTGAAAATTTAAAAAGAGTCGAGGTTGAGCACCAAAAATTCGAACAATTTAATTATTGGCTATACAAGATTCTCATCGGTTTTCAGGAAATCAATAACAGTAATTTTTTTAATCGGAACATTGGTTTAAATATTTGAAAACTTCAAACAACTATTATCGAGACCTAATGATAGCTGATAAAATTAGTATAATTTGTATACAATTTTCGACATAGTTTCTAGACACCTGTTCTGATGGAAAAATTTCCGAGTTATTAAATTATTAATTATAACAGAATTAATAATCATAACTAAAGGAAATAAGATATGCTAATGGAGCTCATAAAAACCTAATTCCAGTTTTAAAATGATAATTACTAATATTACAATCTTCGGTTAACATGTCAAAAATGAAGCAATCAAAATTGCAATTCCCCAATTTCTTCACTTCACAGAAAATCAAGTTAGACAAGAACCTTTAAAGTCATGAATTTTAGCATAAGCAACATAATTAACATAGCAAAAAGAAACCAAATTTCAGCCGACGGGGAGATTTTTGTAAAATGTAGCAACGAATGAATGACTAGTTCACTCCGACGTCTAATGTCTAAAAATGTGATGGAAATCAATTTTGATACTGTTTTTTTAATGACATGCGAACAGCCGGTCGACAAGAAAATTGCACTCAGCCCAGATCGGGCCAATATTCAGGTAATACCAGTGTTAGTTTGGCAGGTACTCCTAGACGATAAAATGAGCAACTTATAATAAGTTACAAAAAAAATACTTTGGGAAAAACAAGTTGCAAATGCAAAGTGATAGCAAAAGTATGCCGTTGGCATATAGCAGTTTACTAACATCTCAATGTTATAAGAGTATAAAAACATTTTCATGAAAAGTGGAAAATATAACGAAATTCTGTGTCGTGGGGGAAAACCTGTAGCCATCTATACCATTAGCCACACTGTTAAAGTGGAAAAACTTCAAAATTTCGCCACACATTAATTTCAAGATAGAACACTTCAGAGTTACTTAATGCCGGTCGTCGGGTCGCTCATTAAATCTGTTCCGCATTAAGCAATCTCCTGAATTTGATCTAAGTAAGAAATGTTCAAATTTTACTGAATTAACTGAAGTTGACTTGTCAGCAGTTCTATTACTTACCACAAAACCTGTCCACATAATAGACATCGAAGATTGATGGAGTTTCAATTCGGACAATAGGTAGTGGTCAATTACCATTGATTTTGTTTGAAATATTGAGAGCATTAAGAAGGAAATGATCTTTAATAAATGGTGGACATTAAAATAAATTCAGAACTTTGTTCTTTAAGTGGGTGTTATGTTATCAATTCAAGATTATCCCAAGTGCCCTTTTAATAATTAGGAAATCAGGGCCCAAATTTGATTGAATAATTTTGGGTATGGCGAGTTCATTAATTCAAGGATTTGAAAAATATTTTTGATAAGTTCTTATTCGATTTATATTTTTAATTCATAATCTCAAAGCTTTTTTTGAGAGGCATGCGATAACAATGTTTGTACAACAACATAAATCAGAAGTGGGATCAAAACTCTATCCTCCTCGTTTAGAATTGTATTTTAAATTTTAAATTTTTAAAATCATATTGAAAGCATTTTCATATATTTTTTATATTAACAGCAATATTTTTGCAAGAAATTTGCACCACAATAGATTGAAAAATCTTCAAATCAAGAATTCATTTTTTTTCAAAGCAAACCGTATTAAAAATTTAAGCAAAAACTCGTATCAAGTCCTAACTTATAAAAAATATAATTCTTCACTTTTGTAATTTACTACTCGCAGAATCCCCTGAAGTCAAACAAAACATGGCCATTAAATTTAAATCCGGCTTAAGACTGTGCACCTCTAAGTTTGTAGACTTTAAATAAATAACAATAAAAATAGAACATAATTTATTTAATTTAGAGAAGCAGAAATTCATCATCTGTCGGTTGGTTCATTTTCCCTGTCATATGTTCGCGTTAATAGGAATCGTGCAAAACTTCACCTCAAATTTTTCATAACATTGCTGAACTATTAATTTTTTTTGTACTATCATTATTATTATTGTTATGTTTTAATGTTTGAAACAAAAGCGAGCCAAGTTGTTAACAAACCGCGCCTTTATTATGACAATCGTAAACCTTGAATTATCTATAACTCTAGCCAATATGAACGACTTTTTTCTAAAAAAAAAAAAAAAACATTAAGCAAAAACCATTAAATGTCATTCATTATCGACAACTGAACTAAATTTCGTCATAATATTTTAATTATTATGAGAATCCAAGGGTATAAATATTTGCCAGAATTATTGGTGGTTTTCATAGGAAAAAAAAGTTGAATGTTAGTATATCAACGGAATTCGATCTGATTATTGGGCAACGAAATTCATGCAGTTGCTGAAATTGGCCCGGAGCTGAATCACCATACACGACTTAGAATTCTCGTCCAAGTAGAGGCTCTGAAATAAACAATTGAAAAAAGTCGAAAATTTCCGTTGACACGATTTTTAGTCAGCCCTATGTCAATATTGACACACAATTTATTATGATTCGTGCTCCATTCAAACGTGACACTACCATGATAGGCGAAATCCCATTTTATTCGTCACTCCCCCGATGATAATGCACGAAAAACAGTAAAGCATACCGCGATAATGCATAGGTTGCAATATAAAAATAAATCATAACCTGAAGCAGAAACTTCTTTGTGGAAAAATAAAAACAAAAAAAAAATGGAAAATTCTTAATATCTTAAGACATAATTCAGGTATTTCTAAATCTAATTTTGTAAAAAAATTCAATTAAAATTGATCTAAAATCTGAAATTTGAACTTTCTGTTTGTATAAATTAACATCGCATCCGATTAATACTAGAAGATCTGTGCCATCAAGTTATATAACACAACAAATTTTCCTGATTAAGATCTCAATTTGTTTAAAATTCTATAGGCAATCTAATGTATTATAATATATCCAGTTATTAAGAAAAATTGATATTTCAAGAAAAATAAATATTGCGTGTTTCAATGCTGTGTTGCAAAATAGGTATGTGGCCCCATATTACCAGAAAAATGTTGATATTCAAAATTGCCTTGGCTATTCTCTGGTACCTACTATATCTCTTATCAAAATGTTATAATTTCAGAATAAATAAGAATTTTTATAATACCCGAAGGTCAAATATAAATAAACCAGTTGGTATCAAAAAGAGTGAATGAATAAACCGTTTGCAATCTGCGAAGAAACAACAAAAAAATTAAATTAAAGAAACGTGTTTTCATCATAAAATTCTTCATTAAAATTCTTGCAAAATATATTAAAAATTTACCGTGAATAACTATTTTATATGACACACATATTGATGATCCTTCTATTAATTTAATGTCGTCTAAATCCAGGTGGATGTTGGAAGAAAAAACCTGATTTGAATTGAGAAAAATTTAACGCTAGTAACAAAAACCACTTAAAAAGGTTAATATCACCAAACGGCGTCATATATCCGTTAGATATTGCAAACCATTAATACTAGTGCCGGTCAAAAGTTTTTTGTTTTTTTTTTCTAAATTTAGTATGAATATTTAATGCTTATGTAATTCATGAAATCCTGTTATGCTATAAAAGTTGGGTCAATTGAACTCAAGGTCAATTTCAATGTTCTTATGTAAGGTAGCACTGGGATGGCGTTGAAAATTCCCAATTTCCTCGATGGCCCACGATTGATCGATGATAATAACAGTGGGTAGAGCCCAACATTGACAGGTTTACTTAACGAAATTTCAATTTTTCCCCAAACCCTTTATTCAAAATTTGATGTTACAACGATGTGATGAGTTTGCTGAAATTTGCTATCCAAGCAAGGGCCCTATCACCGAACACCATATGATTGGTTTTAATCGTAAATTTAATATTGTTGTTAGTGTTTTATACCAACAACAACATCAAATATACTATTCGAACCAATCGTATCGTGTTCGGTAATAGGACCCTAGATTTTTGTCTTTTATGTTATTAATTCTGTGGTGGACTGTCTCGCGATGAAGGTGTTTTGATCGACTGTCTTCGGTATCTTTTTAATTATTGTGAGATTCAATTAATATTACCCAGTGAACTGGCCTATATGATACGTGAGGTAATGATTTTCGTTCATTTTTTTTAAATTAATTCGAAGATCATATTGAACGTTATTAAACTGGATGAGCTAACCATATGGTTTTTAGAGAGTCTAAAGAAGACTAAAAATTAAAACCCGCTTCGCACCGGTTCCCGTAACCGGAACGGTATTTGTTTTTTTTTTTTTAGAAATAAGAGTGTCACCCGAATCGAAAAAATATTAAATAGCGAAACCGAAAGCCGGAGCAAAAAAAAACAACCGATTCGTAGCTCTGTTTATAATTTTTGGACTTCTAATTCGTGAAATTTGATGTTCAATATATTTTGCTAAATTTTACAACAATTTTAACACTTTATAGGAAAAAAATGAAATAGAATTAGCCGTTACCCGTATAAGAAACACAAAAGAACTTTCAGTTTCATTTGGAGAAAACAGGTTCTTTGCTTAAGTCTTTCGTTCTGAGAAGTTATTCGATGAATTAAATGCTAATTTATTTGAAAGGAAAATCTCGTTATAAAATTTCAACTCTTTCTAATAATATTAACCAGATTATTTGTTAAGAAAAAGTGTTAAAAAGCATGGATTCGTGATATTGTTGTGCTTATTTAAAGAGAATTGAATTTTTTTAACCTTTCCAATAAAAGTGTTTTTGGGCGCCACAGCAGAAAATTTGCAAAGAACTTTTACTACTTACAAAAAAGCAACCATTAAATCGAGTTAGCGGGTAAATTTCAAGCAAGAAGACCCTGCCAACTCGATTTAGTGGCCGGTAAAAGTTTCCTAAAACCCGCAGTAAGTCTTTCTTTTTGAATAGGTATAGGAGATTTTACAAGACCGGGTTTTCCCAGAATCATGATTCTACGATATAAATTCTTCTTTTTTATGATTGTTACTTTCCTCTTTGTAGCTATAGAAGGAAAGTATTGTATTAATGACGGTGACAAGGTCGAGAACGACAACAGATAAAAACTTTCTGATCAATACGAAATCCGTTTCATGCAACAGTCTATCGGTCTGTCTGTCTGGTGCTAAAATAAGAGATAATAACTCGAGAACGGGTTGAGCTAGCAAGTTGAAATTTTTTGTGGATGTGTTTTAGCAAAATCTTTGGAAAAGTAGCGTTGACTACAATATAATGGACATCTTCCATATATTTTATTTTTAAATACAGTTTTTTAAAAATTTCTTGAAAACTATGCGCCTTTGAGAAAAAATGCATGTAAGCTTTAACGGTTTTTACGTATCTCTAAGTGGTTTTGAGATATTTAAAAAAATATTTATTTTTCACATATCTTTTCCGAGATTTTAGACATTGTAGAGGAAAGTCATGTGATCAGATTTTTTTTAAATATAAATCAGACAAAAATTCTACGATATCTGATATCATTTAATTGCCACACGTTTTTTTTAAACTAAATATTAGTTTATTACAAACATTTATCACTCAATCGATGTTATCTCATTTATTCATATAATAAGCATAAATCTACCGTTTATTATGCAAATTGTCACATGCAGAGACGAACGAAGATACGAACAAAAATATATCAATAAAGCATCTTCCGCAACGAATTAATTCATTTTCAACATTTTTAACCAATATTCGGTCGTATAGATAGAGAAAAAATTATGTCTTAAAATATTAAACAAAAAATTATGAATTTTTTTCTCTTTGTGGTTCGTGTTTTTCGCGACAAAGCGGATCGACAACATATTTTTGATTGTCGTATAAAAAAGTCACACATGGATTTCCAAGGTCTTTGTGGCTGTTTTGACGTGGAGATTTATTTCAAAAGTTCCTTTCATGCCTTATTTGGAATTTGTCTCGTGGTATTGATTTTCAGTTATAAAGATTCAAAAATATTGGCCGTTATTGTTTGTGAATTGAAATCGGGTGAAAAGATTGAAATAGCATTTGGCACCCACTTTTAACCCACATTTGATTAAATTTGAGATTGTTTCAACTGTGCTGATTAGATTTCGCAGGAAACAATAAAAAATAATTATTATAAATTATAAAAATTGTGAAAAGTTTGCTCTATTGAATGTACTTTCCATAAAATATAGAAAAGACTAAAAAAGACTAATATGTATGTCTGAAATAAATATATATATAAAAAATACTTTAAACAAAATTATGATGAGATATAATCAAAACAATAAATTGTAAATATTTTTGCAACAAATTACATGAATACCGTACGCATTTTGTTCCCAATTCTCACAGAATTTCGTTTATGCAAATACCATGCGTTTCTACAAAACACTGTAAAATGCTTGGCAAAAACAATTCATTTATGAATAACTATTTTGTTACCTATAAGATGTTAGACATTCTCATTCTCTTACGCAATCTATTACTGCGCCTAATGCCGACACCTGATACCTTTAGGACTAACAGGTAACATAAATGCAGCGCATACTCACATAGGGCATTGTTCGAGAAAACGCCATATGAAATTCTTTATGCAGTTTTTTACTCAAGATGCTTTTTACCAAGCAAGCTCATTGCCTTTAGGTAAAAAGTTTTCAGGTATCAAATAACGTTGAAATCTATCTCTAACATCAAACACTACAAACTTAACCCTTTTCTGCATGACTTTTTTTTCCAAACGAAAAAAAAATAAGGTGTCTTAAATATCATATATGATATATCATGCAGTAAGGAAGTGTTTCATTAGTTATCATATTTAATATGTTGTTTTATTTATGATCTAAAAGAGATTTTTTTGTACTGGCATAGAACAGGCTATATCAAAAGATAAACCTCTTCCGAAAATGGAAAAAATCAAACCACCCCTTACTTCGCTTCCCCACAAATGAAAAAGATTTTTGCGATTTTCTCGAAAACGGCTGATTCTTTCAAAAAATTTGTCTAAACAAAAAGGGTTTAGAATATCATTCTACATAACTCTCCCATACATCAAAATTCAATCTGATCACTCCTTCCCCCTCACATACAAACGGAAACGGTTGTGATTTCGGGGTTTATAAAAAAAGTAAAAATAATTTAAATTATTGGATTGATGAGGTGAAAAAACGTAGAACTCATTGACATCATTTGATTACTGTGTAAAATGATTTTCCGGTTCTTTTGGGCGCATTTTCTTTTTTTTAAATATTATAATTTTAACGTTTCTTTGAAGCACTCTGCATTCAACTTGTATCTACTCGCGTTTAATCTTATTCGAGGATGTTTTTTAAAACCCATATTATATATGATATACGATGCAGTAAAGAGTTAAATCTCCACTTCTCAACATTGAATAAATGTAACCGATATAAGTTCTCTGCTCCCATTGATTGTGCGCACGGATAGTTTCTCATGAAAGTGAAACTTGGCTATGTTACTCACTTTTGTTGAAGTGATTGACCTCTAAGGAAGAATTGAAAAAGTTCATGTAGAACAGTATGCTATCGAGATAAATATCTTACCTTATTTTGTTCCATTATTTCACATCAATTTATGGAAATTTGGAAAAAAGTGCGTTTAGCAAAAGAAATGGTTTTACATTGAAGAGTAGAAAATTTAGCAGCTAAGTAAGAACGAACCGAGTTTTTTTACTGTCAAAAATAAAAGAAAAATGAATACAGTAAATTAGAGAATACACGGTAGATGCGTTCATAAGAATCACCTTGGACAAAAAAATGTGGAAAAGGGTAAAAAGTTCAGAAAATTTAATACTATGTGAATTTGGCCTAAAGAACATAACTGATGTTCATGAAACTGTTCTTCAAATACTTATTTCAATTTTACTACAATAATTTTTTTCGTACATATTCGAATAAAAATAATAATAAAATCTAAGGCGGCGCTTTTATTTGTACGGAAAATGTCCGAACTAGAAGAAATTCTCTTAAATTATGTTCCAATTAGATATAAATTGTGACTTTTTTCATGGCATGCCATTAAAATGACACTTGCAGATATATTTTCTCCGAGCATTTTGCCCAAGGTATGAAAAAATGGGTCAAATGCTGTCTCCAGGGATATCTCAATGGCGGGCCATGAAAAAATCGCAATTTATATCTAATCAGACAAAGTTTTAAGTTTAAAATCCACCGTTAAACCAATATATAGTAAATAATTATTTTTGGATACGATCTCTTATACCGATCTGCTCCCTCTCTATAGAAACCCTTCAACTATTAACTTTTAACCGTTCAATTGATTAATATCCAGTTTAATGATTAATGGGTAGACAGAAGATCTGGAAAAAATTTCTGTAATTAATAAAATTATTCTATAATCTTTTCTTTAACCCCATCCCTACTATCTTGTAAAGTTCCAGAACGATTTTTACCCGTCTTTCATTTATGTCGTGCATAAACAAAATTACTTCTAACTAAAATCTATCTACCCCGTGCGCTTAACCCCCAAAGCTACAATTGGCAGGAGCCAATCGTTCAATACTCTATATGAGGACCGACAACATTTTATTGAAAAAAATCCATTTACTTGGAAGAGAAGAGAAGGGAAGAATTAGTCTGATTAGATTTTGATGTATGGAACGGTTATGTAAAATCATATTTTAAACATATTTCGTCTTTATAAATTTTTCAATAGTATGCATCGTGTTTGTATGGCGGAGAAGAGAAGGAATGGTCCGATTTACGAGAAACGCAACAACACAAAATTGAATTTCAAGTCTCTAGCACAATATTTTCGAAAATTTTGGTGTTCACGACCAGACATGCGAAAATCAAATTTTTTTTGTCATCCCAAGCACCCTAAAGTTGGCCCTCCATTACCATGACTTTTCCCAACTGCAAAAAAATAGAGACACATTTATGTGAAGATACCTTGGCGAGAAAGGGAGATAAGAATCAACTGCAAAAATTTGTCGGCAACTGCAAAAATAATTTCCCCTCTTTTTTTATGGCGATTTTATGGTTGCAGTTGACGGACTTGAACTTTTTTATAGCGATTTCTACTACAATCACACATTGTCCCTGCAAGTGAATAGTGAGCACAGACACACAAAGTGCTTTTATAGCGTAGCTGTCATTTTTCATGTAGTTCAAACACACACTTGCAGCCGTATAGCTTTATTTCTATGCTAATTTGAACCTTATATTCATAGCATAAGGTTTGATATGATTGTTATAAAGTTGTTAAACTGGAAGGGAAAGCGTTTATACTTGTATTCAGTCATTCCTATTTAGATCTATATAAGTCTATCTTGCTCTAGTTTTCTGCATTTTTTTGCAGTTACAGAAGTCATGGTAATGGAGATCCTCCTTAATGTAATTCATTTTTGTGTCCGATGATTTGTTCGATGCGTTACAAACAGTATACTGAATCTAATATACTCCTGTAATGATCGCGGAATAGCAGCTTTGCTAAAATTAATTTTTTCCATATTACATTTTGTGAAACGCAAACTGGATTTTCTAATTAATTTGAGGTAAGTTCAAGTAAATTGTATCCTTAAAAATCTGCAATAAGCTAATCATGTGATGATTTAAACTTTTTTTTTTAGACCAATAAGATTTTATCATAAGTTATTCCGATAATACTGATGGATGGTGATAAATTAAGAGTATAACAGGAAAATATGATAGCTCTCAAATTATTAGTAATATAGATGGGAAATAATGTTTAATGGAATTAATTTTGTTATTTAATTGGCAATGTAATCAAGCGGAGACGTTTGTATGCTAAAGAAACAGCATTGCCTAACATCTTGAAGATATTCAAAACAAGAATTGTTATGTTCAATTTGAATTTTCCCATAATTTCTTTAGACAAATGTTTCAGGAAATGTGTCCTCATTACCTCTATTGCCTTGTTCGATTGAAAAAAAAAATATTGACCATATTCAAGTGAGATAAATTATTAATTTTCTGGTGATTACATTGTAAAGCGTCACGTCACGGTCAGAAGCGCATTAATTTTGAAATAAACAAATTTTGATCATATTCATATTCATGTGTTCGGGCATTCGATGATTAAGTAAGAAGAAACCGGTGGCGTCTTAAATGCTTTTTTGCATTTGTTAGTTTTTGGTAACTGTTTTAATCAAATGCATAACCGGTTGAAGTTAACCTTGAAAGGTTAGCAAGAAATTGGCGATTTTTCGATTTTTTTCTCTTTTTTGTCATCGATGTTGCGGTTTAGAAAAATTTGGAAAGTCCAAATAACTTATTTTTGCTACGTAAAATTATCGAAACAAAAGAATTATTTAGAAATTTGTCAATGAGTATTCAAAACAAGAAAAAGTGACATTTCGTAGTTTGATATTTGACGACTTTAAAAAAAAGTCAAAAACCACATGTCACAATTAAATTTCTATTTATTTATTAATCATAAGTTATGGGGACATTTTAATTTTCGTGAAATAAAAAACTTTACATTTTTTAAGGATGGTCACAGCCATTTATATTCTTATTATTTTTGTTGTAACCCAGAAAAAAAGCGACAAGTTAATAAAAATCTCTGAGCAATGCTAAAAGTGAAATAAAATCAAATTTATCTATTTAACATAAAATTCGTAAAATCAACGTTTGATTTAATTAAAAACGGGGACAATTAACAGCAACAATGGCTAAAGTGTCAAAACATAAATAATCTGTAGAGCAAAACACAAGAGCAAAGCACCCACAATGCATACAAATTGACAGCTTAATGCATCGAAAATCGCCAAAGATTTCAGGGAAAACCTTTTTGGACAGAATTTTACCGCCGATCAGCTAAAGTTATGATTTTATTATTTAAATGTTACCTTCGCTATCTTCGTTTTATCGGTGCCCTATATCTAATTTTCAAAATTTATTTTCTCGAAATTTACCTTGACTATAGTTTTACATGCAGCAGGCAAACGCAGAAGCTCCTCAGTATCAACAATAGTTGGCTACTGCTGATCCATCTTTGAAGCATTTTAAGCTATTTTACACTAAATTGACTACGACCAAGACATCGGATTGTGATAACAAATTTCTAAGATTTATCATCAACATTTATTCCGAGATTTTCCAAAAATGGTAAAGGACAAAAAAAAATTTCAAACATTTGAAGCAAAAGTCCAAACGCGAGAAGGTGACATTTTTATATTAATTAACATAAATTTTGAATTGGTGATGTTTTAGCCGGCTTCGGCTAGAGTCTTGCAAACTGCATATCCGACAAAAGAAATTCGCCAAGTTGCCTTTATTTTGTGGAATTTAAAGTATTTCATAACTTATGCGTTAAGCACGGCATTGAAATATCGAGATTTTTCGTGGCAAAAAAAAACTTTCAAGTCGAAAAATGCGTCAATGCTTTAAGAAATGTCAGTATTTTTTATTGCAAAACAAAAAAAAAAGAATTGGTAAAAAAACCATATTTTTTAAATAACAAACATCCTTTTATCTATGGACTTTTATTTTTAAGTATTTTAATTAGATTCTATATTCTCTTCGAAATTAAATAAATGATAGATCTTTCGGTTGTTGAAACTTTTGGACAGAGTTTTCAGCCATGAAACTCTTCTTCTTCTCTGCGTCTTCTGAGCTCCATCCGGATTAATATGGGTCTCATCACGGTTTTTTAATAACCTCTTGGAATAAGGTCAATTTTTGACTTGAATAGAAACCTTTCTGTTATGTATAGAAACCCTTCTGTGATTAATAATTGAGAAACTAATCAAATTATGTTATCATGCATCATATGACGTTGGTAGACAAAATGTTTCTCAGGTATTGTTACCAAGAGCTTTAAAACTTCTATGCAAACGCATACTATTTGAATGATTTTTTTGTTGTCAATTAAGTGATTGATCAGAACTTCGGCCATCAAATTTTGAATGTGAAAAACGCGATTACCACAATAATAACAAGTTAAGTTTGTGGTCATCGATAAAAAATGGTGAACGTTGACATTTTAACAAAAGACGCAAGCACTTTGAATGGATATGTTGTAAGAATCTTTCTCGGATTTTGGTACATAGCGGAAATAAAAACGCGTTATGAAACATGAAAAGAGAAAATCACACAACAAAAATAAATTCAATTTAATTTTAGTGAATAGTGTTGATTTTTTTTTTTCATTCCGAATTACATAACATGGATACATCTTCAAGATATTTCTTAGGCAATGATAAGTAAAGTACGCCTAGACCTGTTTTAAAAAATACGTTTTTGTAAATAATGAAAGGTTTAAATTCATTTTGGTAAGAAAAAAATAAAAGAAAATCTTGGTTCAACAAAAAAAATTGTTATTTTAACAAAAAATAAATTTACAAATGATGTTTTGTTAAATCAATAAAACAATTGTGAAATTGATAATACCGATAAATTCGAAATGACAAAAAATTGTTATATTCGCAATATCTTTGTTTTTCAAACAATTCCTTTATCGATCTAACAAAAAAGATTCAACAAAAAAAAAATTGTCAGTAGGTTTTTGTTATTATGCATGTTTAAAACTTAGAAGCTTATTAGATCTTTAAAAAAAATCGAGAATTTCCAATATTTTGTACTAAAGCACAATGACAAGAAGTTTTAAGTTTAGATTAAATATCCCATAAAAAACACATTTTGGTCTTCAATTTTGTTGTCATAAAAACACATTTTGGTATTCAAATTTGATTACATTGTAGCCTATATTCAATATACGATTCTTGTTTTCTACTTAGAAGCTTATTAGATCTATAAAAAAATTTCGAGAATTTCCACTATTTTGTACTAAAGCACTACGGCCAGAAATATTTGTACGTAATTAAATTTAGCAATTAAAGTGGTACTTGTACCTTGCTGAATGCCATACCTTGAATTCCACATGAGCCATTTTATTTACACAGCAAGTACTATGCAAGAAACACTTTAGTCAAGAAAAATCACGTGTAGGTCTCTTAAAATAAATGCTCGCCGCAAAGAGACCTTCAAGCTACGAAGTAAAATGTCACAAAGTCTTAAAATACGTTTAACAAATTCAACTCAACGTCTAATTCAATCGTCTTAAAAACGAACGTAAAACATTTTCGAATAATAGAAAAAACATAAAATAAAACAAGACATTAAGAAAAACTTTTTAGTTTTAATAATTCAGGTGAACTAGATGTAGTGCTAATTTTTCTTTTTAATAATTTTCCAACGCCATTCTAGCATTTGTAATTTTCTCTTTTTTTCCTCCAATCTCGAGTTGAAAATCGCCTACATTCCAAGGTAGACTGCTGAGCCGGAGTCACTCAGCAACGCCTTGCTGGAAAACTTCGGTTGGAAAATAAGAAAATGTGAAAAGTAAAAAAAAATGTAAAGTGGTAGTATATTGGAGTGGAGCCTCGTGTTTGATACAACGGCAATCAAAGCGTGGATAAAACGTGACCAGTTAAGCCCAAATGCTCGAACCGATTAATGGGTGTTGCACATTGTAACTATAAAATACTTTATAGTACTTGTCCAATTGGCGAATACTAGCTAGACATCAAATGTGCATAGGGTTGGCATACGTTAGCAGGAGAACATTGAATCAGTTTAGAGCATGACCAAATATTTTACAAAAAATGTTGCTTATATGTATACGACCTATGTTAAACTTATGTAAATTGAAGTTGCATTGGCGCGTTACCAAATCGACCGAATCATTTCATACAGTTTCAAGCTATATCTATCCGTTCGTAGTATATATACGAGGTACTATGATTAATATGTATCGTGGTTTATGCGATCTTTTCTACTGCTAATATTAAAAATATTTGTAGTCAACATGGTATTCTAAAATAATTCGTCTTTTATGCAGGTAACCTTTTGCACAGGTAGGCATGCATTCATTTATCTTTCTATCCACCTCCCTATCTAAGTATTTCAATCTCATTCGTAAAATCCGCCACGTACATGATGCCAGCAGTATTTTCGAGGAATTAGACTTCTATGTCTCATATTGAACTGTTCGATATTTCGATATTTTATGCTTTGGTCGCATGTAATGAGGTCGATTTTGATGTTGTCCTTTGCTTAAAATGGCGTGGCCACTTCGGATTGGTGGTGGAAGTCGAGTTTTTGACTTATTATCCAAATATTGAGTCGGCTGTTTCCTTATTTAGGACCGTTAATATTTCGTTGATGTCGTACATTATGATATTTAATTGTCAAAACAGTTATATTGACAATTTTATTACAATCTTAGCTTATATTTATTAGTCTACAAAATTGCAACAAACAGTGACATGTGGTTATGAAATTTATGATTATTTTTTGTGAAATAAAATGTTCTATTTTTTATACGATTTCCCAAAAAATAGTAGCATATCCGTTCGGTTGTACACTCAAAAAAATACCTCTCTCATTTAAAAAAAAAACAGATAATGATTTAGCGTAACATAAAATTTTACTTGGATATTTAAAATTTTCTTTGAAACTAGCAAATGATTGCAGCTTTAAAATAATTAAGGTAATTTTCCTTAGTGTAAAAAAACCTTTACTTTGAAATAATGAAAATATTTATTTATTTTTAGTTTGGTTGGTCCAATTATTCCTATAATTTTGGCAAAATAAATTTTTTGTTTGCATTAACTTCTCTTTTGAAAAGGAGGCATTACCAAAAAATTTTGCTGTCTCGTATATACCCTTTTTTTGTAGGAATATGTCTTATTATTTCTCTCCGTGTAATACTTAATGATCTAAAACGGAAATCCTTTTCCCGACTCGAAGGCAGCCATTGGTATTTTTAGAATAATTTAAAATTTTTTTAAAAATATGCGATATGTTGCGCAGTATGCTCTCAAAAAAAATAAATAAAATAACGAGAGATTTTCTTAAAATAACTAATTTTACCAACTACCGGAAATTGCATATTAAAAGACCCGCATTAAAGGAACAAAATCACAAAATCACTTAATATTCCACTTAAAATAATTAAAATGCCAAATTGAAAAATTTGTTAGAATTTGGCAAAGAAATCAGAAATGCATCGAACAACCCTTCTATTGTTATACCCGTATGGTGAAACCAAAGGGTATATTAACTTTGTCTTACCGTTTGTAACGTCAATATCCCGTCATCGCACATAAAAATGAATTACACCAGTGTGTTTAAAATGATAAAGATATTTAATTTTTGCATGTCCGTCCGTCTGTCCGTCCGTCTGTCCGTCCGTCTGTCCGTCCGTCTGTCCGTCCGTCTGTCCGTCTGTCTGTCTGTCCGTCTGTCTGTCTGTCTGTGGCGCGGATTGCGGGCGCATGGATTGAGCTAGAGACTTGAAATTTTGCGCAGATCCGTTTTTCGTAAAGAGCGAGGCTAAGTTCGTTAATGGGCAAAAATGGACCATTAGGGGGGGTACCCCCCATAAGGACGAAATCGTTTTTTGTGAATATCTCAAAAACGGTGCATCTTATCAAAAAAGTCCAAGAACAAAAGTTATTTAGGATATGATTCTACATAAAACTCCCATACATCAAAATCCGATTGGAATAAATTTAAAAAAATCTTATTGGAAAGTTTGACTTCAAAGTGGAATTCTGGTACAACTGTTCGAATTTTGATACGAATATCACCATACGGGTCTCCAATGATTGCCAGATTGGCAATTATAGCTTTTGTTATGTTTATTTTTATCTTTTATCTTCTCTTATTATTTTTATCCTTTGACAGTTCTTTGCGCGACAAATCGCATATTTTTAGAATTTTTTAATTAGACTAAAATTTTGACAAAGTCTTAAACAAAAGACATAAACTAAGCCGCTGTTTACATCTGACACTATATGTCGTGAATTTTCTTCTGCGACATTCAATTCCCGCTTTACATCCATTTACACTATGACACAAAATCCCGGACGCCTGAACTCGATTTTTTCATATAAAACTACCGAAATAAAATTTTGACAACTTTTCAAATTTGACAAGCGAATTTATATATAAATAGATAAATAAAATTCGCGGAATAAGTTCTGAATACAATTCGCGGAGAAATTCACGAGTGTAAATGAGGTCTTAAACAAAAATTACTTACAATTTACTTGAATTTATTTGGAATAAATTGATTTTAAATACCACTTTGAGTTGCCATTTCATACCTGCAATAAGAGAGAAAAAAAAGTTAGTGATATATGCAAAATAATGTTGCTTAATTAAAATAGAAATCATTAATTTATCAATGGGGGAAAGAAAATATACCAACCGTGTAACAAACAACAGATCGCGAGTTGCATAATATTTTAGTCGCTACTTTATCCCGTGACATAGTAAACCCTCATAAAACGATTTATTTTCAATTTACTCCTGTATGAATCATTTGAAGCTTATTACATGATTTATGGCAAATAAAATTCAAAAACGATTTCCATCGACGCGACGATCGGTTAAAAGTTATGTTGTCAGCAGAATTGAATCAGTTAAAGGTGGTGTTCAAAGGCAGTTGCCACCTGAGCCGTGTACAATATTTCGGTGGCACATTTTCAATAAAATTTTAATGATTTTCCATTAAAAATCCCAGAGCGTTCGCATAGATGGCTGACATTATAAATGGCCGAATGTTGGACGGATCAGATAGATTTCGATTAGTCTGTCAGTAAGTCACTAAGTCAGTCAAACACTTAATGAGTACCTGCCTTGGACTAGGCCGCATTTTTGTTAATTACAAAGAGTCATGTTCGCCAAATCTCATGACACCGAAAGGTTTGCAACATCCAATTTGTCTAGATCTGGGCTCCAGTAAACAAAGCCTCAAAACTGAAAAGACTAGGCTCGGTTACTGCTGCTTGTTGTTTGTTGGACAAAATTTAATTTTTTTGCCCATTTATCATTTTTTTTCATAGTTTTGTTGATTTTAGATGATTAAGTTCGTGTAGAAATAGAAATTAGAAAAGAAAAGAGGAAAAAAATGATCAAAAATGATTATGAAATGTTGGCGATGAATTGGATAAATTCTTCACCCAGTTTATGATCTTACACCCGAAAATGCTAATTGTGTGACCGTTTCAGAAGTGATAATGATTTCTTTTTTGTTTATCTCTTCAAAAGTACAAAAGTTTGTGTCCATTTGCTTTGATATGCATTTAAAAAAACACATTTTTGTGTTGCGATCGTTAATGACTTTAATCTTCTTCTTAATGGCGGGACAAGATTGGAATAGAGATGGAATTGTTTATCTGGGATTATGAAAATCAAATCGATTTTTGATTATGTTCAAGGCCGTTTTGATTTTATGACGAACCTGCAACTTTAGATGCATTTTTGCAACAAATTTTTGAAATTATAATAAGCAGCAATATTATTAATTGCAATACCCTTTGTATTTTGTAATTTTTGCTTATAATTTCAGCGAAAATATGTTAACATATTTATTTAAATCAAGATAACTGCCTTCTCAAGGACAGTGTAAGTTTTTTGTCTTTTGGGAGGCAATGAAAAAAAATATTTTAAATTTATTGAATTGCAACCACCTGTTTTTAAAAGGTGTATGAGAAAGAGTTAAGAAATGTTTTATAGTTTTGGGATTTAACGGTGTTTTAAGCAGGGTTGTCAAAGAACCTTTCAGGTTTTTATAAAAACCCACCAGCCATGGATTTTATTTTTCTGGGTTTTTGGGTTTTGAGTTTTTGACAAAATTTATTTTAAAAAGCAAAAGAGAAAATATAAAAAAATGTTGTGAAAAGCCGAAAGTGTCGAAAATGTAATACGTAGCATGTAAGATTCAAAGAATCTGATTTTAGAAATTGCGCGTTTGTAAAAAAAAAATAGACACACTAAACATAAAATGTATAACCATCAACTCGATGGCGACTTAAAATTGTAATTTAATAGCAATCCCATTGAAATTATCTCCAAAGATCATTAAAATAGTGTTCTCAGCTTCCCATATGATTGTTGGCTCATTGTTAAAACGATTCAATAGGAAAAGAAGCTATCAACTCAAGTTTGAATGTACTCAAGTACTCAATTTCAAGGCTGAGCTGGCAAATTAACACCGAAAATCATCTGACAATACGATGATTTGAATAAGAAAAGATTAACTTGCGGAAGTTATTAAAAAAGACTTTTCGCATCATCGTTTTGTGGCGGGAATTGCTGGCAACTGAAAAAAAAATCCAGAAGAAATAAAAAACGTAGCATGAATTCATTTAAAATGATCGCACGAGCTGTTTGCAAATGGGAAATCTTCCAAAAACAGGTAAGTCACACACACTCCACACTTGAGGCCTTTCAACATAGTAGTGAGAAGGTATGATCTTCACTCTATCAATCTATTAATTCCATTCAGCAACTGATCCAACATATTGAAGCACATATTGAAATCGCAACGCAGTTTGACACTAATCAATTCGAAAAAAAACAACAATAACCAGCATTGGTCTGGGCCTGTCAATTTTGTGTCCAGCAAATGCATAAACGGAATCCGGCAATCGCAGTCATCTATCAGCTATGCTGCACGATCAAGTATTCTGCGAGCGGATAGTCCCAGCAACCACCTTAATCCCCAGATCAGGTAGATTTGAATTCTTTGGCATAACACCCACCGACGACGCGATCGCGACGCTTCAATAAACGAAATTTTGCTAGTTGTACTACATGTATCCACTATTATTATTAAAAGCGAAAATTCAAAGCGATTAACGTACGGTTGGTGGTTCGTCAACAAAATCGACGAATTATTGGGCAATTCGACAAACACTTATAATGCGATCAACGTATCAATTCCAGAGTGTCACTTTCTCAATCAACGGTCAAAATCAAGCAACGTCTCAAGATGTCTTGTGATTGATTTGGATTCGGCTGATTTATCTGACCCTTTTTAGGAATATTTTCGCCATATCCAACTGAATAATAATTGACGAATCGGATTTTTATTAATTACAAAATTTCAGCATTTTTGATATTTTTCATAGTAAATCAAATTCAACTGTGAACATAGACCTCAAGTTTTGATTTTTCGTGATTGTCTGATGATTACACGAAAACATTGTGTATGAATTTTTACCAATTTTTCTCAATCGATTTTGAGTCAATATTTTGGATTTTTTTCCTTTGAATACCACGCTGTCTCTGTAAACTTTCATTTAATTTATGCGACAAAAACAGTTAGGTAATCGATTTGACGTCCTCCTAATATAGTCCAAATGTCTGGTTTTGGGACATAATTAATTTCAGGTGGAATAATGCGAAATTGTAAATTTCCGGCTCTTACACTAAATGTAGTTTTTTTAGGATTTATTTTTTGCGAACTTAGAATTGCCTTCATCACGTCGTCTTCGTAAAGAAATTGCATTTTTTCTGTTCAGCAATTTTTAACTGATCGTTACAATTTTTTCTATAGTTAATTTTCGGTTCGATTTAATCACTTGGAGATCGTTTAACTTTTCTCACGTATTTTCACGCCTGGTTAGTTCGAGTGTTGAGACAACTATCACCTTTATGGATTGTCGGTAGATAACCAAAAAAAAAGACCAAAGTTGAGGTGTGGAGTTGCGGTAGAAAAAAACGTTCGGTTGCCTCCCACACTTGACTATTTTAATTCACAAAAATAAAGAAATAAGGAAAATTATCTCATATCGACAAGCAGCGGAGATGGTGTGGAGTTAGATCTTTATGTAATCCTAACATCAATTACCGTTCACTGAAAGCGAAACGATCGATATTTAGGTGCCAATGGACAGAAAGGTACTCATTTTTTTTTGTCTTTCCTATTTCGTCTTGCACGGCGTATAAGACAAATTTAAATTAGTGGGCGGTGGCTATACTTAAGGGACTTTTACTATTTTTCTTAACAGGTATTTGTTAATTTTTAACAATTAATTACAATTAGAGAATAAGCAATGGGTAAATGAAACTTTTAGTAGTACAGTCGAACATCGATAAGTTGAAGCTGATGGATATTTTATGCCTAAACAAACGCCATCACGTTTCTTCGTACTCGCTTCCGCTGGCTATCGCCACCCCGGTTTCTAGAAAAGAGTTTTAAAACCGTAATCCGTCAATAGTCACTCCGGTTGGAATTTGGTGTGTGGAGAGGTGTGCATAATTGTATTCCAAGGACTTTTTTTTCTATAGGACACACCGTTTTCGAATAAAAAGCAAAAAAAGGGGGGGGGGGGGAGTTATTGTCCAAATAAAAAACCTCCGGGCAAGGATTGGAGCGCGGACGGACTTACAAAATATGACTTCACTATTTAGCACTTTCGTGATAAATGTTTCATAAATCCGTATTTGAATCAACTACGTTTGTGTTAAAAACAACAATTTCAATTATCTTTAAAAAATTTAATAAAATCCGTCGTTAGTTGATTTAATCACGCTGCATAGTCGATTTAATCACGTTCATAGTTAATTTCGCCACGTTCATTGTATTTTTGGGTAAACACGAGACGTAGTTGAATCAACCAATGATTTTTCTCTCCGTATACCTATGTGCATAGTTTCGCCAAAATTTTCCAACTTTTAAAATGCTAACCGTGTTTAGCGATACTGAATTGTAAAAACATGGTTTTAATAGTGTTTTATGTCGAAAAAAAAACTATGAGAAAAATCGGGTATAAAAGCTAGTAAAATATAAAATTTAATGTATTGCAATTGCATGATATCTAAAACAAAAATTTTAAATTTCCTGGTAAACGACGCACTGATAAAAACCACGCAAAATAAATTACGCATTTTTCCCACCGCTAGCGAATCGTTTTTTGGTCGGGTTATCTAATAGGAAATGGTGGAAAATTTATGCGACAAAATTATTCACTAAATTTTTCTTGGCTTCGTTTTGTTACTTTTCCATACAACAATGTTGCGACAGATAATGTGTCATTATTCGCTTTGCTGTCATCTGGGCTCAATTCATATAATTCACGTATTACCTGCAGAGCATATTTGAGTAGGTAAAAGTGTTTTCTTTCATTTTGCACCCGAATAATGGTTAACTATGCGATACCACCCAGCATACTCAAAAAAATTTCTATTAGAAGCGGCGCTTTACTTTTCAAAGAAATGAAATCGTTTTCTTTGAGAATTGCGACTGCGACACCAGAAAAAAGATAATTCGTAACATTCGTAAGCTAATTTTCCGCCTCATTGATCCATTCAAGGCACCGAAAAGCACACGTCTTCGCATTTTCCATAAATTTTGTTAGCTACTAGTACACTAGCTCCAAAAAATATTTCATTTGATGTTGAACTCTGTCTGGACGAATGCCCAACAAATTTTAGAGATGGCGATCGACTTTTCATTGGGAAAACCGTCAGTAATTCATCATAAGTGTTGAATGAAAATTAGTTGAAATGATGTGGTTAGAATGGGAATGGAGTCTGTTTGGTCCCAATCTTTCAAATACCAAATACTGATGATCCCAAAAACTTTATGATGACGGACACTATGCTCTTCCACTGGTCAATAATAATAATACCTTCTGGCTGTAGTCTATTCGATTTCGATGTGACCAAGGTCCTATGCTTATCGCATATTTAATGAGAAACAGTTTGGAGAGTCGGAGCAACGATCACCTATGCTCCCGGTTTATGCATCGATAATATTTGCATTTCTCTTGAATGAATCGAATAAGTGACCGATTATGACACTTAAAAATGAAATGGAAATCACAGATCCTTATTTGCGATTAATTAACTTTCATTCCGCTTTAAGTCGACTAATTTTATGCTCGATACGGAAGCACAATGACGTGATATTTGCTTAATGGTTTAGCGCTTTTTCCATATTTGATTTATGTTTTCATTTTCAACGATGACAGTGACTTTGATATTTTTTTTTGTTTATGCTTCCAACATATTATTATTATTTTCGTTCACCCATATATAGTTTATTGTTGATGAAATTTAATAAATATGCAAAAACGCACACTAATTAGTGAAAGTGTTTCGAATTTGAATTTAGCAAAATTCTCACGTTGCATTTATTGTGAGGAATGTTTTTTATTTCATTATTAAAAATATCATAATAATTTTAACGTCTTGTGGGGGCGTGTTTAAACTTTAGTTTGAAAGTAGATTTTCAATTTTTTTTAATACATACAAGTTTTTGTTTCTCGTTGCAGATTTTACTGCAATCTATCTCCTTTCACAAATTTTGATAGTTATTTGAATTTTTTTTCATTTTCAAATGAAAAGCATTTCAAGTTCCTGAAACCCAATTTTGACTGCATCGAAAATAATTTTTCTCGGTTCCATTTTCCGCTCTAACTTCTGACAATTTAATTTTCAAATTAATATTTAAACCACTTCCTCAACAATATTTCATAAAAAAAACGTAAGTGTTTACAACAAAATTAAATGCTTTTTAATCCATGTTTTAAATCCCATATTAGCTACGCCATTGATTAACCAAAGAATTATTTGCAATTAGTGTCAAATAAAAAGTAAAGTGTTGACCTTTAAACTTGTATTGTAAAAACAACTAAAAATATCGCATCATTAACAATGTTTGACAAGTAAATTTCAACAAAAAAGTAACCATAAAATCATTGTCCTTGCAGTGCAAATTGAATTAACACACATTGAAACATTTACGAATTACGGCTGACCCATAAAATGATTTAATTCCTTCGAGCACGAAACGTCTAAAAAAACAAGATTGAACTAATTTGTGGTTTCAATGTACCAAAAAAGTTTAAAAAAAATCAACTCAATGAGATTTATTTTACCAACAAACATAAGTTAAAAATGTGAACTCATATTTTTAATCGATTTTGCGTATATATTTATAAATTTTTAAAGTCGTTTTTGTGACGGTTTTATAATATATCTTCTTTTACTTATTGTATTTTTTTGCTAAGTAACCCATCATTAGTCAGTTGCTAATAAATCGAGACAATTAACGTGATTAATAACGTGATCGACGTGTCGAGAGATAACACTTGAACCTTCGTGTTGTAATTTAAGATTATCTTAAGAGCTAAAAGCTCAAACATCCGTAATTTCGTAGCTACGAGTACATCTTCTTGCACGCCATGATATTTTCATGTTGTAAACAAAAGATTTCTGACCTATGGGCCAATTTTTTTTATTTCTTTGTGACTTGAAAAGCTTACAAAAGACACATCTTCCGCAGGTTTTTTTTATTAATTTTTTATGAATTGTATATTTTGGAAAAAATCAATTAATTGAGGAATTTGGACAAAAAAGATGCACTTATATAAGATTGGATTAAAAGTACATGCTTTCAACAAAAGTTGAAAAAAATTATGAACCGTAACTTCCATTCTACAAGTTCTATCTTTTTAACAGAAATTTTACATAAGAAATATTTCCTAACTGTTAAAATATCCTTTCTAGATATTTTAACCAGATTCAAAAGAAACAATAATTTTCTATACGAAAAACAAGTTTAAAAAATGAGATGAAAACCTCTCTAAAATTGCTTTCGCCTCAAATATTCTATATGATGCGAGACAAAATGTTTATTTAGAAAAATTTATTTGTATAGGAGACTGGTAAAGGAGCGGTCTGATTGGATTTTGATGTATAGAACAGTTATGTAAAATAATATTCTAAACAGATTTTACTTTAACCAGTTCGGTACATGTTTTTTTCTAGGGGGGTTAAAAATACTCTCTATACAAATTAACGATGTTTAAGCTATCAGTATTCATTTAAAACAAAAAAAATTTAAAATTTTTATTTTTTACAAATACAGTGGAATCCGGTTATAACGACCTCTAAGGGACCAACAAATCTGGTCGTTATATCCGGTTGTTCGTTATAACCGATTCATAGTTTTAAAGGTTTTAAAATACATGTGTGAAGTTCTAAAATACAAAATTTTTATTGCAAATCGTCCGTACATTAAAAAATTAAATTTATTTAATTTTTCTGCAGATATTGAGTAATCTGTGTTTGTTTGGATTTTTGGTGCAAGAACTCCTTTTCAATTCTTAGCACAGCTTCTTTTGAAATATCATCAAAAATGTTATTGAATAATAGGAATGAATTCAATGTCGTAATACCCCGAAGTGCTTCATTGACTGAAGGTATGACACAACCTGTTTCTGAAATTTTCACCCGATTTTAAAATTATGTATTGTGATGCATAAAACATTATTTACCAGTAGTATCTTCTTCATCTTTTTCCTCGATACTAAATTGTCGCCTTTTAGCATTTATTGTGGAATTCACAGTATAAACTACGAAATAAACTGAATTAACACAACGTAGATGCACAAAACTTTGACAGAACTGATTAGGGGAATTCCCGAAAAGTTCCAACTTTCATTTAATGACTTAAGCAAATGACGTTTAGAAGTGCAACAAGTTTGCAAATTTGGCTAAAACTAGGGTATCTGACATGGCGCCCAATTTAGAACATTTGTTAAGAACTTAATCTACCAGGTTTTGATTTTTTCTATGAGATCTTAAGTTTCGGTCGTTATAAACGATATTTTTTTCTGTTTTCATAGAAAAAGGGGTCGTTAAAGCCGATATGTCGTTATATCCGGTGTCGTTATAACCAATACCAAAACGCACAGAGTCTTATGGGCTCTGGCCGGGACCTGAGAAATGCGTCGTTAAAGCCGGTATGTCATTATAACCGGTGTCGTTATAAGCGGATTCCACTGTACGTCCACTGTAGTCCAGCTTTTTACTCAAAAAATCAAAATTGGGTCAAAAATGCACTGAAATGTGCACTGAATGAGAATAGAGTGTTGAAAATAAATAAATAATAAGTCAATTCAAATTTTCAACTGCGTTGCCATATGGCATCAAAATACCGAATGGGTTAACAAATTTTTCAATACGACTCACCGTTTTCGAGAAAACAGAAAAAAAGTATTCAATTTGTGTATGGGAAGGGGTTGGGGGGGGGGGGGGCGGTGGGAGAGGGGGAGAGAGGGGGGGGGGGTGTAGTGGTCCTACTGGATTTTGATAAGTTATGTAAAATTATATTCTAAACATATTTCATCTTTATAAATTTATAAGTATTCCATTTGTATGGGAAGTTAAAGGAAAAATGTAAGATATTTGATTTCCTATAAATATGGTTATATTCATTTTTTCATGAAGCGCATAATTTTCAGAAAATTTCAAGTCACGTTCTCAAGTTATTTAAATACGTAAAATGGACAGTCTCGAGTCAGCTCATTCCGTCAATTCTGTGAGAAATGTCAAATCATTCCGAGTCATTCTCATTCTAATCCTGGAATGAATAAAGGAAAACGCCTAATGTGTTGTAGTCGGTTGACAGCACTGTGTAAACATGAATCAGGCAAGACTGAGGAGAGAGTGGAGAGGAAGGAGGTTAAGATGGCGAACGAATAAAGACACATGTTATATTATTCCGTGTTTGAATTAGATATAAGTGAACAGCCCTAAAGTGTCGTATTCGGAGTTTACCGAATTTCAAAATTAGGTTTCGAGATTTGACCCTGACTAACCACTAAGTGAAAGTAAATAAAAACCTGGGAAAAAGTTTTCTTCAATGAATTAGGATTTTTACCAAGTTTTTGTAATACAAAACAAAATCATTTTTTTAATTAAAAAAATCAATCCATATTTTATAAATTCGTGCCCCTGCCAATTTTCATACATAGCAGATATTATAACAAATAGTATAGAGTGTTAAAAATCTATGATACCTACACCAAAATGGGTAAAGTTGGAATTCCAAATACAAAATCGATTAATGTAGGCTTCACCTCATCCAAAATATCTTCTCAGAGTACCATCTCACGACAATTATTTGGATGACTTGCGAGAATCTTTCAATTGCAATGAATCGGAGTGCGAATAACTGAAGAAGGATTATTGGAGTTCTTTCAAAATAACTTTGGCTGTGATTTTTTAAATTGCTTGTTGTCTGAAATTTCTAAGATCACCTCCACTGATTGACCGGCATCGCCACCGTTTTCTTTATTGATTACTCGTCGTGAATGGGAGCAAATTTGTTGCATTTTCGGTCGAATAGACTTTTTTGACGTGCGATATTTGACCTAAAATCAATCGAGCAGAAGTTTTTATTGATGGATCTCGATGAAAATTGACAGGCGACGCATTGATTATGTAAATTTTTTCTTATAACGAAATCGAATTGCAATTTTCTGGCATATTTCCTTTCTGTAATTTTTGTCTATTTGCAAGTTTTGATGTTTTTTTTCTGCGCTTATAGAGAATTGGGGTCATTATGTTATTTTGGATTTGTTTGCAAATGCTTGGATCAAATCGATTTGTTTGGTTTTATTAATGCTAATAATCGGATTTTTGTTTATTTTATTCACAATGCATTGATTGAGATTTTATTATCATCTGATTTTATCAGAATGCGTGCAAAATTTAATATTTTAAATGCGGGATCGGATTTGGGTTACTCGGTTTTGACGCAATGCGATTTTGATATTTTATTGAGAATATGTGGGATAAATTGAGACATATTGAAAATTTAAATTTATTTAACCTTGCGATGTAGTTGGCTATAAAAGTAACTTAAAATCAAATTTTTTTCCTAACCAGAATATTCGATTTTCAGATTTTCTGTTAAATAATCATTTTAATACCGATAAGCATTGCACTTTAAATTACTTTGAAAAATGCCGAATGGTAATTCAATATGATTTTCTTTAAATCTCCCAATACAAAAAACAACAAAACAGTAAAGTGTTGAAAAAATCATAGTAGAAGCAAACACATTAGGATTTAAATTGGTGCAAGTATACAATTACTGCCATTAAGATGAAATTTATGGTTTAAATACAATTTCCCTAGTGTAAATACACTTATTGACGACGCGACGGCAAAGAAAAAAAAAGTTCAACATCCGAGATTGGTGATTGAATTTAACTGAAGGACAAAAACAGGGAAATCGAATTCAAACACGGAATGTCACCGATTTATGGTTTCATTTAAATTTAAATAGACCAACAGATCGTCGACAGTCCATAGACTGAAAGCCACCACAGGTAGTCAATTTATTAAGTAAAATAGGTGAGTTTTCCATTCGTATTCAATTTACTAAAACGTTTGTCATCAATGTGTTTCTTTGGAATTCAGTCAACCACTCGAGATGAGTCACTTTGCATTTATACATACTTTGCCTCTAATTGTAAGCAGACATAAAATGAGATGTTTCCCATTTAGAATAAAAGATGGAGGTTTTACTCAGGTGGGTTGTCACCTAATTAACTACGACTAGCATTTGCTTCCAACTGTCAACAGTATCGCGCATTTATGTAATATGAATAAAATTAATTTTATTTATGAATTTCATTATGTTAATAGCATATAGCAATCCCAGATTTTCATTTAAATTGTTTTACAACGGTTCAAAATAAAAGAATCGAATTTACAAATTTCCTACTATTTGTTGAAATTGCTATTGGAATCACAGGGGTTTGCTTGCGTAATTAAAATCATGGCTAAATTCTGAAAAAAATTCTAAAATTTTACGGAAAACCATTGTTAACATTTTTTGTTTCCTCAAATGCTTTACATAGTTTGAACTATTTAATGGGTTTATTTTACATTTTTATCGATAATGTATAAAATTTAATTTTTTCTCTCTTCAAGATCGGACTGTCTTTTCGAAAGCGTATATTTTACCCAATTTTTGATAAGGAAATGCAACAAAACTTCAATTCATCTCCAGCTCAATTGGAATGCATTTTATATGCTCTTTCGATTTCGAATTTCTATGAACACTTCTTTATTTATTGTTAGTTTGAATTAAAAGTGTAGACATAGGCCCGGTTTGCTTTTAAGAGCAACCTTCACACTTTAGATTGGGGGTCACATCGTGTTTTGTTGTTTTGATTCTTTTTTTTAGATATCGTCATAGCGATGTTCAAAAAAAACCCATCGAATATAACAACAAAAGGCATCTTGATGAGCATAAAAAGACATGAAGATGAAGAATAACAGATCCACATCACATGAGGATGTGGCGATGCTTTAGGTTAAAGAAGGAATTCATAAATCAAATTTATTGCACCTTTGAGGTGGGTTAAAGATGACTGGTGAAGCGTTGTTGTTGGATACCTGGCCAGATAGCCAAGGTTCAATTGTGCGTTTTGTCGTTTCCCAGAATAATTCATTTTTTGATCGTATTGCAGTTAGTTTGAATATTCAGAATCCAATAAAAATAAATATGAACACAGTTATGGGTGTGGATGGAGTTTAAAAATACAATTAAAAAAACACTATTTTTTGAGATTGAAATAAAATTCTTGAATTTAAATTTATGAGAAAAATTCCTATAAATCACATGAATTGCAGTTTTTTTTTCTACAAAAGGTTCAATTTAAAAAAAAAACAATAAATCACAACTTACGTAGATATGGCCTTTAATTGATAATAAAAACACGGAAGTGTGAATATTTACCTGAAAATAATAATGAAGAAATTTAATTATTTTATTTATTATCAAACATCGCATGCTAAAGTATCTAATTTATTGTAATTTATTATAATTTTTGACAATTTTTTAGGTATTTAATGCAAGATATTGTCCTGTTAGAAGTATTTTGTGACATATGGATATCCCTATCTAGTCAAATTTAATATATGCAGGGCCCGATCTGGAAGGAGGCAACTGCCTTGAAGGAAGCCAAAACAAATAGTGGCCAATTTCAGTGAGACAAACTGCAGGGACGCAAATCAAAGCAGAGGCGAAGTACTAAGCTATTTTTCCGCTGCTCTGAATTTTGGGCCGTCACATTTTTTTATTATAAGTGAAATAACACAAAAAATGGACCGTCTTTTCGCTTGAAACTGCGTTTCTTCGAATTTAAAGGATTGTTTTATCCTAAACAGCTGAAAAATTTCCCCTGCGGCATATTTCTATTTAAGAATTTCAAATTACACAGCATTCTTTAAAAAAATCCCCTGCGGCGCATATTTTTTTTAGTCTGTAGCACATTTTATTTCACGATTTCTGTTTAAACATGAAACTACTTTTTTAAATGACAAATAAAATTGTTTTTGAATAGTTCTATAATTTTTCCTGTAACGATGAATATATATTATATGATTCTGAACACATAAAAATCGTTGTAGAGCGTACTTGAAAAACGCCACACTCAGAAAAATGTCCAGGTCAACTTTTTGTCAGGTTAACTCTGACCTTACAGAGGTGTCTGTAAGCCAGCTAGCGGTCACAGTTAACCTATCTAAGGTCAACTCGTGCGGCTCCCAATGCCCTACTTCACCTGCTGGTGGCTTAATTTCAGAATTTCTCCGAATACAGGTCAACTTAGTTTTACTTGCCCACATGCAGGCGAATGCGCGCCTGCCCGAGGCCAATTACGCCGTATGTAGGTCATCGAGTTAGCCTCCATTTTTCTGAGTGCAGCTTGAAAGCTTCTACAGATCCCGACCTTGATATACGATCTCTAAAAGTGAAAGCTCTCCCACCACCGAAATCATTTTCTTAAAAACATCTCCAGTTTGGTAAAAACAGATCAAAAATTTTAGTTCAAAATTTTGCTACAATCCCAAAAAACTTTACTAAGTGGCAATTTTTTTAAATTATTAGAGATTTCAGTGCTTAATTTGTTTCTCGAAAACAGTGGGTAATCGTGCAAATACGAAGTATCACGAGAGGTGAAAAAATCGTTTTTGCCCACAGGGCGGGGGAAGAGCTAGATCGTGATCGAGTCCTAAATAAAGATATGTTAGAAACAATTTTAACAAACAATAAATATTTTTTATCATTGTACAATTTCATCTCATTAAAATCATATAAACAATTTTAGGATGGGTGGTTTTGTACTTGGCATTTTTTAGTCAAATAGGAAGATAAAAAACTCTCCAATATATCGATCAGTTTTTCCGCAATTTTTTATCAAATTTAAAAAAAAATTCCAAAAGCTCAAAGCCAAAAAAACCAATTTCTCCGATTAACATTCGAACTCGGTTACTGAAACTCAAAAAGACTGAAAATCAGCCATTCTACGTACCACGCTAGTGTCAGACTTCCGAAATTGCAGTTGACAATGAGGATCTTCTATATATTTCGGAATAACGAAAATACATTTTTAGATAGGTACCTAGTTTTTATTTTGAGAATTATTTTAATAATTGCGCCTTGAAGGACCGAAGCGAAATAGGAAAGGCTTTCTCTACTGGACGAAAGCAGCACAAAAATTTTAAAAACACCAAACTTACTGCTATATTACATAAAAAAACAATTTATGACGAAAAGAAAAGTAATTAAAAATTGTAATTTAGTATAGTTAAAATGACATTTGTTTACGAACGCAGTTTTGAAAGTAAAATTATTTAACTCTTCCTGTTCATTTCATTTTTAAAAATCGATCGATTACCCAGACTCGCATAGTAGGTATGTACTTTCTTTCTAAAATTCCCAAACACCACCGGACGTCTTCCTCCCACTTAACTTCATTTAATTTTAGCGGAATTTCCTTACAAGTCTTAAAGATTATTTAACTAAAAACAAAATTTTTGGTAATTTAAATAAAAGAATGCAAGAAAAAATTACCTTGCTACGAATTACCTAATTACTGTCACATGTCATTATTGTACCGGTTATAAGTTTTGTTTCTTTCGCTCAAGTTCCTCAAACATAAGTGTAGAGTATTTTTTTTTGTGCCACATAACATACGAGTACGTTTTGTCGTTTAATTAAATTGGAGCATTTTTTCCAATGGTTTCCATTTATAGCACCGAACAGCGATATTAATAAAAAAAAAATTTTGTTTATTTAAAGACACAAAAAACGAAAATAAAAATTAATGCAGAAAAAGCACATATTTAGTTCAGTAGTGCGTAATCGAATTTGCTCTTACATAAATAATTTAAAATGTGTTAGTTATGCGATTGCTTCCAAAAACCATAAGTTATCTGGAAAAGATCAAAGCGATCGTCCACTAGCCGTAAGATCGGGTAAAATTGACGTTGTTAGCTTCTCGATTACAATTTGACGTTTTCTTTTAGACACCGGAGTTAGGGTCCACTCAGATGAGAAATGAGATTTTACTTGTTTTTATTTCGTGCGACACGATCAGTGATCGTTGGTGGAAGGTGAAAAATTAGGAAAGTTTAATTTTTTAAGATGATTGACTTCGTTGGCGGCGTTATTACTGAAGAAATATATTTCCTGGAGAAAACCCGGAGGATGATTTGCCCCAGGATTAGAACAAATCCAAAAATATTTTCTCTAGAGCCGGAAAACATTTTTGGACAATAAATATTTATCACTTTATGTGCAAAAATGCCTGGACAAAATTGAACGATCACTGATCTTGTACTTCCCAATTTTCGCATCAAGTGAGTAACACAACGTGTCACTCGTTATAACAAAAAGCTCCGGGGTTAGCCTCCTGATGTGATTGATAGACGATTGCGAAGGTGTATGTAGTAAATTCGAAATAAGTTGGGGCGATTTTTTATACCTAGTAATCACCAAAAGCCGACTGGGGTAATTTCATGAGTATTTAAAATGCACCAACCGGCATTTAAATAGAGACCAAGTATCTTTCACTTAATTGACACATCAATGGATTTGATCGATAAGATCTGATTAACTCAGTGGAATGACAGTTTAAGGATCTTATCGATTTCGCCAATCAGAATGTTTTAATACTTCTGGGTTTAATCGCTCCCAATTTTTTCACCAACATCATTCGCGACCAACATAAAAATTGTTACAACATAAAATCACTATTATTATGCAACATCTTGTAATTGCTAACGGTTTTAATTATTGAATTGACATTTAAAACCAAAAGAAGTAGAGGAATTTTCGCCACATCCCAACTAGGCGCATAAACTTGACTATCTTCCCTGTTAAAAATCTCAGTTTTTAAATGAATTTTATTGCTTTAAAACTGCCATAAAGTAACCATAATTAGATTTATGGACTTTTTTAGCAAACAATCAGCGATTTCAATTTATGATCGTTGATATACGATCGAAATGGTAGGGAACTATGTTACACTTTGACACAATTTTTTTCATATTGTGAAACTAAATTCACGACGATGAACTACTTTTAATCAAAAATTTAAATTAGAATTTGGTTTCATTTTGATTTCTTGTCATAGCTTAATGATTTAGCTGTAAAAGTGCAACAGTTAAGAAGGTCAGGGTGGATGTGAGGAGATAAAAATACGGCGGAGGCGTGTGAAAATCAATTAATGATTAGTAGGTGCAAAGTTTTTGTTGAAATCAGATTGTTAGTTGTTTGGTTGATCCATTAAACAATTTAATTTGGAAAACATCACTGTTTTGTGTTTATAATGCAAATGGTGAATAATGTTAATGATAGGAACATTTAAAATTTGTAAAAATATGTGTAGAGACTTTTCGACATCTAGTTTTATCCATAAATCTGAATTGGAGTGCATGATCAAATATCAGTTGTGATTAACACAAAACTTTCCTCTGCAATATTTAGTTTCGGAAAAAAAGTATTTTTTCAAATATCTCATGAAACGTTAAAGATACGTAAAAACCGGTAAAGCGAAAAAATATAGAAAATTTTATATCTTTTAAATTTTGTTATATTGATTTTTCCCAAAAACGCATAGTTTTCAAGAAATTTAAAAAAAAACTGTATTTTAAAAAAAAATGGTTTGGGTGGTACATGTTATAGCTAACGTTACTTTTCCATAAATTGATAGAAAACTAAGATTTTCGTAAAACCTCTTTACAAAAAATTTCAAGTCGCTAGGTCAACTAGTTCTCGAGTTATTTAAGATACGTAAACCGAACAAAACACCATACAGACAGACCGACAACCCCACAGAACGATAACCCACTTACAGACAGACGGAAAACCAACAGACCGACAGTCAGATGCATGGACATTCTCATAATTTTGCCTGAAACATATTTCGTACTGATTCAGAAATTTTGTAAAAAATGTTGTCTTTTGCGGGAAACAAAATTCGTGGAAACAATTTGTCTTTTGTCTCGACTCTTAAAATAATAGATAAGGATAGATATTTTCACATTTTTCTCCACGACGCCAAAAACTTTCTTGAAAAAGACATTTTAACGACAGGACACAGACAAAATTTTTGTCCAATCGAGACGAGGCATTACAAAACTTATTTCTTCAAAGTGGAATTTAAGAAAAACACATACAACAACATGAAAACAAAATCAAAAAAAACTAAATTGCTCAGTAATATTTGCATATTTTTCAAAAAAAAACTTCTTAAATGACAGCATTTGGACAAATATCAATCAGAGATGGACAGTTTTACCCAGCCCGATGGTTTTTAGGCGCGTGAGTTGAATTTTAAAATGTCGTCAATCGATCAAGTCAAGAATTGCGCGATAAAGTCTTTTTAAATGAAGTTTTGTGTCCAATTTAGTCACTTATCATTTCCTTGACGATCCCAATGTGATCACTGATCAGTAGCCTTTGATTTGTTATGTCATACAAGAAAAAGTTTCCGAAAGTGTTTTTTTTTATACTTTCTATTTTTAGATTTCAAATTAAATTGATTGTAGTGGACAATATCGGTTCTTTTTCAAAGTTATTTTTGAATTAATACGGAATTCTTCTGATGTAGACTTTTGGTAAAAAAAAGTTGCTTAGATGAGGTTAGGGCTGAAAAAACTGCGCGTTTTCATAAAGAAAAATTTTTTGTGGGTGCAGTGTATCAGAAATAAAAGCGAGATAAATATTTATTTTATTTCATTTTTAATAATTTTATGTCACTTTTAATTATTTTTAGTACATTTTTTAAATATTTAAAAATTGTTTTTCAATTTTTTTTTAAATTTTTTTTTATTTTATATTTTCTAGCCATCGAATACATATCCTTGCATTTAAGATATCCTTAGTAATTTTTGTTTCCAGAATTGGATTCATTTTGAGGAAAATGATAGTTACGTTATCCTTATAGAACTTTCAGTTGTCCTTACAGACTTCTTAATGTCAGAATCGGATTCAGTGGTCCCAACAAACCCCAGATGAGATTTTTGTTCGGAAAATTTGAGAAAAAGTATAATCATGTTATCTTTACAGGACCTTGCATTATCCTTAAAAGGACGAAATAGTTAAAACATTGTATTGTCATCGAAAATACGTATGTGGTAAATTTCAAGTCAATTAAACAACCAGAATTGACCCTGACATACAAACAGATGCGAAGGCAAGCCAAAAAAAAAGCTTTTAAAAAATCATCACACATTTAGGCGCGAGGAGGCGGTCTACAAGAGTGTAATGGCGGTAATAACTGAATCCCCAAAAAGAGAGAGAGATTCGAAACAACTTATGAAAAGTTATATAAAATTATTTTTAGTTAAACAAAAAATAAATAAAATAGTATTACTTCAAAAGATCTGATCAAATTTTACAAGATATTGCTTTCTCTACGCTGCGCTGATCTGCGCTTGCACACAATTCTATATTATCTGCATTGCATAAAACAATACCTGTCATTTTAGATAAATTATAACATTGCAAAATAATTGGTTAGATTTGCGTTGATGTTTAATGCACTTCCTTTCTCTAAATTAATGGCAGCCATTAAAAGCTGTGAAATTGAATTCATGCAGAGTGCATTTCCGTATAAATTTCATTTAGATGAAGAACATTGATAGATTTTGCAGTGATCACATAGTCTACCTTGGAACCTCCAATCATAGGTGCTCTCCAACTGTTTTAATTTTCATTTAATGTCTTTAGTTGGATTGAGTCCAAGAAATGGACAGAAATTGTTACCATTTCAATTGTAAAAGTAGAATGGATACACTTGCTGTATTTTTTAACTTGATGGATTTTATTGAAGCTATGGTTACTTTCGTTAGGTCGTTCGAATGGCAACTAATAAAACAGATATTAAAACCAAAGCTAAAACTCCTTTTCCATTCGGCACCAAAAGTGGCCTCCCTGGCGTAATAAAATAAAAGTTTTCTGGTTGATTGCAGACAGGAGTTATCACCGTTGAACTGCTAAAGTCGGACTGTAAATCTTGTCAGCTCTAGTTATGTCGAAAAACAAATTTCTGTATTTTTCGTTTAATATTCGCTGAGGTCTGACTTGTTAATAACATTATTATTATATTAGTAGATTTACTCTTTTTTGTGTTTAACGATCGACATATATGTAGACAAATCGATTTTAAAATTAACCGCCATCGCCACAAGCGCTTAAACCTAGTCTAGTTGGACTCGATATCAGGAGAACTGGTTTGTTGTACCATTCTCAAATATTATGTAAGACAAACATTGAATGGAACAAGATAAGAGATTAGCCGTATATTAATATTTAATTATTTCGCTAGTGCCGTAGATATTAGATTTTTTCTGAGAAACGATAAAATATTTTTTAGGCGTGTGATTTAATATTCTATTTTTAAACCAGTTTAATACAAGACACATGTGGAGGTATCACCACGTATCACCATGTTAGGAAAATAAGTTAAATTTATCTTGGATTTTTTTACACGCAAAATTGTGTTAGTTGTGATGACTTGTGAATGTCGTAATATTTAAAATTTAACGCCCTTCATCAATGTAATTACCTAATCAAAGATTTCACAGTTACTTATCACAGGGAGTTGTCAACATGGGTATAACTAATCGGGAGTCAACTATTTTTTATGCAAAACGAATACAGTTATATGACCAAAAACTATGATTAACCCTTTCGGTACATGTTTTTTTCTATGCGTTTTAAAAATACTCTATACAAATTAATTATATTTAAGCTATTAATATTCATTTAAAACAATAAAAAAAAAATAAAAAATTTTAATTTTTTTCAAATACGTCCACTGTGGTCCAGCTTTTTACTCAAAAAATCAAAATTGGGTCAAAAATGCACTTAATGGTGCACTGAATGAGAATAGAGTGTTGAAAATAAATAAATAATAAGTCATTTAAAATTTTTAACTGCGTTGCCATATGGCATCAAAATACCGAAAGGGTTAAATTAGAATTCTTAAAAACAGGAACAAATACGAAAATACTTTCCTTAAGAAATATGTATAACCTCTAAAAAATTTAGTGGCACGATAAAAATATACCTTCAGCGATTTGAAAAAGGTTAACGCAATTTTTGCATACATTTACTATAAAAAATTTGAAACAACATCGAGTGCGATTTATAATAAAAGACCAATGAAATTCTCAAAACATTTTATAAGAATTTTTTTAAATAAGACATTTAAGTGTCAGTAAAGAGGTGTTAAATTTAAATAACTTTAAATTGATGTCATTGAGTCAGTGACTAGCGAATGGACTTATTTAGTATCTGGGGCAGTTTTTTTATCAGAAAACGATTAAACCAAAAGATTCCCCTGAGATCACATTTATAGTTAAGCTGCAATAACACTGGAGTGTCTCAGTTTTACACTCTTGGGTGAGCTTTTCTATGTATATTGCAGTCATTTAAAATTTATTCATAGGTCGTTGATATTCATCTCGGTGGAATACTGGGGGTGCTGTGAGGCAACTAAAACTGCTGAATTGACGCAATTCGTAAGTTAAAACCAACAGTTCACAGTGAGCATGAAACACGCGACAGATCTTAACGAAAATATTTAATAACGGTGAACAATTTGTCACCTGGGTGAATGTAATCGCTACATGAAATCTATTTTAGTTTTGCGAATTTAAGAAACACAAAAAACTCGTACGACTCACAAAAAAATCCCAACTGTATGAAATAAATGAAAAATTACTATTTTGTTTTGTGTTGGCCATAAATTATAAAATTGACGCTATGCAACATCGATTAACGGTAGCGGATAGTGGCATAGAATGATATAGCAAAGGCATAGGATAGCATTTGGAACATGTTTTTTTTTAACTTAGCATTTCGTGAAGTGTTTATTTGTTGAGTGCTATGTTGCTTATTATCTACGGTGGACTATCATTATCGTGTAGAATAGACCAAATAGTTAGAAAAGAGCACTTGCAATTCGTATCAAAGCAGCCAAGATCGGCAAAGTTTTCATTTGTTTCTAAGACGATTGAAGTCAGCGGGCGATGCCATTAATCTCAGGTTTTTTTTAACAGGCACTTTATTTAGAGCAAAATTTCACTTTCGCTGTTTTACCTAGCACACTTGCTATTTGAAAGACGATATTATATACTCGTAGATATAAAGATAGCAGTATGATAGCTAACTAGATGCATTTGTTAAACTTATGCTATTTTATGCTGAGACATATATGTGTACATGTTTGTCTGTCTTTTCAGCAGAAATATTAAGGTATCATTGCAATGGTCGATGTACGAGTACACCTTAATTGAAGTGCACAAGGTGGTCAAACGTCTTTTCAAATAGCGACGACTCGGCTTGGAAAAAGGAGACCGAAAATGTTTTACAAGCTGATTACGTTACGTGTGATACAATTATACTACATGTGACTTGATAATATGCTGTATCGTGTTTTAATGTTATGGAGAGTAAAACATTAAAAAATACTTTGCAGATGTTATAATAAAAAAAAAAGTCTTTTTTGCCTGTGTTTCGAAGTTGATTGCAAAATTGATGTTCACACAGTTTCAAAATTTTATAATTTTAATAATAGTCAAATATGAAATGTAGCAAATTTGGCACTTAAATAAAATCTTAAAATCCACCTAAACTTTTTTTATACGAAATTTCTAATTCTCTTTCGACCCAATCTTCCTAATGCTATTATCAGACTTATCTAGTCTTTCTGAGCTACATTACAAAAAACTGCACTACCTGCATGCGGCAATGTCTGAAGCCTCTGCACCCCAGAAACCCCAGAAAGCAGCGCAGCATTTTCAAATGCTGCGCAATCTACAAAGCAGCTACATGTGAACACTACGAGGGCAGTCCGATAAGTACTTAGCCTACAAAAAAAAACGAAAATTTTGGAAAAGTGACCATTTATTTCTCAACATAGTCTCCTTTTAGCTCGATACACTTGACCCAGCGATGCTCCAACTTCTTTAACCCGTCTGAAAAATACGTTTTCTCGAGGTCTGCAAAGCAGGCCTCCGTAGCGGCGATGACCTCCTCATTCGACTTAAATTTCTGCCCGGCGAGTGACTTTTTCAAGTTTGGAAACAAAAAGAAGTCGCACGGGGCCAAATCTGGAGACTACGGTGGATGGGGCAGCAGTTCGTAGCCCAATTCGACCAATTTGGCCGTGGCGACGGCGGAGGTGTGAGCCGGTGCGTTGTCATGGTGGAAGAGCACTTTTTTCTTCGCCAAATGGGGCCGTTTTTTCTGCAATTCGGCGTCGAATCGGCCCAATAATTCGGTATAGTAGAGCCCTGTGATCGTTTTGCCCTTCTCCAGGTAGTCGGTGTAGATCACACCTTGTGAATCCCAGAAAACGGTGGCCATCACCTTTCCGGCAGATAGGACAGTCTTCGCCTTCTTCGGAGCACGTTCGCCGGGTAAAATCCACTGTTTCGACTGTTCCTTAGTCTCTGGTGTGTACCAGTGGATCCATGTTTCGTCGACGATCACGAAACGACGCAGAAACTCCTTCGGATTGTGCTTAAACAGCGTCAAACACTGCTGTGAAGTGGTTTCACGATTGCGCTTATTGTCCGGAGTGAGCAAACGCGGCACCCATCGCGCCGACAACTTTCTCATGCCCAAAATTTCACGCGGTCTTTTGAGATGCCTACTATTTCAGCTATCTCGCGCACCTTCAATCGGCGGTCTGCCAATACGAGATCGTGGATTTTTGTTATGTTATCCTCCGTGGTAGCCGTTTTCGTAGCACCTGGGCGTGGCTAATCAAAAACCGACGTGCGATCACGTTGAAACTCGTTACACCAATTTTTGACGGTCGCCATCGAAGGAGAAGAGTCACCGTACACAGCATCCAAGCGCTCTTTGATTTCGCTGCGCGATTCACCTTAATGGTTTGGACAAATTGGTTTTAGTTTTTGAGATAATAGAAAAACAACTGGTTATCGAAAACAAACCTAAATAAATAGTTATTTTTTTAAAAATTTTCAGAAAATTTTAACGTAAATGATGCTCAATATCACCTACATTATTTTTTAGAATCACCAAAAAATATCCATTAAGGTTCCGAAAGTGGTTTTTTTTTCATGATGCCAGTATAAAAAAAGAAATATTTTATATCCGGATTATAACAATAGTCTTAAGACAAATCAATTTATCAAAATTAAAATTATTCCCTTTCATCGATAATCAAAATTGATTACATATAATTTGGATTGATAGCTGAATGATTGCGTCAAAAGCCTAGAGAGAAATTCAATAGATGCACTTTATATCGACCCTACCTTTGATTCAATCATTCTTTCGATATTGGAAGATAAAACAAAATCAGAAAAATGAATTTTCTTCAATAGATTGAAATAAAAGATACCTACTTGTATCACAATTATTACCTTAGGCGTTACTTTAAAAATAGAAAATTCATGAATTCACCAAAGTTTAAGATAATTTTTTTTACTATGATTTATTTGAATCTTGCACTCATTATACAAAATTTAATGCAATTATGATTTTTGAACCTTGTATCTAGTTTGAATGTTTCTTCCGGACTTTCAATTATCCAACATTTTACCAAAGTCCACCAAAGTCTTAGATAATTTTCATCTATGCTGCAGTGTACAATGGCGACATTGCAATTTCAGTGTTGGCGATATGCATGCATTTTGAGACATTGGACATGTCTATATAAATATAATCAGGGAAACTACGACGTTGCAGTTGTCGTAACGCTGTAACATGACCTGCGCCGCGCTGAGTGTAGGAAAAGCGTACAATGGACCGCAAGCAGTAAAATCTGCACAAGATTTGATACAACACTTTGCGACTCAAAATTTGTGACTTTCAGCGGTATGTTTTTGTGTTTTTTGTCTTTGGGAAAATGAGAGCAAAATCTTTATCCACGACTTACAAATATAGAATGAGTTTGAGGAAAATGACTTTCACCGAAAATGAAAATCTCGAGGCTGTTTGGTAATATGTGTTTCGCTATGGACTGCAGCACAACATGCAGTGAAAAATGTTGCAGGTAAAGAAATATAGAGCAATTGGCCGCCATGTTGATAAAAGGCTTCAATATCGTTCGGGTATCTGTACATTTTTTTCATACGTAACTACTTCAATATAGACGTCGTTTAAAATATGTCTTTTCGCCCGAGGGGATAGTTTTTCATAGCAGCAAGAATAAGTTATAAGTACAAAACCGAACCGATAGTGACGCTTGACTAAAGTCAAACCTATGTTTTAAGTGATACCTACGCTGATAACTCTCCAAATTGAAATCAACTCGATATTCACGTTACTTCACTGTTACGAAACCGAAAAAAAAATTCTTAATGTGTAACAAAGTTTGATCACGGTCCACTCCTATTGTATTATAAAAACCACACTTAGTTAGGGGTGTGCAGAATGTGTTAAACAATTGAAATTGTAACTGGCCTTATATATCAGATGGCCACTAAGATGATTGTGCTTTGTCGTACAAAGTCCGGATTATGATGACGAAATCTTAATGCTTGAATTTCTTACATTAAATCTTATCCACTCCATTTGCCATAGACTGCATTAAGTGTAGGTAGAGTGTTTGGCCAGTGCATTGCATCGAATTCACTGCGGTTATGTGGATCTCATGTGATATATGGATGTTGTACGGACTTAAATAGAGTTTCTCAATACTTTTGTCATATGACTTGAAAATGCACGGCATTTATGGTATGAGCACGCGAGACGATACAGAATTTTATGCGCTTGTAATTCGCGTTTAAATCGGACAAAAATTGCACAGAAATTGCGCGTAACCAACTGATATATGAAATCTCAAATGTTCCTGTGGCGTCGGCAACAGTTGATGTTATTTTTGTGGCTGCGACTGACACGGACAACACCTGAATTTCAAGGTGTTTTAATTCGACAGATTAGCAGAGTAACAAACTAGCGAACAAATAGATAGATAGACAGCCAGACAAACTAACTAAAAGTGATCATTAAGACAGATACAAATATTACGTGAAGTTACGAGTGAGTTACTAGGAGTAACTGAATTTGATGACGACCAACAACGGTGAGGTAGCAATTTTTCTGTCGTGATAATGCAATTTGCCGAGGTGTAAATTTCACCCTAAATGGAGCAGTCCGTGACAAATATTTCGCCAATCAAGTTACAGTCAAGCTAAAAACAAGGAAATAATGAAGAAGTTTATATTCCTCATTTTTAGTTTTTTCGATTTACACCGCGTTCGACAAATATAGTTACTTTATAATTACGAGACGTTTCGGGTCGGGGCTGTGCTACCGTTAGTCTGAGTTGTTAGTCTGAAATGGTCACTCAAAGACTGAAGTTCAGGCTTCAAAACATTGGGTTGCTCCGTAAATTGTACCTGTGTAAAGCCCAATTCAGACTAACGATTGCGATTACAATTAAGATTAAAGCTTTCATTTCCTTATCGTTGAAAGCTTTGATTTCATTGGTCGAGAAGCTTCAATCATAATTATAATCGTAATCCCAACACACACAAAAATGAACTACACTCAGAAAAATGGAAGCTAACTCGACGACCTACATACGGCGTAATTGGCCTCGGGCAGGCGCGCGTTCGCCTGCATGTGGGCAAGTAAAACTGAGTTGACCTGTGGTCGGAGAAATTCTGAAATTAAGCCACCAGCAGGTCAAGTAGGGCATTGGGAGCTGCACGAGTTGACCTTAGATAGGTTAACTCTGACCGCTAGCTGGCTTACAGACACCTCTGTAAGGTAAGAGTTAAAAATAATGTTCTTGCTTTTATTTGTGGTATACAACGCCTAAAAAAATAGGTTTTTTCTTCGTGGTTTTAAAAAAAAAAAAAAAAGTTGTTTACTATTATAATGGTGTAAAGTTTTAATCATTAATAAACACAATACCTACCCAAAGATACAAAGATTATAAAGACTAGAGAAATGTTGAAAATATACGAAGATAACTAACCATGTGAATGCTTTCACTTTCATTTAATGTGGAGCAACAGCTGATTTTTGATGTTAAAATTCATAGTCTATAACTATATGTCCTATGTAGTGATATGATAATGCATTCCAGATACATTGCGTATGTAAACCAACAAAGCAAATAAACATAAGATCAATTTCAACGGCAGACTAAGCCGCGATCATTGCTACACTTCACCGATCAAGTGAACTGTTTCTTATGGTTTCGAATTCCAGCAAAAGATGTTTTTAAAAAAAATTAAAGAAATGTTTTGGTTTTCACTAGCATCCAACGAGGAGCATAATCGACATAAATCTGAAAAATTGTCTTAAGATAGTCTCGGCTGAGTTCAGGCATCAAAATTGCATACTTTCAATAGGAAGGAAGTCAGGTATCCAAAACGACGCATTTTAAGCAACAGCAAAATAACGAAGAGTGAAGCATTGATATTACGCGTGCATTTGTAATCGGCTTAGGAGTTTTTTTTTTATTATTTTAGTTCCATGATATTTAGCTTATCGGCTTTAAAGTTTGGTGCTTACTATGAAAGTCACGCTCACTGGATTCACTCTGATGCTAAACTGACTTAAGCTCCAATTTGAATAACTGAATTGTATGGAACAACAGCCACAAAATTGTGATCCTAATTTTAAAATAGTCTATCGGGATACCGGAAGTGAATGCAAATCGAAATGTATGCAATTTGTTTGTTTTGAAGAAAATATCGTTCACTGTGTTTGAACTGCAAAACATTGCAACGTGATATAATCAACTATGGATAGATATTTTAATCTAGTAACAGCATATAACAAATCATTAATAAGAAATTATTAGGTGTTTTATATAGTGGCAATTGGAACGAAACTTTTTTTGGTCTTAGATTTTTAATAAAAATTTAATAAAACTAATTGTTTTCTTTCTCTAAATTTATATATGGGGCTGTCCATAAAACACGTCATGCTAATTTTATAAACTCTTCCCCCTCGTTATGTTTTTTTCGCAATTTTTTGTATGGAATTTATTACCGCCAGCCATCACATTATCGCAGACTCCCGCTACCTCATAAGAGTGTTGCGTATTTTTCCATTAAATCTGTTTAACCCTTTCGGTATTTTGATGCCATATGGCAACGCAGTTAAAATTTTTAAATGACTTATTATTTATTTATTTACAACACTGTATTCTCATTCAGTGCACCATTAAGTGCATTTTTGACCCAATTTTGATTTTTTGAGTAAAAAGCTGGACCCCAGTGGACGTATTTGAAAAAAATTAAAATTTTAATTTTTTTTTTTTTTGTTTTAAATGAATACTAATAGCTTAAACATCATTAATTTGTATAGAGAGTATTTTTAAAACCCATAGAAAAAAAACATGTACCGAAAGGGTTAAAAAAAATTAATCGAAGCAAAATAACGGTGAACTAAATAATACTAAACACGTAAATCAAGTACTCTGGCATTATTTTACTAAACTAGAAGCTGATTGCCTTAAAGTTAAAACCATTTTAAGGTTACACGGATCACAGGTTCTTCACCTTTTCTGTCGAGAGATGGTAACTCTGTGCAGGTTGGCTTAGGTCAGTTTGCCGTACCTTACAATTCTGTCCACTTCAGTGAAGTTCGTCTCCTTTGTTATTTTCTTATATGTTTGTAATTCAAGCAGCTATTGAATGGGCAGTGGACTAAGATCCAAACTCCGATATATTCGATGATATGCAAAAATTATCCACAAGATCAGTATTAAGTTGAGATGCATTAAATAACAACAATAAAGCAAAATCGGTCAGACTTTGGTCATAAGTTACATAACATTTTATGTCGCGTTCAACTTGTACAGATTTATGTCTCAAGTTTGATAGCAGCCGCAGCAGTTCCTACAAACACAATTTACGGCATTTAAGGCGATTAATTGCTCCAACAGCAGTCAGCGCATTTCATTTTAAGTTACCTTGGATAAAAAATTTACATGTTGGGCCAAGTAATGTGCACTAAGGGCTTATTTGGTCACTAGACGACGAAAAAACATAAACCAAAATAAGTAAATTATGGACCGCGATTGATGAAGAATCCATATAAGATATGGTGAACCTATTTAAAGTTTTATCATATCAATCCTGACAAATTCCGCAAGGATTCGAGGATTCGCAAAATATTCTTGAATAACTAAAAATTTCGGGTTGATATATAAGTATTGCCACATCTTTAGAAAACAAGTGTGGTAATCTAAAAAAAACTTTTTTTCAAAGAGAAAAAAAAACAATTTTTAAAAGGTTTTTCGTCTGTTTATCTGTCTATCCTGGTCAAAGCTTGTCATTTGAGTTTGATCATCTTTCACTCATCCGATTAACTCGAAATTTTGCACACACACGTAGCTACGGCGACAATACAATATTTTCGCTACTTCATTCTTGTAAGGACAACGGGAGATCCTATAAGAGATTATATAATTCTACTTTTCCTCAACTTTTCCGAAGCAAAATCTCATCTTGATACTTTTAGGGTCACTGAATCCAATTCTGGAGTCAAACAGTTAGTTAGGATATATTAAAGGCAAGAATATATATTCAAACACTAAAAAGTATGTAATAAAAAATAAAATTTTTAAAAAATTGGACAGAGCCTTTAATAAAAAATAAAGTACTCAAAAGAAAAAATAATTTTTCAGGCGCTGTGTATCAGAAATAAAAGCGAGATAAAATCATAAAAAATAAAATAAAATAATTATTTTCATCGCTTTTATTTCTGTATGTAACAATGACGTTTCTATACAGATTTATAATTTTGGAGAAACCTAAACATTCTTGTTATGAAGGTTTTTTTTATTTTTTCAAAAGTGTTTTTTTTTGTTTTTGTAAAGACGTTTTAAACCTCTAACCTCTGGATCCTAATGAACGCAACGCGAACGCAACTCCAACGCTGTGAACTGTCACGCAGTGCAACATTTCAGCGGCAGAGCCCAATGGCATCTCATGAAGTAGTACAAGTGACATAATATAAAGTGGTATAAAGTTGGCAAAATTACAAAAATTGATAATTTTGAAGCGATAATTTACTTTATCTTTGTTATTTGTATGTTATTGCACTAAGGCTAGCAATTTTTCCTCGAACAGCATTTCCCCAACCTCACTTTATGAACTGTCAACGCAGAATTCTGCGGCAAAGTTAGAAGTTTGCAAACTTTTGCGTTGTAGTTGCGTTCACTGCGTTCACTGTGCTCACTTCAAACGATTTCTATGAAACAAACTTGTAAGGGACAGTTTCTGCGTTTGCGTTGCGTTCATTGGGCTCCAGGCATAATATTTCAACATAAGAAAAATTACAATTGCCGTTTAGGCGTCAAATACTCTATATGATGGCAGACAGAATGTTTATTTAGAAAAATCTATTTGTATAGGAGACTGGGAAAGCAGCGGTCTGATTGGATTTTAATGTATAGAACAGCTATGTTAAATCCTATTCTACACAGATTTTATCTTCATAAATTCACCGTTTTAAAAAAAAATGCGAAAAACTGTTTCCTTTGTATGAGGGAGGGGGGGGGGGGGGGGGGGGGAAGAAAAAATCCCGTTATTTTTATTTTTTTATAAGAGACTTCGAGCAATAGAGGAGTCATTTGATGACCATTTTGAACATTTTCCAGCAGCAGAAACTCGTAAGACAGTAAAATATCCATGAAAAAGGGCTGCAAAGTACCATAATGCAAAACACTTTCAATGTTCGTGCAATTTTTCCATCTTTTGTATCGCTTCAGCTCAAATGTGATTTATTGTTGGCACTCGGGGAGTGTTCATGTCTTTTCAAAATGAGATTTTCAATAAAATATACGTCAGACAGACACACGATTGGCCTCCTTCGCGTATTTTTGTATATTCTCGATCAAAATTTAACTGTCCGGACATGTTTTTTTCTGATATTTTGCTTCAAAGTGCGACGAGTGATTATGAAATTGAGACCATTGCCAAGTAATCGATTTCGTTTTACTAATTTTTTACCAACAATTTTTTGCACAATTTTTCTGTCATCTGGGTGGAATGTGAACCAAATCGAATGGGTCACTGATTGATAATAATTTATGGGAATTGCATTCCAACGGCATCGGCAGTATAAAGTTCATTTTTATCTGATATATGACATTTTTTTTCGAGACAGAGAGACATTCAATTTTCACTAACATATTGCTAAATTGATGCAAGTTTGTTATATCGATCGAAAGGTCTTTAATAAATAATAATAATGTAATTTTTGCCGGTCGATTACTAAATGTCAGTGGTGCAATGACAAGAAATTTATTCTCTTTTTCGACATGATTAATTCATAAAATTGGACTCGATACGCTAAACATTCATTTAAGAGTTTGTCGTATGCTGCAGTACTTATAGAATGTTCATAAGTGCATATTACATCATTTGACCTTTTATTTTCTATTTACTAGAAAATCAAATTAGAGCATATGAAATTTAATGAATGCCACTTAAAACTATTTAATTTATTAATGTAGATATTTTTTTTTTGAGCCTAGTAAAATTATTGTTTTTAACTCTATTTTATATACAGTTCATTGATTGTCGATAGAATCTACAATATTGGTGAAAAAAAAATTATATTCGGCTCTATTCCAGAATCCGTCGTAGTTACGATTTTCGGAGAATTCGTGAAAATGGTATTCCACGATCCGAATGAATTAAATTAATTTCGAAAACATTACGAATCCGAATATCTGGTATCATAGAATCCGACGGAATCGATCTTTTGACAGCTAAACCTACGAAAAATTTTCGCTTCGTACATCGAGTAGTAACTTCATTTTCTTATTATTTTAGCTCAATTTATGGCCTGAATTGTACAACAAAAAGCAATTTTAACATTTTTATTTGTTTATTTAGTATAAGTGTAACTTTTAACAAATTAAGAGGAATTATTTTAGAAAAAAGAGCAATGTGAGTATTCCTAAGTATTCGCTATTTGTTGTCGTTTTCATTCTACTATTAAAGTCCTTCAATTCGATAAATCTTCTTCCAGACACAAAGTTGCAAACGCTGCAAAATAACAATTTTTAGTTTTAAGTCAAGAAAGTGACATTTTTCACGAAAATATTCCATGTCAGAAATCTATTCCTTATGAGTTTTGCATAGGGACCTTTTTACAAAGACATTCATTTTTCGAAATTAGATTTTAATCAGGCACCACTAAGTTCAATTCCGTTCGGATCGTGGAATACTGATTTCTTCGTATTCGTAACGTAGTTAGTTCTTCGTAATAAAGCTACGACGGATTCTGGAATCGGGCCGATTATCCTATAATATAATACGAGGAATGTCTGTCTGTCTGCACAAACGATCTCGAAAACTCGCCTAACGATTGTCACGAAACTTGGGGGTTAGGGATTTTCGGGGACAAGAAATCGATCTATATAGATCTCACCCCTGAGAAAATTTCCCTTCGATACCCCTCGCCTGTTATCTTCGAATTAGGTGGTGCGATCTTAATGAAACTTTACAGTATCACTAAGGAGGCTAAGGGTTTTCGATTTTCGCACTAAAAAACCTGACTTTTCCCTCCCCTCGATACCCCTCGCCTGGTATCTTCGAATTGGATGATCCGATCTTAATGAAACTTTACAGTATCACTAAGGGGGCTAAGAGCTTTCGATTTTTCCAATACAAACCTGACTTTTCCCTCCCATCGATCACCCTCACCTGCTGTCTCAAAACAACGTTTCAAAAACCGATGACAGCGATTACTCAATAACCACTCAACCGATTTCTATGAAATCTTGTTAGCGCGCGTTAGTTTTAGTTCTAGCTTTCTAGGTCGGGAATTTAAAAACTCTGGAAAACCTCTGTAAAGATAATGTGAATTTAATTTTTCCCCAAAAATCAACAAAAGTAGGATTTTGAGGTCGCCGAGCATGGCCCGGTCTTCCTGGTACTATGATAAAAAGGTGTGAATTAGTGAAAAATTGAATTTTTGATAAATCTCGCCGTTTATATTATTAACTAGCTTGCATACCCGTCGTTGCCGGGTTAAGTTTTTTCAATTTTTTTTTATGGTCTATGTTGGAGCTAAACTTCAGGCCAATCGGTTCCGTAGTTTCCCCGCGAAAGGGTAACATAGAGGAAGAGCTAAGTTTCGAGATCACTTTACCCCTTCCCCTTACTCCCCCCACCCCTCGCGCTACTTTTCCGTATGCCTATGTTGGAACCAGAACTACCACAGACACTCATGCCAAATTTCAAGTCAATCGGTTCAGCCGTTTTTGCGTGTAAGAGGAACAGACAGACAGACAGACAGACAGACAGACAGACAGACAGACAGACAGACACCAACTCATCTTTATATATTAGTATGATTTAAAGTTTTTAAAAAAAACAAAAATTAGAAAAAATTTATGGAAAATATTGTAGAGTTATGAATCTCAATCAAGTAACGTATGTAATTTAAATATTCTTATAATCGTTTTGCAAGGCATACTAAAGATTGCTTTTCGGCTGTTGGATTTATTGTTGGGACCGACCCCAACATATGTTTCAGGATTCTGATCTTCATTTACCCAATCTTTGGTTTATCATTCTATTTTTCATCCAAGTAATTACTTTGAATTTAATATTTTCTGTAAAATCAAGTTTAATTTTTTTAACCAATCGAGACCATTAAATACACTGTTTATGAAAGAATCACAAAAACACTTTACTTTTTATACAGTGAAGGATGAAGTAGTGATTCATACGGAATATGAATACCGCATCCAAATTTGCAAACGCCCAACTCATCCCTTCGTAGATGCAGCCCTGTGAACAAATGCTTTCATTTTTATTGAACCAAATATGACCGCAATTGAGCCCAAAAACATTTTGAGGAGGCTCTAAATTGCAGTTATGCTATTGGAGAAGCGAGAATTTATAACAGATAAACTTATTTTTAACACTATGTAATTTATATTATTTTGTTTTTTAATCTTTAGATCAATAAATAAACGTATGAAATCAGGCCATCAAGACAAGATTCTTGTATTACTCATTGTATTTATTGAGTTCCTTAACTGGGTTAAAGGCCGATTCAATTGATTTTTGTGATCTTAATAATACCTGCAGCATAAAAGCCCATTAACCATTTCAAAGCAATAAAATTTAAAATGACTTTAAATTCATATCGCTAGCAAATCAATAAATATTGCCCTGCATCGGCCACACCTATATTTCGAATGGTATTGAATAATTTATGGTCCATTTGACAAGATTTACATAAAATTTGTCTAGCAAACAAAAACCCAGTCAAATCGTGGTCACTTTCGTTTTTGAAATCTTTACCGCAAATCGAAAAGTGTCGCGGTTTTACTGCGTTTAGGTTTAAAAAGCTGATAAGTGGATAGACACCTTTCAACGTAAAAACTTTTTAAATAATCAATGCGATTTATCACTGTTTACCCCTAAAGAAAATGAAACTGCTTCGTTCAGAGGTGATAAACGGCTAGGTGTTTATAAACCTAACGAAGTGGTAAGTTGCGACCAAATTACCCCCCAAAATACTATCTCTCGCGTCAGGAAAGGTTTTCGGTGAATGGTCATTAAATTGGGCACTGCGAAAAAATTGTATAATCGAAAGCTGAGTTTATTATCGGTGGATTTTGTGACAGATCCGAATCGGGCCAATATAATCGAGCTATAAGCAAAGCCGTACTTAAAAAAAATATCGCGCATTACCCGAGTCTGATCATAGGCCGATCATATGGTCGTTTCTTATGTAAAATGCTGGTACACAGGTATGATTTTTACCGATTGTATTTTATGTTGAGCTTATTAAGAAGTAACTGTCGCCGACCCATGCAGCGGATTTGTGTCAGTATAATCTCGGTAATTGGCTTTTCATTCAGTTCAATTGTGTTCCGAGTTTGCAACCAAAATTCACTGAAATTCTTGAAGTGTTTTGGAATGCAATTTTTTTTTCTGGAGAATTTTTGGGACATTTGGTTATTTGATGATTACGACGGGTTCATACTGTTACAATTAATGACTTCAGTGACCTGCAATGTCGTCTATGTGCACGAAAATTCTTTCGATGTCAATGGAAATTGGGTTTAGCGCGATTTTTCGCATAAAAATTTTTATTTACTACATATTCATGTGCGATTTCTCACTTCTTTTTAACTGAAAGAACTACTGACGCTGCGTAACTGGGTTAAGATCAAAAATAATTAGCTGACCCATTCAAAAAGTGTTATATTTTGCACTTCCCACAGTTTTACTTCTTTTGGAAAGCAACGCGAAATTAAAATTTATTGCAAAATTTATTGTGGTTTTTAAAAGTATGGAAAAAGTTTTTATAATTTCTAAATGTCTAAATATTTATCGTAGACTTGATCGCCTTTAAAAATCTTCCCAGAATCGTGCCACATCAATTCACTCCCATCTCCATTGCTGCAGACAACATGCTAACGCTACGAATATCATTTGTAGTTTTTATAAATAAGCTTTTGCGCCAAGCCGCAGTCCATAAAATACTTAAAGCAAATTTTAAGTATTTCGGGCCTCCTCCTCCTTACAGTTTGACGTATTTTATGGAAAAATTCTTGATCATTTTCACCATCAAATTTCAATGCGAACGGATCCTAGTTTTCTTAGACTTTAATTAATTTTGTTATGAATCATTTAAACACCATAGTTTTCAATCAATCGCAGCAAATATAGATAAGAATCTTTCTAGAGCTTCAATAATTAATTATTTTGCTCTGATGGTGGAGTCTGTTGCATAAGTGAATCAATGAGGCAGCCAAGCCATCCTTTATCCACATTCGAGATATGCACTTAATGCGAATCGCCTATAATCTGATTGTCTGCGAGTATCTAAAATTAAATAATTGCATTGCATATTCATGATTAAAACTTTCGCTATAATTAAATGTTGATAGTGGATTTGATACCGAGTTTATTTGACTCATACTCATAGATCATCGATTAAAATTGATTTAATTTCTGTTTCTAATGAACAATAGGCGTAGGTAATAAGATCTTTGCACTGATAATGCAACTTGTATACTACTGCAATCTATGATTACGTGCAATGCTTCCTTGTCTACTCATACTGTCCGAAAAAATTGCGCAATTATCTAATATGATATTAACCATAAAACAATTGCTAATTCCGGTTATTATGACTTTTTGCACTGCAGCTGCGTTTTACGTGTAGAAAGCGTTCTTCAAGTTTCGTGCACGTGAGGCTGTTTTTCCATCATAAAAATTAAGACACGTTTTTTTTTACACTACCGTTCTTTAAATTACCGGTTCTGTTAAAAATCGTAAGTTATCGTAAGAGTTTCGGGGAGAAGGTTTGGTGGTTTTAAACCATAGAATTACAAAACTGACGACATTTAAAATGCAAACCAAACTGGACTTTAAGCCAGTCAAAATCAGTATAAAATCCTCATATAACGCGGTAGTTAGGTCTTTGAAAAAGTCTGCATTATGCAACAATAAGGCCAAGAGAGAGACTAATGCTGCGTTTACACGAATGACAAATTTGTCATGTTTGTTGTCATAAATTGTCATCTTCGTGTAAATAGTATCATTTTTGTCATTATTTCTGTCAGAAAAATGACAATCTCTCATAAAAAAATGAACTTGTCCATTCTTTTATGACAGATTGTCATTATCTGTCATTTGTGTGTCACCCACTAAGGTAATTTAATTTGAAATAAGCTTGTGGCTCACTTTATTTTCGAGGCACTAGCTCACTCAGCGGCCTGGATGAAAACTCAGTGTGTCGAGTAGTCATCCATGAGACCGAGCAAGTGGTGTGAGTGTACGGAGTGTTGAGGGGGTGAGTGGCCTTTTAATTATCATACCCCTCAATTCTCAATAAAAGTTAACAGTCTATTAACTTGTTAACTGGCTTTAACAGAAATTTAATAGAATTGGTATTCTAGCAAACAAGTTAAAAGACGTCAAACGATCATCTGTCTGTTAACTTTTTTGGAGACTTTTCTTAAGGGAATTTGGTATTCTGGCAACCAAGTTAATAGGCAATTCTAACCTTAAAAGTCTATTAAGTTAAAAGGTCCTCCGGAACAGCTTTTACAATCTGTTAAGTGGAGATTGGTTTTGAAAATTGTGTGTTTATTATTACAAAAAAATGGAAAACTTATAAATTTTTGATTTTTTGATACAAGTTTTCAAGTATTTGGAAAATAAAAGAACAAGGTTGATATTTCTAATAAATAGAAGATTGAAGAATTTTGTCTTTCTTTTATTTGTTTAGTATTTCTCCGGTTTTACGAAGACTTCGGGACTCGACAAATCCTTTTGACATACCAGAGAACTTATTCAAGCGGAATTTTAGAATGACACAATTTGTAGCCATAAAATTAATTGAGCTGTTAGAACCGTACGATGAGAATTTATCATCAACAATTCCATTTTCGTTAAAAGTTTTGACAACACTCAACTTCTTTGCAACTGGCTCTTATCAAAATTCAGTGGGACAGAACAATGAAATCAATTTAAGCCAATCCTCAGTTTCTCGCACCGTATCTGAAATTTCAAAAATAATAAACACACATCTTGGTCAAAAATTTATTAAATTTCCTGAAGGAAGGTCAAATATTGACATGGTTACACATACTTTCCAAGAGAAATTTGGTATTGACAATACAATCGGTTGTATAGATTGTGTTCATATTGCAATAATCTGTCCACCTGTTACCGATTTGCAGAGACCACCAAGGCTTTATAGGAATCGAAAAAGATATTACAGCATTAACGTGGAAGCGGTAAGTGAAACAACAACGATGACGGAATGAGTTCGTTTCGAATAAATACAATTCAAAATTTATTGGTTTGGGACGAATTCCTCCAACGTTCTTTATATTAGTAAAATGTTTTAGTTTCGGGAAAACACGTAAAAAATAATATTTCTCAAGGAACATTAGAATTACGTAAAAACCGTTAAAATAAAAACTACGGGAAATTTTATTTTCTTTAAACTTAGTTATACGCATGTATTCCTAAAAAAAATTAAATACATTTTATTGAAAATTTCTCGAAACGTGGGTGATATTCCTTATTTTGTTTTTAAAACCTTGTTAATTTTGTCCAAAACTTCTAGATATGTGATGCCAATTTAAAATTTTTGTGGGTCAATCCCAAATTCCCTGGTTCTTGTCATGACAGTGGAATATGGACTTCATCCCCAATTAGGCGGCACTTGAGAGAGAATTATAGCGGAAACTGGTTATTAGGGGACTCGGGTTATCCGTTAGAGCCATGGCTACTTACTCCTTACAGTTCCCCTTCCGAAGAATATGAGGAAACCTTCAACAAATTACACATCCTCACACGAAATACAGTTGAAAGAGCGTTTGGCACAATAAAATCAATTTTTAGGTGCCTACTAAAACATCGCACTTTGCATTACCGACCTACCAAAGCCAGTGTAATTATTAATGCTTGTTTCATATTATATAATTTTTTGAAGCACGAAAATCAAATTTTTGAGGAATTTGATATCGAAGAGGAACTGGATTTTGATGAAAGTACTTATAATACTAATGGTAAGTATTAAACGCAATGTCAGACGGAAATAGCACCTTATATAATTTGGATTGCCTTGAATCTAATCCTATATTTATATTTTCAGATCAACCGAATTCTCTTTTCATAGAAGCAAGTCGTATTCGAGACGATTACGCAAGGCGGCTATAGCAATTATGGCGAAATAAAAAATTGAATTATTAAAACCTAGTGTCTTACTCAATAAAAGTCAAAAACATTTTAAAAATTCAGTCTTTATTTAATTTCAAACATTTCATGTTTATACCTTCAATGGTTTTTGAACAACAATAGTTAAATATAGGACATAAAATCTTGATTACAGAGAATTAAAACAAAAAAAATCAATTTTGCCGTTATGGCTTATATTTTTCCGCAAACATTGCGGATCCGATTTTATCTACGGATGCCGCTAACGATGTAAATGCACGTTGTATATTTTCATCCTTTTTTTCCTGTGCTTCTAAATTTTTTTCTAATTTCTCACCCAATCTTTCCATTGTGGTTAATAATGCTGGAAAGAATATAAATACAATATGAATAAGACTTATCATCATACATAAATTTAATACAAACTTGTTTTTTTATTTTGTGGAACTGTGCTTCGTTCTGGGTTAGTCACAGTCACTTCTGTTGGTTGATTTAGTTGCATTGGTTCATCGAGAGATGCATTTGGCAAACCTAGTGGGGCTATTTCATCATCCCCGTAAATCGCAATCTTGCCGAACACATTTATCGCCCGATTTTCGAAATCGCTTAATGTTGACTTGGACGGTCCACCTCCAGTTCCATCAGCATAAGCAAGTTGAGCTCTCTTTTTACTTTTTAACTGGTATTCCCAGTTCTTTAAATTCTGAAATTTAACAAAAAAAAACTATTACTGGTTCATGAATGGGACGTGTGAAGGAAATAAGACAAATTATTTTACTATCTAGAACACTTAAAAGGGTCACGACCACATATAAAAATAGGTGAAACGTATTTCCTCATTTGGGTAGCTTTATTATTGCAAACAACAAGTGTGCAAAGTTTCATTCAAATCCGTCGAGCGGTCTTTGAGAAAAATGTACCAACATTCACTTATTTTTATATGGAAACAGCCTATAGTTACTATCGTGGTCCCCTTTAGTACGAAATATAAAATTGAAACACTTCAGTATGTTGCTACTAAAAGGAAACGTAACCGTGTATATCAAAAATTGATAAAACAAATCAAATCGCCCAACTGCGAACCCGGAGAAACCGCACCGGACAGGGGCCAACTGTATCAAAAAAAAGTGAGGCTATCCATTTACTGACCTCTTTCCACTGGTTGACGCTCCTTTCTGGCCCTTTACCATTCAACATTTTTACTAGTTCTCCCCAGGAGCTTGCGTGCTCCCGGTCCAAGGGGTCAAGCGGCGCCTTATTGCATTCCAAGAAGGAAATGTATGCCTCGTGTTGCTTGGAGGTTGTTCGAGGAAGACGTCTCTTTTTTGGTGGTGGCTCTTGAAATTAAAGAAAAGATTAGTCAAATAAAAAAGGTTTGCTAGAATGTTAAATACCAACCTTCCATTTTCTCGTCAAAATGAACCAGACTTCACTTTTTTATTTGAAATTTGTGTGGGAAAAACAACAAACATTCACTTTTTTATGTTTGACGTTTGCGGCATTGCCAGACATCTCAAAAATTTCGTGTGGAGAATCTATTAACTTGTTTAAAATTAAATTCTCCACAAACCTTTTATCGGGAATACCAATTTCTATTAAAATTACAAAGTTTAAAGTTAACAGATCTTTTAGAGTCTGTTATGTAGAATTAAGGGGATAGTTAGCATAGTTTTATTATAAAGAGTATTTGAGATGGTGCGAATGAGAATCGAATGTGGGTTGCTAGATTTATGGTGATTTGCGTCCTTTCCGTCCGTCGGGAAAGGAGCGCGGGGACGTAGAGCAAACGTGTGTCGTTGTGCAAGTGTGTGTCACTGCGTTCTACGTGTGTCGTAGAACAGCACAATCGTCTCTGACGTCTAGCTTAGGTTCTTTCTATGTGTTAGAGCGGGATAGGTGTGTGCCCTCATTAAGTCGCGTAGACTTACGTTTTGTTTCTTTGCAGGAGTGAACTGGACCGGCGTGCGACGGAATGGCATTGAACTCTGCTGTGTGATGGAAAAGGACAATATTATTATATGTACCTAAATAAGCATTTAGAATAAAGAGATTCGTTCCATTCCGATGTTGAGTTTATTGTTTAATAGAAGCCTTCTGACATGTGTAAACCAAGCATTATGCTACATTTACACGAATGACAAATTTGTCATTTTTTTCTTGTCATTATGTTAATTCCCGTGTAAATGGCATAATTTTTGTAATTTTTTCTGTCAGAAAATGTCAATCTCTGATAAAAGAATGAACTTGTCCATTCTTTTATGCCAGATTGTCATTCGTATTAACGCAATATTAGTTATGACAAAAGTTGAATACTAAAGTTGTCATAACTAATATTGCGTTTGCACGAATGACAATCTGGCATAAAAGAATGGACAAAATCATTCTTTTATGAGAGATTGACATTTTCTGACAGAAAAAATTACAAAAATTATGCCATTTACACGGGAATTAACATAATGACAAGAAAAAAATGACAAATTTGTCATTCGTGTAAATGTAGCATTACTCTCAGGCGCCAAGAGGGCAAGACGGCGTTGACCAGGAAGCGAAAACAACTGGGATGGAAAACTGGATGTCACCAGCACACCAACAGGATCTCTAGCGAAAAGGAAAATATCCTTTTTAAAAGCTATTATAGTAGACTCGCGATTTTATGAACGTTCTGTTATATGAACGGCTGTATTAAATGCATAGAATATATTTGAGATTAAATACTGTGTTATATGAACAGCTTGAAATTTCATGTTCATATAATCGCGAATGTATTGTATTTTTTACATGTTTTTTCCGAAAATTAATATTGCAGAGGAAAATTTTGTGTTGGTCATAACTGATATTTTGTTTATGCAAAGAATTTCGCGGTTAAAGTAACAAATAAACTTTTTTTATACAGAATATGTCACTTAATTGACATCAATAAATTTTTCACCTTTAACACGTTCTTTGGAATAATACACTTTGAAGTTTATTATTCGATGTAGCCAGATTGATGTCAATTTGTCTATCTAATAAATAAATGAGTTTAATCTAAAGCTACCTATTAAAATTGTTAACATGCTGAAAAAATTGTGAACTGTAAGCGATTATCAATTTGAAAAATGTGTTTTTCTATACTTTTTCTCTCATTGATCAGCCCACACGCGATTGGTTTTAAAAGGTGTGAATCTTGACACATTAAAAACGATCCCTACTAACCCATATTACAAGATTCACGCTCACCTAATTTCCGTATTGTTAAAATATGTTCGGTTTCTGTGCCGGCGTGGAACCGGTTTATTGAAAAGTATTTTATTTCGTCATAAATAACGTAATATTAGCAAGTTCATTAGCACCAATCACTTCGACAGGTGACTTTTCATATTATCACAATAACGAAAGTAAATTAAAATCTCTTTCCTCGTTTTATTTTTCCTTGATTATTTTTATATTTATTTAATAAAAATTTCGGTTACGCATTTCGCTAATAAGACAAGCCTTGTGTTACATATTACTTAAACTGTGGAGAAAGGCTTTTAAATCCCATTGAAAGCGAAATTCTTATTGGACCAATCCTCGACAATAATCGTAAACAAGGCCATTTGGGACTAAGAATTTTCTTTTCAACGCAAGACATTTTGTTCGATTATGAAGTCGGAAATTTATGAAAATTTTAAAATGACAATGAAAGGGGTCCGTTGGGTGCTATACTGAAAAAAATGGTTTGTGGTATTTTGTGGGATCTTAAGAAATCATTTCCTTTCGCTTGCATAATGATTTGGCGGTTACCATTAAACTTGTTACGGATAAAATATGGAAAAGACTTTGCCATTGCACTGGAATTGCAGGTGCTTTACTAATTTAAATGTGAAAAAATTGAATATTGAAATTGCCAAACAAGTGAGTGCTGTTACCTGAGCCCAAAATTTATAGTTTCCTTATTTTTTTACATAAGTATCGCACCGCTATAAGGAGAAAAGGGTATTGTAGTTTTTACCTTGCAACCGTAAATTTTTTTTGGTTAATTAAATTAATGATATTATTGACCTATTACTATCATTATCGAATTGTTTTACTGGCGGCAAAACATCCATGATTACTTAATCGTTTCAACTGTGACCAAACGATTTTAATCGGTTCATTAAAATGTTCAACTGTAATCCGTATCATTGTTTTGAGAGTAGGGGGTCAAATGACGGTTTGTCATTCTTTGATTTTTGATCATCGTGATTAATTTGATCAATCAAATTGTTTGGGAAACATAATCGTGAACTGATGTCATAATAAAATGTCGTAAAACGCTAGAAATTAGCGACGGGATGGTTCATTATAAAGTTCGATTTTTGTGTGAACTCAAATCAACAAATTAATTTTCTTAATTTGTTAATCAATTTCATGGAATCATTTCAGTGTTTATTAAATTACAAAAGAGAAATATTGAATAGCAGGTTATAATTAATCGATAGCAAAACATAATTATACAAAAACCCTTTAAGTTTTACAAATTACACTCTACATTGAGCGATTAAACGATATAAGCAGGAGTAATTTAATAAAAGTTGTGTTTAATAAACTAAAGGGTGTTTTTTTAGACGTGTGGTTTTCAATCTGGCACTACTTTTTTCGGAGTTGGTCTTTTTGACAGTTGTCACTTGATTTATGCTCAGTTTGGTTTGCCATTTCGTCAAACGACCATCAAGCGCGTCGCACGTTCGGTGAATGGGCCCAAAACGAGATGGCCACCGATCCCGATTTTCACAAGAAAATTTTGTTCAGCGATGAAGCTCACTTTTGGTTGAATGGGTACGTCAATAAGCAAAATTGTCGCATTTGGAGGGATGGTAATCCACAAGCCATTCTTCAGACGCCGTTACATCCTCAAAAATTCACTGTTTGGTGTGCTCTATGGGCAGAGGGAATCATTAATCCATAGTTCTTCAAAAATGAAGCCGGCCATAATGTTACAGTCAATGGGGAACGCTATAGAGCCATGATTAATGACTTTTTCGTGCCTGAATTGGAGGATGTTGATGAGGACGACCTTTGGTTCCAACAAGACGGCACTACATGCCATACAGCCAACGAAACAATCAATTTATTGAAGGAAACTTTTGGTGAGCGCATTATCTCGCGTCGTGGGCCTGTGGCGTGGCCTCCAAGATCGTGCGATTTAACACCGCTGGACTATTTTTTGTGGGGTTCTGTGAAGTCGCTTGTCTACGCAGATAAGCCCGAGACGATTGACGCCTTGGAAGAGAATATTCGGCGCGTTTTTGCTGACATACCCAATTGCTGCAAAAAGTGGTGGAAAATTGGGCCTCTCGGCTGGAATTTATTCGAGCCAGCCGCGGCGGCCACTTGCCCGAAATCATTTTTAAAACATAATGGCAAACCCTTATCTTTATAATAAAGCTAAACTCTTGGCCATAACATTAAATTATATGCGTTTTATTTCTTCTTGAAAACCACACGTCAAAAAAAAACCCTTTACAATATTTGGGAAGGTGGCAAATTATTTTTTGGAAAAAAATCCTCTGTTATGTGACAATATTTTGCCATCTTTTTAGGGTGATTTGACATCGCTGATTCCGAATCTACAAGTGGTTTGGCCAGATTTTGAGAAAAGCACAAAAAGATTTTTTTTTTCAAAATATTCGTTTTTTTCCTTTTAAGCACTTTTTACTTTCCTCTACTATAGAGAGAAAGTACTGTATTCATGACGGAGACCGACTCGATAACGGAGGCAGATAGAAACTTTTTGATTAGGCAAAATTATGAGGATGTCCGTACACATGTCTGGTTGTTTGTCAGTCTGTCGCCTGCCCGTTTTACGTATCTTAAATAACTCGAGAGCGCATTGAGATAGCGACTTAAAATTGTTTGTAAATGAGTTTTGTAAAAATCGTATTGATAGAAGAAAAGTCAGATATTATGTCCGCTGCTCTTCCCAAATAAGGGGGCAGAATATGAGATCACATACAGATAGAAGAAAATCATACGAATGAACTAATGAACAAATGTCAATCAAAGTTTGTCATAATTCTAACGCTATTGTATTTCCATTTTTTCATGACTGATTCTATGCAGTTTTTTAAATTCATTTTATTTCAAATAGTGAAAGAAGGAAATCCCCAATCAAGCGCCATTTAATTAAAATGACATTCATAATTCTTAATAATTTACGGGTTTTCCGTGACAAATCTGCCCTTAATACATAAACTTATGCCACTCAATGCATAAACACTTTTTGATTATTTAATCAAGAGTATTTATATTTAAATTCATCTTCATTCAAATTGAATTAAGATTCACCACCTGCGACGAATAAACCTATAACCAACTAAAATAAGTTCAATGTCTCTGTCATGTCGCCAATTTTATTAGTATTTTGAAAAACTGTCACCCATTGGTGATCATAAATAACACGTCTAAGACTATTGATCGTGTCCATCTAACAATGATTGACAATGTCAGAAAAAAAAGGAAATCGCATTAGTTCGAATACGATTTAAATTTGATAAACTCTATTAGATTTAAAAAAATAATTCATCAAAACAGTGAAATGATCTCATCACGAAATAGTGAATCGAAAAAAAAGCTCAAACATAATCAATCGTTTAATATCGGAATTTACCTAAAAATTACTGCCCGTTACTAACTCAAAAATAAACCGAATGGGAATAATCATGTCGCATAGATCTGCATTTAATTACAACCAATCGATAACAAAAAAATAGCCGGATAAAATCTATATGCAAAAGGTAATTAAATTGGCAACCAAATAATGTGAACGTCATCCATTTGTGACTCTGAATGTTGCTATAAATCACCGTAATATACAAAATGTTATCTGTCAGCTTTTTTGAACATGCCTTAACGGCTATGTCGAGATGAAAAACATCAACTGGGCAGTCTGAACTTTTATTTGGTGTCACCAAAAACATAAAATTTACGTGACAAGCGAACGTCGTGTTTTTTCCCTTTATGTTTTTTTTTGTGCTTTTTATTAAGTTTTGTTTTTACTCTGAATCATACCTGAATTTATCTTGTTTTGGTGTTTTTTTTTAAACTTTTTATGAATATGTGTGGATAATCAAAGGCCATATCTAGACGTATTTTTATTAGAGGCGAATTAAATGGATATTTTAATGTCTTCCAAAATGAACTATTCGCCTAGACTTAATTAAGTTTTTATGAACATCGCTGAGCTTTTGAGTTTTTTTTACTTATTCCTTTTGAAAATGTTGTATCTATGCTGATTTAGATGTAATGATCACAAATCATATTGAATGGGGATCACTGGACCTTGGTTTAACAAAGCGAAGTTTTTTTTTCGTGTCGTCATCATTTTAATGTTTTAAGAGACTATAAGGGCCTATTGTTGTTTAATTTTAATGATAATTTTACGACCTTATAATTGATTTTATGAAAATAATCGGAAATTTAAAAGATTTGATCATCACCTATGATGAATGAACAAAACGATTTAAAAGTGGTAAAAAAGAAATCTTTAATATAGTGTTGATTCGGAATTTAGTAATTTTGTGTCGAATGCAGAAAATTTAAGATTTTATAGATTGGCGACCCGCTGGCTAAAATTGCTCAATTTAGAAGTGTGAATTTTTATTATTGCTTCATCCGCTGCGTTTTTGGATGAAAAACGAAAAGTTTAAAATTTAATTACGTCCTAATTAAAATTAGGGGGAAAACTCCAAATGATTTTGTTTGTTTGCAATAGTTATTGTTTTGTTTTTTTATCAAATTGCAAAATAATTTTACATATAAAATACTAAGCGATTGAAAAATTGAAAAAAAAACCTTGCAGACAAACGCCCTTACCAATGAACTGTAACTAATTTAGTAACAGTTTTTGGCGTGTGCGAAACGAGCTTATTGCTTGCTAATTTCGGTTCGAATTCTAATTTTTATTGGAAAGTTTCCAGTTCGCTGTAATAAATGATTGAAAACGTACTAGAATTAGCATGCAATTAGACTGTTTCGCACAGTTAGTAACAGCTCATTGGTAAGAGCCAAACTATTCGTAGCAATCGGTTTTTGTTGTTGTGTCTAATAAGGGGCGTACTTTACACAATGCGTCAATCTTATGCTGCCTATACCTTTTATCCCCTGTCCTGCTATTTCCTTAACCGATGCAGCAATTTCGACACGGTTCTTCCTGTTGGTTAGGCTATCCTACAAGGAAAGTTTCCGCCCATTAAAATCGAGCCCTAGGAATTCTTCTCACGGAATTCCTGAACCGTTGGGAGCAATTTTAATGTGGGTTTCGCCACTATGGTGGATACCTAAAAATTTATCTTTTTCACTCAAATTCAACAAGTTTTGAACGAGCTTTTCTGGTAGTTTATTAATATTGAAAAAAACTTGGAAAATTAAAAAAAAACATACAAAATTAACTAAATTAAATCCTATCCTCAAAGTGTTATATGTTTTCCATCAATTTGTATGTACGACATAATGGCCAAATATGGGAGTCATTTGCTATAAAAAAATGGAACATAGAATAGTTACCAAATTTTACAGAACACATTCTTTTTCGTGTAATCATTGCCAAATATGTGACTCAGACTCCAACGTGTGATATGTGGTTACTACAGAAAATTGGGCAACATTTCCTTCTGTGAAGAACTGAATTTATTCATCACTAGCTTGCATACCCGTCGTTGCCGGGTTAAGTTTTTTTCATTTTTTTTTATGGTCTATGTTGGAGCTAAACTTCAGGCCAATCGGCTCCGTAGTTTCCCCGCGAAAGGATAACATAGAGGAAGAGCTTTATCACTTCACTTTTTCTTTTTCCTTTTCGAGATCACTTTACCTCCTCCCCTTACTCCCCCACCCCTCGCGCTACTTTTTAATGGGTCTATGTTGGGGCTAGACCCCTGACGAACATCTATGCCAAATTTCAGGCCAATCGGTTCAGCCGTTTTTGCGTGAAAGAGGAATAGACAGACAGACAGACACCAACTCATTTTTATATATTAGTATGATTTACGCAACCAATATCCATAAGGATGTGAAACGCACTCTCATCATGGCGTCGGTGCTGCAAAGTACTAATCGGTTCCGTAATTTGTCCTTAATAATACTTACAACTGAAAATGCCCTCTCCACGGTAGCATTGGGAAATGGGAGAGAAAGGAGGGGTAGAGCTAATGTACTGATGTGGTGAGATTTCGTTCAATGAATTTTTATACTGAGATGAGGAAATTTATATACTATAGTCGCTTTCGCATATTCGTTTCCTATGCGGATTTTTTTCCCTGTAATTCAAATGTAATACGAAGGGTTTAACGTTTATTTTACTCCACAAATACTCCGTTCTATGAATATCTGCTACCTTTACTACTTTTTGTTTGCTTATACTAAAGCCTTTAAATATCTTTTTTCTTCAAAATTTAGGCTTTTCATGTTCTTTTAATCTTTTTTTTTCTATTTCATAACATTTTAATATTATGGACTTTGTATCGATTATCTTGAATGGAAAAAAATCATAAGAGAAACCCATCAGGCTTTAAATTTATAGACTTCAATATCTGATCATGTCAATCTCAAGGAAGATCAATATGGGTCCATTTTAACAAATTCCCCATGAACCAGTTCAAAACTAGCTACTTTCCCACAAAAGATCGTCTAAATATCTCGGAAGTTACACCAGCTGAGAAAATAATTGCCTCATAAATAACACATGGTGGCATAATTGAATAAACGCCGCGATCAATCGTCGACTAAATGCACATATTTGCTGCCGATCATAAAATAACTTTCGTATTTTAATATCAATAATAATATTGATAATGTACAATATAAAAAAAAACTTTAACATATTGCACCTAACGAATAAATACACCGAACAAGGGTGAATTGAATCCGTTTATAAATTCAAATCACAATGCAACATTTAACAGATCCAATAATGCAACAAAATACTTTTATCTTTAGATATCAATAGCTTCAAGTAGCTAAATATATTTTCGATCCATATTTCAGGTAGTTTTTTTTACCTATTGCACTTAATTGAATTTAGTATTTGTGATTTGATTTAGTCACCTTAGTTGAATTGTATGTATACTAGTGTTACTGGGGCATCAGGAGCAGAAATCGATCTCATGGCTGTTGCGTCCATTAATCTTGAGCCTGAACCAAGTTTTTACGCTTACGCTAGACACCATCAACTGCGAAGGAAAGGAATTTCTACTACATTAGCCCAGACTTGAATGTGTTCAAATATGAATTTTTTCCACCTGATCCTAACTGAATGAATGTTTGTTATAAATTACCAGCAATCGATTTCATCATCAATCATTTCTTAATGCGAATAATAAGCTAAAATGTTGATTATTTGAATTATGCGATGTTTGTAATTTACAGTAGGTACACGGAAACGAACCAATTGGGTGGAGTGAATTAGGCTTTTGCCGAATCAAAAGATAAAACCTTTGCCATTTTAAAGTGGATTTTTTTCTTCTGCCGATTTTCTTTGTGTGTGAACTTTATTAGGTAACTCGCATTGAATGGAATTTTTGGTATTTTCTTGTATTTTAAGATCAAAATCTCATTTTAAATTGCAACAATTCCGATTTTCAGTTCGTTTTAAAAAGCTGTAATGGAGGCAATTTTCAAAATCACTTAAATGGGGCCATTTTCTGAATTGATACGATCATTTCTAGCGATAATTTTTAATATCTTCTATATTGGCATTTGGAATTTACGACTTGAATACACTGTACATTCAACACATAATTTATTTTTCAGGTTTTCCAATCAGACAATAAGAAAATTCGATCAGTTTCTCAAAAATTTATGAATGGCAATTTATTTACGGGTATTTTAAACAAAATCTGAGCCATTGATTTTGTCTGTTTTGTGATCTAATTTTAACTAACTTGTTTTGAACGATTTTCAGAAGATATCGATAACCGGAAAATATTTCAATTGATTGATTGAAAAATTGCGTTAACTGAATTTCTATGTGGTTTAAGTAGCTCAATTAAAGAGCAATAAAATTGTAAAAATTAGCACTAAAGTGTTTGGAAATTGGTATACATTTAAAAACTTATCATTATTGAAATTGTTAAAATTTTATATTCTGAATTAAGTCTGGTTTTCCTAACAGATCTTTGATGGCTAAATTTATGATCATATTCAAATCAATGACAAGGAAATTTAGAAAATCAAAAAACGGCTTTTACAAAAAAAAGTCTGTTGTTTACTCTATTCAATAAAAAAAGCTAGTCTATTCAAGCTAGAAATCACATAATTTATGTACTGAACTGCTTCAAGTTCATGGATTCTCTTAACGATGGTGACATTATTATGGCACTTTCCAAAAAAGAGTATTGGTATTCCTCGTTTTAAGACGCTTCGATATATCACGTTTTGACACATTGCGTTCACTCTTTTGTTCCCGGTCTTGATATACGAGTTGTAAGTAATTTCTTACAACTTATGTTTGCCACGTATAAGACATGAAAAAAACATAATGCCTTGATATACGATGTTTCGATTTATGACGTAAAATAACTCAATTTAGCCTGGTCAAAATCTTTTGCCCTCTATTAGAAATTTTAGGTTTACAGGTGACTAAAATATAACTAAATGTTCCATTAGTTTTGTGGATGCTTTTACATCCGAAAAGTTCATCCTAACGGGTAAACTCACACTAAGAACTTGTTTCTAGAATGGAAAGCATAAAAAGCGTAAATTTGGGAAGATATATTCGTCCTCTTCCAGACATTTAGAATTTGCCAACCAAAGAAAGCTTACCAGCTAGTATAAAAAAAATAAAAATCAATGTAGTTCCTATGTTTGAATCAAAAAAATTTACTATTAAAAAGTTCTTTTATGTTGCCATAATAATGAAATTTTAAATCGAATTTATAAATTTAAATTAAATATTTTAACAAGTAAAATCAAAATTAAACCTTTGGACGAAATTTTATTAATCAAAATTGGTGTATTATTTAAACATGTGGGAGTTTTCTTAAATAAGCGATTTGACATTAATAAAATCTTCAAAATCTCTTGTACTGCACTTTGAATTATACTTTCGTTCAATCAAATAATAAATTATATGTGATGAAAGCAAAATAAAATTAATTGACCTTTTCATTTCACCTGTGTACAGCTTCTTCTCACATTAAAAAAAGTTTGGTACTAACCTGAAAAGAAAAATGAAAAAAAACATCGTTAGACTATAAGTACTTTAAAAAATGATTTCATAAGCACATATTTGATATTAATAACAATGCATTTTTATGCTCAATAAAGATGTAACAAAAAAAACTTTCTCCCTTGAAATATTATCAAGAATTACTAATTGGAAAAAACGTTAACACTACTAAAAAGTCGGAACAAAACCAAAAGGAATATGAAAGATTTTGTTATAAATCAATCGATCAAAAATGTGAGCAGATTTGTCCTTCCATGACGATATCAAATTCCAAGGCATTAAAATATTGTAAGTAATGAAATACGTTTCCATTGTTTAAGCGCCTCCATCGAAAGCCTTCAATTTAGGAAATACTTCAAGTATAGAACAAGTGAATTTTTCATTAAAATCATACATGACTTACAACAGATGAAGATGCAACATAATCGAAAAAAGCAACTTTTGCTTGTTTTTCATTAAAATGTTCGGTGCTTTTTTTAATTTTTTTTTCGTGTTACGTTGTCTGTTATTAACAGCAAAATAGTAAAGAATCACTTGAACTGGAACAGACTTTAGAATGGACACCTTGACCTAATCCAAAGTCTCTCATGCATAGCTAAACTAAACTCGACAAACACTTAAACTATAGAAAGATTCCATCTAGCAGATGGAAACCTTTGCGCGTTTTTCAATAGTTCGAGTTTCACAAATGAAAGGTTGTGCATCCTCAATTTCGCATACAATTGGCACGTGCTTATGAAATTTTTATGTAAAATAGAAACAAGTTAAACATAGCATGGCATACCACAAGAAATATCAACAGCAGCATTAGCTGCCTTACCATCAGAAGCTTGATATTCATATACAAATCTCATCTCATCTTCAAGAATTGAAAGATGTACCAATTGTCGGTCAAAGACTGAAAAAGTAACGCATGAACATCTTTGAAATTTTTCCAAGATCATTAAAACTGAAACCCAAAGCGCCAGAAACGGAAGGAGCAAAAAGCAGTAAGGTCGATCTAGTTGAACTCTTATAGTCGGGATTCTCTGAATTTCTTCAACAGACCGTAACTAACATTCAAACCATATAGAGTTTATTTGTCAGGTTACACAGATTGCCCACGGACCGTACAAGGTGTCTGTTGATACCAATGACGTGTAATAAGAAAAAGTGATAAGTTAGCTCAGTTGGGAAATTGGGAAAATCAATAAAATATGCGATGTAACCATGGCAAAAAATTATAAAAAGGAAAATCATTTTTAAAATAACGTAGGTATACTATATATGGACTTCAAAATGCGACAATTTTTTTTTTGTTTTTTGTTCTCGAAATTTTTTTTTGACATAGTTTTTTTTATTTTTCTCCATTTATAAATTTTCGATTAACTCTTTTATTCTCACAATTTTTGAAATCACAATTTTTTGATAGTAAAACGTCTTCTGCAATAAAAAATAAGGAAAAATCGTCACAGGAAAAAAAAATTTATGAAAAAGCTGCCATAGGCAGATACCCAAAAATCTGTTCCTGCATCCCAAAGTTTCGTACCTCCGCCTTAGAACAAGGGCTCTAAACCTTTTTTTTACGGTCTGTGTTTTAGAAATTCGAGGTCCTAATGATCGGTGGGCCCCGTCGTAAAACTATTAGTCGCAAGACTTTTAGGTTAGGGTAAGTCACGTATAGATGCCCCACTAGGATAGATGCCTCACTGTTAAAAACTCGTACTTAACGAAACAAAACGGAACATGTCATATCCTACATATCAAGTGTTTGCTCAATGAAACTTCAGTGCGTTGTTAAAATTCGCGAGAGTCGGGCGTGTTGCGGGATAATTGGGCATTTTTGTTTTCGAACAAGGGAAAACTCCAAAAACTTATTTTGAGCTGCACAAAAACTCTTGGAACTTTTGCTTAAAGAAGTATGTATATATTTTTTTATTTTTTATGTGTCAAATGGAGTGTTTAGTGTTTGTGAAAAAAATTTTTTTTTTATTTTTATCCACATTTAATTTATTAAATAATTGGGGCATCTATCCGGTATGAAAAGGACAGACGCCTTCTTTTTTAAAGGGATAGTTGACCTTAGGGGCAAATTAACTCTAGGTAATAATATATACCTATTTGCTTTCCCACATTCATTGAAAATACTTATTTATTATAGGTAAACATCCTATCCTTGGATTCGAAATTGAAAAACGGCTCGTGCGTCATATTCAGAAATTAGAGGCCGTTCGATTTCCTCCCGAAAGACACTGAATTTTGTTATTTTTCTCTTTATTATTTAATTAAATTTTTTTATATTGCAGTATGTGTATATTGGATAGACATATATGTATGTAAATGAATTAAAATGCATAATAAAATTTTGTTATAACTTAATAAAATGTTTTTTTTTTCCTCAAAGGCATCTATCCCACATGCACATTTATCATGTTGGGCGTCCACCCCATAGGTTGGGCATCTATCCCAAAAAGTAGAGACTAACAAAAACATTTTTATCACAGTAAAAGAAAAACATAATGTAAGTTTTTTTCGGCTGAAATTGTAGATAAGTGTACAGACTAATATTTAAAAATAAAAAAAAATCGAAAATGTCTTTCTTCATTGTGAAATATAGCAAAGTCAAAATGTGGGGCATCTATACGTGAGTTACCCTATTATTAATTTTTAAGATTATTTTAGCCAAAATCTTTTAAGGAAAATGCGCCACATGCAAAAATTTTGTTGAAAAAATTTATTGTTGTTCTTAATAAATCCGCCATTTTCCCATTTTCATTAAAACGTTGCAACCCCCTAAAAATGTTGTGATTGCAACCCACCGATTGGGAAACAGTGTCTTAGGCCCGTTTGCGCCAAATATTCTTAAAAAAATGAGTGGTGATTAGCCTACTTAAACCGTAGAAATTCTGTAGCTTAAATAACTTCAGTTATACATAAGCTGCTAAGTTTAGCTGGTGCAAACGGCACTTAGACAAATTAATATTAATTGCCCAATTTAAACTAAATCTGTATCAAAATTGGAATATATTTCTCCGTTCTGTTGATCCCAATCGTAATCTAAAGTTATTCTGATATCCCAAATGATGTAAATTTTATCCTCCCGCCCTCATCACCGGTTTTACCTTTACTTAAAGTGTAATGTGAAAAAATTGCAATTACATTTTTTCACATTTAATTTTGCGATATTGAGTCATGGGATTGGATTATATCGAATTCATACAGAGAGCGTGAAATTAAATCAAATAAAATGTGTGGCGGTTAAAACTTGTAATAATGCCGGCCAATCATTAATAGTGCGGGTGATGAGATTCAATTTTGCATGTAATCATTTTTCGCTAATGCTAAAGTCGATCTAATTACGCAATTAAATCTGTTGATCGATATCGGCGAGGTACAAGTACTTTAGAGATGAAAACATACTTTTAGTTATCGTTTTTCGCGAGGATTTTATTATGGAGTTGCAATTGATTTGTTTGACTCTTTCAATTATAAAGACATTGTCGCTGTTCACTTCAACAGGTTAAAATTCCAAAGTCCACTTTTTATACGTAAATGCAGTCACAGTTTTCACTTTTCAGCTCACTGAGCCGTTTTAAAATTTCTAAGTTAATCAAATTATGCTGAGTGAGTTTCATTTTCAACTTTGCAACAATGTTGAATGTTTATCTTTTTTATACTCGTATTTAATGGTTCAGTTAAATTATTCTGTTAATACCTTGTCCATTTTTATCTCAGATTTTCTAAAATGGTTTTTTTGGTTTTCTTACACTCAGTAAGAAAAATTTCTTCAAATAATTTAATTAACCATAAATATTGTATCAAATATTGGATTGATAAAAATTATTATCTTATATTTAAAGTCCCAAGAAATCTACTCAATCCTACCAATCATATGAACAAACTTCAATCTCGTACTACACTGAGAGAAATCGAGTAAAGTTTTTATGTCTGCTGCATGCCTATTTTAGCTAGTGCCGACTAAGTTCCCATATATGTTAAGTCTGTGGTCTATAGCACATGTCAACTTTTTGTGTCAATCCATAACAAGATGAACAAAGAGCAAGTGGGGGGTGTGAGTGGAACAAAAAGTTATGTAAAATAGAAATTTGAAAATTTTAAGTTAATAATTTCATATCCTTTACCAAACATAAATGACATGGGTGAAAACCATGGCCGAATTATACAAGGTCTGCTGGTTATTTTTTGACAGCCACCATTTGCTACGTCATCGGCAAGAAATTCTTTGTAATGTTGATTGTGCGTACGGAGTTGTTTAGCTAGATGTTAGCTAGATTTGAGAATTAGGGAAAATTCCCATTGAGTCTTATAAGAATTTCTTGCCGATGACGTCAGAGCCAGAAGCAACTGAGCTGTCAAACAGACCTTGTATAATTCGGCCATGGGTGAAAACCAAGAAAACAATATAGGGAAAAAATGTTAAAAATGCACCGCAGGTGAATTTTTTTTAACCGAAACATACTGCGGTACACTGATTAAATTAAGACTTGCATAATCCCAAGCGAAAAAAAAACTAATTTTCGGGCTTTTGCACAGGTTATAAATAAAAGTTACTGAAATTGTGAGAACACCAAAAAATGTAAAATTTGAAATGTATCACACCAAGTGAAAATTAGTCGGAAAACTGCGTCGCAGAGGGGATAATATGATTTACAGCAACTCCCAGCCGAAGTCGAGTATATATGGGGCGACAGATCTAGTACGAGAGCAAGTAGAATGTTTGCCCACAAAAGCTTGTATTAAGAACGCTTTCGGCAATCAAAACTATTAAGCTGGCCATGTATTAAGCTGGCCAATCAGTCTAAAGAATCAGTCTTTCTTCTAAACAGTTTTACATTTTTCTGTTTAAAATTTAACCTTTGTTCAGACCAGAGGTTTTAAAGGCAATAAGTGGAAATTTTAGCGACCTATAAAGAACATTACAGAACAAGAAGCTATACGATTTATTTTATAAGACATATCCCTCGAAATAATACAATTTTTAAAAGATAGCCCAATATCGATTTTTCCAAATCGCCCAATTTGCGATTTATCCGAAAAGTTTGTCGTAAAATCACGAAAAAGATAGCCCAATTCGCGATAAGTCGTCCAAACTGGCAACCCTGGTGACTGCTATACACACTGCTATACACACTGCTATACACACTGCTATACACACGGTGTAAATATTTCCCTACTGTCACTGAAACTTCACATGAACTAGCTGTAAAGCATTGTAAAGCATTGTAAAGCATTGTCAATTTCTACCACCAACTGCAGGTGAACTTTGTTCGCCAGAGTACGGGAACGTTCACTTCGCCAAAAAATCGACAGCAGTTGGCGAACTTTTTTCTCTGAGTGTACTGAAAATCCAATCAAATTTTAAAAGAAGGGCTGAGATAAGTTTTGGCATCGCAAGATTACAATATCTCCTACCTTTTATGACTTCACATCGATGAAAATCTTCGTGATTTCAAAAGTGTCCTTTCAAATACAATAGAAATGTTATTAAGAAATTTCTGTAAATTTTGCTACAAAATGAAAATTAACTATTTGCAACATTTCAAACAATCAACAAGAAATCTTTTAATAAACAGTCCCTAAAATTGATTTCAAAATGCCTAAAAAGTACAAAAAAAATGTTTTTTTTTGCTTTCATAATAAATTATCACATAATTTGATTTAATCAATAAGCACTTTTGGAATATTATTCAAAAGCCTAAATGAAAATTAGCAAAAATTATGAAGCAGAAAATGACAGATACACCTTCGCAACACGGCATAAACATTGGAATTAAATTCTCAACGTATCATTTGAATCAAAATATTTTATTGCCATTAATTATAGTAATTTCCATATTTAAGTGAAAAGTTAAGTAATCGAATGTCTCAATGAACATCAGTCGCGAAAAACGAATACCGAAATAGAAAAACGAAAAACTAATTCCCACCTTTGCCTGAGGGGACATACTGCCCAATGCGATGCGCGTTCATTCCATGGTGGTCGATGATCGTCCAACTTTGGCTATCATTTATAACAATCATAACTATGGAATGCTGGTCATAATGACGTCGCTGTGACTAGCCTAAAGTGTTGCACGTCTGTCAAAATGAAATATGTGTCAGTCGGGTTTAGGACCCCCTTTGATGTATCCTATAACAATCGCGTGTCCAGTTTTTTTTAAACGCCGCATCAACACTAGCTTTATGACTGTTATGTTTTGCTAGTGCCATTTATATGTAAATCAGATGACATCGAAAAAATACATAGAGGAGCATGGAAAACCCTCGTATTTGCCTTGCATAACACCAACCAAATAGAATGAATTATATCATCGTGATGATAAGACTAGACCAGGTCGGACCAGACTATTTCAAGCTAAGATGACACTATTCCCAGGCTAGGAACTGCCATCAGCCTCTGCCATTCAAATAATTCCAAAGACAAAACCGGCACAACTTAGTCACCTGATGCTAGCAGATTTATGCCATCGAGTGTATTTATTGTATCTATTTTAGGCGTCAAATATTAATATGCATAATAGACTGAAAAAAAGAGTTTTTTTCCAAGATGCATCCGAGCTAGGTGTCTGTCCACAGGTCCGGCTAGACGAGTCGGGCGGGTTTCGACTAAGTTCAGGTTGGAGGAGGTTATTAATAGGCTCACTTTTGAAAAGGTGTTTCAATAAGATGCGCAGTTAGTAGCATTCAGCAACTTACACAGTAGTAGATGGCGATTATACAATATTTATTGGGGTGTTTCCTAATTCTACCGAGACAAAGCCCGGCCATAGTGATTAGTGACCCAGGCCCATACAATAGAGTCAATATTTTTTACTTCAATAAAATCTTTGGGATGATTGTTTGATGATGATTCAGGAAACCAAACGATTACAACTGGCTTTCGTATATTTCATGCTTAAATGTCAAGGAATCAAATCGATTGTTCCATAGACGAGTTTCTTATGTGTGAAATTTATTTATGACGCCCCCATTATCGATCAATTATTCGAAATTTTATGATTTGTCGAAAGCCTAACGTGTAATTTTTTCTTACCATGAAAGATTTTTCAGATTTTAATTAAAGGTTTGACCAGACATGCTTGAAAACTATAGAAGTTTTTTATTTGAATAAAAATTTTAAGTGCCTATTTAAGCGATCGATTGGAATTTCAAAAACTTTCTAACAAAAGTTTTGCGAAGTAATTATCACATAAGGTGTACCAATTATAATTTGATTATAAAAGTATCAGTTGCGATCAACACAAAACTTTACTCTGGAATTTTTAGTTTCGGAAAGAATTTGTAAAAAATATGTTTTTTTTAAATATTTCGAGAAATGTTATAGATACAAAAAATCATTAAAGGAAGAAATGTGGGAAATTTTATAGCTGACGTTACTTTTCCAACAATTGATAGAAAACTCCGATTTTCGTAAAACGTAATTTACAAAAAATTTCAAGTCGCTCCCTCAACGCGTTCTCGAGTTATTTAAGATACGTAAAACGGACAGACCGATGCAAGGACAGCCTCGTAATTTTATCTGAAACGGATTTCGTACTGATTAGAAATTTTCTGTCTGCCCCTGCTCTCGAGCCGGTCTCCGTCATGAATACAATAATTTCTCTCTATAGAAGAAGAAAGTAAAAATATAAGAAAAGTTTAAAAAAATAATTTTATTTATTCTTTTATATTGGAGATGGAGGAAGGACATTAGTCTAGACTGCTATCACAGCCGCTCCTCTTAATGCAATGAAAAACCTTACAAATGTTACCATCCATGGTTCGTAATCCATCTACCTACACGTAGCAGGGACGAAAAATTGTTGCGTAACCCAAATTGAGAAAGCCCAGTCCTACTTTAGGATGTTAGTAAGATAGATAAATCCTTCTGAGGGTATTTTCAAAAGTTAAAATTCCAAAAAAATGTACATTTTTAAATGGATTTCTCCAATTGACCGAAAGTAATGGTAATTCTTTTCTAAAAAGTAGGGGAGACTGGGGTATTCTGGACCACGGGGAATTGCGGACCAGCGTCATTTTTTTCCCCCTAGTAGTGGTTGGTAGCTGCAAATAACTGTAATCAGTTTGCCTCATGTTAAGCTAATTTTTCTAACAGTACTCGACTTGTGTATACGCACTATCACCTCGCTTCAATAGCAAATAGAAAAGTGATACTTCGAAATTTTTATTTTCACTTTGTGTTTCGCTTAAATTTAACCACATTTTTCGAGAATCAACTCAAGTAAATATATTGATAATATTCGCGGAGCCTTAAGCATTCGACACTGACAAGAAATTTTGCATGAAGTTTGCATTGTGTTACTAATAGCTGCCATATTGTAAAAAAGAGCATTCGGGGAATTGTGGACCATTTTTGTCGGGGAATTATGGACCACTCAATTCTTGACATTTGACAAGCAAACTTCGTGTATTTGATGCATATAAGTGTTTTTTCATGCAAAAACACAGCATTAGATTTTCGGCAATCATACTAATAAAGGGTGGTTAAATTTTAAGGGCCGATGTTGAATGTGAACCACACCTAAACGTCAAGTTTTTTTCTGCATTTCATTTGACATTTCTCAATTTCAGACTAACTCAATTTGAACCATGGAAAGATACACAATCGAGCAACGCGTTAAAGTTATTCAGGCTTATTATGAAAATGGGCGTTCAAATCAAAATGCATATCGTGCACTTCGTGAAATACGGCCCGATGATGCCGCCAGCCCATAAACCGCACCAAACAGTCACTCTTTGTGGGTGCATTGGTTTTTCGACAATCACTCTTGGATTATCATTCGCCCAAATGCGGCTGTTCTGCTTATTGACGAATCCACTGAGGTGAAAATATGCCTCATCACTGAAGATGATTTTCTTCGAAAATTGATCATCCATTTTCATAATAAGCCTGAATAACTTTAACGCGTTGCTCGATTGTGTATCTTTCCATGGTTCAAATTGAGTTAGTCTGAAATTGAGAAATGTCAAATGAAATGCAGAAAAAAACTTGACGTTTAGGTGTGGTTCACATTCAACATCGGCCCTTAAAATTTAACCACCCTTTACATACAATACAAATGAGTTGGTGTCTGTCTGTCTGTCTGTCTGTTCCTCCTTCACGCAAAAACGGCTGAACCGATTGGATTGAAATTTGGCATGAGTGTCTGTGGTAGTTCTGGTTCCAACATAGGCATACGGAAAAGTAGCGCGAGGGGTGGGGGGAGTAAGGGGAGGGGGTAGAGTGATTTCGAAACTTAGTTTTTGCGCTATGTTACTCTTTCGCGGGGAAACTACCGAGCCGATTGCCCTGAAATTTGGCATAGATGTTCGTCGGGGGTCCAGCCCCAACATAGACCCATTAAAAAGTTTTTAAGTTCTTTCCGGTTTTCTTCGTATTCTAAAATTTAGACAAAAAGCTTAACCCGGCTACGACGGGTATACATACTAGTTTCTAAATCGGCCGTTTTGACATCGCCAGAGGATGTAAATGACCTTCGTGAGAAGGCTGATATGAAGCGAAAGAGATTGGAGAGAAAAGGTGATAAACCATAATCGAAAAAGCAAAGAGATCGTGTCAAATCGAAGACATCACAGAAGAAACAACCATCTTCAACCTATTGTGAGGTGGAAGAATACATCGATTTCTGCATAATTTGTAAGAAAAATATGCCAAAAAAAAATGAACCGCCGAAATACCATCCATTGCAACGTGTGCTATCGAGCTGTTCAATTGGGATGCTCCGGAATGACTGCAAGTTACTGGACTTGCGAACATTGCGTTTCGGACTGATTTTCATTGCAATTTTTCACTTCATTTCACTTTGTCTGTTATATAATAAATATATGAATCAAAAAAAAAAGTTTGTCTATCACATTTTTCCATTTTTAATCGATTTACAAAGTGGTCCACAATACCCCAAGATTTTTCAAAATCGCAAAAACGCCATTTTTGCGCCAACTGATAAAACTTGTATAATTTAATACAATTTGACCGAACTGCTGTGACCCAAAGAGAGGTTATTTATCGTACTACAAATTCAAGCTTTGAAATTTTCAGAAAAAGTTATTTTTTTGCGAGTTTTTAGCCAAAATGAAAATGCGGTCCAGAATATCCCAGTCTCCCCTACAATTTGTTTTCCCACACAAGCATTTTAATCCGTAACTAATAACCATTTATGTAAAATACTCACGACGCATATTTGAATGACATCTTCTTTGAACAGATGACAAACCGTGTCCCATTTATTATTAAGTCATTTTAAAAAGTCACTAGTAAGCAACACAATAGAATTGTTTTCACAAAGTAAAGTAATGACATTACATCATATAAAAAAAACAGTGAAAATTATCAAAACAAAGTGAAAAAATTGTAATTTCGGTGGCACATATTGCATTGCAGTGTGACAAATAAGTTTGAGAAATTTCACTTTTCGCACCAGAGGAGACTTGAAGTTGGCAAAAAAATCACCAGTCCATAAAAATTAATTAGACGAGGCCCACAATCAACATTAACTTCGAGTAGACCCTAGACTTGATTATCGAATTCAATACTAGTAGACCAGTTAGATGGATAGCCAGGTAGGTACATGAATGGATGCATGGATTAGATAGTTAGATGTTGGCAAAACGTCAATCCAACCATAGCCGATTTACTTGGCACTTAGATCCGCTCACAAGTCTTCCGCATTTTTCCCATTTTCTGGATACAAAACATTTCGATCGATCGCCAAATTGCCGACACCACACAACACTGAAAATTCAGGTAATTTCGGTTACACCTAGTGTAAAATTTATTTTAAAAAGTTGGCGCTACTACACGGAAAGAAATTCCATAGCCCAATTTCGTCGGTTGAGTGAAAAAATTTCTTCCTAGAATGCGACTTGGAATTGCGATAAAAATCATTCAACCATTTGGCCATTAGGGGGTCTACTTTAACAAACCTTGCCTATATATAGCTTTGATATATCAAGCTGATAGTTAAGACAGTTCGATTAAATTAAAAAGCACACTGAGAACTTTGTCGATGGAGAAAATTGAAATCCATCGAAATTGCTAATGAATTGGCAAATGAAATGGATAAAGAAAGAGATACAGGTGTAATTAAGATATTTTCATGGGGTATAATTATTTATAGTCTATAATTAAAATTGAGTAACCGATAATGCAATTAGATTGGCCACCATCAATTGAAACAATTTTACATTGTTTACAATTTCCCAGACAGATCAGTGCACATGGAAAATGTTTATACAACAAAACTTAATTCTTAACTTACAATTATTAGATTCAATAAATTGTTCGCAATGTGGTTTAACATAATTGTTAAATCATAAGGAACGTGTAATTGTGATAACGGTGCAGCGAATCATCGTATTTAATTAAATAAATATTAGAATTACATTTTTCAGAGTTTTTTTTGTCAAATATTAATTTCTGGTTGGCATTTTTGTAACTTTTTTCTAACTAGAGTTTGGTGTATGAAAAACTCACGAAAAAAATCAAATCTTTCCAATCTATGGAAAGGTAATGAACAATTTTCACAAAACTTTTTCTGTGCGTTAGGGGAGGGTATATTCAAATGAGACCAATTATAGCCTATAACTCTATCCTTACTACCCACAACTTAATTTCTACGTTTCACGAAATCGCGTTCATCGGTTTTCGAGTTTTGCGGAAACAAATATACAAAAATTTTGATTCCCACCAAGCCAATAGTATTTAGAACGGTAATACAATAAAACAGCAATAAAAAAGCTAAAATTTTATGTTTTTAATCAAACTATTGAATCGATAGAAAACGAAAGGGTTTTTCATTTACTCCAATACAAAAAAAATATTCTTTGGATTCCCAGGTTTCAGTCAATTAATTTGAAATTTTTAAAAAAATCAACCATTTTTAAGAGTTTAAAAACCTGAGCTGAATATTTTAAATTCAACACAAGAACAAATTTTATAGCTTTTATTGGAATTTAAAAGGATTTTTTTATCTATTTTTTCACCTCCATTAATTTAAATCTAAAATTTCCGCTTCGACATTTTAAATGAAAATTGAATAAATCTATAAAATCAAAAATAAATCACGTCAGAAGAAGCGTGTATATATGCGAATGAAACATTTTGCATAATGTGTTTCCTAGATCCAATTGGAATGTTGTATACGAACAACACATGCGAATATCGTTTTTTTAATTCAGTTTTTAATCTGATTTTGTGGCTAAGCAAAATATAAGTTAATAAATGAAGGCAAATTAAAATTAAGTACTTTTCAAGTAAATAGAATTGATTTAATAAACTTTTGAAGGTCGAAAGTCTTTTTTAACTAATGCTTCGAAGAAATTCGTTCACGAAAACGATCTATTTAAATTTTGTAGCGAAAGTTTATCAGATTTTCAATTTTTATACTCTATATGATATATCATATAGAAGTATATTAGATTTAGTATATAGTTGGTAACGTATCGAACAATAGTATTCTACTAGAAGGGAGAAGCATCATCGGACACACAAATGAACTACACCAGGGTGTTAGGGATGACAAAAGATTTTCATTTCCGCATATCCGTCAGTTTGTCTGTTCGTCTGTCCGTCCGTGAATACCATAACTTTCCTAGAGATTTGAAATTTCGTATAGTTACGTTTTTCGTAAATGGCTAAGCTAAGTTATTGAACGAGCAAAATTGGACCATTCCTTTCCCCTTCCCCCTTGTGTTTAGAATATGATTTTACATAGCCCTTCCATACATCAAAACCCAATTGGACCACAGATTTCGCCATCTTATATACAAATGGATTTTTTTAAATAAATATTTTGTCGGTTTTCATATATAGAGTAACTGACGATTGGCCTCTGGCAATTGTAGTTTTTCTTATGTTTTTTTACTGTTGTTAGTGTGTAATTGATAAGTACAAATTGGCAATACTAAAATAAAACTCCATTGGTGTGTCAACAGTTTAGATTTTCAGTAACTTATTTTACATGACAAGGACCATTTCGTACCAAGTAAAATAAGTACACGTAAATCTCTTTAGGTTTTATGCAATTAGATAAAGTTTTTTCTTCTCCCCATACATCTCAGTACTTATATTTATTGATTTTCTGTACTAAAAGAATGATATCCGTCTTTATTTTTCAGTTTAATTGAAATATGTTTGCAATTTAAATTTACAACACTTTGCTTTTTGTAGACAAATCAACGCCCATTCACTGTATAACATAAAATTCAATTAAATGCAAAATTTTATTTCTTTTCAGAAACACGAAAATCGTTAAGACGCCAGCATTAAACACGGATATGCTAGTTTTTGTTTCAACTTCATTCGAAACAAAAAGTGATCTTAAAATTTGCCAAACAATTTTAAAGCATAATTGCAGCTTAGTTAAAGGCATGCGCAATTTTTACACCGGTTCATGAGTAGAGGAGCAAAAGGAAATAACTCCTGCTGGTTAACATATTCTCCTAATTGTTATGACGAGTGCGTAAAACTAGTAACAACTGGTGCCATTTAAATCTTTGCTGTCATTTTTCTGAACATAAACATATCTGTAGCTGCATATCTTTTCTACACTGCATAATAGACGAGTGGAAAATAGATACAGATACTGTAAAAACAAACTCGAGCAGTTTTATTGCAGCAATTTATTTTAATATCACGAAATAAACAATTGAACAATAAATTTGGTAAGAATATACCATATAGAAAAAATCTAAGACAAGTTTTTTATGATATCACGAGGAAAATTCAATAATTGTGTAATCAGATTACAGAATATGTAATAAATTAAAGAAATATTTAGAAAGGTATTTACAGATTGTAGTCAAATGGTATAAAATAAACTTTTAAACCTAAGATAAATTACAATCGTCAAATACCCTATATGAGGACAGACAAAATTTAAAAAAATATATCAGTTGTGATCAACAAAAAAACTTTCCTCTGCACTATATAGTTTCTGAAACGATATATGAAAAATTAAAGATAAGTAAAAACCGTTAAAGGAAAAAACGCAGGAAATTTGATTTCTTTTTAATTTGCTTAAATGAATTTTTCCCAAAAACGCATAATTTTCGAGAAATTTTCAAAAAGCCGTGTTTTTTCAATAAAAATTGTATGGCCCGTTATCGCTACCAAAAGTTGAAAAAAAACTAGGATTTACGTAAAACCTATTTACAGAAAATTTCAAGTCGCTAGCTCAACGCGTTTTCGAGTTCTTTAAGATACGTAAAACGGATAGACCGATAAGCAGACAGACAAATGCACGGACATCCTCATAATTTTACCTCAAACGCATTTCGTTCTGGAGTGGTTTCATATAACTTATTTTCGAACTAGTCGAAGGGGGGGATAATAATCCGATTGGATTTTTATTTATGAAATAGTTATGTAAAATCATATTCTAAACACATTTCGTGTTTATAAATTCTTCAATACGATGCACCGTTTTCGAGAAAAGCGCAAAAAATGTTTCGTTTGTATTGGAGAGGGGGTAAGGAATTATAATTTTTGACGTTAATCTAAATCTCAAATGCCTGTTTTAGAAATCGAATTTTCTTAAGCGCGTCTATTCTTACGAAGTTACACAAAAAAAATCTTCTGTTTCCAATTGACTTGTCCTATTTCAAAAGATAACCTTAGGAGAAATATTGGAAAAATATTCAACATTGCATTGAATAGAATTCAAAGACCAGCAATCAAAGTCATTACCGGACCAACTAGAAAAAATAATGAAAAGATGCATTTCACTGCATAATTATCTCTTCCACATACTGAAAACGCGGTGTATTTTAATTCTCCATATCACTTTGAGTTCTGCCGACCGTTAAATCACAGGTCCTCATCATGTGAGTAAGTAAGACACTTGAAAACTCCGATGTAGCAACGCAATCAATGTTTTATTGTTTAACACTAAAGAGTGTCATTGCATCAGTATCACCAATCCAATGACGAACTATTGGATATCAGTGTCCGCTCAACAGATACTAATATAAGTAAAAAAGGAACTATCACTTGACTCTGGAATGTTTCATAGTTCAATACCTGGCTATCTGCGAAATGACGGTCATCAAGTGGCTAAGATTTATGCAGATCATCAACAATCAGAAAAGAAAAAAACCACCAACAAGATTTTACCTTAGACAACAAATACACAAAACACCATCAAAGGCATTGAAGCATCAAATCACATGAAAACTACGATGGTTTTACCAGTTTTACATTGTAGTCAGAAATCAGGTAAGTGGCTGACCTGACATCATAAAAGAAGTTCTTTTTATGCTGCAATAATGTTTATCCTCTTCTTAAAGTTGCGTCTTGTCTTGTTGTTTTTGTATCAAAAAATATAAAGAAGTTAAATCAACTCCTATGCCCTGACTTTGCTGTCTTATTTATTGGCGTTCAAATCACTGTTAAAACTTTATCATCAACACCGTAACCACAACAAGTATAGATATTGTCATGACGTTTTTGCAAACATCATCAGAGTAAATAAACAACATTAACAACAATGAATTTAATTTCGGAAAGCCTTCATGGTGCTAAATTGTATAATGTTTTAAACTTCTGATTCTATGTATTTGGCATTGAAATTTCAGGAATGCGAAACGTGATCGTAACGTAAGAAAATAACGAAATAATTTTCCGGGTTTTTCTTCAAAATTACGTTAAAATCTTGTCGAAATTTAATTCAGTTAGAATATTTTTTTATTTATATATATATTATACTAGCTTGCATACCCGTCGTTGCCGGGTTAAGTTTTTTCAAAAAAAAATTTTTTTTTATGGTCTATGTTGGAGCTAAACTTTAGGCCAATCGGCTCGGTAGTTTTCCCGCGAACGAGTAACATAGCGCAAAAACTAAGTTTCGAAATCACTTTACCCCCTCGCCTTACTCCCCCCACCCCTCGCGCTACTTTTCCGTATGCCTATGTTGGAACCAGAACTACCACAGACACTCATGCCAAATTTCAAGTCAATCGGTTCAGCCGTTTTTGCGTGAAAGAGGAACAGACAGACAGACAGACACCAACTCATTTTTATATATTAGTATGATATGATATATCGTTCTTAACCCACGAAACACCGAATGACTATCTTGTAGAAATTGTATAAATTAAAACAACTACAATAAATCAAAGATAAAACATAACAAAAGGTATAATTGCCAATCTGGCAATCATTGGAGACCCGTATGGTGATATTCGTATCAAAATTCGAACAGTTATACCAAAATTCCACTTTGAAGTCAAACATTCCAATAAGATTTTTTAAAATTTATCCCAATCGGATTTTGATGTATGGGAGTTTTATGTAGAGATGTCCTAAATAACTTTTGTTCTTGGACTTTTTTGATAAGATGCACCGTTTTTGAGATATTCACAAAAAACCATTTTTGCCCATTAACGAACTTAGCCTCGCATTTTACGAAAAACGGATCGACGCGAAATTTCAAGTCTCTAGCTCAATCCGTGCGCCCGCAATCCGCGCCACAGACGGACGGACAGACAGACGGACAGACAGACGGACAGACGGACGGACATGCAAAATTCAATTTTTTTATCATTCTAAACACACTGGTGTAATTAATTTTTTTGTGCGATGACGGGATCTTGGCGTTACAAACGGTAAGGCAAAGTTAATATACCCTTTGGTTTCACCATACGGGTATAAAAACGAACTCTCTCGTTGGGATTCGAAATCTTCAGGAATCGAGTTCGAATCCTAACGAGTGTCAGAAAGACTGAAAGCCACTCTTCCACCACACTCGCAAAACTGCTGTTAAAATTGAGGATTCACTAAATGTTTCTGAATAACGAAAATATATTATAGATTCCTTCAATTAATAAAATGTGGATTTGACATTTTACTCTACAAATTTGCAAAATTTTCACCCAGCATAAGTTCTTTAGTTATTTTGACTATAAAAACCTGGTAAATTTACATAGTCACGGTATTTTCAGTTTTTTTTTCAAGTCATGCTATACTTTTTTTAAATTCTCTTTGAGAAATTTTTTCATATAAAAGCGACTATGTTTATTGCACTATAAGTAATTGTTTTTTTATGACACAAATCTTTGTTTTTCTTACCCTAAATTATGCGATTCTACTTTTAAAGTTTCTTTTTGCTTAACTTTTTAGACAGAAAGAACGCTAAAAACTTTCTTGCGGTGTAAATAAAAAGCTGCAATAGGACGTTGAAAAAATCCTATATTATATGTTACGCAATAAACGCACAACCTGCTACTGTACTTTACCATCCTTTCAGTTTTATTTAAATACTAAACCGATTATCCCGAACCATTGCTAATCTCGTAAAACTTACAACACAGGTAGCCAAAAATCTTATGTCAATTTTCGAAATTTATTCCCGCGATTGTTACATCAGCGATGACCTTGTCACTGACGTGACGACACTGGCTCTCAAGATTTCATCGATTTTCTCAAACTTTTTTTCTAATTTCACGACTATTTCCATCAGCGTATTTACGTCCGGTCATCGTCATCTTCAGGTAGATCTTATTAAGGTAAAAATACAATTCGCGTATTATTTTGTACAAAATTTTATGGGAAAATTCATTTTACGGTGAATTTTGTGTAAGGTTAATGACAACATGATCATAGCCAAACAACAACAATTCAGATTATCTCCCAAGTGCAGTTACTACTACCTAAAATGGTCCATGAAGCAAAAATGAAATACAGCGAGGAGTAGCAATGATGCAGCGAAAGTTTTCTCCGTCATAATGTTTAACCTGAAGCCGATGAAATCTTACTATTGGCAGTTCAAGGTTTTTCATGATTCGAAGACGATTCGCAAAATGTTTATGCAATTTTGATTTTTTTTTACACAAGTGAGATATTAAGGTGTGGGATGCGTATTTTGTTTTTTGGATTTTCAAATTGATTTTTTTACTGATCTGGCAGACAATTCGAAACATTTCTTTGGATGAATTCCTTTGTTATTGAAATTTATACCTACATACGAAAAATAAATGCAGTTAAGCAAAAATTATCTGTGACGCAAAGCAGATCATAAATTTTTGATTTAGATAACGATCCGAAAAGATATTCCGCACCTTATGGTGCAGTTTCGTTAAACGGTTTATTGATCTTTAATGTTAAATGAAAACCTGATTTTTTTTTTTTTTCAAAAAACCATAAACGATTTGCAAACAGATTGCCATTTTAGATAAAAATTGCAGTTTTATTATCAGCAAAATTTAGACGTTCAAGTGAATGACCGAAATTGCCAAACTTTGAAACTAATTCTTTATAAAATATGCAACCATGACTGATTTATGTATGGCATAATTTATATTTTATCGGATAAGCTTCTGATGCATTACTTAATCATACAATACATCAGATGCAATGCTTTATTTCCTGGTTTTATGCATAATTTAAACTTGGAAGCATTGCGATGGTAGTCTATGGAGGAACAAGTTTTGGTCCAACATCGCTTACTGTTAGTAATTTTTGTACTAAATTCTTACTGAATGCATTTAACTTATTTTAAATATTTGAATCATGATAATCATTTAAGAAAATGTAATTCGTTTCTTCCACGTTTTAACATAATCCATTTTCTTTATTGCATCATTCATCTTACATGCGTTCGATTAGATAATAATTTTTAATCGACTATTGGAAGCGGAAATTTAATTACTTTATGTTGCAAATTAGATGCAAATGTTTCTGTTTCTAGATTTTTGCATGCACAAGTAATAGAAGTCATTAATTATAAGAATTTTCACACATTCTTAGTTATGGAGGTCTACCGATCCAATTTAAATTATTCAAATTTTGAATAATTGTAGCTTTTATGTAGGTTTGTATGGAAATCTAAAAAAAAATAGTTGAACAGTTTATCTTACAAAACTTTTAATAATTATGTTTTTTCGCGATACTTTTGAAGTTTTTTAGGAAGAAAATATAAGGAAAGCTTCAATTGCCAGGGACCAATCGTCAAATACTCTATATGATGACAGACCAAATATTTATTTAAACATAAGAAAAGCTATTCTATCGGGTCTTTCAACAAGGACATAACAATTTTGTATTTAAATAAAATACAGAATAATTGAAATATCGGGCTGAAATTTATTCCAGGTGTAGTGGACATGTTACATTTAAGTATGAAATTCGATGTCATTCATATGGCCACCGCGAGCACGTTTGCAGATTGATTCTTTGGAGCCAATTTTCCACCACTCTTCTACACATATCGGCCGGAACGTTGGCAATTTCGCGTTCGATATTGTTCCTGAGCTCCTCTAACGTTGTTGGCTTGTTGGCATAAACCAACGACTTAACATAACCCCATAAAAAGAAATCCAACGGCGTTAAATCGCATGAGCGAGGTGGCCATTCGACCGAACCATTTCTCGAGATTACACGATTACCGAACTGCTCCTTCACTAGATCAATTGTTTGACCAGCTGTGTGGCATGTAAACCTAAAAAAAACCTTAAAAATAAAAAATGTAAACCTTGACTGACGTTTTAGCATTGCCAGATCATAAAAAAAGTTTTAGGATGCGTTTTTATTAAAATACAAAATTGTTATGTCCTTGTTGAAAGACCCTTTATATGATGACAAAATATTCTATATAATGACAAAACGTTTATTTAAAAAAATCCATTTGTTCAGGAGAGGGGGAAACGAGTGGTCCGATTGGATTTTGGTGCACATAACGGTTATGTAAAATTATATTCCAAACACATTTCATATTTATAATTTTTTCGTTACGATGCACAGTTGTCGAGTAAACAGGAAAAACGTATTTCATTTGTATGGGACAAGGGGAAGATCAGATTTTGATGTACGGATGTAAAATCCTATTTCAAACCAATTTTACCTTTATAAATTTTTCAAAATGGCTCCGCGTTTTCGATAAAAATGCAAAAAACTGTTTCGTTTGAATGGGGAAAGAATGGTCCAATTTTGTCCGCTCAAGAACTTAGCCTAGCCATTTACGAGAAACGCAACTGTACAAAATTTTAAGTCCCTAGCTCAATCCTTTCGAAAGTTATGGTGTTCACGGAAAGACGGACAGACAGACGGACGGACATGAGGAAATCAAAATCTTTTGTTATCCCTAACATCCTGATGCAGTTCATTTTTGTGTCCCAGGATTGGCTCGATGCGTTACAAAATGCTAAATTTAATATACTTCTATATAATATATCATATAGAGTATAAGAAACAATACAAAGTTGGATCGGTCAGTGACAAGAAAAACGATCTGACCCATTTCTAACTACATTTCATCGCGATAGACGAAAAAATTTCGAAATATTGCAAGTGCTAATAATAAAAATAATTCTGCATAAATGCTCCAATCGTGAGTAATAAAACAAATTTAATTGCTTTAATAGTTTAATGGTTTCCAGTAAAATTTTGTGAAATATCCCTAATCATTTTATATAAAACATTCCCAACGCATATTAATTAATTGTTGAAAGAATAACACAAATGAGCAGCAATCTTCCGAGCAAAATTATTTTTGTCATCCGCTCCATATTACCCGAAGGCAATAATAAATTCGGTAGATTTGAAGAAAATTACCGACAATTTGGTATTTTAAATAAAATTATCATACTTTAGTCCAACCAACTCAACGTACATCTAATACCCGATGTAAAAAATTTAATCTGACATCCAACATGAGGTTCGTGCCTGCTCCGATTATTACTCCGATCTTAGATTTTAAATCGTATTTTAGTTTGCACTCAATCTTAAGTTTCCTACATCAGGCAAAGCTTATATTCTCGGACGCGGGCAATAAAAAAAAATTACCAGGGGATGGCAGTCACCCGAGATGTTAGTTAAAGTTTCCTAGCATCTATTAGACAGCAAACAGTATTAGACAGTATCTGCAGATACAGACGGGCTTAACACATGGATCAATAAGTCCCGAGACTAACAATGAAAACAACATTTTTTTTGCCAAATTTTTTTTTATTCATCAATATAATCACCTTTTAGGGTGATACAATCGTTCCAACGCTTTTCCAATTTTTCAATACCATGTTTATAAAAAAAATTATCTTTCGCTTCAAAATAAGCTTCAGTTTCAGCGATGACCTCCTCATTTGAGCCAAATCTTTTTCCCTGGAGCATTTTTTTCAGATCAGCAAAGAGCCAGTAGTCACTGGGGGCTAAATCTGGCGAGTATGGGGGGTGGGGAAGCAGATGAAAGCCCAATTCGTTCAATTTTGCCATTGTTTTCATCGACTTGTGGCAGGGTGCATTGTCTTGGTGAAAAAGGATTTTTTTTCTCTGCATGTGCGGTCGTTTTTTTGCGATTTCCTCCTTCAAACGCACCAGCAAGTCAATATAATAATCACTGTTGATCGATTTACCTTTTTCGAGGTAGTCAATGAAAATCACGCCATGCGTATCCCAAAAAACTGACGCCATGACTTTGCCAGCTGACTGCTGCGTTTTCGGACGCTTCGGACGGCTTTCGCCAGCTGTGCGCCACTCAGATGACTGCCGCTTCGACTCTGGAGTGTAGTGATGTATCCATGTTTCGTCCATGGACACGTAACGACGCAAGAAATCTTTTTTATTGCGAGTAAATAGCGATAAACAGCTTTCTGAATCATCGACTCGTTGCTGTTTTTGTTCCATCGAAAGCAATCGCGGCACCCACTTGGAAAAAACCTTTTTCATGCTCAATTTTTCATGAAGGATAGTAAATGCACTTCCATATGATATCTGTGTTATCTCAGCAATCTCACGGAGCTTCACTTTACGATCTTTCATTATAATTTTTGTCACTTCACTCACATTTTCCCGTGTAACGGCTTCCACAGGTCTACCCGAGCGTTCCGCGTCATTTGTGTCGGTACGACCACGTTTAAACTCGGCAAACCACCGACAAATCGTTGCTTTTGATGGACAAGAGTCCGGGTAACATTTTTCAATCCATTGTTTCGCTTGCACGGTGTTTTTACCCATTAAAAAACAATGTTTTATCAGAACACGAAACTCGGTTTTTTCCATTTTTTAAACAAACTACAAAACGACTTTACTCCAACCTCGATAACTCAGCTGTTTCTGGTCCGATCGACTTAAAATTTTGACACGTTTCAAGCAAAGGTTAGTACTCTAGAAAGACGTGGTTACTGGTTTACTACGAGCGTCATCTCTGGGTTAGTCTCGGGACTTATTGATCCATGTGTTAAATATGGCCATTTACAATCGAGAATCAACACACTTCACGCTTACTGCAGATGTTGAATAAAGTACCTGTAAGCCTATAGAATGTAAAGCTCTAGGACCGACACTTTGCTAAAATAATGAAGGGTAATAAAATTGGATTATCATGGCTTATGTAAAAAAAATATATATTTCAAGAAAATTGGAAAAACTCTTTTATCTTTTTCATTCCATCTTAGTCAATTTTATAGTATGAGTATGTAAAACAGTTCATTTCATTTTACCTTAGAAAGTAAACTTTTCCAACCATCAACTGATGATCGCGAATCGCAAATCGCTGGTATTACGCGATCGAGAAACTCATAAAATGCTGGGCACGCTTTGTAAAACGCTCCACATTTCTAAGGTAGACATTAAACTTTAAACGTAAAATGTTAAACTTTTAAACTTTACATGCTACAAGTTACAGGTCCATAATAAAATCCGGGGCCAACACCCACTGTCGTGAAACTTTTTATACCGTCAGATTCAAAATGTTTAAAATGTGAACATTCTTTAAGTGCACATTGTGGCTGCCTGTATTTTGCTCCGGTATTAAACTGCAATTGCGATCATTAAATACTTTAAATGGATTGTCGGATCGGATCGTGCATCTAAATAAAATATTATTTCATGGATATGGCAATCGACTTGAGCGCCGTCTAATCGAATATAGCGCGCATTAAGCAATTAAGAAAATTTGATCTTGTGATCTTTGACTATAGTGGCTGGGCTTGGCCAGTCACATGAATTCGGTGTACAAAAACAAATCGAAAGGTTATCAGAATTTTACTGAACAAATTATCTTGGATTCATGCCGAAGAAATGGAATGTTTTTATCATATTTTTAAACCATTTTCCAATAATCGATGGTGTTACTCTAATAAAGTGTGTTGTACTTCAAGGTAGATAAAATTAAACTTCCGTCGTGGCGGATGCATATTTAAAGTAAAAGCACTTGAAGAACGTCAAGAAATCAAATTATAGACCTGTATCTGAGAGCACCAGTGTCTGAAAAAAACATAACAAAAGCTATAATTGCCAATCTGGCAATTCTTGAAAACCCGTATGGTGATATTCGTATCAAAATTGGAACAGTTATACCAAAATTCCACTTTGAAGTCAAACTTTCCAATAAGATTTTTATACTTGATTCCAATCGGATTTTGATGTATGGGACTTTTATGCAGAATCATATCCTAAATAACTTTTGTTCTTGGAATTTTTTGATAAGATGCACCGTTTTTGAGAAATTCGCAAAAATCGTTCGTATGGGGGGTACCCCCCTAATGGTCCATTTTTCCCATTAACGAACTTAGCCTCGCATTTTACGAAAAACGGATCTGCGCAAAATTTCAAGTCTGTAGCTCAATCCGTGCGCCCGCAATCCACGCCACAGACAGACAGACGGACAGACAGACGGACGGACATGCAAAATTCAACTTTTTTTATCATTCTAAACACACTGGTGTAATTCATTTTTTTTGTGCGATGACGGGATCTTGGCGTTACAAACGGTAAGGCCAAGTTAATATACCCTTTGGTTTCACCATACGGGTATAAAGATTATTTTATTTATTAGATATAAGAGACTGTGCTCTGTTTATTTCACGGTCCAACTCCTCTCTTCAGTGGCCCAGAAGATTGTAGGGGACGAAGTGAGTGAGGGAGTTTTTTTTAGAAGACGACCTACAAAATTTCAAGTCTCTAGCTCAATCCTTTCGAAAGTTATGGTGTTCACGGACGGAAAGACGGACAGGCAGATGGACGGACATGCGGAAATCAAAATCTTTTGTCATCCCTAACACCCTGGTGTAGTTTATTTTTGTGTCTATGCTCACAATACTAAATCTAATATGCTCCTATATGATATATCATTCAGAGGATAAAACACTAAAATAGTGATTCTTCACTATTTTGACGTGATTGATTTTGAGTCGGACTTTGCTATCGCCAGATTCACTCTACCAAAAATAAAATATTTTCGATACCAAAAAAGTTGCTTAAAAGATTTTCTTTTCATATCTGCAGAAATAAAATTAATTTAGCCAAAACTAAGTCCGATTGAGAATCAAAATAGGATTAAAAATACTACCCCAATATTCTTTCATGTTTTATGCAGGTGGTAGGTCTGGGTTATACTTGATGAGCTTTTGTGGAACAATTCACAAAAAACTAATAAAAAATAAAATAAAAATAAATCAATAACGAAAAAACGAAATCATTTTTTTCGGTTTTCGTTACGTTTTTCGTTATTGTAACGCAATTAAATTTCTATAACGTTTATAACGGTTATAACGCAACTTTGGGGAAAATCGTTATTCCATTTCGTTATTTCGTTACGTTACGATAACATCCCTGATTTTTTTTTAAACGAAAAAATAAAATTATTTTACTTCAAATATTTTCTATGTTGTAAAATTAGATCCGGTTGCAATTGAAAACAATTTAACCAGCGGTACACAACTGTCTCATAAAGTTATTGCCTCATGAAATTGCGATTACATGTGGAAACTGATATTCCAACAAATATATAACAATGAAAAAAATCGACCTTGCCTTAAATACTTTTAAAAAGATCTCAATTTTGATAATAGCTTCTGATTTCAAAACTCCGCCACAGTCACAATGTCTAGAACAAAATTGTATTTTAAAACGGTTTACTGGTTACAAGTTTTTCAGTTCAAATGATCTTTGTTACCTCGAAGTTAAAGTACAAGTAGGTAACATGGTTGTCTAAACGCTGGACTATTAAAAACCCTAGTTCAGGTAAAGTACATTTTTTTTGTACCAAAAGTCACTTAAAAAAGTTTTGATACAAAAAATCTACATTAACATATGTGGAGCATATATTTTACGGTATGTGTCTAAATGTGTAGCACAATAATTTTAAGACATTTTGCTTAGTTAAAAAAGCGGCAAATTTCAACATGCAAAATGGTTGTGAGACGTTTTAGAGTTCGTTACCCACAGATCTAAACAGAAATTACGATGGCTCTAATTACAGGTGGAACTTTTATTTTCACTCAGACGATCTTTATTTCTTCTTCTTACCTTCAAATGCTATATAGATGACGGGTTATAAATAAAATATATCGGACTTCTTTCAATAAAAGCCTTTGGCTGTTGCATTTTTTTTTACCGGGTCCGGCAGCCGGTGTTTGAACAAAAGGTAAACTAAACCCCAATGGATTTTATTCATTTACTAACATATTCCATTCAATATATAACTTATGTATCATTTCGATATGAATTATATTGCATAACACTCATCTTTAGTAATCTCTTAAGACAGCGACAAAATAAAAGGCTTCTTTTTATAAAACTTAGACACAGGTGGGTCCCAAGAGGCATATCTGCAACGGTCGTGTTTCCATCAAGTGAATCGTCAGGTGAACCAAATGCAAGCAAAGCATCAGCACGTCGACCCAACCCGATATGAGAAGAAAAATGAAATTGAATTTTAAGCAAAGATCGTATCTTTTTATTAAGATCTAGAGCAAGACTGCAATCTGTGCTGTATTCTGTAAAATTCCGGAATTGATCTTTTGTGCAGCAAGTCCCCAACACATCTGACGGTCTGTCGCAGAAACCTAAGAAGCTGATGCACAGCTCACCACATCTTATACGAAATTTATGAATTAAAAGATTGACATTATAACAACATGGCACCAACATCGCAGTATTCAATGGAATGGTATCCTCGTCTTCAAGCGAAAATTAATCTATAAGATAAAATTGAAAGATTGAGTGATTTCTTGATATTGCGGGGAATGTTTCTTGAGCGGCTTGGTTTATGTGATCAATGAAAAAATTGTGAAAATTATATGCCAGGTGAATTGCATGTTTACAGACAAGCACGATTAGAGGAGGTGCAAAATAGTATTTCTCATATTTATTATAAAGCGATGCGTATGAGAAACTTTTAATTGAAAATCTTATTTTAACTTGGGAACTTCAAAAACAAATCAAACATGAGAAAGTCATTGGCTATGCTTCACAGAGTTTGAAGTTTAATGGCGAAAATAGCTCGATCTAGATTTTATATCGAATGGACGATTTTGACAATTTTTTTTTTATTTTTCCAATAGAAAAATTATATTAAATAAAGGAGGCACTCTCTGAACCTGCGATTCGAGTTCGCCATAATTTTGATCGTGTCGTTGGAGTCCCTAAGATTAAATGATTTCCGGGACAGCAGGTGAGGAGGTCAGAAAAGAGAGGATGGCCTGCTGCAAAAATAGCTAAAACAACCGCGCTATCTCAAGCAATCCGACGCAATGTGGTTCAATGTTCTCAGTTGAGGAGTTCTAAAGTTATAGGGGGACATCTTGCTTGTATAGCTACAACCAATGATTACCTAATATAGATAAGAAAGTTCTCCTAAAATATTTGGTTTGAGAGAGGGACAACTAGCGACATGCTGGCGGTTTCAATTTCTGTGTGAATACTGAGTTATTTATGTGTGCGGCCTCATTTCAAGTGCTCCCACATCTCAGTTGTAATGCGTAATTAGTTGTAATGCGCCTCGAAAAAATCATAAAAAAATCGCACAATGGCAATACACAAATTTGATTCTCAGCAGTCAGTTAGTTAAAAATCAAAACAAACCACCAATTTCGGTGGAAAATTTAGTTTTCGTGTTAATTTCGTTTATTTTTAGTGTATTTCGCGATTTAAATACTAAAAAAGTGTTATAATTTGCTTGAAAATTTTCGTGAGCTGTCAGGCCGCTGTCGGAAGCATGATGGTGTTAGTGCAAGGGTTGTGTAAATATAATACAAGTTTTTGACTGCTATAAGGACATGAAAATCTCGCTTGGTTTAGCCCTGACTAAACGACAAGTTTCTTGTTTTTTCTTTAACTCCATATGACATGAAGGAAAAAAAGGGAAAGATGGTGTTGCTCGGTGACTTTTTTTTATTGCGCATCTCTTTTCTCTGCCGTAGGTAAACGGAAACTTCCGTTTACTTCCCATCTATATTAGGTAATCATTGCTACAACCGATCGCGATTTTGATGCGATTTCGATGCGATTTTGATGCGATTTTTTTTCTGAAATAGCATAAAAAAAATTCTGATCTCTTATGCCTGGACCTGAGATTTTGAAAAAATTCTCAAACTTAGTTAGAAAACATAACAAAAGCTATAATTGCCAATCTGGCAATCATTGGAGACCCGTATGGTGATATTCGTATCAAAATTCGAACAGTTATACCAAAATTCCACTTTGAAGTCAAACTTTCCAATAAGATTTTTTAAAATTTATTCCAATCGGAATTTGATGTTTTATGTAGAATCATATTCTAAATAACTTTTGTTCTTGGACTTTTTTGATAAGATGCACCGTTTTTGAGATATTCGCAAAAACCGTTTTCGTTCGTATGGGGGGTACCCCCTAATGGTCCATTTTTACCCATTAACGAACTTAGCCTTGCATTTTATGAAAAACGAATCTACATAAAATTTCAAGTCTCTAGCTCAATCCGTGCGCCTGCAATCCGCGCCACAGACGGACAGACAGACAGACGGACGGACAGACGGATGGACGGACGGACAGACGGACGGACGGACATGCAAAAATTGATTATTTTTATCATTCTAAACACACTGTTGTAATTCATTTTTGTGTGTGATGACAGGATTTGGAGTTACAAACGGTAAGGCAAAGTTAATATACCCTTTGGTTTCACCATACGGGTATAAAAACATTTTCTCATATTTAGAATATGAATGAAAATTCTATATTCTTCATTTTTAGTTCGTTGCAAAATTAAATTCATAAAAACTTTTTAACTATTTTGTACTAACCCGAACCATAACATTTCGCTTTTATTTCTATACTTCCCGCCCATAAAGCAATTCGTAATTCTGCTTAATCAATTTTAAGTTAAACCTTGCGAAAAGTAATTTAAAAACGATACAAATTGCCCGACCATATCAAAAAATACTTTGACGATTGCTACATTAGAGGCGTATTAACAGCCAGGCTACAGTCAACTATAAAACTATCAACATCGTCGCCAGTGTCATAATTAAATGCAATTTTCTGCAATTGCAATTGCAAGTGCACTGTTAAGTTTTATGGTGCAATGACAAAATGAAATGCAAAAGACTGGAAAAATTTTGCAAAATTCAACTGATCGCTAAGTGAATGTGACGCTGAATTGAGGAAATTTTCTATCAATGACAACGAAATAAATATTCATAACAGTTTGGTTCGATTTTTTTAATCTTAATTTCCATTAATATTGGAATTTTTATTGAATAATTAAATTGGATTTATTGATTTATTATAAAAGTATAATCAAATGGCATTAGTTACGCGATGTTGATACTTAATAGAGGAATAATTCTTCTAATTAATTAATTAAATGCGATACAATACATGCCGCTAGCCACAAAAGTATATACAGAATAATTTGTTCATACGTGAAATTTTGTAATAATTTGCAAAACAGTTTAATGAATTGTATTATTCATAGTGCTGTAATTGTAAAAATTACTGCAAGTCAATTGGTGGGGAGGATGAGAGTGCCAAAGGTGAAAAATGCCACCTTTGATTTTTAAAAACTAAAAGACCGTTAGAAAAATTGTGGATTTAAAGTCTATTATAATAACGACATTAGTACCGTTATTAAAAGATAATTCGTTACAAGCCTCATGAAGTTTCCCTAAAAAAATTCACACAAATTGAACAATTGTGGCCAAAAGTTGTTTTTTTCTTATGTGTTAATTAGGGTGATTACTATCACATTCTTTATTCTTTCGAGAATATTATTGCATCATTTAAAATTCCGAAATTGTTGCTGTTTTCAAAAAAATAGAATTTTAGTGCAAACAAATAATGGTTTTTTTTAATTTAACTGAAATAAATGGAACATTAAAATGTTAGCGATGACAGATGTCCATCTTTTGGAAGGACACTCCTAAGTTTATTCATTTATTTCTAACTCCCTCTTCGTTATTCGGAACCTCTCACCCGTTAGACTTTACCTGATTGCACTACAGTTTCATGAGAGGATATAAAATTGTCCAGAAAAAACAAGCTTCTGTCATTAAAAATGTACATTCTGCCGCCATTCCCCTCTTTTATGACCCTCCCGTGTTAGGCATTGATGGGATTAATCGTTCTCGAAATAGTTTTTTACTTCTATCAAATCCATCCCCAATAGATGCCTGCTTCCCAAAGCTATACGAAAAATCATTTACGAAAACAAGAAAGTATACTTTAAAAAATCATAAATAAGAAACATTTTTAAATGTCTATTTAAATTTAAGATTTTTTACATTACTTGTAATTTGGAATCTATATAATAGGGCAATCCACTCTTGATCATAAATAGTAAAATCGTAGATTGTACTGTACATCTACGATGGAAAAGTACAACGAAGGGTGAGCAGCGCTTTACTAGAGGTTGTGGGTTTTGTCGTAAAATTTTGACTCTTTTACTTATTTTCTTTACCTAAATTGTTTAAAGTATTTTTATACCCGTATGGTGAAACCAAAGGGTATATTAACTTTGCCTTACCGTTTGTAACGCCAAGATCCCGTCATCGCACAAAAAAATGAATTACACCAGTGTGTTTAGAATGATAAAAATATTTAATTTTTGCATGTCCGTCCGTCTGTCCGTCTGTCCGTCCGTCTGTCTGTCTGTGGCGCAGATTGCGGGCGCACGGATTGAGCTAGAGACTTGAAATTTTGCGCAGATACGTTTTTCGTAAAATTCGGGGCTAAGTTCGTTAATGGGCAAAAATGTACCATTAGGGGGGGTACCCCCCATACGAACGAAATCGTTTTTTGTGAATATCTCAAAAACGGTGCATCTTATCAAAAAAGTGCAAGAACAAAAGTTATTTAGGATATGATTCTACATAAAACTCCCATACATCAAAACCCGATTGGAATAAATTTTAAAAAATCTTATTGGAAAGTTTGACTTCAAAGTGGAATTTTGGTACAACTGTTCGAATTTTGATACGAATATCACCATACGGGTCTCCAATGATTGCCAGATTGGCAATTATAGCTTTTGTTATGTTTTTAACTCTTAATTTATACTAAATCATATAAATACTTTAATTTACTTGCTTTTCCAAGTTGACATGTCACAAAACATGCCCTAACCTCACTTTATTAGAAGTACGACAAAAACTACGATTTTACCATACCTTCGGGTGTGGTAGATTGTAGTTTTCGTCGTAAAATAATTTGTATGGAGAACTGTCACAAAATTACGATTTTATTTACGATTCTACGAGGTTACGATCAACTACGATAAAGAGTGAATAGCCCTAATATGTTGTACTAAAATGGAAATTAAAAGTTAACAAATAGCAAAATGTACCTTTTTAGGTCAACGTTATTTTTGCTTTCCATTCAATAACTATAATGAATTAATATCTATGAGAACGAAACACCTTCGATTTTCTAATTTTGCTCTAAATTTTATAAAAAAATTAACTGACATAGCGCACACCCATTGGTAATATTGAATTGCTCCATATTTCTTTTGTACTTGTCTTTATATAAAAAATCAAATGTCAGAACGTCCTTCAGACTAACTTTAAAGGCTGGTGAAACATTTAATACTCAACAATCAACGCCAAATGATATCCCAATCATTGAATGAAGGTGATTTATTCGCTCTGTACGTGTGCATATCGTAAAATACTAAGAAGGAAAAATTTAATCCGAGATGACTTTCAACAAATCATTAGCCCAAAATACTTAGCGGGAGCCTAAATATGGTTATTTGTATGTAAGTCTAGATTAATTGCGAAAACATTTTAAAAAATAATTTGAAATATGCTGCAGCCGAGCACTGACAGATCCTAACCAAAGTTCAGTTTTTTTTATTCTTGTGGCAAGTCAACATTAAAATTGTTAATGTTCGTTAACATTTGACTGAGTGCACCGAATCGGAGCGGCCCATTGGATCTAGATTTAGAGCTTTTAGAGCCTCTAACATTAAATGGAAGGCCTGCAGGTATTAATTGTACTGCAGGTGGGGCGGATTTAATAGACACTCCTGCTTAATAACAAACTCCGTAGTACGCAGCACGATGGAGATGGGTTTAAAAATTTTGATCAAAATTGTATCAGAATGTGGTGATATTCTTTTAGTTGTCGCTTTTTATTGGAAAATTGTGAAAAAATTTTGATATTTGCCATTTTTTAAGTCTGAAAATTTCACAAGTGACAGTTACTATCACCTTACCATAAAACTAAATTTATTACTAAAGTGCCTACCTGTAAATACCTTTTTATAGTGACTATTGGTTGTGTATACGATGTGCTGAAATGTGCTAATACAGAATCAAGTATGCATCTGACCCATCTATGCTACACGCGGCTTCATATTACAACACAAGAAAAGCTACAATTGCTCGGGAGCAATCCTCAAATACTCTCTCTATATGAGAGGAGACAAAATTTTTAAAAAAAGTTCGAAAACTACTTCCAAATTTTTGTGCCGACGGCCATTGCTTTCATCTCTCAAATGAGTATTTTCTTGAAATTGAAAAATTTTGTAAAATTCTAATTAAAAAACGTTTTTTGGAAATATATTTATCAGGTTTAGGTGTGCAAGAATCAAGCTCTTCGCTTCAATTATATTTACAGTAATTATAATTAACCAAAAATATAATCGTAAAAAATTTAAGTGGAGCACACCGAGGCCAGGCAACCCAAACATATAAAGCATATAAATCCATAGTCTATATCGAGTTTGGGCCTTTAACTCTCAACTCGAGTCCGAGCCCACTTTTAAATTTATTTATTTTTCCACCATAATTGCTTGTTTGGACTCTCATTACAACGACATCAAATTATGACAAATAATCAACAGAAAAAAATGACATGAATTCCAGGTAGGTACTTCTATGTACTATGTACTCGAATTTCAAATGACCATGAATTTTCCATCTAATCACGCTGCCTACATTTTTTTTAAAAACCGCAGAAATCGCTAAAATTTATCGACAAGTGATTTTTTATGTTGAGCTGGGATTTGGATGCTGAACAAAACATGATCTCACCGCGTTAATGAAATTGTTACAGAAATCACAGTTTGTAGGTGTGCAAGAACAATTCAATTTTCGTGGCCACTTTTCATTCACCCAAAAGTTGGTCTTTGTGAAAAAAAAAATCAAAAATGTAAAGTTTTTTGTTTGTTCCCCTGTTAAACAAATGCTGTGTGAAACTCTCACAGTTTTACTGAAAATTAATTTTATTTGACGTTTTTCATTCATACTTTATGTATTATACCTGGACTGTGCAAGACCTCGTCTCACATAATTTACCTCAAGATTAAAATTTATTGTGCACGTTTGTAGGTGTTAATTGCAGACATCCCGGCATAATCCAATCAAATTGTTTAGTTTCGATTTAAGAGCTAATGTCTCACTGTGAAATAAAATGTCTTAGAAGGGAGCGACTTTCGTTAAGTCAGGAATAACAAATCAACCTCATAAATGATCTTGGTGTATTATTAGCATAATAAATGTTGTGAAATATGTTTATGAGCTTTTATTTTATAAGCTCAAATCAGCAACCAAATAATTTTAATTATATCCAAAGCGGGTAAGGCTCATTGAATTTTTACTAGCATCATATACATTAGCGGTTGTCGAATATATATGCATGTTCTAGGCTATACGTGAACTCAATCTTCCCCCTATTTCTTACCCCTTCGTCTGCTATCTCTCGAACTGTTGGAGCAATTTTGACGCAGTTTGCGCCATTAGCTAAAATTGTCCCTTAAGCAACGTTTTCGCCCACTAAAATCTACCTCTCCCCTTGCCTGTAAACCCCTCTCCTTTTCTTTGTGAGCCATTGGACAATTTTTTAAACACGGTTTGTGCCATTGGGTAAATTCCAGAACCTGAAGAGTCGAGAACCTGAAAAGTCAGAAAATCCCTAAACTCTTTTTTGACGGGATGCTGTGATTATTTTTTTTTAATCCTATGCTGCGGCCAATAAAATCCGGTTCAAGATGGTGGGGATCGTAAAAGTTGGATCTGACAAAGGAAAATTATTACCACAAAAGAATTTTTCTGGAAAAGTGTCCTTCATATAATCCCACTGCACTTGGAAAATATTAGTACTAAGGTTACATTAATTTTTATACCCGTATGGTGAAACCAAAGGGTATACTAACTTTGCTTTTCCGTTTGTAAAGCCAAGATCCCGTCATCACACACAAAAATGAATTACACCAGTGTGTTTAGAATGATAAAAATATTTAATTTTTGCATGTCCGTCCGTCTGTCCGTCTGTCTGTCTGTCCGTCTGTCTGTCCGTCCGTCTGTCCGTCCGTCCGTCTGTCTGTGGCGCGGATTGCGGGCGCACGGATTGAGCTAGAGACTTGAAATTTTGCACAGATCCGTTTTTCGTAAAATGCGAGGCTAAATTCGTTAATGGGCAAAAATGGACCATTAGGGGGGTGCCCCCATACGAACGAACACGTTTTTTGTGAACACCTCAAAAACGATATATCTTAACAAAAAAGTCCAAGAACAAAAGTTATTTAGGATATGATTCTACATAAAACTCCCATACGCTAAAATCCGATTGGAATAAATTTAAAAAAATCTTATTGGAAAATTTGACTTCAAAGTGGAATTTTGGTACAAATGTTCGCCATTCACTTAAATCAACATACGGGTTTTAAATAATTGCTAGATTGGCAATTATAGCTTTTGTTATGTTTATATCAAATTTCAGTTAAATTGGCGAAAAACTGAAAAGAATCCCTTTTTTATTTAATTTCCAAAGCTCCATTGGAAAATTGCAATAGTTAGAACCTGATTATTAAAGTTGAAATATATTTCTTAAAAAAATATAGAATAACTTCAATAAATACATAAAAGTACCGATTGCATTGAAATCGAGTACGTATATAACGTCAAATTAAATCATGCATAAAAATTCGTTCCTAGAATCATTGGTATCAAACCAGTTTCTCATAATTCCGGTTCAGCTTCCTATTACTGCAATGTAAAACATTTAAATTTCCCGTAATTTAATAAAAGTCGCAATCTCTATAAATTTCAATGTAATAGCCCGATAATCATTTCTATATGAAACGAGTTGATCTAGTTTAATTACTTATTGGGCGTTGGAATTATTATAGTAATTATATTGGAAACATTATTCAAACGAGATCAACTGATCTGTCCTTGAAATTATGTTTTCATCCTTCATTTATTGAAATGTCACTATACTATTGCGATTGTCTTGCTCTAAACACCAACCACCGCCATCTATTCAGCCATCTATTCAGAAAGTATTCGTTGTTTACCATGAATGGAAAACAAATAGACAAAATCATGATGGACTAAAGTGTTTGGAGGGAATATGAAGGTCTACTAGAATATATGCGAGTTGTAAATCATTATTATATTAAAGTAAAAACTTTCATGTCTCAATTGAAAATGCGTGGTAATAGCAAAGACACGCATCGCAATTACAAAAGCAATACCTCCCTCGCACCTTTTCAAACCCAGACACTTTAAAGGCAGTCATAGGAGTTAACTAAAAGTAAAATTGAAAAAAAAATCAAATCATATTCCCAATGGCTGTCATATTGAGCATTTAATATCAATTATGCATGAGAATGCGCAACAAACTGAATTTAAAATACCAACATCGGTTGTGTCGGCCTAAAAAGTGCCAAACGCGCCATCGTAAGCGGTAATCCACACCATTTTCAACGCTATCAAATTGAATCGAATTGGACGGAACCTAGCCGATCAAACTCAACTCCTAGTTACTGATCGAGCCTATTTATCTCACCTGGGCCTGCACCTTTTCCAGCTTTTTGCCACACGAGTCCGAAACTGGCTCAATTGTATGCAGTTTAGCTCTTTGTACCTGTGCCATTAGCTATCAGTATTACATCGAGGTGCTCTCTATCAAAGATACTTCCAGCCACGGGCTCTGCATTACGTCGCATCGAACAATTTGTGGGTGTGCCATGAGCTTTAAGTCTCGGCGGACTGCTAAGAATTGGACCAAATTGGGACTCAGGTTGCGCCCATATATGCTTACCCATTATTATGCTCTCAGCACAGGTAAATAGACAGCAGCGCTATTCTTTTTGCAGCACGGCAATCTTTTTGGACCTGTTCGCTAGGTACAATAGATTGAAAGATAAATCGTTTGCAATATTTTGATATATTCTAAGGGTATAGTCCCATAAACAACTGAAAATGTTTTGAGATTTATACGACGATTGAACTTATGGAGATAAAGAAAATTGTATTTAACATTGAAAATCTGGCTTTAATTTTGGTACAATTATGGCCCTTGCTGTTACTAACTTAGTAACAACTAAAGGTGTGTGCGAAACGGTATAGTAGCGTGCTAGTACGATTTTATTCATTTATCACAGCTAGCTGGAAACTTTCCAATAAAAACTAGAATTCGAACCAAAATTAGCAAGCAATAACCTCGTTTCGCACACGCCAAAAGCTGTTACTAAATTAGTTACAGCTCATTGATAAGGGCCCATATCATCCAAATATAGTAAGAAGTCTTTTATCTAAGGCAGAGGTTCCCAACTTTTTTGTCTTGAAATGTAGATTTTCCAAAGATCGGCAGATCGGCAGCCGATTCAATGTAACTACTCATCTGTGAGCCCCTGTTTGTCTAAATTGATTTTCATTCAATTTTTCACTAATTTTCACTATTAAAAATACTAAAATCTGAATTTAAGATTTTAATATTTATCTAAACATTTTTTTTCTCTCTTAGCTAATGATTCAGTTAATTGTTTCCCACCTTTATGTTGCCGTTTATGGCATTTATTTATGTGGCTTTTTCAAGTTGGACTATCAGATTTACTTCGAAATCATGTGTGGAAAATTGGTGAAAATTATTGAAAAACAAATCAATTTTCACTGCGTTTTTCTAAGTTCATTGATTGGCATTTGGTATCAAAGCTTAAAATGTGTAAATTAAATTGCTTTGTTGCCCTGTGGTTTTGTTTAGCGGTTTAGCGACCATAAAATCGAAAATACTTAACAAAAAATTAATTGGAACTCTTGGTGAGATCAATTTGCCGGTTATTTAGGACGCAGCGGGCCTTTAAAAAGCCATGGTAACACTAATCAAATGTATAAACATTCTCATACACAAAAACATCCCGGGACTGATATTAAACATAATTATATTAATAACAAATAAGAAAAAAAAATCAGTAATTCCTTGTCATTACGTAGCAAAAACAAATTTGATGAGGGCTTGTGGTTTCTTAGGGATCTTGTGCAATATTCGATTGACAACACATAATGTTTCCATCTTTTGACTTCTTCACAATATATGCCGTGATTTAAACCTGCATATATAAGTATGTAGATACGTTTATTTAACTCTCTTTGAAATTCAAAGCCCAAATCATAGGCAAAAATCATCATTACTCCAAAGTCCCAATGGTTAAATTGAGTTTGGTCTCTGTGTGTGATCGGATCATAGATAAATCACAGATGATGATGTCGCATCTGTAACATCGACTTCGATTATAAGTTGTCGTAAGCTGTAAGGCTTGTAATTGTTTTGTTATACATTTTTTGACATTAAAATTAAATCACCCACCATTGTAACAGTGATATGACGAAAATAATATTGATCGCTAAACAAATAATGTAAATAAATAAAATTAAAATTATGAAATTACATTTATTTAGTACCTACTGAAAGCGAGTGTGATTTAATCTAGGTTTTATGTTGTAATAAGCATATTAAAACATTCAATATATCTAAAGTTTCCATGTTGAGAAATGATTTTTTAAATTATTTCTGTGTAGGCACTTTTGTCAATTACATCTACGACGATTGCAATCGATCCATATGATCAAATTTTTCGAAAAAATGATTTATTACTCACATTTTCAATGTCATTAAGATTTTAATTTAATATTAAAGCAGTCTTACCTGAAAAGAAAATTGCATAAAATTAGCATTAAGTAATACAATTTCCATAAAAAATTATTGTTATATGTAAAAAAATAATGAAATAAATTAGCTTAAACATTTAACATCATAAACTCAATTTACATGTCGCACTAATCTCATAAGAACAAGCTTTAAAAATGCACTAGCCACTTAATTAGACTTCTAAAGTTCGAATGCTAGACGCATGCAAAAAAAAATCTGCCCGTTGTCTATTTATGTGGTTTCCCAAAAAATACGAGTACACTGTCGAAAAACGGAGTTTGAGGGAGTCCGTCACCTTTGAGGGTCAAGAAGTTCATAAGGGTTGCCCGTGGGTGTTGACTGTTAACACGTTGACGGACAGTAGAAACAAGTGAAATTCGAACAAGTGAAATTCGACAGTAGAAACAAGTGAAATTCGAAAATTGACACTAGGCTTCTACTTGTACGCTGGTAAATGCACATTTGTGCTGCTACAGCCGCAGTGTCTAAAAACGACCGTTTCGTATTGGACGGCTATTGCCGTCATGTCACATAGTGAACTTGAACTTGACGGCTATAGCCGCAACTGTCCGTCAACGTGTTAAAAACATTTTTTGCATATCTATACCACGACTCGAACATGGGACCTCTCGATTTGTAAGCCATTCGCTGTCCCAATAGTCTATTGAAGCCAATTGAAAAGACTTTTCTAAAAAATAACTCCTAAAAGGAGTTCAAGTGAATTAAATTAGAAATATCAATTATTAAATTAAATTAGAAATATCAAAAGACCTCCGCGCTACGGTGTTAATTTTTTTCTGAATAACACTGCGAGGTGCTTACTGTGAGCTATGTTTTGAGGCGATGCTAATTTGTCCCCGGATTTCTTCGGAAGTGTATATTCTTTTGGTTGTAGCTATCAAAGAAGTTCCCCTGTAACTTTTAGGTACCTCAACGAGGAACATTGAGTCACATTGCGTTGGACTGCTTGAGACGGCGCGGATGTTTATACCCGTATGGTGAAACCAAAGGGTATATTAACTTTGCCTTACCGGATTTACCAAAATCCCATCATCACACACAAAAATGAATTACACCAGTGTGTTTAGAATGATAAAAATAATTAATTTTTGCATGTCCGTCCGTCCGCCCGTCTGTCTGTGGCGTGGATTTGATAGCTTTTACCGTTATCGAGATATTTCGGATTTTTTATATATTTTCTTTTGTGGTGTGCCCCGGATTTCCAGAAAAAAAAATTGGTGTGCCGTATGCAAATAAAGGTTGCGGAGCACTGTTGTATAGGACAGTCATGTCCTGTTCACATCACATATTTTTAGATTATTCTCCTCAAAAAATTATTTTTTTACGAAATTGTGTTTCACAATTATTTTACAAAAAAGTTTATTTAAACGTGGCAATTCTTTATAGAAAATACAAATTTTAGCTACAACTAAATCTCAAAGGAAATAATTTTTTACTTTTCATAAATTCTATGAAGGTTGCATTTCATAATCCAAGTTATTAAAATCGATTTCCGTTCTGATAAGTTTCTGTACGTAGTTTTTTTCCATTTCTTATTCAATTAATTCATTCAAATCATGAATACAAATCAGTTTCCCCAATTAAATTTAATTTTGCAATGAAAAAGTGTTTCTAGAATAAAAAATTAAGAAATAAACGCTGCCTTGCATTTTCCCATGCCATCAGGAAACCTTGAAATCAAACACAAAACACAGTTTAGCATAACCTTGCACTATATGTTCACCACTCGGTGATTATATGCTTATATGCGTTTAAGTGCATTTAAAATTCCACAGAGCTACCAAAACAGACACTTTTTTTTCGTCTTCAGGCCTTGCTTGTTTTCAGTTTGCTTAATTTCCAGCATTTAAACGCCCAAAAATGTAATTTTCCTTTTGTAAAATTTCAACAGAGAGACAACATGCAGTGGAACTAGATTAAAATCGAAAGTACTTTGAACACCACCTAAAAGACTTAACACCCGAAATGCTGTTGTTGTTGTTGTTGTTTTTTCTTAGCATTTTGCAATATCGTCATGTATGGCGGAATGAACTAAACATGTTCAGGTAAAATGAGCATAACTGGTCGATTAATGTTATTTTCGTCGGTGTCCACGGTAGTGCCAAGTGCCCCAAATCCAACTAAATGAGGGACAAAGCCGCAGTCGTCTGCAGTTTGCAAATCTGTCCCGACGGGGGCTCAACCAAGCCCATAATCGCAGACAGACAGACCAAATGTCCATTTAGTCTTCGTCAAGCCGTTGGGTTAATTATTCACCTGGAATGACATTCACCTTTGAAGGCTCTTTTGTGCCATCGCTACTTGCCAAACTTGTCACAATTGATCGTGATTAGGCTTTAAAACCACGTACCTAAGTCAGGTGTTTTTCCATCGGATCATAATAAAAATACCTAATTTTCACGTAATTAATCTGCTCGATAAACGATTTTTACACCAGTGTTACGTTTAATGCGACTAATTTAATTTTAAAATTACAAAAAAGAATTTTAATCTAGGGCCGAATTCAATCGATTTCATTAAATTTCGACATTTTTTCATGGTTCCTATTTTACAAAAGACAACACAAAGAAATCAGTGGAAATATTTATAAGCGATTCAAATGCAAAAAATTATAACCCTCCAAGGAACGATTAATAATTTTGCAAGAAAAAATGTTTACATTTCCAGCATCGTTCACAGGTGCTAAACACCAGATCCACCGCAAAAGATAATAGACACGAGAAACAAAGATCGTGTGATAGTAGATGGCTGTGAGTAGAAATACTCAAGTCTTGAAACAACTTAAAGGTCGTGAAGATGAAATGTTAGCTATGGTTAATTTGAGAAATTTTAAGAAAATCTTCGTGAAAAAAAGCCGCGAATTGATCAATGCAACAGGTCTGTCATAAGTGACAAGTGTGGTATTTCGCCTTAGAGAATGCGTGAAATATTCGTTTCTTTTGCGAAATGTCATCAACCGATTCGATTTCATGGCCTGTGGTCAGAATTTTCTCCAAATGACGACAATCACATCGAGTTATGCGATTAAAGTACCACCAATGGTAATGATCATCATGACGCGATGATGAAAGAAGTAACTCTACGCTAAAAACAATTTTACCAAATAAGAAGCTCTAAAAGGAAAATCAGAAATCATTTAACTTTCCAATTCATTTGATTTGTACAAAATAATTGGTGAAATCACAAAAAGATTCAGCAATCCTGAAAGAATTTTTTCAAACAATATTTACGTGGGGAAAACAAAGAGTTCAAACAACGTTTTCTTAAAAACCCTTTTTTGGGTGTTGTGTATAAGAACTAACAGCGAGATAAGAATTTATTTTATTTTATTTTTTAACGAAAACGGAAAAGTTTGAAAAAATTGTTTTTAAACGAGCTTTTAAAGTCTATTAAAAATAGAAAACATAACAAAAGCTATAATTGCCAATCTGGCAATCATTGGAGACCCGTATGGTGATATTCGTATCAAAATTCGAACAGTTATACCAAAATTCCACTTTGAAGTCAAACTTTCCAATAAGATTTTTTAAAATTTATTCCAATCGGATTTTGATGTATGAGAGTTTTATGTAGAATCATATCCTAAATAACTTTTGTTCTTCGACTTTTTTGATAAGATGCACCGTTTTCGAGATATTCATAAAAACCGTTTTCGTTCGTATGGGGGGTACCCCCCCTAATGGTCCATTTTTGCCCATTAACGAACTTAGCCTCACATTTTACGGATCTGTACAAAATTTCAAGTCTCTAGCTCAATCCGTGCGCCCGCAATCCGCGCCACAGACAGACGGACGGACAGACGGACGGACAGACGGGCGGACAGACGGACGGACGGACAGACGGACGGACATGATAAATTCAACTTTTTTCATCATTCTAAACACACTGGTGTAATTCATTTTTTTGTGCGATGACGGGATCTTGGCGTTACAAACGGTAAGGCAAAGTTAATATACCCTTTGGTTTCACCATACGGGTATAAAAATATTTTTACGTAGGGATTCGGCCTCAAAAAAGCAAAACAAAAATTAATTTTAAAAAAAACATCTCAACGTTTTAACTTGTCTTTATTTCTGGAGCCAAATCGAAAGAAATAATTTTTGATGCAGTCATGATATAATTAATGCAAAGATATTTTGTTTCAGATAAATCATGCTACAACCCAAATTTTGTTTGTCCCAAACAAAATTCATTCACCACCAACATAAATATGTTTCCACTCCATTACTATTTCCTAAACATAGTGGAAATATTGGATAAAATGTACTACCTAAGTGCGAACGCACACGCTTCTTCTCGTCGCGGCAACTTTTGGTCCTCAAAATGCCGACGTACACGCTTCTTCACTTTTTAGTAGCAAAAACTTGTGTACAACAAGCGACCGCTCATGTGTGTGTGGTTCTCATATATGTGTTGTGTTTCCAGCTCATTCCTTTATTAGCTAGCACCGAGGCAACATCAATTGCCAAAATAGAAACTGCCAACAATAGAAGAATAAGGACTGGTAATTTGTTATTTACCTACCTACCTGAAAAATAAAACTACCTGCAATTGGGATTTCATTATTTGCATTCAATTTTTGTTTATTTGGGATATGTTTACGAGTCGGTGGCTAAGCAAAGACTGCCTCAATGAAATTACGCATACATGCATGCTGACGTGCTACACGAGCGACTTCGTTTGTGTGCGTAAAAAAAGACGAGAAGAACACTTTTCGAGTGGCGACTTTTTCCCTCTTGCCGCACTCGTTTCTTTCCTACAATTTGGTGAAGTTGCGGCATGCTGATGACCGAAAGTTGCTCCGTGTACGCCCTCGCTAAGGCTGACCGCAGCAGGCCGGGAGAGGATCAGTTGAAGCATTTTTTGAAAATTATATATCAGTTCAATATAAGTAAAAGATGACGCGAATATCATATTTGTAAGTGTAAGTAATTACAAATTTAATTTTAATTTATTGTAATTTATTCAATTGAATGAATACCCTTCAATTCTTCATTGCTACAACTCCATATACTCTACTAGAGATATTAGATGGATATCTACAAATATAACTATTCACATAATAAAGTAAAAATATACTAACAAATTGCACTTTTCTCACCTCCCATCATCGGCGCATACAAACTCCAGTGAAAATAAAGAAATTGAAAGTAATCCAATAGCATAATACTAGCAAAACTACATGTGGATAGTATGGCCAAATGAACTTAGCTGTTTTAGCTACCGATCTTAAAATATATTGCCTTAAATTTAGACAGATCGCCGCACCAGACAACCAGACTGAATCCCGCAATAGTTTTTCAAACTCTGAAATATGATCCAATGGCGAATGAAAACCCCCAGCAAATATTACAAAAATAAAAAAACGAAAAGTGAAAATTCTCTACCAATGATTAAAATAGTTTTTTTTTTTTTTTGATATATTACAGCCAGAACTCATATATAAATGATGGATCAATAGACGATTGGGGCTGACGGGTCGTCACACCTCACCTAAAACCATGTTGTGGATTTCGTATTTGGGAATAATCTTTTCATCTGAGGGTGTTATGCGGTATCTGCCCATCGGACATTGCACCATCATTGACTCTGTTACCTGTCTTGTATACACAATGTCATTTTTTTAAATTGATCACCTGACAAATTGACATGCATTGATGCAATAAAACATTTTTAAAAAACAATTTAATTATTTTTCCATTTAGTTACATTTATGGTGTTTTGATGTATGTATTTACTTATGACTTTATTTAATACTTAAATTATAATTTTCATAATTTCGAATTTTCCTCGTTTTTTTTTGAAAATTTAATTATTTTTAACTTATTTGTCAAATGTTCATGCATTTGATCTTAACTTTTCACATCCACCATACTTAAAACGCTTAATGTATTTTCCACTCCAATAAAGAACAAAAAAAATTCAGTGATCATCCAGGCCTATGCAAAATTACACGAAACACTCCAGTGTGCGGTACACATCATCAAATTAAAGGTGATTTATTGCTTTTTAGAGTCAGATCGTTGGGCATTTTCAAATTACCGCAAGGTGTACTAATTTTTTTTTTTTGGAAAACATTTTTTTGTTTTCAATGAATTTGTGGAATTTCAGCAAACAACAAATGTGAGAATTAATTATCAGCAATTATGTAATTCGTTGCAATAATGTTTTAATGTTTGCAATAGGAAATCACTGGCTGTGATGTCATAATGAAGCATAGTTTGTGTGCTCAGCCGAATAAGGCGAAGATTGGATAATATTCGATGCTCTTTGAGACGCATTACCGTGATGTACTTCTTTGGATTAATTTTTTTGCGTTATGAATTTGACGAAATTATTACCTATTCTTGCCAAAACTTTGTTTCGAAATTTCAAGGTAAATTTTATCGGATTATCTCAGTTAATTGTCGAATATCTATTGCAGTTACATCATTTATCTCAATTTATCCACTTTATTATTCACTTATTTGTACTTAAAAATTCTGCACATTTCTTTTTTACTGACTTCATAAAAATGTATAATTTGGAGATTACACCAACAGGTTATGCCAAATGCAGGCGAGTTACAGTCATGGGTACCAAGTTGGACCGCGTTCTTCTAAATTGAGTTACTCTTTTTCATCTATCCGGCTTAAAAATCCTGTTTACGATATTAAACATTTGTATTTTATATTTTACATATTTTGTATCGTAAATTGGAATTTTCAGGCGGATCTAAGCCAGATTATGAGCCAAAAAAGCAGCCAAACTGACAGCCTTGACTGCGATTCGGCTGCATTCAGCCAGAATGTGCAGACAAGCGACTAAACTACAAAACTTTAAGAAATTGCAATATCTTATATCTAATCTGTCCCCTTTATGTGCCGTTACCATGCCATTTGATTTTATTTATATATTAAAATTTCTCTTTTTTTGAAAATTGGATGTTTTAAAAAATTTCTCGGAATTTAATTTTATAGTAAAAACATAACAAAAGCTATAATTGCCAATTTGGCAATTATTGAAAACCCGTATGGTGATATTCGTACCAAAATTCCACTTTGAAGTCAAACTTTCCAATAAGATTTTTTAAAACTTATTGCAATCGGATTTTGATGTATGAGAGTTTTATGTAAAATCATATCCTAAATAACTTTTGTTCTTGTACTTTTTTGATAAGATGCACCGTATATTCGCAAAAAATATTTTCGTTTGTATGGGGGGTACCCCCCCCCCCCCCGCCCTCATTTCTTTCACGTTCAATTCAGCCTGTCTCAAAAACTACATTTAAATTTCAAAGCATGTAAAACGGACAATCAATTGTAGTAATTTTTTGAAATCTTTCGAAAACTATGCAATTTAATGAAAAAATGCATATAATCAAATTAAAAGGAAATAATATTTCCCGCATTTTTTAACGGTTTTTATGTACTTCTAACAATATATTTGAAAAAACATTATTTTTTACATATATTTTTCCGAAACTAAATATTGCAGAGGAAAGTTTTGTGTTGATCACGAGTGATATTTTTTTACAATGCATGTACAACAAATCAGTGTACTTCCACATATTTTCTTAAAATTTTTAAGACTACAATTATGCCCGACAAATCCTTAAAAGGTCAAAATGACTCACAGATCAAATTATTGTTATAGCTGAAATTAAAAGTGGACAAATGGTATACGAAATTGTTGTCGAGTTTTCCATTAATTCCAATCGATCAAAAAAATTTAATCATTGCTGCCTTAAATTGTGTAAAAATAAAAGCGTCACATTTACGAGTTATTTCATTTCGCTGAGTTACTTTCGATTTCATTGGAATCTCAATCTCGAAACCCTTTTTTTTTATCTTAGAAATCACCCAACCGAGAACGTCGGCCATCGATTGAGTCTTAAAGATCTTAAGATTGCTGGATTTTTTTTTCTTACTACAGATTTTGATATGCTTTGAACTGTAGTGAATATCGCCTGTTGGAAAACCAATAAAAGGTTTAAAAAAATACTCTCGTATCTCCTGCCTGCAGGTGAGTATAAGAAAAGAGAGAGAGAAAAAAAAACAATTGCAATGTTTGTAATTTTTCCCTTTCGATTTCATATTTCCAATGCAATTAAAAATACGTGGGAATCGCCAATTTTCCTAGCCATTCGATTCATGTTGGTTTTATTATTATTAAGTATAGATTGTTGTTATGTATCTTTTCTTTGATATCTACTGAATTTATTGCCAAGTATTGAGCCCTGGTTTTAGTTAGCTGCCGATCAATGTGAAAATATCACATAATGAGTAATTATAATTGAAACAAAAGGTATTGCACTCTGAATGAGCCAACAAACGGAAAAACTGAATTAATAATTTTTCATTTTGAAAATAAATCCCAACAAAACCGAATGAAATTGAAATAGAGCTCAATCGAATGCAACAACCTTTCAAGGTTCAAGTCACGTTCTTGATCTGAGGTGACTTGGTGGAAAAACTGAATATGTGTCAATTTTCTAGTCCATTTGAAATCAATTGTTCACCGACATAATCAGCCATTGGATATTTTCTCAGGAGTTCTTAGTAGAACTATTTCTTGAGTAACATTGGAAGGTTTTTTTTTGCGTTTTTCGTAAGAGTTGCATGGGTTTACAAGGATTTCTGATTGAAATGTTTGATTGTTAACCATATGTTGTAAAAATATTTTAAAATACAACCAACTTCACATACAAGCTACTCCTCGGTTATTACAGCAACATTTTTTTCACATTTTCTTGAAATATTGAAAAAACACCACGTCTATAAGATAATTCATACCAAATAACTTTATTTTGCCAATTCCACAAAAAAAAAATTTTTTTTATCAAAAATCATAAATTTTTTTTATCATTAAATTCTTATTGATGAAAATTAAGCGGTTTTTAAACCGGTTAAAAAATGTCTACGTAATCGCCAGTGAATTTGAAATTATTTAAAACCAAGATTAATATTTTTTTCCACTAGTTTTGTTGTAATTTTGTGCAAATACCAGTAAAAAATCAGATTTATATTCAAAACTGTGAAAAATTGTCCCGGAACGATTTTAAATATGCACAAAAAAAAATTTTATGGCGATAAAAGTTTTATTTCTTGATTTGTGGTTAGCGTATTGTTTGGCGTACACCCTCACCTCATAAATTTTGATGATTTTTTGTTAACTCGATGGTGAAGATTAAGCAATTTCAGCTCAGTCACACCTTGAAGGATCATCGCATTAATTTTTTTCAAAAAACTCGATCGTTGAGTTTTATAACAAATTGTATCAATCTTTTACGGTAATACCGGGTGATTCTTTTTAGATATTTATTAACCTGTTATCGAAATATTAAAAAAAAGACTGTTTTTTCTTTCGTCTCCGGTTTGAAATTACGGAAACAAATTCAAACCGCATGCAAAATCCAAGTGCAAGAAGGCATTTTGCCGCAAATTGCAAACGAAGCCTTATAGTAGACCAACATTTTTTATACACCCTTAACCACACTCAAATCAGCACTTTTCGCATTCACTCTTAAAGTACCTACTTAACTGAAATTTCAAGACACTCTTTGTCAAGATGCAATTTAATAACCTTTTATAAAGGTCTGAAATTTAGAAAAAAAAAATTAGTGATGTGTGCGAACAGAACGCATTTCTGTGTGCGAACAAACGGTTATATTTCCGAAATTTCTTTATCGAAACATATTTGGTTGCAACATCATTTAAGATTTAAACGAATTTTCTTCTTCAAATTAAACTTGTATATTTTTCATGCATTTACTGGTAGTAAGTAAGAAGAAAAATTGAGGTTTTGCTGTGTTGTTATCAAACACACACAGAGTAGTGATGTATAGCATCTTTTATTGACGGTTTTTGATCATGACGTACGTGGTATACGTTATGGGTATGTCCGTGCATCTGTCTGTCAGGCTGTCCATTTTACGTATCTTAAATAACTCGAGAACGCGTTGAGCTAGCGACTTGAAATTTTTTGTAAATAAATTCTATAAAAATCAGGAAAAGTAATGGTAGCTATAACGTGAACCTCTAATACAATTATTTTGAGAAAATAGGGTTTTTTGAAAATTTTCTCGAAAACTATGCACTTTTGGAAAAAAATAAATATAAAAAATTTTCTGCATTTTATATTATATAACAAATTAGAATCGTATCAGAAACTGGTCTGATGGCACTTATTTTTATGCGTTAATTTTTCCTAAACAATTTCACGAGTCTTCTGAGTGGATTATCACCGTTTTACAAAAACGCCTTGCGTAAACTGAAATTTAGCAAAAAATTTTAGGGTTAAAATGGCACGAGCTTTTTTTTAATTCCGACTTTTCGAGTTTTTTTTTAAATCTGAATTTTCATTCTCACAATTTTTTCTAAAACTACATTTTTTTGACATATGTAAAGTCTATAAAAAAAATTTCGCAAAAATTAGGTAAAACCCATTTTCGACATAATTTTTATTTAATTCCAAAAATTTGTAACACATTCAACTCGTCATACTTTTCCGAAAGAGGGGGGTGGGAGGTCTGCGGTAGTGTCCTCTATATAACGATCCAAAGGGAGCTGTGCTTCGGCATTAAATGACATTTCACCAACCTATATTTATATTTATTGGTTTGGGGAATATGTTCGTAGCGTTTTTATATTTTCTTTTGTTTTACAACGATTTTTTGCTGTTAGATAAAGTGTATAATATTCATTCGATAGAGATTTTTCTGGTCTACAAAACTGTGCTAATCATTTTTTTGAGTAATTTAATTTTTTATTATTTTTCTGGCTTGGAAATGGAATATCCAGGAGGTAAAAATCAGCATTTTCGACACCAGCTCTTCTTCGCTTTTCAACGAGGCGAAAAAGCTGCTGAAGCAACCGTATACGGAGAAGGTGTCATAGGCGAGTCTACAGCACGGAAATGGTTTGCAAAGTTCAAATATGGCGATTTTGACGTCGGCGACACGCCCCGCAGCGGAAGACCTTCTGAATTCGACGAAGAGCGTCTCAAAGCACTTTTGAAGGAGGACGGTAGGCAAATGCTCGAAAGGAATGCCACGGTCAACAAAGAGCTCTACATAGCCCAGCTACACCGCGTAAAAGAGGCTATTGGACTGAAAAGACCCCATCGACAAGGCCAAACCATACTCCTTCATGACAACGCCAGGCCCCATGTTGCACAAGTCGTCAAAGCCGCACTCCAAGAGCTCGAATGGGAGGTCCTTCAGCATCCACCGTATTCTCCGGACCTTGCACCGACGGATTACCATCTTTTCCGCTCCCTGTCGAACCATATGAGGGGCGTTACCATCGACAATGAAGAGTACCTTAAAAACTGGCTCAACCACTTCTTCGATACCAGACCCGGCGATTTTTGGCGCAACGGCATTGACAAATTGGTCGAGAGGTGGGAGGAGGTCGTAAACAGCAACCGCGAATACATAATTGATTAATTTATTGTTATAATTATTGATTTTTGTTTAAATAAAAGTCTTAAAGGTAAAACGCTACGAACTTATTCCCCAACCCAATAAAAAACCCGATAATTGGTTCATTTTATGACACCGTTCTAAAATTCTCTCTATTCTTGTGATACTTCCATAAAATTGCCTTCAATTTGTCTCATTTGCCAAATGCTTGCAGTGAAAAGTAATTTTTATTCTTTTATTCATATTTCGCAATTAGCATAAATTTTCCTTTCTATTATAATATCAAGGCAGTGTAACAGAAACAAGGTTTGGCACAACCAACCACTATCAATTATTTTTTTAACCGATTTAAATTGGCAAGAAAACTTACCGAGTTTCCACGGTGTCTGATTACAAATTTTATGTAATAAAATATTGGGTTAATGCCAATAGATAATCAATGATATGTGAAAAGATAATAATTGCGCTCAATATAAAATCTCGACTATAAGAAAACATTGTAAAAAACAGCGCGTTATCGTAATCGTCAAGGACGTTTGTATCGATTCAAGATTAAATGACTTTGAGTGTGTAACACTTGGTCAAGCTTTGGTAAAACCACCACCAATTATATGTATATTATTTTTTAAAGGAAAAACTCAAGATTAAAAATAAGATGTGAAAAAAACGTTATTTAAGTGAATGGAAACAAAGTATATTTTAATTTCACAATGACTTATCAAACATATTATTCTGCAACTATTTAAATTACAAAACTTGTTTACCACAACAATTCCCCGATTACCAATGTAATACTTTAAATCTTAAATACGCCTCGTCCCCCCTCGGTTGCTTTAGTTAATTCAAGTGATACAAAGTAACCCCACCCAATGGATAAAAATATCACTTTCGTATTAAGTCTCCATTAGTTTAACAGATGGAAATGAAAAACGTAACCACAGTTGATTAACATAACTATAAGACTCAGAAATCAACTATCCATTGAAAAAAAAATCTGTTTCTGTAAGTTTTTTTTTTGTGCTCAGTTTAAGCTTCTTTTTGAAATTTAAACGAAAAAGCAGCTCAAGTCCGCTGAAAATTGCAAAACCAAAACAAATCGACAAGCGGAACTAACAATCGCCATCACAAATTCTCGTCCAATTCAACACATACCACTTAACAGACTAGACACGAACCTTTAAAAGGTAGTTCAGATTGAAACCGTAATAATTGCAACGGTCTTTTTAATTAGTCACCTTTGTTGGTCACCAAACCGAACACCATTCAGAACTGACCAATTTCCTAAGGCTATATAAATGGGAAGATCACTCGAGGATCACTTGCAGATCATTTGTATGAATTCGAAAATGGTTACTTTCTGTCCACCACCTGTGGATTTTTCATCATTTCCACGCGCCACAATGTCATAGGGTGCCAAATATGTGTGCCCGAAATATTGAAATCAACATTTGAAAATCTAGATCACCACTCAGTCAGTTAAATTCCGATCGTATATTATAGTAGTGATCTTCAGTGAATTGAACAGAAAATGTTTACGATTGGGAAAGTATCTATACTCGTTACTCGTTACTCGTTGGCATTAAATAAACTTACAATAAAACTTTCAATATTGGTTAATCATGGCGCGACGTGAATGAGTTTTTTTTCTCTCGTTTTGATTTTTGCGCTGCTTTTAATTTTCCGTGTATGGGCACCCTTAATCTGATTAATTATTCGTGTAAATGTTGACAAAACGGCCTTCAAAATCGCTTTGCCAGCTCAATGCGATCAAATCGATCGATTTCTACATGTTTCAAACTCCAATGAACCAATTTTACTTTCATATTCCCGCAGGGTGTGGCTATGATTTTATGCTGGATCTGAATTTACCTACAATAAAACTGAGAATATTTGCAAAATGTTTCAACTGTTTTTTTTTGTGCTGGCAGAACAACAAAATTATCATTAAATCGAACACACGTCGCCCAGATCCGAATGGTTTTCTTGATTTGCATGATTTCCTCAGTGCTCTAAAGTGATCTCACGTACCGGTCCAGGTGGACAGAGTTCTAAATGGGTTTGGGCATGGACATGAGTCTTTTATGCTATGCAATTTTCCATCACGAATGATTTTGCTGCAACATTCGAACGGTAGTTTAGCATACACATAAATCCATAATCGCCAATACAGTCGGATAATTTTGAGCCAAGGCTGGAAATAATTCAACTGAAAAGCGGAATTTGATTGGATCAACTAGCCGCAAATTAAGTGGAAAACATGGCCTCAAAGATCATAAAGTATTTCCAAACAGGAGTCGAATGTTTATTTTCAGATAGTTTTTTTTTATTTTTTTTTTTGTATTTTTTAATCCAATTACATTGTAATAGAACAGTTTAATAATTTCTGATAACTCATACAAAAGATTATGCAAAGGATTCTAAGAAATTAAAGTTCTTTAACACGCACTGAACCGTTATCTTTTGGGAAAAAAATTCTTGGATATTTTTAAAATATACTTAAACAGATTTGAACTAACAAATTTTGCAGTTTACATATAAAACTCGTAAATCCTCTAATACAGTAGAATCCCGATAATTCGTATTTCAAGGGACCAGCAAATTCATACGAATTAGCGGGATATACGAATTATCGGGGTACGAATTATCGGGATTTTTTTCAAGGGACCAGCAAATTCATACGAATTAGCGGGATATACGAATTATCGGGGTACGAATTATCGGGATTCTACTGTATAATTTTTACTAGTTTTGCGAGCATAAAATTTTACTCTTTTTTGTCAAATAAAACTTTATAAGCCAATTGCTCATTTTTTTCCTGTTTGCAGAATCATACAAGTTTGTGAAATCAACTGCTAATTCTTTCAGTGATAATTATTTTAATTTATCGACTTTAATAATTTTTAACATTTTTGGGCTATGTTTAAATAGAAATGGTGTCGATAGAAACAAAAAAAAATATTCGAATATAACCTATAGCTACGCGGTGTAAAATTTAAGTCGAATTTTTAAACTATTTTGGCTTTAAAACTATTTTTTAAACTATTTGGTTGAAAACATTTCAACCGACAGAGTTTAAAAGACGAATTTCCGATGATTTTAAACTTTTAGGTTGAGCTTTTCAAGTTTTTAGAATTTAAATGTGCTTTTTTAAAATGCTTTAACAAACACCCTTATAAATGTGACAATCTTCCCCTTGCAAAAAACCTTACAAATATTCCAATTTCCATTCCAACAGAACCTCTCTTTTTGTACGGTGAGTATGTTCTTGAAATCAAAATACACAACACAACAGAAATAAAAATCAATTGAATCCAATTTCAATTTTTTTTTTTTTTTTTTTTTTTTGATACCTCAGACATGATTTTATTTGGATTTATGGTTTCTCATTAAAACCCCTCCGCAATCCTATAATATGTGATGTATTCTGTGTAAAAACCCCCTTACTACTTTTTCCAAATTTTAAAAATTTAGGCATCTAATTGGCCTTGAAAAGGTACTCCAAGACGTTTTTAATTAATAAAATTATTTGCAACTCAAAGCATTTAAATCGTGCGCGTAATTTATTCAATTTTTTAGTCAACAGAAGCGATTCGATGTTAGCTAAAACTTCTTCGCATAAATAACTGGAAATTAAAAAAAAAAAACAATTTTATGCATTCCGCCTACGCGAATGCAGCAAATTTTTGTATTTTCCAAATTTATTTATCTAAGTCCAACTCCTTCCCTAAACACTATCTGTGGGCTCGAATCAATGTAAATCTGAAATGACCTTTTTGGTGACAATCTTTTCATCTTAAGTCGTGAATAGTTGACCTTACGTCAAGACGTTGTTGGGCTTCCATTCAAGCATTTCAGGTATTTTCCTACCTAATTTATTGTTGCAAATCTCTTATGCACAAAGTAGGTGAGAGCTAAACCTTTGGTCAAATGGCTGGTATTTGTATATTTTGAATATGCTTTAAAGTATTTTTGATTTATTTTATGGTGTTCTGTTTCTTTGAAAAAAAAAATAGGAATTAGGTTGTGCAAGTCAAAGGAGAGTTAATTTTTATTTTGTTTTTCCACCTTTTTATGTTGTTCTTCTATTGAACTCGTGCCTGGTATGAGGAAGTAATTTGTAAAGTGATTAGAAGTACAACAAAACATTGATTCATTTTGAGTTTCTTGTTTATCATTGATTGGTTTTATGTTAAGTACGACAGGTGTGCCAGGTTGTTACATATTTCATAATTTTAGATCAAATTTAATTGAAGCTTTTAGGGCTACGAAATAGAACATAAAAATTACAAATTTGTCGAATGATTGCAAGAAAAAACAAAAAAAGAATTGAAGCAATATTTCCTTATTAAATTTAACAACAGAAATTTAAAAAAACATATTCAAGCATCTTGTATCACTTTCTAAATGTTATTATTTAAATATGTTTTTGTTCTGTATACACTTGTAACATAAATATAAAATAACTGTGAACTTCATTTTCATACGTCCAATAATTTGGTTTCACTAAACTTCTACATGAATGAATTAAACTAGGCACTGAGAATTTGGCACAAATCGAAAGTAAATCATTTGTAAAACTTGTTTCATGTTTAGTGCCATCTGCTAAAGTCGAATTTCTAGTTAAATGCTATTCAGTGTCGACAAAATAAACTTTTACTACCACAACAATTATATTCCAACAAAAGTGAGGTGTTTAGCCAATGTCATTTGTTAGAGATTTTCTACATAAATCTGGTGATTTTCAATTTCATTTTCAATTATTTGTGGTCACTTTCCCAACATTTTCTTGTAAATTTCAGATATTAAATTCGATTTCCATGGAAAATGCAATTTACCATATTCAGACGTAAAAATTCTAAATTCGAAAATTTGTTTAAAATATCTGATGAGAACAGCACGTGACTTTCTTATACAAAATACAAAAACCTCACACTAAAACCCGACAAACTAAATATTAATTTATAGATATAAACCTAACAAAAGCTATAATTGCCAATCTGGCAATTATTGAAACACCGTATGGTGATTTAAGTGAATGGCGAACATTTGTACCAAAATTCCACTTTGAAGTCAAACTTTTCAAAAAGATTTTCTTTAATTTATTCCAATCGGATTTTAGCGTATGGGAGTTTTATGTAGAATCATATTCTAAATAACTTTTGTTCTTGCACTTTTTTGTTAAGATATACCGTTTTTCAGGTGTTCACAAAAAACGTGTTCGTTCGTATGGGGGGCACCCCCCTAATGGTCCCTTTTTGTACATTAACGAACTTAGCCTCGCATTTTACGAAAAACGGATCTGCGCAAAATTTCAAGTCTCTAGCTCAATCCATGCGCCCGCAATCCGCACCATGGACGGACAGACGGACGGACGGACGGACGGACGGACGGACGGACGGACGGACAGACAGACGGACGGACGGACGGACATACTAAATTTAACTTTTTTTATCATTCTAAACACACTGGTGTAATTCATTTTTGTGTGTGATAACGGGATCTTGGCGTTACAAACGGTAAGGAAAATTTAATATACCCTTTGGTTTTACCATACGGGTATAAAAAATATCTTTAAAGACTTTTTTCTTTAAATAACGAACTTTTCTTTTTTTTAAATAACGAACTTTTCTCTCGAAATATAATTACTTATCTTAAAATGATTAAAATTTCTAAATTGACTAACTAAATTTTTCGATAAAATAATATTATTTTTTTAATTTTAATGATTTTTTAAGAAACAATTAAATATAGAGTAAAACTATAGGTACGGTGGCGAAGTCGAAAATCGTTATGAAACATAAATTCTATGAGACTCAGTTTAGACGAAAAATGCACAAATGGCTAGTCGACAGAATCTGTTATAGGCTCATACCTCCCTATTGAATTGAACTCTAAACAATTCATCAAAGACGAGAAATAGTTCGGGGCAAAAAATTTGAATAAAAAATTCCCAAAGATAAGGCCTACAAAAAGCATTTCCAAAAAATGTTTTCAAGGAAATTGCTTTTACCACTCACTCGCCGCACAAAACATCTCAATCAAATCCACATTCAAGCATTGTGCCGAATTACAGAGAAATACTTCAATTGAATTAATTCAAATGATAAAAAACAAATCATCATCAATAAATTACACACTTTGAATAGTGGTGGTGACTATCCTGATTAATGCGTTGACAATTTATCTTATCGTTCAGTAAGTTGCCTACACTATGAGTTACTTTGAACTTCAAAGAGTCCAAGACAAGGAGAAACATTGAAAACCTTAAAAACTTCAACATATTTGCCACGATAAGACCCTCACGGAGCGTTATTTACAATGTGCTCATAAAATGGCCTACACATTCCAGATACTTTCATTTATTATTAAATTTTATTATTGTCTCGGTGAAAAACTCATGTCAAGACAATACTTGTTCTTAACAAATAACTTCTTTCACTGCCTTATTCTGAGTACGTACTTTTAAAGTTAAGAATTTCGCATTTAGTCTTCATGGATTTAACTGAGTCGCAGTTCACGTCCAAGATATGTTGGAGTTTAAGACACTTCCACATAATTTAAGACCTTCGATCTGTATCTCTTGATGGTCTATGGTACCGTGGCTCCATCCATATAGCGCTAAGGAGATTACTTTAATGCACCGAGAACCAAAAACCGAAGTGGACATCCGCCTTCTTTAGTGCTAAGAACTTGAGTGGTGGCACATTATACCAAGTTGGTAGTCATCGCTGGATCAAGGGATCATTAATAACTTTGTAAAAATACAAATTCTTTCTCTAGAATAATAAACTTTACCACTTTTGTCGCCGAAAGTACGGTCAACTCTGACCATTTTAACTGCATATCAACACTCCTAGACCGGTTGAATTTTCTGTGGGTGGAATTGATATGATTGTCGGTCGAATTTTAATGTCTCCTGAAGTTTCCTCAATATATTTGCAGTAATTTTAAGAAATTCCAACAATAAAACTTTTGAAAGAATGTTAAAATAAATGTGACTTAGGCCGCAAAAAGTATCTATGTAGCCATAAACCATTTAGATGTCCTTTCTCTATGCTCTCGTGCGTCTATTGAAGGCATACAGTATATTGGCTTTTTTTCTTGGGTTATATATTTCGGTATAAAATCCCTGTATTTTCTTTTAATACCAATTGTCCTTCCAGCGGGTTGTGTTCCGCCGCGCCACAAAGTGGTCCCGTTCCTTAGGTCATAGGGTCCAAAAAGCGATGTCTGAATTATAATGAAATATTACTCATAATTACTTACAACTATCTATAGTACATGAGGGTATATAAAAAATCCTGGTTCCCTAAAATACATTCCCTTTTTTTGCATCTGAAGTGGTAACATTGCATGACCGACCGCTCATGAACGTTATCAGCCCGCTAAAATTCACTCTGTGTGTGATGGTTCATTTCTTGGAGAAAAATGTTGGTGGAGATTGTTTTGCAATTGAGTTTCAAGAGAAATGTATGTCCAATATTTTCCATATGTCATCAGTTGTTGTAATTACGGGAGATGCATTGCACGTCAAAAAAATATGCCCTTTTTTGTCCTTCTCTTTTATGCAAAGTTTTAACTTCCCTCGAATGATTTTAATCACTAACAGCCTTATTAATAAAAAATCCCTAACACGGAGATAACTCATGTGCTAACTAACTCCGAGATAGCAAACTTATCCATTAGATAACTATTCTTATTAATAAAAAATTTTCCTCCATATAATAGTTAACACGTATTTTATTTAAAAATTTAGCTGGAATACGGCAACCCTTGTGCCGAATTGTACCAAAAAATACGAAAATCTTTTACATTTAAGTCAAATTTTGGTTTTTTAAATCCGTTTCCTTGGAGACGATATTAAAATAAGTCATATTTTGGTTTTTTAAATCCGTTTCCTTGGAGACAATATTAAAATAGGAGTGAAATTAATGTTTTTATTTTAATTGTGATTCACTGCAAAGTAATTAAAAGTGGAAAATTTAAAAATTGAACGAAAGCGATCAGAAAATTGGTGTTCAAGTGATAAGATAATATAATATAATAACATAAATTGCATTTTTTTAATGGATCATTGTTTCTTATAGTCATTATTGCAAGAGTTATGTGCCGTCAAGAGTTATCAACTCGTTAACTCGAGGGAATCGGTATGTTAGCTAACAGAGAGTTAACTAACGTCAGTTAAATCTTAAAAATTTTTATTAATAAGAATTTCGAGTTATCCACTGCGTAAACCATTGATAAAAGTTAACTAACGTTTATTAATAAGGCTGTAAGTCTCTAGTTTTTAAAATCACGTATCATTGTCTGCGTTAAAGTACATTTAGGTACTCCTATGCCGTTTATGTACCACGTGTTTTTTAGGCTAAAAATTACAAGTGTTTTTTTCCGCTGCGGCTTATTAAGGCCAATATCCACATAAGGGATAAACTTTTGAAATTTTCTGCAAGAGTGACTGAATAAATGCAGCCTCCCTACCACATTTTAGGAAATTTTGGACTTCTTCCTTTTGACTGAAGTCGATTGTATGCCAATTTCAGCGTTAACCCAACGACATACAAATCAATCTCCAATCACATGTTGCTATAAATTGCTTATGTGTGACTGTCTCGTGTGCGCTTATTGTGTCAGTATGCAACTGCAGATGAAAATGTTCAGGGGAATCATCTGCAGTAGGAAAATCGGTTGAGGAAATTAGAATTTTTTAGAATTGCAGAAGACGACAAAATTTGTAGGATGATTGGTTTCTCCCTTTCTGTCTTTACACAAGTGCATCCATACTTCTATCAGATTGAAAAATCACCTGTATGGAGATCGCGCTTTACGAACTTAATTTCTTGTTTTTTAGCTTTTTAGGGAGTCAAATGCTTCTAAAAAAAACAAAATTATTTGCTCGGCTATAGGACGGGAAAAGTATCCTCCCTTAATAGTTTTTTTTTTCCAAAAATTTCAAACGGCTGTCAAAACTTTATTTTACTACGGATTTGAAAAATAAAGTTAGATCAACTTCCTATAATCGCCTTCCTTAGAGAGCAGGACCACTGTGCGCCGGTTGGAAAATTGCGCCTGAAGTTTTTTGTACGCAAATAACATTTTGTTAAGAAAACAATTGATACTTCACTACTATAAACGTAAAATTGTTTGTGACTTTTCAAAACTTATCAAAACAAACAAAATGTTTAATACTTACTAATTAGTTTTAAAAGTTTTCAAAAACACCAAAATTGAATTACAGAAAAGTGCTTACCTGAAAGGAAAAAAATAATGAGGGTATTCACAATCCTCTTCGGTATTCGGTATTCGGTATTTTCGGTAATATTAAAAGACTGAAAATATTCTGCTGTGAACATCCCACAGCACAGATTTGAGAACAGCGCTTTTATTTGATACGTGACCAAATCATGAACTGCGCATTTAATTGTAAAATATGTCACATACCTTTAAATCAATGTTTGATGTATTCTTTTGAATTTCTATTGTGGCAACGGCTATCAAAATTGAAAAAAATTGCATCAATCCGATGAGATTAACAAAAAGCCAGCGAGAAAATTTGACAACTGAAAACATTACTAGCGCCACCCGCGGTTGATTCTTGATACCGAATACCGAGGCTGAAAAACACGACTCGAGGCATGTATACAATTACCGAATTCGGTAATTCATTTTTACATGAACTAAGTTACCGTCTCGGTAAAAATCTGTTAAATTTGACTGAATTACCGAGCGGTAAATTTACCCGCATTTTAAAAGACGACTGTGAATTCCCTGAATAATTTTAGATTTTTTTAGACAAATATTTTATTTTATATGATTTGATTGTTTTTTCAATCTGAGGTCTAGCGTAAAAATTTTGTGAGCCCTTAAAATGATTTTCAACGTTTCTTCTACTAATACAAATTTCACTTTCTTTTTATCTTTTAGGAGACCAGTCAAGAAAATTCATTTCTCATTATATCAATGATTCCAACATTTTTTCTTTATGAAATTTAGAATTATAAAACGTTTCGAGAAAAATGCACCGCAAGCGAAATTTTTAGAAAAGAAAACATTTATTTAATTCACCCGTTACTTTTTTAATTTCATAAAATAAATGACTTTATAGTAAAATTCGTAATGCTCATCGCGACTGCGTTAAAAATATTTGGTGGCCTCGCAGGGTTTCGCAACCTATCGGTTGAGAAACCGTGCATTAGAGCAATTAAATATTCAAGCTTATTCATCTGATCAGTTTTTTTTTCACTAGAATTAATTCATATCTCTTATATGTATAACTTTTTTACCTTCCGACTTAATTTAGGAAGTTATTACAGGGATTCTTCAAGTTTTGGAAAAAAACATATCTTCTTTGAAATGCATTTTACAGTAGAAACAGTTTTTCAACAGCAAGTCAAATTCTTCAAACCAACAAAAAGTAAACTAGACTGTGAATCAAAAGATATAAATCTCTTATTTGCAATACTAAACGCAAATTCAAGCGTCACATTATTACTTTATAACACCTGAAGATGCTTTGCAAATGAGTATTTATGTATATAGTTTATAGTGACATCAATAGATATTAAAATCATGGGAATCCGAATAAAACCTCGGAAAACCATCAACGAGTACCAATCCGAACAGAATCTGCAAACCTTTAAATTATCGTTCGGTTACAACCTCAGACGTTGGCTGAGCTGAAGATGGTTTCTCAGTTTGTGGTCTATGTTGCACCTCTTTCTGTAGAATTTCCAGTTTTTCGTAACTGGGTTACTGGGGAACCTTTTGAAGATATCACCATTAATGTCATTTTCAGTTATTATGTACCAACAACAACAAAAAAAAAGGTGGCTTAAGAAACTGAGCTGGGATTCCACTTGCTCCAAGCATGAACTTTGTTTGTTTTCCATTCATTTATTAATTCATTTGTACGTTAATGGAATTTCACGCCTTTTTTAAACGAAATTTTTGATGAAATATTTCATCATCGAGAACTGGTCTATGGTTTTGCCGTGTCTGGGACTGGGTCTGGATTTGGTCTGGATTCAAGCCCATCCAACAGACGTCACTCCAATGAAGGCCATCATTATTTTAACAAATCAACTTGAGATATTTTTCTTTGTGAAATTGAAACAAGTTCAGTTCAGTTCAGGTGAAACGATTAAATCAACTCGAAAAACATCCATTTAAACATAAACAACTGGCAATTTGGAGAAAACCAATGGACAGACAACATTAAATAAAATGAATGCTGAACAATTTCAGTAACCATTATTTACTTAAAGAAAACTGGACCAATTCACCAGAGGCGCATTTCATATACAGATGAATTTTTTTTCAGCTTTGTTGATTTACTTGTTGGATAAAAAGTCTTAATTTGCGTGGTTAATGGGAATAAAAAGTCATTTTCAAAGAGTTCTCTTGAATGTCAATTGTGAGAAAATTCAAAAAATGCAACAATTGCTATGCGCGTATGAAATTTCCAAAGTTAATTGAGTACTTTTAGTCAATGGGGAGGAAAGAATGGTTCCTGTCATGATAAACTTTTCATTGTTTAAATAGCAACGGTAAATTTAAGCCATGTCACGGATAGGAAAATAAATTTATATTTTCAAGGTTCGCAGGTAAAATGATATACCAAATAGTCTTAAGACGTAATGGCGCCGATGAATTTTGCTAAATGCACCTTTCTATTAAAAAACTATACCTTTTTTGCTAAAATTTTGGGCGGTGTCCACCGTCGATTTTAATATCAAAGACTTTTCTGAAAGAAATCATAATGAGCCATTTGCTAAATGACATCCAACAATGGATTATGTGATTATAAAACCTTCAAAAATTGTGTTGAGACCTTTGAAAAATTTTCTTTAACGAGGCATTAATCAAAACGCCGAACCTATCATCAAGATAAAAATATGAAAAATGCATAAAGTGCCAATTTTTTCCGTGCTAGTAGTAGGAAATTATAAGGTAAATGCGTATTATGACTTAATATGTAGTCAGATGTAAATACTTTATATTAAGGTAGTAATTTTATTTCACTTTCTCGAAAAATAAAGGATTTTATTAATTGTGGTGTGAAACTACAATCTATAAGAGATGTAAAAGGTCTAATTTTTCTTTTCTGTGAAAATCGTTACTCAAATATTCAAACAACACGCCATTTTTAAGCAAATGACAAAAAACTTTTTCATTTAATATTTTAAGTGACTAATTGATAAAGCTATTGCTTAATTATGTATATATATAGGCTGTTTTAGAATTTATAATTAATAGACGTCACATTTGGTTCCCTTCCTAAAATATGAGGCTAGGATAAATTTTTGATTTTTTCCATATAAAACAACAGCTCAGAAAAAAAACTAAAGTTCATAAAACCTTAAAATATTTAAAAAGTTTAATTTTCCCACAAAATAAATTTATCTACAAAGTTTAAGTCATTAAAAACTAACGACAAAATATGTTTTGGCAAAATTAAGTAATTGTGGGTTTCGCTACCCACATAAAAAGTTAAACTAACATCTACAAAACATACCATAAGAACTTTGTTAAGTCGATTCAAGCGGTCTTTGAAATCCGTAGAAACTCATTAAAAAACGAAAAAGGCCGGGACAGGAAGCCAAAACTTAGTCTTAATTTTAGCGCGTTCACGAGATCATTACAATTAATAAGAACAACATCAAAGGAAGTTATTCTAAACACCCACATTATATTGAAAGAGGTTGTAATCGTTTATAATAAATTTTATTACAAAATCAGATAATTTAGAGCAGTGTTTCCCAAACTATTTTCCTGATGTACCCCTTAGCAAGCTAGTTTTTTTCTCGCGTACCGCCTGATACTATCATATACAAAATATTGGCATAAAATGTATCGCAAAAATATGTTTATGAAGAATTTTGAGATTAGGTTCGAAAACAACATTGAAAAGATTTTAAGATATCAAAAGTAAAGGATGTGAGCCGCAGGTGAAAATTTTTCTGATCTAAAACAATAACTATATTAAAAAGCTCAAATAAAGTGGGGTGATAGTACCCCCTGGTTGGAAGACGCTCATTTAGAGTATTGAACCCATAAAAATTATTAGCGTCACTTTCTTAAAAGTGTAAAAACCAACCCATTGAGCAACGACACTCTATTTATAATCATAAATACAGATGACGATATTTTATTTACTCTTTTGTACGATACTGAAAGAAAATTAAGGAAAAATTTTCCTTAACGACAACTAAAAAAGATTTTCGAATCGAACTGGTTTCTCATTTGTAGGTTACCAGCCGGCTTGAATTCAAGTTTGCTAGTATGGAAAATCTCTTGAATACTTCATTCCTCGTCATACTAGTAGTCATATATGATGGGTCCAAATATGAGTTAATTTTATATGGTTTACTAAATATTTGCTAAAACCAAGTTTCAGAGGCTTCTCTGTATTCAGCGAATGGATAACAAGTCTTAAATCCAAGACTAAATATAAGTTGGTTGAATACACAGTAGGTCGCAAACAATTTACTAAACTAATCTTAGCTCAGTGCTGGTTAAACAAGTTCCTCTCATGTGGCAAATGGCGAAAATTGAAAGTTTGTTTAGATAAATCTAGTTTTTAAAAAAAAATTGCAAATGAATAAAAAGTGCGAAGAAAGGGAGAAACATTAAGAGATCATCATAGAGTTTAATTTCGGTTTTTACCAGCCATGCTCAATTCCAGTGATAAATTGCAAATCTGATATCAGTTGCGAATGCTATTAAACCTAATTTAATTAAGAATTGAAGACCACCGAGAAAATGACCCTGAAAAATTCAATTGACACAAATTTTGATTAACTCTCAGTCAGAGTCTGGTGTAGCGAGTTTGCGCATATGACGTTAAAAATTATAGCAAGTTTTTTAATCAGTTTTTTAAAAGGCCAATGAATATTGCACGATTAACAACATGATTGCAAACTTTGGAGAGATTTTTCATAGATAAACTAAGAAAAGTAATCCACACTAAATGACCTATAAAAATAACTATTAAACAGAAGAAAAGCTACAATTGCCAGGAGGCAATCGTCAAATACTGTATATGAGGGCAGACAAAATTTTTATGAAAAAAATCCATTTGTGTGGGAGAAGTAAGAATGAGTGGTCGGTTTGGATTTTGATATATGGAACGGTTATGTAGAAACATATTTTAAACACATTTCATCTTTCTAAATTTTTTGATACTGTGCACCGTTTTCGAGAAAATCGACAAAAAAAAGTATTCAATTTGTACGGAGGAAGTGGTCCAACTGGATATTTATGTATGGATAAGTTATGTAGAATCATATCTAAACACATTTTACCTGTGTAATTTTTTTAATACGAATCACCGTTTTCGAGAAAATTATAAAAAACTGTTTCATTTGTATGGAAAAGGGGAATGGTCGGACTTTGACCGTTCCAGATCTTAGACTTGCTATTTACCAGAGACGCAACTATATGTACAAAAGTTCAAATCTCTAGCTCAATCCTTTCGAAAGTTATGGTGTTCAGGGACGGACAGACAGATGAGCAGTCATACAGACGGACAGTCAGACAGAGATGCGGAATTCAAAATCTTTTGTCATCCCTAACATCCTGGTGTAGTTCATTTTTGTGTCCGACGATTTGTTCGATGCGTTACAAACAGTATACTAAATCTAATAAACTCCTATATGATATATCATATAGAGTATAAAAATGATTGAATTATATACACGTGAAATTACTAGAATTTACAACGGTAATTGGTGAAATTAACAGTCTTATCAAAAAACATGGTGAGCCAAAACGTCAGTGGCAAGCATGATTTAATTACTGATTAATTTAAATGTTCAATGATATCGTCGCCACATTGTTTTTTTTTCCTTGCTCTAAATCGTCAACCACATTAAGTTTTAGAACAGCGTTCGAACATTTTTAAGCGATTAGAATTTTTAATTTGAACAACAAATTTTTAAGTGATTAGGAAATAAAGTTCACCCAACGTAATATTCGAGGCAAACATTCGATTCTAACAACAATACGTCGGATGTTTGCCCGATATAATATTTTTACCAATTTTCCATATGATATTTTAAGCTTTTTTTGTGCGACTCACGACACTCGTCTTCCTCCAAGAAAAAAATACTAAATAAAAGGTATTTCGAAACTAAATAGAAATAGTTGTCCTAACCAATTGGGCATTGTCCATCGATTATGTAACGAATCTAGCGGGAAGGGCAGGTAGGCAAAATAAACATTTGTGAATAATAGAGGCGGAATGAGGGGGTACGAAAATGATACATTATAATCTCATAAATTTTTGAAAGAAAATTATCTTTGTTGTCGTATACAAAAATCAGAATTTTAAATTGTCAAAAATTTACATAATTTTAATTATTCATTCAATTCGATGAAACATTCAATGTAAAACTGGATCACATCTAACAAAATGTTCTGTGGTCATTTTAATTGCCAATTTCCGGAAAAAGTCTGACAAAGCGCAGAAACGTTATCGAATTTGGAAACATTTCCCACAATGAGAAAAAGTATAAAACGAAATAACAAAAGAAAATTCGTAATAGTTCTTGATTTAATAAATTTTTAATCATGAAATTCATTCTTCTTATATTTGCTACAGTTTTAATTCATCAATCCATTGCCGTCAATGTCGTAAGTTTAAATTCTTTAGAACGATTTTTATGTGTAAATATTGTTACTATTTTTTTTAAAGAGGCAAAAAGACCAAAGTTTTGAAAGCCCAGAAGGTGGTTTTGCGGCAAATAGAGATGACTTTGAAGCAGAACTTCTCAGATTAATCGATTATTGTACTAAAATTCTAAATGAAGAAACAGATTTCTTGGAAGACCCTCAACTTGTTCCCGCTTGTAGAAATTTTATGAAAGTGGAAAAACGAGTGGAAGAAGAAGAAAATCAATACAAAGAATTTGTTTGGTTAAAATATGTTTATCCCAAGTAGAGTTGGTATTTTGTGTCTATAAAGAATCGCGATCAAATTTTTCAATGCATTATTTGGATAACAATTATTTAAGTTAGTTAATATTGAAAAAAATTGTACCAACAATCTTAAAAAAAATAAATTTAAATTTTTTTCAGCAGTTAGCATTATTATTTTATCAAATATGTTTAGGTTTTAATTTTGCAATGTTTTTAAATATATTTACAGAAAATTAAAACTTGAGTGGAGCAATTCAATGATAAAAGAAATCATGTAGCCTTTATAAAAAACTAGTCATATTTTGATAGAAATTCCTGAAATGATTTTTAACAGCTACTATAATTAAAAGTTGATGTATGGAAGAGTTATCTAAAATCATATTTTAAACACTTTTCGTCTTCATAACTTTTCCGACACGGTGTGTTCACATAAAAATCATAAATATCGTGGTTACTTGTATTGGAGAGGGGAATGGAGTAACAATATTGAATTTGATGTATGACAAAATTATGTTAAACCACATTTTAAATACTATTTGTCTTAATAAGTTTTATCAATACTTGGTACCGTTTTAGAGGAATTCACAACAAACTATTTTCGTTATTTGAAACTTGACCTCACATCCCATGAAGAAAAATCGTTTAAAAGGCCAATGAATATTGGATCCCCTCTGACTTAATTTGTCCACAAGTTATCATCTCATTGGATTCTAAACACATTAGTGTTTAACATTTTGTCCGACGATTGGTTCTATGGGTCACAAATGGTAAACTAAATGCAAAGAAAAAATCTAATTATTTTGTAATGGGAAATCGGTAGTTAATTTTTCATTTACAAAAATAGTCAAAATCGACTATTTATACCCGTATCATGAAACCAAAGGGTATATTAACTTTGCCTTACCGTTTGTAACGCCAAGATCCCGTCATCACACACAAAAATGAATTACACCAGTGTGTTTAGAATGATAAAAATATTTAATTTTTGCATGTCCGTCCGTCTGTCCGTCTGTCCGTCCGTCTGTCTATCTGTCTGTCTGTGGCGCGGATTGCTGGCGCACAGATTGAGCTAGAGACTTGAAATTTTGCGCGGATTCGTTTTTCGTAAAATGCAAGGCTAAGTTCGTTAATGGTCAAAAAGGGACCATTAGGGGGGCGTATACGAACGAAAACGTTTTTTTGTGAATATCTCAAAAAAGTAGTTAGATTCAGTTTTTCAGAACCACCTTCCACTTCATCATATTTTTCACGATTTTTATACAGAGTTTAGTGTTACCGAAGATGCTCCCTTTCTCATTAAAACTACCACGTTTTTTATGGACAGCCTCTTACATATCCTTGAAATCGAGACACTCACATAGAGCTCGAGCTTTTTGCCAAACAGAAGACCAAGAAAAATATCAGTTGTGATCAACACAAAACTTTCTTCTACAAAATCTACGACCCTGCGCAATTTACGCTAGAGCCCTGTCGCGTTGTCAACCTAAGACGACCTCCCAATAAATTCTTGGTTTATTCAAAAATATCAAAAACGTACAAAATTTGAGATAACTTGAGAACTGTAAAAGATATCAATTTACGGTAAATGGCAAAAATGTAGAAAATGTTAACATCTTTAATTATTCTTTTAACTGATTTGTCGAAAAATCGTTAGTTTGCAAATTATTCGCAAACATATGATTTTTTACATATTAATGAAAATATCTCAATAACGGTAAAATATAACGGATAACGGTAAAATACAAAATTGTGCAGAATGCCATTCTCATTAATTCACTTCATATATTCAGTCAGCAAAAACCCGTTAATTTTCGAGATAATCGCAAAAAACTGTTTTTTTTTGCAAAAAAACGGTTTATCTCGATAACAGGTTGAGATATCGAGTTATAGCTAAAGACCAAAGTGTGGGAAATTTTATTTCCTCCAAGTTTTGTCATACTTAAGGCCACTAAATAACGCGTAGTTTGGGAGTAAATCGAGAACAACGAAATTGCGATTTTTAAAAAACCGCCATTTTGGATACTTCCGGTTAACGGATTTCCACCAAAAGTTGATAGGATCGTCCCATTTCAGGACCCAACATGGCGCTAGCTCTATTAGTTTTTGAGAAATCTTGTACACAGACTGACAGACAGACTGACAGACAGACAGACTGACAGACAGAAAGACATTTTTTTAATATGACTCCAATCGACTCAGGAATGATCGGGAAATGTTTTTAGCCAAAATTAAGAGGTCGAAATTTTTCATGAATACAATACTTTGTTATACTCCGTAGAAGAAAGTAAAAATTACTTTTTTGAATGCTTATTGTGTGGGTTTCGCGAATTTTTTAGCAATCGCTAAATCGAGTTAGCGAGTTAGTTTCAAACAAAAAACTCATTTTATTGATCGAAAAAAATTTCGTGAAATCCGCCATTAGATTCTTATTAAGAATTTATATCATAAAACTTGCTCGTTATACACCCTAAGATATAAGAATAATCTAAGAGTTCTTTTACCTCTTTATAACTTTCCTTTAGCTTTTCATTATAACTTTTGTTTAGCTTTTAATTTTAACTTTTCTTTTGCTTTTATATCATCAAAATATCGGTTATCGCAAAATTTGTAATAACCACAAATGATATTTCAAATGTTCCAAAAATTAAATTTGCCTACTCGGCAAACCAGCGCAGCGGTGAAATTCAAATCCAATATCTAATTTTGTATAAAATCAGATTGAAAAATTTATTAATTTTGTGTGGTTATTTTAATTGCCAATTTCCTTCAAAATAAAAGGTGTTATCAAAAACAAAACTTTTAGCCACAACAAAAATCGTATAAAAATCGAAAAATAAAACCAATTCCATATTAGTTCTTGTTTGAACATCGAATCTAATAAGATTTCAATCATGAAATTCTTTCTTGTTTTAATCGCTTCAGTGCTTATTTATGAAGTCACCGCTTTCAATGTCGTAAGTTATATTGAGGTATATTTTAAACAAAATTCAAAGAAGGGTTTAAAACTTTCAGAAAAGGCGAGACGAGGAAGCTGAGAGTGGTCCGACAAGTGACGAAACTGAAGATGAAGTGCCAAATCTTGAAGACCGATTCGATGAACTGATCGAATTTTGCAATGGCGTTCTAGAAGATGATTCAGAAGACTCCGAAGACTCATTCCAATGGTTTTCCTGCGTTCTATTTTTGGAAGACTTAGAAAATCAAGCTGCAGAAGAAGAAAACCTAGAAGCAGAAACAGAAATTGAAGGAGCAGAAGAAGAAGTAGCTGCAGAAGAACTAAAAACAGAAGGAGAACTGGAAGCTGTAATTGAAGCAGAGCTAGAAGAAGGAGCGGAACTATTATCTGCATTAGAATCTAACGTTGAAGCAGAAGCAGAACTCGACGCAGAAATGGAGGCAGAAATGGAAGCAGAAACTTAAGCAGAAATCGAAGCAGAATTAGAACCATAATACGAAAAGGAAGAGGGAGAGCAAAATTTCGAAAATTAGAATGAAATAATAAAAACTATATTTTGTGAATTTATATGAATTACACGCACTTAGAAAAAGTAAAAATATGTTTCTTGTTTTTTTTACGTTTCTTAGACCTACCTTACACGGTCAAAATTTTTGCTTCAATATAGTCCTTACACGATCAATATATTATACTGGGATATATTGATACAAATATTGTTCAATATATTGAACGTGTAAGGTGTAAGGTGTCTATTAATAAATTTCCCAAAATTTGCAGGTTTACCAATTTGATTTTAACATTTAAAACTAATTGGTTTAGCTGTTTCACGTAAAAAATAAATACATCGACAGACACCAACAGATTTTTATATATTTTTGCACATAAAGAATGAACAAATATGTCAAATTTTCGAAGACATCTTATGGAAGAAATTCACCACTACTATTGATGTGTACATCATTTAATAAATATTATTACTTAATCGATTTTAACCGCTCGTCAGATGTGATAAAAAACACAATTGTTGTTATCATTGTTTCTTTCCTTTCATTTTATTTTTGGTTAGAATAATTGTCTATGCGATTACTCTGTATGACTAAATAAATAAATTTAAAATTATTTTTTAAATTTTCAAGAAATTAAATTTGTCTACACCGAAACCAGTGTGGTCAATTTTTCTAATTTCTAATTTTGTATAAAATCATGTTTGAAAATTTATGAAATTTGTGTGGTTACTTTAATTGCCAGTTTCCTGTTTTTTTTATCATGAAAAAAATGTGTTATCAAAATCAAAAATTTTAGCCGCAATAAAAATCGTATAAAAATGGGAAAAACTGCTTTCGCATTAGTTCTTGTTTGAATATCGAATCTAATAAGATTTCAATTATGAAATTGTTTCTTCTTTTAATTGCTTCAGTACTTATTTATGAAGCCACAGCCTTCAATGCGGTAAGTTGTATTTTTTTGGATGAATTTTATTAATATTTTGTACAAATAATGTAAAATTTTAAGAAAAGACAAGAAGCTGAGAGTGGCGAGACTAGTGTAGAGAGTGGGGAAAATGAAGAGGCAGAGAAAGAAGAAGAAGAAATTTCCGAACAAGAAGTGATCGAATTTTGCAATGACGTTCTAGAAAAATCAGACGCTGAAGATAATCCATATGATGCATTTCAATGGTATTATTGTTCATTACTTGTGGAAGCACTGGAAAACGAGGCTGCAGCAGAAATTGAAGAGGAAGAGGAAAATCCCGAAAGTTCAAATAAATAAATTTTAAAAACTATATTTATATAAATTAATACGAATTACACGCAATTAAAAATAGTAAAAGTATATTTCTTGTACCCTTATTATTTTCCCTCTACTTTATAATGGTCCTGTGTTGAAACCAAACTTATGACAAACATTCATGCAAAATTTCAAGCCAACTGGTTCAGGCGTATTCAAATAAAAGAGGAACAAATAGACGGACACCAAATAATCTCTATATATAAAATCGTTTAACCTGACTGACTCATCAACGCCCAGCCCAAGCTAGAGACTTGAAACTTTCACAGTCGGTCCCAACCAACGCATAGGCGCTCACTAAGGCGGGGTTTTCCGAAATTTTACCCCTAAGGGGGAAGGGGGGGGGGGGGGGGGTAAAGGGGGTTTGGGTGTTTTTCAACTGTGATTTTCGCCATGAATCCTGCTCAATAGAAGGCTGAAAAGTTTCACTCGGGGGTTTTCGGGGTCGCTGATTTCGAATCCGGTGTTAGATTTTCAAAATTCAAAACGGAAGGTCCTGTAAGGATAACTCAAATATCCTTTTTCCCATTTTTTCCGGGAAAAAATGACATTAAGGGGTTTTCGGGGTCGCTGATCACGAATCCGGTGTTAGATTTTCAAAATTCAAAACGGAAGGTCCTGTAATAACGTTTTTCCCAAAACTTTTTAAGTTATTTATGGTTTTTTGGCATTCTAAAATTTATATAAAAAACTTTTAGCTGCAAACGACGGGTCTGCTAGTTTTTCATATACTCATCAGTACGATAGAGCGCCGGGCACTTTAACATAACAAACTGTGTAACGTTTAAAAATATTCAATCCAATTTAGCAAACAATTTGCATATGCAATACCAAATTTCGCCCCTTCTGGAAAATGTGAATACTGCAGTGCTGACATTTTTTGTCGAAAATTAATATTTAAGTAGGTACAGTTATTTTAATTTTTCTAACGTTATTTTCGCAAAAAGTGGTCACAATTAGTAAACGAAAGTTTATGATAAACACCAATTAGTTCTTTAAAACATTTGATACGCTTAACTCTTGACCAAACCCAATATGAAATACATTAAGCTAGTGTGGTTATTTTCAAATTAATTGCCGATTTCCTGCAAAAGAATCAACAAAGTTTTAACCGCAATAAAAAAAAAGGTATAAAAATGCAAAAATAAAACCTAATTCGTCTTAGTTCTTGTTTGAACTAATACGAATTTGGTTTATTTCATCGAATCTAAAAAGTTTTCAATCATGAAACTTGTTCTTTTTGTAATCGGTGCCGTTCTAATTTGTGAAGCAACTATCGTCAGTGCTGTGAGTTTAATTTTTCCGGAGTTGTATTTTACAATAATATAAAATAATACAACATTTTTAGAAGAGAAAAGCTGACAGATGTGAACCAGGCGAAGATTATGCCCGTGTGGAAAAGAAAATTAAAATTAGAATGAAACTCTACAAAGTGGTTGAATATTGCAGTAATGCTTTATATGATGAAAATACATCATCAGATACTACGTCTGACGTTGTACAACCCTGTCAAGATTTTTTGGATACAATGTCGAAAATTGAATCTGCTTTAAAAGACGAGTTCGAAGAACAAAGTGTAGAGGAAGGGGAAGAAGATGATGAAGATACAAACGATCAAGATAATGAAGAAAATCAGGACGAAGAAAATCAGGACGAGGAAAACTAAAAAAAATATGTGAACTATATTTATGTGAATGTGATCGAATTTAGTAAAAATCAAATTACAATCATTTGTGTTAATTTTTTCGCACTTATTAGCAGCTATAAAATCTTATCAAAGCTCATATTTTAAGTTTTTTTTGCAAAACTAATTGCGGTATCATTAGCTGACGTAGAAATATGGCAAAAAAAATGTGATAACCAATCTCTTGAGAGAAATCATTTCGCATTGGTTTTTATGGGATAAACTTCAGAGGTTCTACTGCAATTTGATATTGCGATTTAAGCCCAAAATAATTTTAACCGAGATTACTTATTTTAGTAGTAGAAATTAAAGTGTTATTACTCCGAAAAAAGAATATTTGACACGATTTTTCCTAAAACGCAAAAAACATATTAGCTGGAAATTGTAATTCCACATTTCTCTCAATGTACGTCTCCTGCTGTTGATGGAAAACCACACCTTACAAATGTCTCATATGGTTCGTAACAAAAATTTGGCAAGTGAAAATAAAATCAAACTCTTATAGACATTTAATCACAACCCAATCGAAGACATTCTACTGTAATTTATATTAATATAAACTTTTCCTCGCTTGGTTAAAATAGTTGCAGACAAGCAATTACTTTCATTCACATTTTCCTGTAAAATTTCAAGTCAATATATTCTTTATTATTTTTATTTTTTCAACGTTCCAAATTACCCTCTAAATTTGGAAATTAGCCACTATAAAAAAAACTCGTTTTCCTTATTTTTCGACCGTGTATAACATATCCGAAAATCATTTAAATCGGAAAGGGAGCTTGTTTGTAGTAAGATTTACATAATTGAAAAAATTTATTAAATCTACTTTAATAAACTTTTCTAATACTTGTAAAAGATCTTCGAAGCCCATTTACATAAAACTGATATTCAAAATGTAGAAAATTTTTCTTCCTTATTTTGGAATCACATTTTTAATTAACAAAACATAAAATTCTACTTCCTATCTAATAAAGTGAATTTTTTCTCATTTGGTTATGTTTTGTATTTCGGAAGTGCTTGTAATCTCTTTGTATAAAAAAGCCTAATTAACATTTCGCAAGCTTTTTTCCGATTATCCCATATTCTTGGCTGTCATTTACGAAATATGACTGGATCGGATTATATTTGATTAAAAAATTAAAACAAAAAAATAGAATAGGAATGGAGCATTTCAGCTAAATTTAGTTATCAAATTGTCTTCCTCGACTAAACCGGAAAATATTGCGTGAGAGTTTTACGAAAGATTAAAATGAAAAAAAAATAATCAAATCACCTTATTTTCAACTTGAAACAAACAAAAACAAAACAATAGGCAGAATAACGTTAAAATAGAATTCGCAAAAAATAAACGAAATTGAAACGCATATATCCGGCTTCGAAAATTGTCAGACAAATATTCCTACAAAATTAAATTATTCAAAAATCAAGGTAAGAGATCATACTTAGCACGTGACTTGTAATCCTTTTTTTCGCATACCAAAGCACTGTGGTAATCGTATGTCAATTTCAATATTCATTGCCTCGACTACGAACTGCCCTACAATTAAGGTCAATGTTTAAGACATCCCATAAACTATCCGATCGGATCGCGGCAAAAATCAATTTCGATTTGGGTTATAGACGTATCCAACCGTCAAAAATCAAATATATTAACTAAATATTCGCATAAATGCCTGTCGATAGCCCATAAAATTTTAATCAATCGGTCTAGTGATAATAAATAATGTGATTATTTAAAGAAGGCGAGCAGCTCTCTCCTTCCACTTTTTAAGATGCTTCCAATTTTAATACAGTGTTTAAAAAAATGATCTTGTGGGTTTAAAATTTTTCATGCACAGCATCATTATAAAAGAGATATTTCGCTACAGATCATTGTCACCTTCGGTAAAAAAAAATTTGCAATGATCATCAAATGATTTCTTCATTAAAATTTTAGCTAAATTCAAATAAAAGACCTTATAATTTTTCGCTTCATTTTAAATCTACGCGGTAAAAACTATGACCTGATTTTAAAATAATTAAAGTTTAGTTTTAAGGCCCTTAAAAGTTTACTGCGATTTTAAAACTTCTTTGGTCTAACTATCAAACTTTTCACAGTCTAAAAGGTATTTAAAATCAAAAAGTTTTACTAGATCAAACTTTTGGTCTGAAAATACTAAAAAACTAAACCTTTTAAATTTTAAGGATATTTTTTAACTCTTGGATTTTATTTCTAGACTCCAAACGTTTTAATTCAATGCGTAAAAAACCTTTATAATTTTAAATTTTAAACTTTTTATGTAGTTTATCATTTTTCTTTGAAAAATTTCGGGCTACAGATCAAATTGGAATATTTTACTTTATTTTTGTTTCTCTCGAAACTATTTTCATTCAAGTCTCAGATGTCTTTCAGATGTTTTTTTTGACACAATAACGAATTTTTTGAAAAAAAAAAGTTTCGGTCCCGAGAATTCAATGTTGGACGCTCATCAGACTAACACATCGAATCTCTGTTAGTGGTCGGAGCGCAAAGGATGCGCAGTTCAAGCTTCTACCTTAAGTTAATTACCATCTGGTCTGTCATTCTTCTATGAAACTCTGGAGATTAAAATTATAACCAAAAAAATTAAAATTGGTCTGATTTTTAGACTTTTGGGGTTAGATTTAATAAAAAAAATTAAAATGATCCCAAAATATTAAATCTTAAAAGTTTTAAATTAAGACCATTCATTTTTTATACAAACAAAAGATTTTACTTAGAAATCTAAACGCAGACGCACACCGCGTTGGCAAGCATGAAGAATGGTGCTAAAGTGGCAATTTTAGCTTTTAAAACGCATACTAGCCAATATAAACGTTTGCTATAGAGATCCTAATTAAACTTTGCATTCTATTTTTTCAAACACAACACTCTTCTCTTAAAATTACGATATACAAAAATAAAAACAATTTTATTGATTTAAAATTCGCCACGCTCAGCGCTAGTGTGGTTAACCTGAGCAATATTAAAAATGCAAAAACAATGCAAATTTCTTTAATTTTTTCGAAAAAAAGAATCAATAAAAATCAAGTTTTCTTTTTAACACGATCGGCTATAAAAGGGTAGAACGGTTATTTACTTTAGGTGGAATTTTAATCACTTAAATATGCTGAATTAATTTCAATCGAGTGAATTTCTATTCGGGGGCACAGGAGATTCAATTAGCACCAGCAACAACTAATCTCCCTTCACCTTAACCTTAGAAAGACCGTTCAATCACAAAAAAAACCGAATTGACACTGAAAATCGACTCTAATCTGATGACGTATTGATTTGCTTCGAATTTGACGCCAACGACCCACTAACGAACTTTAACGCAAGGCTGATAGGTTGAGAGTGTCCGACAGATTCACTGAATCGAATTTCAAATTCAAATTATCAAGTCGACAACAGAAATTATGTTAGGTATGGTTCTGCTTCGATCATCAACTCAAGTATCAGTGCAGCCACTTTGGAACTTGTATCACACCTCAAAAGGTTATCTTCTGGTAAAAATCATTGTTAGATGCAAATTACACACCATGCAAGGAAAAAAAATCAGTTTTTCGCTCGAGATTTCGCATTTTGATTATGATTCAAACATTTTAAATATACATAAGTTTATAAACATAAGCAACAATACAGAAAACATATTTGCTTCGCATTGCGATTTTCAGTTTAGTGAGCATGCACGTTAATGATTGTGAAATCATCAGCTGGGAAGATGCGTTTACGCGGATCGTCATGATCTGCAACTAATTTCTAAAACCACATTTTCCCAATTAAACTAGGTATACATCGATTTTACTTTCTTTTTCAATCAATGTGCATTATTTAATGAATATGAAGATTTTACTTTTTAACTTATCGACTGTGATATAGCAACAATAATAAGTAAAGTGTATTGTATACCAGAAAAACTTACAACCTTATTCTGGCGTTGTGACACTTAAGTTACAAGTCACAAGTCCATAGAATTTGAGGCTCCTGTGACCGAGTTGTGACTAGTCATTGGTCTGCAGAATAGTGCTATTAGGCACCATTTACATCTGACACTATATTACGCAAATTTTATTCTGCACCATTCAATTCACATTTCACAACTGTTTACACAACGACACACGATCCCGGAATTTATTCCTGAAAGAGCCTCGAATTCGATTTTCTTCATATAAAACTGCCATTTGTACTAATTGAAGTTCTTCTGCGACAGATAAATAAAATTCGCGGAAAAATTCTGAATGAAATTCACGAAGAAATTACAGAAAAAAACGCAAGTGTAAACAGGGCCTTAGTCGCTTAAAATTTTGTTCAAGTCAAAAAATTATTTTTTCCATTATTTTGATTTAAACATAAAGAAAATACACCAGGGAAATTATAGTAAAATACAATTTGAAGGAAATAGTGTAAATTTTCACTATGAAAAATTGCATCATATGGAGCAAGTAAAACATAACAAAAGCTATAATTGCCAATCTGGCAATCATTGGAGACCCGTATGGTGATATTCGTATCAAAATTCGAACAGTTGTACCAAAATTCCACTTTGAAGTCAAAGTTTCCAATAAGATTTTTTTAAATTTATTCCAATCGGATTTTGATGTATGGGAGTTTTATGTAGAATCATATCCTAAATAACTTTTGTTCTTGGACTTTTTTGATAAGATGCACCGTTTTTGAGATATTCACAGAAAACGATTTCGTTGGTATGGGGGGTACCCCCTCTAATGGTCCATTTTTGCCCATTAACGAACTTAGCCTCACATTTTACGAAAAACGAATCTTCGCAAAATTTCAAGTCTCTAGCTCAATCCGTGCGCCCGCAATCCGCGCCACAGACAGACAGACAGACAGACAGACAGACGGACAGACAGACAGACGGACAGACAGACAGACGGACAGACGGACAGACGGACAGACGGACGGACATGCAGAAATTAATTATTTTTATCATTCTAAACACAATGGTGTAATTCATTTTTATGTGTGATGACGGGATCTTGGCGTTACAAACGGTAAGGCAAAGTTAATATACCCTTTGGTTTCACCATACGGGTATAAAGAGCGTTAAAGGGTTCAGTTTACCAATTTTTGTTACCTTTCCTACGATTTCTCATTAATTCTTGAAGGATCAGACTTTTTAATGCCGAAAGATTTAAGCATTATTTAAGACTTCTTCAACGAGAAAGTCGTAAAGCGTTTTTCACGCATTTTTTTCAAAAAAAAAAAAAAAAAAATATTATTTCCTTTTAGTGCATTTTTTAAAATAACAGCTTTTTTTGAATTTATTTTCAATTTTTTTTAAATGTTTAAAGACCTTTTTTGTACCAATTTGTTCTCAATTTTCTAATAAGTTGTAAGAGAACATCTGCAAATTACTCATAAACATTCATTGCACATTTAAAACATAACAAAAGCTATAATTGCCAATCTGGCAATCATTGGAGACCCGTATGGTGATATTCGTATCAAAATTCGAACAGTTGTACCAAAATTCCAATTTGAAGTCAAACTTTCCTATAAGATTTTTTAAAATTGATTCCAATCGGATTTTGATGTATAGAAGTTTTATGTAGAATCATATCCTAAATAACTTTTGTTCTTGCACTTTTTTGATAAGATGCACCGTTTTTGAGATATTCGCAAAAAACGTTTTCGTTCGTATGGGGGGTACCCCTCCTAATGGTCCATTTTTGCCCATTAACGAACTTAGCCTTGCATTTTACGAAAAACAGATCTGCGCAAAATTTCAAGTTTCTAGCTCAATCCATGCGCCCGCAATCCGCGCCACAGACAGACGGACAGACGGACAGACGGACAGACGGACAGACAGACGGACAGACAGACGGACAGACGGACGGACATGTAAAAATCAATTTTTTTAGTCATTCTAAACTCACTGGTGTAATTCATTTTTGTGTGTGATAACGGGATCTTGGCGTTACAAACGGTAAGGCAAAGCTAATATACCCTTTGGTTTCACCATACGGGTATAAAAAAAGATTAAATGAAATCCCCAAGTTCTTCCAATCAAGCATAACCATTTTCTGATACATTGTCTGTACATACCAACTTTTATCCTTAGTTGGAAATATGTTTAATTTCATAAAATTTCTGTCATTTAAAATGAAAACAGAATATTTTCGCGTGCTAAGGAACCGTATAATTGTGATCATGTCTTTATAACAACATCCGTTGTTATTTATTTCAAATTTAATTAAAATGAATTTATTAACTGCCACTTTTGACGGCTTAATGAGATGAAGACCTTCTTTTACTTCACACATCTCTGGATAATTTTCACGCATTCATTGTTTACTCATTCACTGTGTATAATACATATCTCTTAGGTACTTCTATCATATAAAAAAAAATACACCTTGGTAAAAAGATTCCACAACCTTGCAATTAGAAGGCCTTGTGTGAAAAATTGTTCATCTTCTCATCTTCTTGGTTTTAGTTAATGATTGAAAGTGAAACCTCCACCGCCGAACCATACATTATAAATGTTTTGGTTTCATTCAGTAAACTGTATAAAACTAAATGAAGATGGACACATTCAAAAGTAAGTACAGAAACCAAGAAAACTGCAGATAGCATTACTTCCAAGTACCATTCGCTATATTTAACCTGAGATCACAAGACAATTTAAATGCCCCAAAGTGTGTAGTGTAAAGAGAATGCTCAGAAAAGTGAGCGATAAGTAAAGAATTTATTGAACATGTCACTAAGGGAAAATATACTCTTGATGAAGATCAACTAAATACGAGTAGATAAGGTAGATCTTCTTTAGAAAGTGATCAACCAAGACGATGACTATGACGCTACTATGAGGACGATGGCAACGAAAACTGCTTACATGCATCTCCTATCATTAACTTCTATGCAAAGTATGTTATGTTATCGAGGTCAAATGCTCTCGCTACTTGTCAAGCACGCAATTAAACCAAGATGGGAATGTTGTTTTATGTCAATTGAATGTCTTATTTCGAGTACTTGATTAAATGCTACTTTTGTAATGTTGTGCATTTCTTTCCGATAAAAAAAATCGCACAGAAAAGTGGATTCGAAGATTTGAATAATTGTGAGAAAATTTTTTAAATACTTTTTCATTTTAATTTTTAGTCAAACTGGACGTAAAACAGTGCACCACATCAAAAAAAAATTAAATACACTGTGTATTTCACGATTGAGTCCTGAAAATGGTTTTTTTTTTAAATTTCGGTATTTTAGAGAATATACTAGAAAAATACTGAAAAATACCGCTTTGCATTGGACCATAAATGGTAAGAAATTAAAATATAAAAAATCAATCACCAAATTGCTTGATTTGTTAAAAAATCAGTTAGCTTGACATATGAAACTTTAAATCTTTTAATATTTCACCAAAAATAGCAGTGCATGTTTATCGTTCTAGAAATGGTTAACTCGTGTAGGTCGTATAGGTTAATAACGTGTAGGTTAATAAAAACCACATCTGATAATAAAATACTAATCGAAAAATCGAACATACCCACAATACGCAAGACAAAAAGTGAAATTTATTTTCGCAAATTTGTTATTTCATCTCAGTAATACCCAAATTTATAGTTTAACCATACGCCAGGCCCAAATTATTTAATGAAAGATAAAAAATCGATACAGCAAATTGCGATACAGAGCTTCTTCGCCAAAAAAAAAAACACTTTAGTTAACAATGACCAAATATCGGCACATAAATAGTAGGTATTGAGTAATATTTATGATGTTTATTTTGTTGTTATACAAATTACCTTAATTACTGATCAGATATTGCAACTAGTGATAACTAAGATTTAATCACCAGCTATTAGTCAGATCCCATCAACCCGAACCAGATCCATCACGAAACGGGAACGCGGACGGGGTCGGCAAATGTATCTAAAATCTAAATCCCATTATAACTATCTACATTTCATTATAATACTGTACCAGCCATGTAAAGTGATTTGAATCTTGAATGGTGTGAATTGGAAGTTGCGTGACTTTCACTTGTCTTGACACCCAAGAGTTCATCAATTTAATATGATTATTTGATCAAAATCTGATAGGATCATCTTCTTGACAAATGATGCGACAACATTTCGATTTTTCTGGGATTGGTCAACTTTTGCATAAAACTATTATATAACTGAAGAAAAAAATCTGTCCAACGAAATGCTACAAAAAGTCAATTATTAAATGTCTGATTTATGCAACTATGTAATATTCTGGAAATGGAACGTCTTTAAAATTTTGATATTTATTTGACATCTAAACATTTTCTTTAGACTCAATGCTGGTGCCGTGAAGACATTTAGACTTTTAGCAATATTCCACCGTGGATTAAGAAATTTCAAAGTTTTTAAACAAACAACATACAGATTTTCATGTGCCTGACTAAAGTTTCAGGTGAGATGCGTTGACAGCAATAATTTCAGGATATTTATCGATGTCATAAAATTTTGTTTTACCTTTGCGATGAACAGATTTTTAATGTCAATCGATTTCTGCTAATCTGGTTCATCGTTTGAGTGCATTTTTATTGTAGATAAAATGTGATATGCTTGACGTAGTCTCATAATGCAAAAATGACTATTTCAAAATAGTTTTTCAATAACCCATTGCAGCCGAGATTAACTCTTAAAAATGTTTAAAATATCTATTATTTTCATGGGAATTTTTTCAATAATTGTGTCTATTGGAAATTCAGATAAAGATACAATTTGATTCATTTTTTAAAGCTTTTCATACCATTCTACATAACTTTCTCATACACTCAAATTCAATCGAAACAGTCATACAAGTCTGCAATTTTCTCGAAAACGGTGCGTCGCATAAAGTTGAAAGGTTTTTAAAAGACGATTTAGATTACTTCTCAATTTTTTATCTAATCTACAATTCTCTAACAATATGTTGAAGATATGTTCCATTTTTTTGATTCAATTTCATTAATTTAACAGAAAAAAAAACTTGAAAAATCCAAGTTGATAACGTCATTTAGGGAAAAGTAGTGTTTCATGACTTACTCGAAATGTTCGTTTTTGACAAGGTTCCTGCAAATCATTTTCTACACTAATATGTCGTAAAGCAAAATTATAGTCTAGACCAGGGGCCATCAAAGTAACTGTCGCAACCTTTACAATCAAAATTTATAACCACTACAAATTAAAATACAGTTCAATGAAACACAACCTTCCACGGCAATGGCTTGACACGAACTGATTTGAAATGAAATACGTCATGCTAATAATGCACCGATTCCAACTCAAAGCACGATTCGTTTTATTCCTGCGATCGGAAGCCGCACATACAAGCATTACAGCACACAATAAAAGGTCGATTATAGTGGCTACGCTGTTAAAGCCAATCTGTGTGATGAGCCAGCCGAGCCACTAGCTGATGATGCCTGGTCTAGACATTTACGAAAAAATCCGCATGGTATTTCAGCCTGTGGTAAATATATTATATTTTTTTTCTAATTTTCAATTAGTAGTATTTATAAAGTGCAGTTTGCATTTTGTGTCACAAAATAATATTCATGGAATAAAGCGTCTGATATAAACGGCACCTTAGTTATTTTCCACTAAGTTTTCTCAGTATTTTCCATAAAAACGCAATTTTTACAAGAACTCTGCAAATTAACTCTCCAAACTTGAAAATGAAAGTAAAATTTACAAATTTGGTAAATACGTAAGGAAAAAATTTCCAAATAATTTTTGCAATCCGACTCATAGATCCCTAACTCCATTCATCACAATAACAAAAAAAAATGTCGCAAAGCCTGCACGTGGCTAAAGACCCTACAACTTGATTTGGGCAACAAAAAGTACTTCACGCGTGCATATTACGAGTATAAGTAACGAAAATGCCAGTAACTAAAAGAGATTAAAACAGCAAAAAAAAACAAAATTTAAATTGAGAAAAAAAATATTGCTGAACTAGTTCGGTACGTGCGACAAAAGTGAAATTGAAATCAAAGTTTCGCAATCGCACGGCCCAACTGTCCAATGTCCACGAAACTGAATCGAAGCATTAAAAAAACAACCGCCAAAACAATACAAAAACGGAAAAAAGTCTTACGGGGCAAACACATTAATAAAATTTTCTTAATAAAACTACTCTCCCACTAAAAACGAAAGAAATTCAAGAGTAAAAATTCGGACGAATGACAAACATTCAACACCGAAATGACCAAATGTTGCTTTTTTAATCTAGATTATGGGCACTCATTGTCAGTAAAAAAAAAAGCTATTCCGGCGACGAAAACGCACTTCATGCGTTGACAATTTGACGCGAGCCAACGATTGAAGTCTGCCCCGATTCGCTGAACTTTTCCACAACGTCATCCGAATTTTTCGATCTGAAGTCGCATAAGAAAGTCTTTAACTTCGATTAGTCGTTTTTTCGTTACTTCTTTGATCAATTTTTGAATAAAGTTAAACACCTCTGCGGATTTCTCTTAGTACAGCCAAATGTTGTTGGTGGAATGATTTCATTAAATCTCCTAGATAACCCTAATAGATCATTAATCTGTAGGAGAAATGCACTTTTCACTCAGTTAGCCAAACGAACCAAAACTTTAAAAAAAAATCTCTAAAAAATTCAAAATATTAAGAGACGGGTAAAAACGAGATCATAATATTAAGAAAAACCAGCAATAAAATCAAGGTCGAGTGGAATTAATTTCCACGGCTTAATTTCCGATTTTCGTTTCTTTCAATTTTCCCCAGTTTTTAATTTCAATTTCATGGAAATGAACAAAAACCAAAATTTCGGGGCAGCTACCTCAATAATGGATCAACTCCAAGGGGGTTCAAGAGCATTTCATTTGGATCTGCAACGAAGCGCGGAGTTTTTTTTCTACCTTCTTCGACGATCTTTTACCTTTTCAGGTGTATGTTTTTGTTTTTTGTTTTTTTTTTTTTTAATTGGCTAAGTTTTTAGAGTTATTTCATTATTATGATGAGATCTCTTGCGAATTTCGTGTTTTTTTTTTCTAAGTTTTTCTCGCCGGAATATCCATTGGAGCAATTCATATCTACTAATGGTTGTGAATTGATAGGTAAAAAAACAAGTTCAAATCACGAAAAAATCAATATAGAAGACAAAGCAATTCAGAAGAATTTATTTATTTTCATACTAAATATTTTTGTTGGAAGATATAATTGTAGGTTTTAAGCATAATATGAAAGAATGGTGGCGTACTAAACTAAGATTGATGGCATAACATTGAACGTTGCAACAAGTACTCGTTAGTTTTACTTAGCTTAAGCTATCTTATGCTAAGACAAAAAGAGAGAATTCTTGAATAAATAAAAAAATCAATGATTCTTAAAGTAAAAAAAATATTGTTAATTGTACATACACAAAAATGCGTACAGATAACAAGAATTTATAAACAAATCGCAGTAAATTTTAAAAAATAGGTAGGCATTTATTAGCATTATTTGCATATCATAAAGAAATTCATCCAGTGGTGTCCCTTAATATTTTCCTCTCCAAGTACTGTGATCCCAAAATTTGCTTATATAATTTTATTTAGTAATTTATAGTAAAAGATAGCGGAGAACATTGAAAGATCAAATTGTAACAAATATTATTCTCTTCAAGTCATCTCAAAATGAACTGCCGAAAGCCCGTTAATTTTCAAACGTAGAAAACTGATTTTTTTTAAATAAAGGTATATCTGGATATCGGTACACACACTGTGCTAATATACGTACAAGAAAGCAAAAATTATTCAAATTCCTCTAGCAAATTCTTAGTGGTAATTACAATTTTCTTTAACATTGTACTAATTTCCATAAAATAATTAAAACTTCTAAGAATCATTTAAATCATTATTATGGTAAATCAATCATAATCATTATTATGGTGATTTGAATCACCAAATGTTTTTTGTAATTTTTGCTAATTTCCAGATTTAAATTGCCCGTAACACACGTCATGGAATGTTTTTACAGTTGATCTATTTATGAATTCAGTAAGTCAACTGAAGGGGAATACAACTTTTACAGGTAAATCAACTTTTTTTTTTGTTTTTCTTTTAGTTTTTCTTTTTGTTTTCTGTCAAGTCACATACAAAGCCACAAATGTGTTTTCTAATGAAACCGAAAGCACTTACAGGAAATCGATGCTTATGTCGACTTTTTTATACTCACATACATTGCACCTGATGAACAGCTTTATGTATAATATAGATCCGATACTTAAGCAATTGTCTACGTAGAAAAAAACTTGTAAAGTGCATAGTAGCCAATCAAATCAGGTGATTAGGCCATACAAATTCGATTAATATTTATGTCACACTAGCTCGTATCAACATAAATACGAAGGAGAGATTTTTCATACCACATAGACAGATGGTACGCAGTAAATGAAGACTTTCAAAAAATCGTTTAGTAACCGGAAAAGTGTGCAACCGTTTAAAACCACCCCCTACTTGTGATGAAAATTCTTACTCGACAGATAATTTTCAATTTTTATAGAAATTTCAGAAAGAAGAAACCCCATTTATAAGGTGGTCAATCTGTTAATCTCCAGCCACAATTTTATCATATGAAATCATCAATCTACGAGAGCATCAGTTAAACGACCAGAGCGAAATAACTCGTGCGAAAAACCTTTTCTTCCGGTGTCGATCTTACCGGCCTGCCGCGCCGTTAATTAACATTTTCTCTGTTGTGCACCACATTTAGCCCCAACTAAAATAAAGACTAAAGTATGAGTTTTCCTATAGATTTTCTTATTACAGACGATGCCCTGAGCTTAGGAAATCGTTAACCATATCATTTATTGCCAGCCAAGTGATCTTTCACCATTTTCAAATATATTTGCCGTTTAATTTTTTTCCCCCTATTTCTTCGGTTCACTCAGCAATCATTCAACTCATTTTTTTTTCAAATACCTGATTGTTTATCAGCACGAACTTGATTTGGTGATTTATTAGCACGCAAAAGGTCAAAGAAAACAAAAAATCTTTTGTCATATTGGAGACTTACACGATTTGAATATTTCAAACAAAAAAATTGCTAATTCGCCGCATCAGATTTAAATTAAATTAAAAAAATATTTTCGTATCTTTTTAGCATATTATCTTTTTTTTCTTGTGTTTTAACAAAGTCAAAGCCGCTAGCAAAAAATAAAATCTTTGTTGAAATCTTTATACCTGTTTGTCGACCTAACACCATTCACAACAATTGTGAGGTTTATGCAATAATTTGTTCAAATTATGAAATTTAATAAATTACTTGTTCGTTGCATTTATTTTTTAATGAAAGGCACTTTGATGTCTCATAATGAAAAATGATTAATTATTGTCACTTTTTTTTAATTAATAAAATATTACATTAAAAGAAATGTTTTTTATCTGAAGTTTATCCCAAGATAATGTTATATTAAACTACATATTTCATACTCAAGGTTATGTTAAAAATCACAATATTTAAAATGCATAATGCCAGTAAGTTGGAAAACTCCAGCTCTTTGTACAATGAAAATTTATTGGAATTTTTTACCACTTTTAGTTTACGCAGTCTTACTATTAACGGCAAGGAATAAATCTACACTGTCGGAAATCAAAAGTGCTTTGATGTCACTTTAACAAAATTCTTATTAAAATCCTCATAATTTTGGCTTGTGGGAAAACAATGGGACAAGCCAAAATGAAAAGCAAGTGATCTCGACGATGGCTATTTATTGAATAACTCTACAAGAATCTAGAGCCTAGTATAAAGTTGATCCTTCTAGCATATACTACTACAGGCTGAAACGGATGTCGTAGTGATCATAAAATTTCTATCTGCCCCCGTTCTTGAGTCGGTCTCCTTCATGAACACAATACTTTCCCTCTATAGCAGAGGAAAAAAATGCCCTGCAGGCAAAAATATCAAAATATATGAAGTAATAAAAACTGCATTACCGACAGAAATTCTTTGAAAAAAGCTTGTCACAGACGAAAACTCGGGTACGTATAGTTTAAATATAAGTAATCCCTCCAACTGCGCAGTTTTTAACTGCGCGGTTTCGCAACTGCGCGGTTAAGTTTTTAATACCAAAACTTCGAACTGCGCACTAAAAATTTCGCAGCTGCGCTGTTTTTTTATACCCGTATGGTGAAACCAAAGGGTATACTAACTTTGCCTTACCGTTTGTAACGTCAAGATCCCGTCATCGCACACAAAAATGAATTACACCAGTGTGTTTAGAATGATAAAAATAATTAATTTCTGCATGTCCGTCCGTCCGTCCGTCTGTCCGTCCGTCGGTCCGTCTGTCCGTCCGTCCGTCTGTCTGTCCGTCTGTGGAGCGGATTGCGGGCGCACGGATTGAGCTACAGACTTGAAATTTTGCGCAGATCCGTTTTTCGTAAAATGCGAGGCTAAATCGTTAACGGGCAAGAATGGACCATTACAAACGAAAACGTTTTTTGTGAATATCTCAAAATAGGTGCAAAATTTCGGTTTATACACTCTTTCTATAGAACGTATCTACCGCGCATTTGGAGGGATTACTGTACCCTTAAATTTATAGTATTGCAATTTTAAAAGACGATTAAATACATGTTTTGTTCTTTCTGTCGACTTGGTTTACTGCTTTAAACTTGCATCTTATTTTCAAATATTTAAAAAAAAATACATTTAGCGAGCTTCGTGAGATACTTTTATTTTTTTAAGTGTGATCATATCGCACACCTAGATCAAAACAGCGTCAACTCAAAAAAAAAAATCCTTTCAGAAATGACGAAAAACTCATTGTCGTGCCGTTGTACATAAAAGGAATTTGCTGTTTACTTAATTGCAGAGAAAACGCATTTAAAAGGAAAATTTTAGGTATTAGATATTAGATTAGGTAATGGATTTGGTATTGATATGTATAATTAACTAAAAAATCTAAAATTTTGAGTTAACGCTGTTTTGATCTAGGTGTGCGATATACACTTTCAATCCTTAGAATCTTAAATGGTGTCAAAGAATTCTTATATTTTAAAAGTCTAAAACTTGACAAAGATGTGGCTAACTTTATTTAAAAAGTCAAAAAACCGTCGTCTTAACTCTTCTCAACACATTTATTTAAGGCCACACAAAACCAACTGCATTCAACCAAAATTTAAATCAAAATTTGAAATGGATAAATAAAAGTTAAATAAAAGAAATATTAATTAGCTGAATCAGTTTAAAGAGTTTATTTCCAACGGGAAAATTAATTCACATTTCAAACAAAATTTAATTAAAATTTGCTATAAAGAATTGAACTTCATTAATGAAAATTTAATGGCGATCAAAATTAAATTAACACTATTTAAATAGTGTAAATAATTACAGTAAGTCAGAAAATTGTCGAAATTTCAATTAACAAAAATAATAAAATGAAATGTGATGAATATAAAGTTAATTGTTTATAACACTACATAACTTTACTCTAAATTTCATTTATTGCAAGAAACACCATCTGCAGAATTAATAGCAAAACCAATATTCGACCTTGCCATTGGTCATCATGTGTCTTGGATAGTAGTATCGCTCTAGAAAGATGGATCAATTCAAGGGAAAAAAGCATCCACTGAGCATTTGTTCAATTGGATATGAGAGCATTTTATGCACTCCGAGACAACACGACATTAATATGTGACGTGTGTGAAACCATGGTGTCCTTGAAATTACAAGCAACCTTTCACTAAAAAAAAGCTTTTTCAAAAAACTGTAAGACTGACAGTGCACATGTCGCATTGAAATCACGTATGTCAAATTCAGGTTTTCCATTTCCCAGTTCCTTTATCACGGAGTATTAGAGGCGGTCAATACATAATTATGTGTGTACGTGATGCAATATATTTGTTGCTTTCAAACAACAATTACTCATAAATTTTACACAATGAAAATCTAATTCATATGAAATATTTTATGTCCGCAAAAAAGAACTAAACAGAACAACACAAATTTCATTATTAGGCATTACGATTGCTAAAAATTTAACGGAAAAAAACCAAAGACTTACACCAAGGCATTTATTTTGGTGCAAACTTAAATCCGAGCATAATACATTATGTTGAAAAACGATCTGTCGGAACGAATTCGTTGAATTCGACCTTAAACTGAATTACCTTACCAAAAATTGTTTTCTTGTCAGATACTGTTGGGTGCCTCGATGCCGATTTTCAGCAATTAGCGAAAATCTTTACGCGAATCGAATCGATTATAAAAGACCTAATCTCGCAATTAAAACCTGATCATACGACATAATTCCAGTTTCACACAACATTCACAAACCAATGCGAAAGAAGCTTAAAAAAAGTTCCAAATCATTTAGAATACCTTCCAAAGATTAGGTTTTTACTTACTATGATTAACAATCGATCAGTTGTTGATGCAACCAACACATGATCGCCTCCTTACTTATAGACCTTTAATGAAAAAGCTTATATCGTTGTACATAATGTGATTATAACGACTGATCAACAACAATTTCTAAATAAAAACAACCATCAGAGACCAATTGTCGTCCTTAAGAGTGTCTGCGTCTTACAGAGAGTTTATCTGAACCAATTTCAATTACCCAACAACTTGTTATAAAAACCGGTCATTACTAATATTTAATATAGAAATAATTGAAAATCTAATTTGTTCATCATGTGGATTTTTTATTAGAAAATCAGAAAGGAAAATTATTTTCTATCTAATCTCTGTTGTTCGTGTTCCCGAGGGTTTTGTGTATAATGTTTAAAAACACAAATAAATCCGCATTTGTAAGGTTTTCGAGACCATGAACCATTTTCGACAAAATTCTGTGTAAAAAGATGTGAAAGATTTAAAGGTAATATTAACTACCCGGCAAAAATGTGAGTAGGATATAATTTGGTCCGAAAGTTTTCCCACCAAAAGAATACACAGAGGGTGATTTTTTACCCACTTGTCTAACTCCTCTAGGTTTCCCCTAGTTTTTTTTCGAAGAAAAAATTTCAGGCGACACTGCATGGCGTATCACTTATGATACACTCAGAAAAATGGAGGCTAACTCGACGACCTACATACGGCGTAATTGGCCTCGGGCAGGCGCGCGTTCGCCTGCATGTGGGCAAGTAAAACTGAGTTGACCTGTGGTCGGAGAAATTCTGAAATTAAGCCACCAGCAGGTGAAGTAGGACATTGGGAGCTGCACGAGTTGACCTTAGATAGGTTAACTCTGACCGCTAGCTGGCTTACAGACACCTCTGTAAGGTCAAAGTTAACCTGACAAAAAGTTGACCTGGACATTTTTCTGAGTGTACATAACTGTTTTTTTTCGTTACCACAATTACCTCGTTTAAGTTTTAGCTAAATTTTCAGCAAGAGATTCTTCATTGAGACTATTAACACAGTAAAAAGGGAAGTCCTGATACAATAATATATGTAATAACATCAATCTGGAAAACAAAATTTCAAAATCTCCAAAATGACGGCCATAATGAAAAAATACTAGTTTTGAATTTAAAAATAGTAGTATGGCTTTATTGAAAAATTCCACCACAACGCTTTACAATTGCCCGACGCAATAGAAATATAGAAACAAGACCACATCAGTCTGCATAGTAAAACACTTTTGGAATGTTTTCACTTCAAGTTACCGCGCGACGCGTCGTCAGTCGCCGTTGCGCGAAAATAGTTTTACTTATGGATACAAAGTCGTCAATTAAAAACACTAGAGTAGAATTTTACCTTCAGCCGAATGCCAAAAATGGCAACAAAGTTATGTAGCCGCTATGATGAAGCACCTGTCTCGATCTATTTTAGGTAATTGTATTTTTTTTTAAGGAAGGATCAACCAACTGCTCTATATTAATGTTATAATTTGAAGACAACTTGGGCACTGAAGATTTGCTTCAAATCAGTTATTGATTACCAAGGAATTTTGTTCAAATTTTACAACATTTTCAAGTTACGATAAGTAAAGTCACAGATAACATCTTAATAAATCGTAAAAATGTATTAAAATTTAAATAAAAAATAGTAGAATTATTTGACGAAATTGTTGCACTATTTTTGAAATATTCATGATGTAAAAACGTAAGTTTTTAAAAAAAAAATACAAATTCAAATCAAATGTTCATAGCATACTGTATCTACTAATGTTTAAAAAAAAAACAGTCACCAGTCTTGTAAGAAGTTACTTGGAAGAGATGAAAATAAGTCCATGTGTAACAAATGGGAGCGAAAGTAAAGAAAAAGAGAGATCCGATCAATAGTTGAGTAGAACGAAATTTTGTTCATAAAAATTAAGAACGGCGTTCATAAATGTGAATTCATAGTATTTATGAACAATTTCATTAGTGCTATGAAAGATTTCATAAACCAATTTGATCTTCTATAAAATTGGGTACATAGTCAGGGTATTCACAGTAGGGATGTCAAAAAAGAACCGGTTAAACCGGTTACCCGGTGTTTTTGCTTCGGTTAACCGGTTTTTTTCGGTGTTTTTTTTTGCACGGTTATACCCGGTGTTTTTTTTTAAAGCCAAAAACCGTTTAAAAAAACCGATCATTCATTTTTGTATGGAAAAATAATTTTAAACCAATTTTCGTGCAACTGATTTGTTAGAAACACTTCTTTTTAGGCACTCTAGACCAAATACAATATTATATTGTGCCATTTATGGTCTCTTAATTGATTATATGGTATTTCACGTCTTTTGTTTGTATTATAGTGTATTTGTTGTGTCTAAGACCTTTCCTACCCAATTTGAACAAAACGGTTTTTCGGTGTTTTAATAACCGGTTTTTTGGACCCGGTTAAACCGGCCCGGTTTAAACCGAAGTCTTAAAAACCGGTTTAACCGAAAACCGGTTTTTCTCAAAATTTTGACATCCCTAATTCACAGTCCTCTTTTAAATTGCGAGTAATTTTACCGCTCGGTAATTCAGTCAAATTTAACAGATTTTTACCGAGACGGTAATTTGGTTCATGTAAAAATGAATTACCGGATTCGGTATTGTAGACATGCCTTGAGTCGTGTTTTCCGGCCCGGTTATTCGGTATCAAGAATCAACCGCGAGTGGCGCTAGTAATGTTTTTAGTTGTCAAATTTTCTCGCTGGTTATCTCATCGGACTGCAAATTTTTTCAATTTTGATAGCCGTTGCCACAATAGAAATTCAAAAGAATACATCAAACATGGATTTAAAGGTAATGTGACATATTTTACAATCAAATTCGCGATTTGGTCACGTATCCAATAAAAGCGCTGTTCTCAAATCTGTGCTCTGGGATGTTCACAGCAGAATATTTTCAGTCTTTTAATATTACCGAAAATACCGAAAATTAAAAGAGGACTGTGATTACCCTGACTATGTACATGCGAATTACAGTAACCAGTGTATTAATATTACACTGGTTACTGTAATTCACATGTAATTATATTCAATAAAAAATTCTTAGAGTGTTAACTCTCCAGGTATACACCAGCGAAAAAGGTTGGGAAACACTGCTGTTTTCAATTTAAATCCAAATCAAATTTAAATAATTGAAGCCATTCCTCTGCATTTTGAGAATTCAAAAAATTACCCACGTCTGGTTTTCACTTTAAAATAAGATTCACTCCACAGGAGATCAATCGGCCAATGGCCAACAACTACCATCTAAAATGCATCGATAAAATGCATTTCGTCTTAACTGAAAACAGATGATAGAAAACAAGTCGATCTGCATCAGAGAACTTGGTATTGACAACGTAAGAAACTTTCATATCTTTCGCGTATGAATAGTAAAGCATAGATATCGCAGGTGCAAATATTTTACATGTACAAGATGCACATAAAATTGACTTTGAAAAATCATTTTTTTTCTACACTTTCCATCCATGACCAGGTAAATCGGTATTTTTTTTTATTTGTACGTCGATTTATCTAAACGAAATTAATATGACTGGCTGACAATTGATGGATAATGTCACTCATCTAAACGATTATCCATGTCTTTATTGACTAAACGGTATTAAATATTTACCTGTAACGGAATTGGAGTTTATTTAGCTATTTTATACGCTATGTACGAATGTATCTAAAGGTAGATAATTTATGTGGGTTTATCTGAACAATAATAACATAACAAGTGGAAGAGATAAATTGTTGATGAAAGCAATAGAGAGGGGAAGTTAATTTTATATTCAAAGTTTGAACTGCACTATGCTTCAAATGACGCTAATGGAATTTATTCAAAATTAAAAATTAATTGAGCCTTGCATGTATATTGTTTTACATCTCAAGGTGATCTAGTTTTTTTTTTAATGCGTGGAATTTTTCTATAAATTATGGCTCGATCTGATTTGATAGTCAGATATTTTAATCTAATTATTGTATTAAATTGTTGTTTTATCAATTTATTGCCAATCAATTTTGACAGTTTAAATTGGAAATAATTTAAAGCTGTTTTATATCATCTTAAATATTTCAGTAACGCGCTATTTCCGCAACCTTTTTTTATACACTTTTTTGTGTGTTACCAAAACAAATCAAAACTTCTAGTAATTTTATCAATTAGCTACCAACTACCTATTTTAAAACCACAAATTTATATGTGGACTTTTTATGTCATATCTTTAGATTTTAATGATTTTTTTTATTGCTTCACGATTTCTATTATTTATTTCTATTCTTAAAAACAATGAATGAAATTGTTTCCGCATGCCGAATTTCGTCACAAATGTTGACCCCAGAATCATTCAAAGATATTTTTATGTTTCCCAATTACCTAAATTTTCATGTTTTTTTTCTATTTTTATCAAAATTATTTCAGAATCAAACTGGAAATTGGTCTGTGTGTCAAATCAAGTTAATTCAACTCAGGTGATAAAAATGTGCCAATCTTTGGATTAAAATTTCAAGAAAAAGAAAATTTTGCAATAAAGACACGGATTTTACTATGGAATGACGATTAAAATATTCCAATTCCTGATTTTGCAACAATTTATGAAAAAAATTAATAAACATCATATGTACAAATATCTCATCATAAAATCGATAAAATTTAATAAGACTCATTAATATGATAAAAAAAATCTAAAAATAATATTCAATCAAAAGACTCTAATAAATTTTCAGACATTACTTAAACGTTGCTATCGATTTCACATTATTGTAGCCATGAACCTGACTAGTTGCTTAAAAAACTCGTCAATAACTGGAATTTATCAAACTCTAGAATGTATTTCATAAAAAAAACCAGTTCGAAAATATTTTTAAACTCTCTAGAAACCAAAAAAAATATTCTTTTATATTACAAAATTTTCATTTAATTAATGACCTCCTTATTGTGTTAATCATCATTTTCGAAATGTTTCTTAATGCAATTATTCGCAATTATTAATTTAAATTTTTGCAGTCCTTGGGCAAATTAATTAAATGTACAAAAAAACGTAAGTTTTTCGGCCAACCGTTAGAGATCATTTTAAGAATAAAACTAAGGAAAAAAACAATACCATAATTAGCATAATTTTTGATGAAATTCATTGAAAATACACCCCATAAAGTAAATGATAAATATTATGATTTCTTATGACTAGTTCGTCATCATAATGATCATTATAGTGATCAACGTCAACAAATCGAAATGCCTCATAAATTTTCATAAAAACAGGCATTTAATATCCTTCGAATGTGAACAATATTCATCAACGTTCATAATAAATATGTTTATTTTTTCTAAATAAAATTTGCAATAACAATTATAGACCGACAAAATGAAAAAAAAAATGATTACTTCCGAATCATGAATCATTTCAATAGGTTTGGCTAAATTTACTGATGCTTCGACTTCCTTCTCTTGTCTTATCTTTATTATTATTAATATTCTTTTCCGAATGGAATAAAAAACGACCATAAAATATGAAATTCATTCAGTAATATCACAAAAAAATTCAAGAAAATGTTAAACAGATAACGGAACAATCGCATTAAAGGTCTCCACCTTAATTCTGATGTTTTGTCTGCCATCAGTATGCCATCATCACCGTGTGATCATATTAACGATATTCAATGGTAGATTCTCATCTTAATAGTATCTTGGCAAACTTTATAATTTTGTGAAAAACTGTTATTTTATTGAACGAAATAGGAGAAAAAAAAATATACCCAAAAGACAGACTTTTGTCATCACTTCCTAGAGAAATCAGTCAATTTTATTGAGTTTATGGTGGCGGTGGCCACTAATCATGGATCTAATAATCGTGATGAGCTGCAACAACCGATCAGACCACCAGACGACTAAACGAAACCACCATAGAAATGATCGTGCGTATACAGTTTTTATCTCACAGTCGTATAATTAATTTGACCATCAACTTGATGCTTGGGGCTTTTGATTTGGAAATGTGGGATTGGAGTCTATTTCATAGATCCCAGACTCATTATCAGAGTTTTTAGCTCATCTCTTAACAATAATTTAAACGTGTTATTGTGATGATAATTGGGATATTCTTTTAATTTCCAAATTTTTATTGTGAAATGTTTACATTTTATATTCTAGTTGAGGAGATTTAATTTCTTAAAAGCGAATTCCCAGAACACATCGAGGAAACCCTCGATTTACAACACCTCGATTTGAGACGTTTCGATATACAACGCTCAGTGTTTTGTTCCAGACCTCGACGATTTACGATGACTAAAATTCGACATACAGTGCTAAATAAAAACATAACAAAAGCTATAATTGCCAATCTGGCAATCATTTGAGACCCGTATGGTGATATTCGTATCAAAATTCGAACACAAAATTCCACTTTGAAGTCAAACTTTCCAATAAGATTTTTTAAAATTTATTACAATCGGATTTTGATGTATGGGAGTTTTATGTAGAATCATATTCTAAATAACTTTTGTTCTTAGACTTTTTTGATAAGATGCACCGTTTTTGAGATATTCACAAAAACCGTTTTCGTTCGTATGGGGGGTACCCCCCCTAATGGTCCATTTTTGCCCATTAACGAACTTAGTCTCGCATTTTACGAAAAACGGATCTGCGCAAAATTTCAAGTCTCTAGCTCAATCCGTGCGCCCGCAATCCGCGCCACAGACGGACAGACGGACAGACAGATGGACAGACGGACATGCAGAAATTAATTATTTTTATCATTCTAAACACACTAGTGTAATTCATTTTTATGTGTGATGACGGGATCTTGGCGTTACAAACGGTAAGGCAAAGTTAATATACCCTTTGGTTTCACCATACGGGTATAAAAAATGGATTGTTAAAACTTTGAACTTTAAAGTATTCTAAATACAACCATTATTGAGGACTTGCAACTCTATCATTTCCACAAGGTACATACATAAAAAAAATATCAAAAAAATACAACGTTTCGATCAGAGACCGACCGAATGTCAGTTTTTGGACAAAGCCGAAGATTTACTTTTTCTTCTAACTCGAAACAAATGCTTGAAACAGGTTACGGAATACCACTCCTGTTTCTTGTTCGGGACTCAAATCTTGGCCAGGAGTGGACGACCAAACAATCAAAAATATAAAAGCCGCTTAAGCTAGTAAAAGAATTTTTCAACAACAAAAAACTGTCGAATCAAAAAAAAACAATTGCAACAAAGATTAATTAAGGTGTTTGGTAGGACAAAAGATATCAGTTTCGACATGTCGGTTCAACTGTCTGTCTGTCCATCCGCGAACACTATAACTTTCGAGCTAGAGACTTGAAATTTTGTACAGTTGCATTTTCCTTTAATAGTAAGGAAGGTTTTTGAATGGCAAAATCGAACCATTCGTCCCCCTCGCACATATTAATGATACAGTTTTGTACAAGTTTCTCGACAACGGCTGGTCACGTTGAAAAATTTATAAGGGCAAAATATGTTTAGAATATGATTTCACTTAACTCTTCCATACATTAAAATTAATTCGGACCACACCTTCTCCCCTCCAGCATACAAATTGTTTTTTTCTGTCATATAGAACGGCGATTACCCCTGGCAATTGTAGTTTTTCTTATGTTTTAAACTGGAAAATTCCATATCAAAGATTTTAGCAGCATTAATAATTTGTATAAAAAATTACTTTTATTAATTATTCTGACAAGTAATTTGATTCAAAATCATATGCATTTTAATTTCGCAAATCATATCGTCAAACTTGTTAGCGCTAAACGCACCTTTATTCACATAATTTAATTGCTGTTACCCGCCCAGTTGATGATTTTCCATTTCCACGAGTTTTTTAAGCATATTAATTTTAAATCATCAAACGATCGATTATGTAAAAAAAAACTATAAGCAGAAAAAAAGATTTACAAATTATTTGATAAATTATGGTGATGATGCCATAAGGTTGGAAATACACACCTTAAGCGAACCATCTTAATTTGCTTCATCACTTGCAATTTCAGGATCAGCAATTTTTTTTTATTTTCATTTTAGATTCCAATCGTCCCGTTATTAAAAATATTTTGCCTACACACCAGTTTTTGTTTAACATCAGAGTTGACCATTGAAACTAATTATGTTTCAAATTGAAAAATTAGGGAACCTGTTGTTTCTGAAGCGATTATTACATGCCTATCTAAAGAAATGACCAACCTTATGATAAGGTTAACAACATTAATTTGTACAAAAATATTATGGAATCGATTGCATAACAAATTGATTGAAGGAGCTCCACAAGTTGTTTTTATTTTTTCCAACGAAGAAAACTAAATTTATTTATTTGTTTAAGAAGTGGCTAGTATTGCAGGTCAAGTGAAATTTTTTTGGAAAAGAAGTGAGGCAATTGTTGTTATTCGGTAACCCTGAATTTTCATTCAGCAAATAAATAGTTCACTTTAAGTGGTGGACCGTACTTGATACCCCTGACAGTTCCATGAACCTTTTGTCCCAAATAGTCGTTTTTTTATGTTTTTCTTCGTTTCAAATATACAAAAAGCCTCCCAATGGAAATCGAAGTCGAAAAATTGGTGCAAGTGGTTGGATGATGGTGAGTGCGCATTACCTCGCGTGTTACCTTTTCAGGTGCGTTAATTAATGAGTGATCAAAAAGATCGGTTTCTCATACAAAACCCATCGACTTGATTACCTTTTCTCAGTGCGATGCCACTGTGTTCGCATCTTAGTTACAGAAAAAATCAGCAAAGATGGAAAACGCATTTACCTGACTCTGGCTACTCATGAAAATATTGCTACAAAGTGCTTCGGGTCACTTTGGGTAATTTGGTCAAGTTCTCATTGACCCAATTCGGTTTGTTTTGTTGAGATTTTTATTTTGTTTTGACCAGGTTGGTAAATAAATACTTTAGGATTTCGCTACCTTGCCAAGAACTTGCCCAACAGACGGTGAATTCAATTCCCCTCAAGTTAACCAGAAATCGCTTTCGATTTTTATTGTTTTGGGCAAAATTTTAAATGGCACACCCATATTTTTTAATACATTTCTTAGAGTATTTAATGTCTGACCTTGAATTTCGCAAAAGAGTTTCGTTCTTCCGGTAGCTGTAACTGACTTTCAATAGTAAGTTCAAGGGAAAGAATTTTCGGATTTTTTTTTTGTTTTGGGTGAATGCCATTTACAAAGTATCGAAACAAGAGTGGCAGTTATTGATCGTTTGTTCAGTACTTTAATTACTTGAATTTATTATAGGTTATATTTATTAAAAATTGAGCTAATTAAAAGATGTCAAATTGGCGGGTTAAATTTTAACCAAAGTGATTAATTGTAGTAAAGTTGTAAAGTCTAACAAACAACATTTAATTAAAAGTTAATTGAATATTTCCAATATAATACCGTAAAAATTCAGCTTTCAAAGGCTCCAACTCGTTTTTTAATTTTTCTATTTATGTACATATAAAAGTCCAAGATAAGTTTTGGTTTATGAACAGAATTTCGGTCTATAAACAGAATCTCATAAGGTTTAGGAACAAAATTTTTGTTCATGAAAATTTTTAGACTCCAAAAAATTCTTTGGTTTACAAACATAATTTTGGTTTATGGGGCTGGGTTGTCCATAAAATACGCTCAGGTAATTTTCGTCTTAATAGCTTTAAACAAGCTTTTAGAAAAGGTGCTTCGGTTTATGAACACCCAATTTGGTATCTTCCGCCAGAAACTCATAACTTCCGCCAGAAACTTTTGTCCCAAATAAAATTGAAAAATTCTCGAGGTGCATGATGGTGAAAAAAGCTTGACTACCTCTGATATAATGATCATAACAATCGATTCTTGAATAGACGAATTCAAAAAAGATGCCCGCGTCCTGAAATCTGACTTCCTCCGTGACACCCCCTCCTAGTTTAGTCTAGAACTGCACCTGGTTTACTGTGCCTGAATGAAAGGCTGGATCTGCGCCTGATGAGAATAAAATACTTCATCGGCTTTCCAAATGTCTTCTTTAAATAATGATTTTATCACAAAGTCACAATCGAAGAAAGGGAGCATGATGGAGCCGCTAAATCTAGGTTCTATTTATAAATCGCAAATCTGGTCATCAACCAAAACATTTCTTGCTTGAAAGGTGGCAACAAGTTTTAAAACATAAATTTAAAACTTTTAAGTTTAAAAGTGATCAAATTAAAAACAGTTTCGTCTCACATGCAGCTATAAAATTAAAATTACATGCAGAATAAAAAAAAAGTGAGAAAACAAAAATAACCATTAACTTAATTAAATGTTCTTGTAGAACTTGAATTCCCACACGGTCGGTAATCCGCACCCAGATCAAGTGAAATTAACCAAAAATGCTGCTGTTAAACCGGTCATCTATAATGACTAAATATTAGTAACAACTTGCAACGTATATTTCCATGAATGCACTTGCCAGGGTGAACCACAAAAAATCTCAACCGAAGATTGCAGGCGGCTCACACAAAAACTTTTTTCTTACTTGATTTTATTTAATTCAACAATAAAATACTCACTTCACTGAGGCACATAGAAACAAGATCTGAAACTTGATACGAAATTTAATGACGAAGCTGTGACGTGACGCCTTTGGGTTTTTCTCGATCAAGGATCTCGTTCTCGTCGCAACAAAAAAGGAAATATTTTTAAATTTTAACCCGTTAATCTTCAAATATTTTATATACAGTTAACATTTCAAATTAAGAAAAAAAATCCGCAAGACAATAAAATAAAATACAGTTGGTTATTTGCACGAGAGAAACCATTAAATTTGACATTGTCTGATCACCACATCCAAGTTCCGATACTGTCAAATTTAATTGCTTGAGGTCGAACCGGCGCTTTCCACTGAAAACGTCTTGGATATCTCTGCACGATCGTAATTTTGATTGAGATTTTTTTTCTGGTTTTTCATCTGCGTTTTGATTTAACATGAAATATTATTCTACTAATAAATAAGGAACCAATCAAATTAATCATTCGCATTATTAATTTTTTGCCCTTTGATGCTTGAGCCACAAATAAATTGATTCTAATTATTTGAAAGATTTTAATCTTTCGAAATTGAAAAAAAGAGGTTCTTAACATGTGCTACACTTAAATTAACTCCGATTTCAATTAGTTTTGTTTGAAGTCATTGATTTTTTTTTCTTGTTACGAGTATAGCGGTATTAATGCACTTGAATTTTAATGTAGCATTAAATTGATATGTTTGCGGCAAGCCTTACGGCCACCAATGATTTTCGGCTTAGATTTTTATTTATAAAGCTTCTGATGTGTACTTTCCAACCTTGGCAAACACTACAACAGTAATTTTTTGTAATGCAAGTTAATTAAAAATTGGTTTTATTTTGGTATGAGGAATTTCTAATTGTGCTCCAAAAAAAAATACATCAACAGTGACAAGAACTTAAGTTCCGGACATATATTGTTTTAAGTGTTCATGTAGAGCAACTATAAATGAAGAACTCTTTTTCAAAAATTTTTCTTTAGGAATTTGGACAATAGTCAAATTTTTATAACCAGTCTACTTTAAGTTTTTTTCATATTTTAGACTAGCTCTCGTTACCGATTTTCGAACAAAATATATTTTTTAAACATCCGCGGTTTTTTATTGCCTTGTTTTATTATTTTTTAGTCGTGTGCCCACTAAAGAAAACTCTCAACAGTTTTGTTGTCAGCAAGTCATTCTGCAAGTAGAAACACTTTGAATTCGTAACCGAGAGCAAAACTTCTGCAATCGTTTTTTCTGTGATAACGAGGCCTGATATTTTCGGAAACTGAAAAAAATTTGCTGAAAAATGCACCATTTTCTAAATAGTTAAAAAAAGTAATGTGTACGCATAATTAAGGACTAAAAGTGCAGTCCAATTGAGTTTTTGTCTAAGAAAAAAAGATGTAAAATGGCTTCCTAAATAATTCTTGTCTTTATATTTTTTTACGATATGATGCACAGTTTTCGAAAAAAATAGAATAATCCCTTACAGAGATTAAAGATATATCCAGCAAAAACACATATCTTTGTAGCCTATACTTGAACCTGATAATCATAAACTTAACTGCCAATTCCGTCCAATCGTTTTTGAATTCGAACAAGCAAACAAAGAAACCAGAATTTGAATTTTTGTTGGCAAATTATAACATATGGTTCAATATATAAAAATAAATCTTTTTAAATAGGATACGAATTCACTTCGAGTCCTGGTGGACTAACCAGAGTAAACCTTCTAATAGGAAATCAGGATCTATTGAAAGGAATTTTTTGAATGTGAAAATAGAATGTGATATCCAATAACCAATAAAAAAAAACCAAAGATGCCCCAAGTAATGACCAAATATCCGAGGTGTGAAAATTAAAAATTATTCACTAAATGCACTAAAAATGTTATCGAATTTTTAAAATTCTGTGAAAATTGTTACTGTAACTAAATAAAATGCCAAGCATTCATCATCGGATCAATTATTTTAAAAAATTCCTAAAGGTTAAACAGAAAATGCTTAGCCTTTTCAAAAACATTTAAATTTGATTTTTTTTTCAATCTAAGACAACATCCAATTGATTTATTTCAAATATTAAATTCTCCGACATTTTTTATGTCATGTGCTTTTTTTATTTTTTACTAATTCTTTATTTTTGAATTCTCACGATTTTTAAATTAAATTGATGTAAAAATAAAGCGTGACAAATAATCCGGAAATCGGTGGGTATTTAAAAACGTGTTTCTTTTGCAAAATTGAAAAAAAAAAATAATGTTTAACAAAAAATAAATTAAAATTATACACATTTTTTTCATCTGACCAAGAAAACATTTCTAGTAAATAAATCCATATTATAACTGCGTGATTAAATTTCAAAGCCAAACAACACTAAGCAAAAGACTCCCACAATTTACCGAAAATTCTTTACTCTAACCAACTAGTATAAATGAATTAAAATAGAATGCATAGCCGTAGCCAGTTTGCATCAAAAATGTCAAATGTCTTAACACCATCGACAACAAAGAATGTTGCATCATCAACATAATCAGAAAACCAACTCCGGATATCTTGTTCCAAAAAATACACAATCAGTGTTCTGAGAATAATATTCAGATTCTTTTTCATCTTCAAATGCTAAACCCAAAAATAGCCCAGAAATCAATTTTTGCTAATGATAACCTATAACCTTTTCAAATTAACCGAAAATAATCGCTGGTAAAATGAAAAATTCGTGAAAAATATTTTTGTAAAAAAAAAGACAAGCAACATAAGAAACATCCTCAGGTAAAGTTGTATAGTTGCTAATCAACCGAAGTTTACATAGGCCATAAGCAACATGAATTCAATTAGTCTCTTATTTCTTCTTATTCACAATATTTCCTACTGTCATATGATAAATGAGTTCAATAAAAATCTGGCCTTCACGCGAAATCCGTAAGACATTATTACTTGGCATCGCGAAAAAAATCAAGTTTGTCGCTTAAATCTTTCGTTTCTTCATCGGACAAATTTAGCCAGAGGTGCAAGTTACTCAACTCTTATGGCAACCTTGATTATTTTTTTCTTTTCTTTTAGATAATATCCACCGGGTATGAATCGTCATCTTATCTTTAGGAATTATTTTAATGGTTTTATGGGAAAAAAAACTTTGATCCAAAATGCAATTTGTTGTAAACAACTTACTTTTTATTACTATGAAAATAATTTTAAATGTTTTTGAATTTTATCTTCTTATTATGGGATTAATTCAGAATTTTCAGAAAATTATGTTTAAATAGTTTTTTTAATCGAAGGAAAAAAAATTTTTTTAAATTAAACCATTGCACTTAATTTTAATGTTCTAAATATTTAACGATTGAACTGCTAACGTTAAAAAACATTACATTGTGTTCACAAACAAAATTTAAAAAAAATAGTAACAGGCATTTAAAAATTATTAAAATTCTAAGAATAGTGAAGAATATACCGAGAGAAAAATACCCTTGTCTATTGTTTTTTAAATGTTGTATTGTGAACAGAACAGTTTTTGTATAGTTCGTATTAGGCAAAACATTTTTTTTAATCTAAAAATTAAAAAAAAACTAGATCTCCACAATTTGTTGCCTAAGGCCCCGTTTACACATGCGATTTTTTCTTGAATTTCTTCGCGAATTTTATTCATCTATCGCGGAAAAAAAACACTTAGCAAAAGTTGTCAAAATTTGAAATTATTCGAACGGGTTTTTAGAGAAAAATTAGAGTTCGACCATCTTTCAGGAATAAATATCTGAATTTTGTGCCGTGCTTGTGCAACACGAATTTAGTGTCGAAGAATAAAATTCGCAGAATAATCAGGTATAAACGGTTACTATAAAAATAATGAAAAAAATCAGTTGTGATCAACACAAAACCATATTTAATTCGGAAAAAATATGTAAAAAATAATATTTTTTTCAAATATCTTGAGAACCGTTAAAAATACACGAAAGCCGCTAAAACGAAAAATGGAAGAAATTTTAGTTCCGTTATATTTATATGTAATTTTTCATAAAAGTGCATAGTTTTCAAAAGATTTTCAAAAAACTGATTTTTTTTCAAATATCTTGAGAACCGTTAGTGATACCAAAAATCCGTTAAAGCAAGAAATATAGAAAATTTTATTTCCTATAAATTTGGTTATATGCATTTTTTCCTGAAAGTTCATGGCTTTCGAGAAATTTTTAAAAAACTGTATTTTTCCAAAAAAAAAAGTTGTGTGGGAGGTACCCGTTGTAGCTAACGTTACTTTCCCAAAAGCTGATAGAAAAATACGATTTTGGTAAAACTTATTCACAAAAATTTCAAGTCGCTAGGTCAACACGTTCTCGTAAAGCGGACAGACCGACAGACAGATGCACGGACATCTTAATAATTTTGCCTGAAACGGATTTCGTACTGATCAGAAATTTTCTATTTGTCCCCGTTCTCGAGTCCGTCTCCATTATGAATACAATACGTTCCTTCTATAGAAGAGGAAAACAAAAATGTTTAAATTGAAAATTTTTAAAAAATTAAAAATTTTTGGAAATTATCTAATTTTCTACTCGTTTGTTCTGTTCAAAATACGCTTAAATGTTGAACTAATTGTTTTAAAAATGCCTTCATTTAGACCTAATGGAAAAAGATTTGTTGGTTTAGGTATTATTGTAAATAAAAAAAAAATTGAGAAAAAAAATTATAAGTAAAATAATGTAAAATTCGTTTATTTTCCATCATTTTGGTCAATCGTTCCATTGATTTACTGTTAAACTACGATATTCAAATTCATGATAATGGACTTGAAATTCAAAACTATTCTTCATTATTAATAAAAAAATTTATTTTTCACACAATCGAAAAAATAGCCTCAAAACATTCACTATTGATGTTTTTGGTGATTTGCACCTTAATAGGCTGATCAAACAAATTAAATTGATAATCAATATAACAAAAAAACGGCTTATTCAAAAGTAACATCAAAGGTGTGCCATAACAGTGCAAAAAAGTTCAATAAATGACCCCCATTATAAGCTAATTGAGATGATCATATAGCTGTGATCTTACCTGAACAAACAATTATAAATATTCCAAGTAACCAAATTATTCCACTTGGTACACCCATCTCGGCAGCTGGTATTCAAAACGGCAACGGATAATACACAAAAACACAATTATTTACACTTTTTTTATATACGTTATTATTCGTATCTGCTCGTATTATTGGTTGTATGTACGTGTTTGCTCTATTTAACAAAACAATTTCTCTCTATATGACTGCAATATTGCAAAATTATGAATATTTTTCTTTTTTTTCCTCCTCCTTTGGAAAAAATCACCAAAAAACAACAGAAATCAAACAAAAAAAGAGAATAAAAATATGTAGAAGCACATTAAAAAACCAATTGAATCACTTTGATTGCAAAATAATTTCTTTATTTTTTTTTTCTTTCTTACTTCTTTGTACTTCAATTTATTTTAAAAACGAGTAGAAAAAAATCATATAAGTAATAACAACAATTTTCGTTTTTCCTCTGTTTTCATTTGTGTAATCCAAAAGCATTGAGAGAAACCCAATTGTAGCATTTGATGGGAACCATACACAGCAAATATTTTAGTTTCTCACATCATTTTCGGAGACATAAAGACACCTTCTTATAGTCGTATTGAAACGCAAAAACCGAAACAAAAATTGCAACAAACGTCTTCAAATATGCTCCACTTTGCCACCTGAGCTGTGCTTGTTTAATGATTTGCAATGGGAAAAAAAAAATTTTTTTTTTTTGCTTTTTCGGAAAATTCAAAAATAAAATGTTGAAGCCGGAACACAATACAAATGCACTTATTGTTTATTGTTCAATAGTATTTATATGATATAAATTTAGTTAACTTCTTTTCTTGCTCCAGTTTTAATTTTTGCTTAAAGTTTTAATTGTTGTAATAATGTTTTATAATCGAACCGCAACGAATTTCAAAAAAAAGTGCCGAAAACTTTTTAAAATATTTAAAACAGTATAAAATATTTCAATTTCTTAGCAACATTCACAAATTTAAAATTGAACTCGATTTTTTCACCATAAAAAAACTTTTAATTTTTGCTTTTGTGATTTTCTGTGCTTTTATCAAATATTCAAATTCCTGATTTTATTTAAAAATTGTGATTTCGCTTATGAAAAAATTCTACGCCTCTCCGCACAGTGCTTAACTGGCGAGCACTTTACTGATACTGCGAAAACCGAAAACTGAAGACTAAAGTGGAACTTAACTTGGGTCTTCACCGTCCAATCCGGCAGTAAACTACTGCTACTGCTCATACAGTTACTGCCAGGTATTTACGGTCTACTTTTAAAAAAAACACCTTCTGTGCTGCTTACCACTAACTATTCCTAACCATTCCAATGTCTTAAGCAGCAAACTGTCACAAGAGCAACTGTATTAACGATAGTGAATAAAGTTTGCAGAAAATCGTAGCAGCTTTGCAGAAATTCCATTTGGAGAATTCCACCCCCTCAACGCCCCAACATCTCAACAAAAAGCCAAAGTTGAAAATTCTGCAACAGACACACACCTGAAATTCCATGAAAAACCACCAACAGCGGGGAGTTGACCCCCCAGAAATTTATACTTTCATAACTTTCTCCTCCGACAACATCGGATCATTTCCCCTGAAGTAAAATACCTAGTAACCGACAAAATACCTGATAATCTACTAAGGCAACTCCACTCCAGATATAAGAAGAGAAGGAGAATCGATTTGTACGCGCGCCAAACTACTTATCAGCCACTTGTCGGTATCCCGGCTAAGAAAAAGTGGTAAAAAAGCTTAAGCTGCTACCTGACGATCGCTGATCAATTTTATCTCAATGAAAAGTAGAAGTGGAATCCATAATGATAACCACAGTCAGCTGCTACCATGAGATACCAGTGTAAAATGGAAAGACAATCAGATCATGATTTGATGTCAAAGAAGGGGAAACAACTCAACTTCATCAAGTAGATGATCGCAGCAAAGCACTGTGTAAAATTTTCATCTAAGAAATTCGAGGTTTATTAATAAATGGCAGAAAACGAGCTTTTTTCAAAAGGGGGGTTCCCCTCCACTGTTTGCACGCATTGCCGTACGATACCCTCCATAAGTAAACCGTTTAATCAGATCGTGCCAAAGAACGTGAACATATTACCACAAGAAGTACAAACAGTCCAGTTAGATGGTTGCGATCAGTGATCGTGGCTGGTTCGGAGCAATGAGGTTATATGCATATGCTTCGAGAACTTTAAACTTTAGAGCAAATATTTATCAATAAAAGAGACTGTGTTAATTAGTCTGCACTTTCGCATAAAATGTTAAAAATACCCGTTTTAATATCCTCCAGCATTTGAAAAAAATACTTGCGGATTTTTCCACTTATGCATGCCAAATTTATTGGGACCTACTATTAAATTTTGTATACCAGCCAGTGTTGCCCTTTTCAATTCAAATTTGACAAGATTTTGTCAAGTTTGACGGGTAAAAAGAATAAAATTCGGTCAATCAGATTTTTTAATGAAAGAAATTATGATTTTACAGTATTTGACAATTTTCGATTTGAAAATTTTTCACAGTGAAATTGATACGTCATCCACTAGTTTGATCCTTTTCTAAATTCAGTAAACTCCATTTGTTCAATTTTTTTAAATGTTATTTGAATTCTAATGAATCAACCCTTTAATGAATCAATCGTTAATACACTATACGAAAAAGGTTACCGGTAGGCAGGAGGTTAAACGCATTAAATAAAAGGATTTACAGTCCATTGCATGATATCTTTTCCCATAAATAGGGTGACTAAACGTTGAGATAACCCCAGATTTAGGTTTGTTGTCTCGGCGTACAAGAAAGTAAATTTTTTACCCCAATTTTTTGAAATGTGGCCTGCGGCGCATCTCTCATTATTATTATTTTCATTTACAACTTTCGTTGGGACTATTTATAAAATGTACAGGAGCGCACAAAATTAAGTTAATTTTTGATTGGGACTGTGGAGCTCTGGATTTAAATAACTGAACCGTATTTTGTTTAAAAAATTTATTAACTTTTTCCCTTGGTTTTAATCTAAATCAAGTTTTATTTTCTATTTACTTTAACTTTGTTGCGCATCTTGTCTCAGACTGGCCCCAAAAAAGTGTGGCACTCTACCCATAGCAAACATTAACAATTTTTGCTGGAATTTCTCCGCAAATTGTATTCAGAATTTATTCCGCGAATTTTATTCATCTAAGTTCACTTAGCAAAAGTTGTCAGAATTTGAATTTATTCCAGCAGAGTTCCGGCGTCTTTCAGGAATATATTTGGGAATTTTGTGTCGTAGTGCATAAAATATCCATTAGAAAACATACCCATAATTAATTAAACTGAATCGTCAAGTACATATCCGAAAGCATATCGTTAAAAATGGCTCCCGAAGACAATTTTAAAAATATTTTAAAGAATTTTCATGAGTTTTTACAATACATATGTGTAATTCGAAAAAAAAATTCTATCACGAAGCTTTTTTACTAACATCAACCTCTGAGTTTAGTGCCAACTGCCAATCCACGAATATCGATAATAGAAGTAATGTTGAGATAAAGAAAAAAAGTCTATAAGTCCGTATTATGTTTAGTTGGCATTTACGTTTGACTTAGTTTGGGTACATTACCAGCATGTTGTATGAACATTTTAATATGGCAAATGATATACAGGGCGGTGTAGGAAGCATTCAATAAATTGAAACGACGTACTTTGGTGGGTCCCGTTCGCTTCTACTAGTTTCTCACTTTTCTTAACGTTCACTTTAAAGCGAGGGCGGAACCTCTTAAGTCGTGATCCATTTTGCAAGGACGAATTTTTTGCACTGATTTCTCAGTCGATTTTCTATCAAATGTATCTCAGCTGCTGCTTTACTGCTGTTGCTTTTTTATTCTGAATATTTTTCAGCATTTGAATCTATTATGTGTCCGGTTACCTAACCCAATTTAAATTGTAATTTCATTCGCAATGATAATTCGTTTGTAGTCTCCGGTTTTGTTATTTATGCTCACTACCTTATGCTATTTCTTATGCTTTTTGGTATTTATGTAGACCTAGCGATTTCTTTGCTGCCTATCTGTGCTATCATAGCATTTTGCACTGAACTAAATCTAACTGAATTTGATTGGTTTTTATTCTGTCTGTTCGACTGTCTATCGAATCAAAGTAAAAGACGTGCTAAAAAATTTCCCATTATAAATTACTTCCTTTTATGGATCATTAGTCATTACGATTTTTCGTTTTAGGCGATCATTGTTAGCAAATTTAGGTTCCTATCGATATTCTGCTTGAATTTTGTAAATCGAACCAATCAGTCATTTTCTAAACGGATTCTTGTTAAAAAACTGCAACTCAAATTTAATTTTAATAATTTGTTTCGTGTCCTTCAGCAATAGTTATTTCGGTCACTGAGAATCATTTTTCCGTTGCCAGAATTTTCAATACATTTTAATACCTATATATTTAATATGTTGAAGATGAAATAGTAGAAATTTCAAAACAATATTAGGAATTACTTATTTGTTAAGAAGAGGCTGTCCTGAAAACATGTTTGGCTAATTTTCCACATTTTGTACAGCAATGTAGTGAAAAATTAAAAAAATCGCAGCTTAATCCACTCCCCCCCCCCCCTCCCCCACCCTCTCGACCGACAGTTAAAAAAATTATATGTAATAACGCTGTCACACTACCGCAAATCTCCTGCCCCTCTAAAAGTCTGATGTTTTTTTATAATCAGCCCCTAGAAATTTTAGGTACTGCGCGAAATATTTTTATGTTCACCCAAAAATTTAAAAATTGTCAAAATTTCTTCAAATAACCGAAAAGTTAAGGACACAGTTTTAGAGACCGGAAATTAGCAGATCTTTTTTCAGAGGATCCGCATTTCGAGGTCCCTGTAACCTAACCCCTATAATCTAAAGTTAACTGGATGGTTAAATTTTTCCTGTTTTCGGAGGAGGTTTATCTTTTGATAAAAGTCTGTTCTGTGCCAAATTTAAATTTTTTGCTTCAATCAGTTCTTGAGGTTTCATTGCATAAAAACTTTCAATAGTAACCCGATTATTTCCTTCATATGAGGTTTAATTATGTAAGGAAGATATTCTCTCACCTTTTGGTGGATTAAGCTGCATTTTTTTCATTTTTCACTACATTGCCGTAAAAAATGTACCCACGTCGAAAATAAACTTCAGCGGCACAAAGAACTCGAAGTTTTCCCTGACTTTAAAATTTAAATACAAGTATTTAAAAAATATAAAAAAAAAATCTTTTTCATCGTCAAACGGAAAATAATAAACTCTAGAGATACCTGGCCTTGTTATAAAGCTCAATGTCAGGTGGAAACTTTAACCCCAATAATAAATAAATTCTACTTATTCCATCAATTTTTGAATCTTCACTTCCACGTGCTTAATATATGCCTACATCGTACTTAAAGCCCATATGAATATCCATATTAGTATTACAATTACTTGAGTTTAAGTGACCATAAGTAACTTTTGCTATCATCCACATCGTGATCACCATCACCATCTTGTTTCAGGTGTATTTTTTAAGAGCCCGAAGGAAAACCGGACAACTTAAAGATGTGACCAATTACTGCAATCCAAATTAAGCGGCAACATTTTAAATTTATCGAAGACATTTTGTTGCAACTGTAACTGCAACATGCAGAAATATTTTCATAATTTCAGTTCAACAATTTTATGTTACCGGAAGCGACCTTGGCAAGAATTTAAAAAAAAAACAGTTACGGATACAAATATGAGAAACTTACTTCAGTTAACCGACAAAGGTGATTCAGTTTCACTTTAAGTCACTGAAAAACGAAGGGCAAAGCAATGTGATCATGTACTGATCGCATTCTGATCATGTCAATTTCTCAAGTAAAAATATGCCGCACAATACCGGTAATTGTTGTTTTGCCGGTAGCTTATTAAGCATAAAATTCCGTAATTATTATAATTATTGCCTCGAAAAAAAAATTTCATCGTCATTCTTAACGGACAATCAAAAATTTGACAAAAACCGAAAAATCACCATCAGATCCAGGCGATAACGCGATAAAGTGATCGTGACAGATTTTTTTTTTTTGCATAGTAATAAAACTTTTAATTTATGCAAATAAATATTTTTACTATTTCCACTGATATTTAAAACAAATTATGTTACAGAAAGAATTATAAAAATGTTAAGCGGATTTTTATTGTTCTGTGAGTATTAAATGTCGTCAAGGTATTTGGCAGCGTGTACCAATTAAAAAAATAACAGAAATCCATTCACAAGGATAGTCGTTTTAATCGTCTGACGGGTATTAAAGGCAATAAACTCTGGTTTTATTAATTTATATAAAAAATTTCTACCCATGATTGGCAGCTTAACGACCGTAGCTATCGAGCTATTAATCGAATTTCGTGCGCCTTACAGGAAGAAAAGTTTTGGCAAAAAAATACTTTTCAATTTCTTCCCGAAGAATTAAATTGTTATCCAATGTCTTTAATTGAACCGAAACAATATAAAAAATGTAATTTACCCGATTAACCTATGAATTATGATCATAGGTCAAATTCGTGGAAATCTCGGGTGAATTTTTGTGTGAATTTTTACACTCTATACTCCAACCTGCCCCGAACTTCCGTTCCGTAAATTAATTAATATTTACTTGTTCGGGTAAAAACTTTGCACTTTCCGTGTAATCGATCGAAATTTCGTTCTTGAGATAATTTTTAATCCTTGAGAAATTTGTTACTAGGTGTGGTTTAATTATGGTGACTATAATTGGATATAAAAAAAACATTTGAAAAGCTAACGTCGACTTTTTTTCATTTGTTACCATTGATTCATTTTGATTCGGGTGGATATAATTATAGAATTCTGACATTGTACTCACGTTCGCCGATAATTGACCTAAACGAATCAAAATTGTTAATATGATGTATGCGCATAAAAGTTTTAGGTGCCAATTAAAAACCGAGTATTTAAACGTTTTACAATAATTTTATATCATTTTGAATCTGTCTTAAAATCCTTCGGTTGAAATTCAACAAAAAAGTTTCAAACGGTGTTATTCTGGTAAGCCACTATCTGACGATTAAATTTCTTGTATAATTCATTTGATCCCTAAAATTTTAAAAATAATTTACAGGAAAATTTCGTGGTAACTGAATTTCGGGTGTGGAACATAACAATAAGCGGAAGGAAATGGTAGGTGTCAACTGGTTTACAGATTTGAGGTTTATTTGGTTGGAGTAGAAAATGTTGAGTGTTGGAGTGTTTTGACCTCAGAAGGTAAACCGAGATCACTTTCAATGTTAACCTTCCATCCAAGAAAGAAATATTTTACAGTTTCTTAACCTTTTATTTGGTTAGCGATATTGTTGAGATACAAATAATTGAATTTTGAATGGAGTTTCAAAAAAATCTCTTAAAAGTTATTTTAGTAGGAAATATTCGATTCTGAATATGGATGCGTTCTGAACGTTCAAATAAATGATTGACGTTATTTCACAATATATTTGATTTGCAACCCACAAATCCAAATTATAGTCACTTCTCACTTGTGACCTTTTTTTAATCAAATATTTTCGTTATGAAAACTAATTATCATACTAAAATGAGTTGGTGTCTGTCTGTCTGTCTGTTCCTCTTTCACGCAAAAACGGCTGAACCGTCTGACTTGAAATTTGGCATGAGTGTCTGTGGAAGTTATGGTTCCAACATAGGCATACGGAAAAGTATCGCGAGGGGTGGGGGGAGTAAGGGGAGGGGGTAAAGTGATTTCGAAATATAGTTTTTGCGCTATGTTACTCTTTCGCGGGGAAACTACTGAACCGATTGGCCTGAAATTTGGCATAGATGTTCGTCGGGGGTCCAGCCCCAACATAGACCCATTAAAAAGTAGCCCGAGAGGTGGGGGAGTAAGGGGAGGGGGTAAAGTGATATTGAAACTTAGCTCTTCCTCTATGTTACCCTTTCGCGCGGAAACTACCGTGCCGATTGGCCTGAAGTTTAGCTCCAACATAGGCCATCACAAAAACCGGCAACGACGGGTATGCAAGCTAGTTCATTTGATAAATTTGTATAATTGTAAACAAATTTTATAAAAATGACAAACCAAATTTATAGAACCAACAAAATGAAATTGTATTATTGATCAAATCCAACCAAGCGATAAATTTTTATTTTCTTAACAAAATTTTTTTGTATCTACAAAAAATTATGAAATTAATAACACAAAATTATTAATATTTATATGTTGTGTTTTGTTAATTTGATAATATTTTCCGTTCAGTGTAGCCTGTTTGAAACTTACCCCTCGAATTTTTAAGTCTAAATTCCAATGTCTATTGCCATGAAATGATTTTTAACAAAAAAAAACGTTTGACCCATGTTGATTGAAATTATTACAATTCTATTGAATTCCCCGACAATCATTCTCGTTTAATATATACATACATTAAGTCAATGAATTCATTCTCTATATATGTATATGAATACATTCTTATCCTGAATTTCAAACATAACAAAAGCTATAATTGCCAATCTGGCAATCATTGGAGACCCGTATGGTGATATTCGTATCAAAATTGGAACAGTTGTACCAAATTCCACTTTGATGTCAAACTTTCCAATAAGATTTTTTAAAATTTATTCCAATTGGATTTTAATGTATGGGTGTTTTATGTAGAATTATATCCTAAATAACTTTTGTTCTTGCACTTTTTTGATAAGATGCACCGTTTTTGAGGTATTCGCAAAAAACGTTTTCGTTCGTATGGGGGGTACCCCCCTAATGGTCTATTTTTGCCCATTAACGAATTTAGCCTTGCATTTTACAAAAAACGGATCTGCGTAAAATTTCAAGTCTCTAGCTCAATCCGTGCGCCCGCAATCCGCGCCACAGACGGACAGACAGACGGACAGACAGACGGACAGATAGACGGACAGACAGACGGACAGACAGACGGACAGATAGACGGACAGACAGACGGACAGACAGACGGACAGACAGACGGACAGACAGACGGACAGACAGACGGACAGACAGACGGACAGACAGACGGACAGACAGACGGACAGACAGACGGACAGACAGACGGACGGACATGCAAAATTCATTTTTTTTATCATTCTCAACACACTGGTGTAATTCATTTTTGTGTGTGATGACGGGATCTTGGCGTTACAAACGGTAAGGCAAAGCTAGTATACCCTTTGGTTTCACCATACGGGTATAAAAATGGTTACCAAAATAGTGTCAAACTTACGAAATAAATCGTATTGCAACTATCTGCATAATCAAATAACCTTTAAAGAAAAACTATTCCTTAATCAGTCATAAATCTAATGAAATTTTCCATTTTTTAGACAATGGAAAATATTGATATTCACTATCGAACTTCGAGGATTTTAAATATCGTCTCCTCATATTATGATTATTTCTATATCTACAATTATTCAGCTTTGAAATCTCTAGTAAATGCTACAATTGATGATTGTCAGTGGTCACGGAGATAAAGTGTAATCAATCTTAGAAAATGTTATTTTATGCACAATGGAAAATTTTACGCATATCTTTTGAATGGGTGTTGAATAACTGAAATCCAATCATTCTCTATTTTTCTATCCAATCAACTTTTCAGATATTTGCAGATATTTAAAATTGGAAAATATTTAGGTGTACGATGGGCACAGCATTTAAAAGTATCTAACTATTCATCACTTTATTCCAAATGCCGACACTAGCAGGGCAACTGCTAAGATAGATACTTTCATCTTACATATAGAAGAATGCAAAAATTTTGGGCACAGCTTAGATTGGATTCGATTGGATGGTTTGGGCTTATCCATCGATGGGGTTTCATCAATTTTCAATTATATTGCATTTTTTTATATTTCCATCATTTAATAATGAAATCTGGGCAGGACGAAGAAGGTCTTTGGCAAAGTTTAAATTCTCCAATGCCTATCTACGGTTTAGTTTATTCCGATGTACCTATAAATTTGTCGCAGTACAGCCTCAAAGGGCGCTCGGGGTGAATTCTTTTATTTTCCAACCTTTCTCTATTAAAAATCTCTGATATATTTGGAGAATATAAAAATTATTTTATATTGTGTTGTTATTGTTATGCAGCGCTGGCGACTGATTTATTACAGAAACTTTTAATGAATTCTTTTAATAAAAATAGCAAAATATTGTAAAATATAGTAAATTAGTTACCATTACCTGAAGGCATTCGTGAGATACATAGAAAAAACTTAAACATGCAGATCAATAAAACATTGACGAATTGCACCAACTCGTGTAATTTATGAGGGTATTCACAATCCTCTTTTAATTTTCGGTATTCGGCATTTTCGGTAATATTAAAAGACTGAAAATATTCTGCTGTGAACATCCCACAGCACAGATTTGAGAACAGCGCTTTTATTTGATACGTGACCAAATCATGAACTGCGAATGTGATTGTAAAATATGTCACATACCTTTAAATCCATGTTTGCTGTATTCTTTTGAATTTCTATTGTGGCAATGGCTATCAAAATTGAAAAAAATTGCAGTCCGATGAGATAACCAGCGAGAAAATTTGACAACTAAAAACATTACTAGCGCCACCCGCGGTTGATTCTTGATACCGAATACCCGGGCCGAAAAACACGACTCAAGGCATGTATACAATTACCGAATCCGGTAATTCATTTTTACATGAACCAAGTTACCGTCTCGGTAAAAATCTGTTAAATTTGACTGAATTACCGAGCGGTAAATTTACCCGAAATTTAAAAGACGACTGTGAATACCCTGTATGTTTAACCTAGATATGCCCATCCGAACTGGACGATTGATATTGAGGTAATTTTGGTCTAAAATGACGTTACGTTATAAAACTAAGATATTTGATAGAAAAAAAATTTAAATCGAAACTTATAAAATTTCGAATTTGACCACTTCAAACCTTTACTAATTTTAAAGCCCAATAAATACACAACTCTTGTTAGAATGTGACTATTTGCTCATGCATACATTCGCAGTATTTCCTAAATGGATACATGTATTTTTATGTGAAAAAATATTTTTGACAAAGAATTCCAAAACTATCTCACAAGTAAAAGAGACAATAAATCCCCTATTTCTCACTTGGTTTAAACCCCCCCCCCCCCCCCCCCCACCTCCCTCACCACAATTTGAAACAAAAATTAATTAGAAAGGGTTTCTATTGCTACAGTAAATTTTAAATTCAACGGATTTTCAATATATTACACAAAGCGGTTAATGCAAAAAAAATTGTGTTAAAGCTGCGAAAAATGTTGTCCTGTATTTTGTTGTTGTTTGCAAAACTTTAACAAATAATAAATACTATTTTCCGACGATAACAGCTAATTTAATAGCTTCTGTGAATACCCCTAATGTTTAATAAATAAAAATGTAGTTTTTATGCTGAAAAAGTGTGCCGATTTTCCCAAAAATATTACTTTTGGGGTTAAAATTTTTTTCCAAACTTGTTTTTTAAGAATAGTGTATTTTTTAAGTAATTTGACCAGTACCCTTATTCCCCCTCCGGACCTTAGCAAACAGAATTTCAAGTTCAACAAAAATAAAACATATATGAATATCCAGTGTTTTTTTTTCATAAATCAAAATAATTAAAAATCATCTAGCATATCGGCAATGAAAGTCCCAAATACTAAATGTAAGCCGAAAGGTCAAAAGATAAAATACTGAAATTTATCTCTTTACCGCCAACATATAAAAATGTTACATTTGGCCGATGTTTGTCTTATTATTTAGCCATTGGACATTAAAGCTCTCACTTTTCGCACCCAGACCAGAAACAAAACTTGTTACCATAAAATTGCAATCAAATAAAATTGCATACCGCCTTGCATAATTCACACCAGGACATTTTTCAGTTCGGCATTATGATTTTTTATGAGTTGTTTCGAGTCGCATGAACAGTCAAATGAAAAAAATAAAAGTAAAAAAAATCTCATTTAAACCGCATACGTAAAATTTATTACAATTTTCACTTGAAAAAATTACTCCAGATTAGAGTGTGTGAAATTTTATAGCTTAATAAAATGCAGTTTTGCAAAAACATTAAATTTTGGTTAATATTAAATGGCCTTCAAGTGTTTTATTGTCAAGTGGTACAAGTAATAGTCAGTGATTTATATGCATAACAATTTCGTTTTCTTATTCAGTTTCAGCTGTTTGAAAATTTTCAGAAATTCAGAGACTGGCGACTGTTTCACCCAAAGGCAAAACTTTTACCTGAACCAGAAAAACTAAGTAATTAAATAACTTTATTTCCCCCAAAACTAGTTAAATTACTTTAATTAATTTGATATTGTCAACCTGTTTTTTTATTATGTTTCATAATTGGTCAATTGTCTTGGGAATTTTGCTGTCTTTTACATTTTGTTTTGTTTTAAAGTGTAACTATAGCGTAAGGAAAATAATATTATGTACTATTAAATACATGTTTGACGTAAATTTATTAGACAATGGTATCACACATTGGAAAGAAAGTGTAAGTTTTTAAAAGCTTCAAAATTACCAAAGAACTAGTTCTTTTCATAAAATTGAATTTGTCAAAAAAACATAAAACACATTCCAGAGAGTAATCATCAAATACTCTGTATGAAGAGAGCTCCAATTTCGAGAGCCAATGTACCTTTTACATAAGGAGGGAAACATGCAGTAGTCCAATTGGATTTTGATGAGTGAAAGAGTTATGTAAAATTATATTCTAAATATATTTTGTCTTCAAACATTTTCGGAAACGACACACCTTTTTGAGAAAATCACAAGAAATTATTTCATTTATATGGAAGTCTGGGAAACGAGTAGACGAATTTTGCTCATTCAAGAAATTAGCCTTCTACTAGGCTTGCCAGACGTCACTATAAAAGTGACAATTGTCACTTTTCGACCAATTTCTTTCTTTTTCTTTCTTTTTTTGTTCTTAGTCACTTTTTCCACTTTTTTCATTTCGCATTTACAGCATTTTCAACAAAACAAGTTTATTGTGTTAAATTTTGTAATTAACATAAAGAAATTTCTAAATATAGGGTTTCCCAATAACCCCACCTATTTTTGAAATTTTGCTAACAAAATATAATTTTAAAGACTTAAATTGTATGCAATTTTATGAATTCGTTCAAAAAGAAAAGGAAATTTAAAAAAAAAATAAGGATTCTAGAAAAATACTATGTATAAAAGTTTGATTATGGGACCAAAGTGTAATGTAAAACTGAAATAAACCACATATTATATTTTTTATACCCGTATGGTGAAACCAAAGGGTATATTAACTTTGCCTTACCGTTTGTAACGCCAAGATCCCGTCATCGCACAAAAAAATGAATTACACCACTGTGTTTAGAATGATGAAAAAAGTTGAATTTAGCATGTCCGTCCGTCTGTCCGTCCGTCCGTCTGTCCGTCCGTCCGTCTGTCCGTCCGTCTGTCCGTCCGTCTGTCTGTCTGTGGCGCGGATTGCGGGCGCACGGATTGAGCTAGAGACTTGAATTTTTGTACAGATCCGTTTTTCGTAAAATGTGAGGCTAAGTTCGTTAATGGGCAAAAATGGACCATTAGGGGGGGTACCCCCCATACGAACGAAATCGTTTTTTGCGAATATCTCAAAAACGGTGCATCTTATCAAAAAAGTCCAAGAACAAAAGTTATTTAGGATATGATTCTACATAAAACTTCCATACATCAAAATCCGATTGGAATAAATTTTAAAAAATCTTATTGGAAAGTTTGACTTCAAAGTGGAATTTTGGTATAACTGTTCGAATTTTGATACGAATATCACCATACGGGTCTCCAATGATTGCCAGATTGGCAATTATAGCTTTTGTTATGTTTTTCTTTTAATATATATGTCACTTTTTGTTATCACTTTTTGATTTGTAAAAGTCACTTTTTTGTACGCAATAATCACTTTTATTCTCTCCAAAGACACTTTTTCGGTTTTGACGTCTGGTAACCCAACTTCTACTAATAACTTTTATGTTCTATCACAATCCCTTCAAAAGTTATGTTGTTCACAGCCAGACGCACGAACAAACGACTGGACTACTAACAAAAAGACTCTAATATAACCGAGACCACATAAAATTCGGTTAAAATGGGAACGGTGTAAAAATTAAAAAAATTAAGAAAATAAAAGAAGTTTGTTCTTATAGACAGCGATATAAACATACGTGAAAATTACAACATCCAATATCTAGAGTTTCATAAAGATATGGATAAAAGAAAAATTTTAAAAATTGTTTAAAAAAATATTTTGCACTCCAAGAAATTGAACTAAAATGGTTAAAAAAAAACGGTTTGTTCATAAAACAAATTACGCCAATTTTAGGCTAACTTTTTCGCGACGTTTGGTTTATGAAATTTAGTTCCATATACTTAAACAAACCCCCCTCTAAAGGCATGACCTATGGCGAGGCTTTCTGATTCCAAAATCGCAAAAAAAAATCTAATGTTCTTGAGTTTCATAGAGGAATTTCCTCGAAGAACCGATACAAAATAGCAGTTTTGCTCAACACAAAACTTTCCTCTGCAATATTTAAAGTTTCAAAAAACAAAAAAAAACATAGGGTAAGTCACGGAGAGATGCCCCACTGGGATAGATGCCTCACTGTTAAAAACTGGTACTTAAGGAAACAAAACGTAACATGTCACATTCTACATATGAAGTGTTTGTTCAATGAAACTTCTGTGCGTTGTTAAAATTCACGAGAGTCGGGCGTGTTGCGGGATAATTGGCCATTTTTGTTTTCGAACAAGGGAAAACTCCAAAAACTTATTTTGAGCTGCACAAAAACTCTTGGAACTTTTGCTTAAATAAGTATGTATATATTTTTTTATTTTTTATGTGTCAAATGGAGTGTTTAGTGTTTGTGAAAAAAAATTTTTTTTTCTTTTTATCCACATTTAATTTATTAAATAATTGGGGCATCTATCCGGTATGAAAAGGATAGACGCCTTCTTTTTTAAAGGGATAGTTGACCTTAGGGGCAAATTAACTCTAGGTAATAACATATACCTATTTGCTTTCCCACATTCATTGAAAATACTTATTTATTATAGGTAAACATCCTATCCTTGGATTCGAAAATGAAAAACGGCTCGTGCGTCATATTCAGAAATTAGAGGCCGTTCGATTTCCTCCCGAAAGACACTGAATTTTGTTATTTTTTTCTTTATTATTTAATTAAATTTTTTTATATTGTAGTATGTGTATATTGGATAGACATATATGTATGTAAATGAATTAAAATGCATAATAAAATTTTGTTATAACTTAATAAAATGTTTTTTTCCCTCAAAGGCATCTATCCCACATGCACATTTGTCATGTTGGGCGTCTATCCCATAGGTTGGGCATCTATCCCAAAAAGTAGCGACTAACAAAAACAGTTTTATCACAGTAAAAATAAAACATAATGTAAGTTTTTTTCGGCTGAAATTGTAGATAAATGTTAAGACTAATATTTAAAAAAAAAAAAAAATCGAAAATGCCTTTCTTCATTGTGAAATATGGCAAAGTCAAAATGTGGGGCATCTATCCGTGAGTTACCCTATGTAAAAAATAAAATTTTCCGAAATTACGCAAGAACCGTTAGAGATACAAGCCAAAACTGCAGGAAATTTTATTCCCTTCAAATTTGCTTTTCCGCATTTTTTCCAAAATCGCATATTTTTCAAGAAACTTTCCAAAGAACTGTATTTTTTCAAAATAATAGTATGAGAGGGTTCCGTTATAGTTAACGTTACTTTTCCAAAATTTGTTAGAAGACTACGATTTTGGGAAAACTCATCCACAAAAAATTTCAAGTCGCTAGCTCAACGCGTTCTCGAGTTATTTAAGATACGTACATCGGGCAGACCGACAAACAGTTTGACAGACAGACTGACAGACAGATGCACGGATATTCTCATCATATTTCCTGAAATGGATTTATTACCGATCAAAAAGTTTCCATCCGCCGCCATTCACAAGTCGGTAACCATCATGAATGCAATATTTTCCCTCTTTTAGCTACGCAGAGGAAAGTAAAAATCGTTTATAGCCAACTTGTGTAATTTTGAGAACGAGCCACTTACATATATGCTTCTTAATTAACAACTAAATAATTAAAACGAACAAGAATTTGTATTATTATATGGAATTTGATTACATCAAAAAAATCATATGTTCCACCTATACGTAATAATTTGAACTGAACCACATTAAATCTATTTAACCTTGCCTTGAAAAATCTCAATGCATGCAATTGTTGTCAGTTGATTTATATATACTTAGGTTGATTACAAAATTTTCCAATCCAAACAATTAAAAGTTCGTTAAATCGAAAATATTTCATTTCATTTCAATCACCGACTATACCAAAATATTTGCAAAAAGGCCAGCTCGTGTCAAAATTATGTCAGTTTTCATGATTTGGATTTTTGTGATTTCCGACGTCGCCGTTAATAGACGTGAATATATTGGTTAAATATATTGTAGCATTTATGGTATTGTTCACATGATGTCTTAAGGAAATCTATCACGAATCTTGTAAAATACTCACCATTAGTTAATAATTCACATTTAAAGTTCATTAGACGAATATACAAACTTCCGGCAACATTAAACGAACAGAAGCCTTTACTTCACATAATTATTCGGATCATTTAGACGTTAATCATAAGTGGCATGAAATTCAATTCATTCCAAATCTAAAGTCAACATCTCTGATATAAAACCATATTCGATTCCTGGCCGACATTAATGAAATATTTCTCTACATGAGCTTAAGTCCATTATTGGTTTGATTCCCGAGAACTAAAAGAAGCAAAATTTTAGACACAATTGAAATTTCATTAAAACCATTTAAGGTTTGCAACCACCATCCACACACATCTGATAAAAGTTGGTTATAAATGCAGCACTTTTTTTTGGGTTTGGTCTACAATGGGGTAGCCTCGACCTTCGATAAATTCTGAAAAAACACTTTTGGCCATAAACTAAGAAGCGTGACTTCCTTCATTTCGGGAGAGATCAGTCAGCGGCTTTCAAAAACCACCAAAAAATCTACGCGTTGGCGGACAAAAATCAACATTTTTCATGTACGGAGTGCAGTAATGTACAGATTTATGCAGCAATTATGGAGTAAAGATTTTTCCCCGAGAGCTGAGTATACACAAGTGATGCCTCCGAGGTGCTGTAGACATTGAAAATTTCGAAGGCCTTGCCAAACATCCGATCCAAGAGTTTTTTTTAATTGCTAAATTTAAGTAATTCAACCGATGACCATTTGAACTCTAAATACTCTTTAGTTCTTTCTTTCTTGCAGTTCTGCGATAGTAAAGATTTTGGCGAAATGAAAAATCTACTGTGACTAACTTTATTTTTGTCCAGCTGATCATTTGAAGCTTCCATTGTGAATCACAATATTTTTGATTAATGCCGATGATCTTTTAGATGATAATACAGACGTCATAAAATTTTTACCGGAATTTAACATCCTAAACTCTTGAATCTGGCTGAAAATCCGCCAAAATTCATTCTATAATTGACCACATCTCCACTCCACCGCATTGTTCAATTGTAATTTACCAGTAAACACTTTTGATAAGTACTTGACTCTGGCCCATTGGAAATTTGTGTCATGATGCTAAGGTTTTTCCGAAATTTCGTAAAGCATACACGGCGCACTTAGAGAATCTGATGATATTGAATTTTCATCAAGCGTCCTTAATTTACACATAATTTGTGCGGAAAACCTATGCGCATTATGGGCATGCTTGTTTTTACCGAAATTAACTTTTATTTGATCAAATAAAATCATCGATTTTTTTGGAAGGTAAAAATCGTTTGGTGTGGCCCATTTTCCCCTGTTGGCTATATGCTCTGTGAGCAATTAAGAGGCCCAGCTTTAATGAGCAATCAGTCTGATAGAAAACTATGAGTTAGTACGTTGAGACAAGGTGAATTTGGCAGTGGGTCACTTATGCCCCAGAGCCGCCATCTGTCAGTTAATGATTCATTTTTTGAACATTTTAATTTACTTGGCGAAGGTTTTTCGCTGCTCCGATCCGATGACATTGCTATGATGCGGACGGCCAAAATAGGTAAATATTATTAATTAATTATTAACTAATATGTTAATAGTATAGCGTTCTTTGAATGATATTTAACGGTTCATTCACTTGTTAAAATCTTCCGGTCAAGTGAAAAGTGATATTGTTTCACATTTTTATTGCATATAAATATAATATATCGCTTTTAATACTTAGAAGAAATATTTTTTCTATGTCAACCTTAATTAGTTGTTCTACGAAAAATTCCGTAACAATAACGAAAACCACAACGAAAACCGAATTTTTCTCGTATTTCGTGCAAAATTTGTGGGTTAGTTGTATTTCAGCAGAGAAAACATTAAACACCAAAATTTAAGTCTATCATGAAACAAAACGGGAGAACAAAATCAGTCGTAGATTTTTTTATGGTAGAGTTATGAAAAAGAACAGCCAGCAACAAAAAAGCCAAACTTGAAATTTTTAGCCAAAATTTAAAAAAAAAACTAGAAACCTTTGAGAACTCCCAAATTGTGCAAGTGTTATTCTCTAATTTCTCAAAAAAAACGGCTATAGTTGAAACATAATTTGAAAAAAAATGATTTTTTAAAGTAAACAAAATTGAAAAATGTTATTCTGATGTAAAATTTCACGAATATTTCTGTGGTCACAAATTATAAGGGCTTAACTCGACTTTAGCCGTTTTCAATGTTTTTACAAAATCGTGTTCTCCTTTCAAAATGCTCTTAGTTGCACTAACCCGTTAGTTTCTACGACCATTTTTGACCGTTATAGGCTACTACACCAAACGGCTAAAGTTGCATTTGGAAGAACGGCTAAAGTCAGATGCCATATATTTTTGTATAGACTTAATCCACTCTTATGGGGCGAAGCTGCATTAATTTGATCGTTTTTGCACGTGGAATAGTGGCTTAAGTCGAATTAGTTCATTCTTCGGTTTTAATTTTTCCGAAACGAGCAGGCTAAAGTCTGTTTTGGCCTCTTTTTCAAATCGGGGTATAGGTTTTTAGGGGCTTAACTTGACTTTAGCCATTGATTGTAGCCATTTCTAAGATATGAAAAAGTTTTGAAAGAGTGGCTAAAGTAAAATAATCCTTAATTTCTCTGAAAATATTAAGTTTGAACAAACCAGGTTAAACCAATCGTAAAAAGCTTATTTTTCATAACATTTTGTAGTTATAGATTTTTGAATTCGGTTTGATACCCTTTTGCCACCGACAGTTAAAGTTTCATAAATATTAAAATGCTTCTCCTGAAAAATCAAGAAATTCGACTTAAGCCCTTATTACTTTTCACCACAGATTTATACTACATAAAAACTAAAAGAATATTAAGCAGCGACTAATTTGAAAATGTCCTTGGCTCCATTCTGCTGTTTTGCGGACATTTTTCAATAAATAGCTCAATAAATATTCCAATGTGACAGGTAGCCCAAAATTATTCACAGAAAAATAGTAAAATCCTAGAAGTCGGTATAATTTTTAAAACTAAATAGCTTGTGTTCAAAGTTCTCCTTGTTTCCAGGACGAAATTCGAAGCATGGAATTTTTGTTGTTGCTTAATGTAACTTTACTAGATATTCTAGTAGTAAAGAAGTATTTGAAAAAATCCTTTTGGCATGAATTACAGACTTGTTTACAAATTGGTATTTCGAAAAATCACTGCAAAAATTCCAACTTTTTGAAAAAAATTTCGATTATGATTTTTTTTCTAATTTTTCGACATAATAAGTCAAAAATCCCTCTGTCCCTGTGTCTGTGTCTGTGTCTGTGTCTGTGTCTGTGTCTGACCCCATCTTTGTCACCATTCCCGAAATTTTCCATGATCACAATACTTTTTTATACTACGAACTTCATATTTCATTTATAAAAGTAAAAATGGGGAAAACCAAATTCAATCATTAACTTTAATTCCAGAGAATATTCAGAATTAAAGTTCTTTAATTTTGAGTTAATGTGTTACACGTTACACGGCGTGATTACTTTCAGTTAATTTACAAGTGACTAGTAATAGAGAAAATATGTCTCCTTAAACGGATGATTAAATCATTAATCAAAAGTATATTCGATATACGCGCTAATAGAATTATAAAAATCCGTTAAGGTCAATGCAACAATTAATAAGAATCGGATAAGGCAGGCAACCAGCCATTTCAACAAAAGAAAATTCATGTTCGTTACCTTGCATTACATTTTCTAAAGACCCAAGCACTCACTCACTGATCACAAAATTCGACAAAATTCGACCACTAATTGAATTATACATTTTTATTCTCGGAATTACCTGCAATAATCAACCGAAAATATTCCAACGGAGGCTTTTTTCCGTGGCTAGTCGACAGAATGGACCAAATTTGCTGCACCTAATTTTTAGTTAGTTTCCTTTCGCCTTCTAGGCCATAATAATATTTCACATTGAATCGGACAAGAATTTAATAGTTTAGCCAATACAAGGCTGGATAATGTCTCTGAATATAGAAAATATTTAGTTATTTAGTGCAAGGCATAAGAGCATAAAAGACCATTGTTTGGTACACGGTAGAGTAGACAATTAAATTCAGCTTAAACGCTGTAACTCCACAAAATAACACCTTTGAATGCAGAGTAGTAGTAGCGGCGAGGGTGAAGGTGATATCATTGCAACCTTAAACTGACTAATGACACCGCGTGGAGACCTTCTTATCACCGCCCTGGCATCAAAATGCAACACGGCTTCAAAGATCTGTTTTGATTGCCCATTGAAATACTAAAGCTTGGAACACAATTGGACCGTACGGAATGTTCTTCAAATCTCAAGAGTTCTTTACGGATCACGTTACATCGGATGCGTGGTGCCAGGATTCTTTATCGCCGCTACCAACTCGAATCGTTCTCGGGTTATCGTCAGCGCCACTTCCAAACAAAGATAACTCAATTGACATTAAAAAATACCCATCTATGTTCCTATTTATGACCGCATAAGGTCGTTCTCATCTTGCAAAAATCTGAATTAGCCCTCGGGGTAGGACCCCAACGCCATGCAAACGTTGGCCGCGCGCTATTGTGACGATTTGATCATGAGTTCGTGCACATTCCATGACAATTCGCTGCAAAGCAAAAAAAAATGGTAGATTATAATGGATTTTGTTTGAAAAGCAAATTATTGTGTTATGACAGCCTCGGAAATTTGTAAAAGTGAAGTAAGAATGACAGAAAATGTATGAAGACCGCCGCCGCGCTGTTGGAGTCATAAAATGGCGCTCTATCTACCGCCTTCTGGCGGCAACGTGTTTTCTAATAACCAGCCTTGACGGTTGTCATATGGAGTCCAAGCACGCGATGGATGCAGGAAGGACGTTTCGTTACTTTTGAGGCGCGGGTTCGTGTCGTGCTGTGTTGACCGGTGTGTGGGGGCCTTTAGATTTCTAGAGGACGTCATCGATCGATACCATCGCTGAAATACTACGTGATTGTTTAAATGATACAAAATACTATTCGCAAACTGCAGCCGGAACAACAGATTTTCGGCATCTACTTAATTGTTTATCCAATCATGAATTTTTAACCAAATACGAAAGCGCGCTGTTCACCAGGAAATTATTTGAATTTTTGTCATTGTCTCGAACCGCGTGGATTTTAATCAATTTTTTTAATCAATTTTAATCAATAAAAAACGACCCTAAATTTGCAAGATTTTTTTTTAAATTTTAATCAATCAAAAACGACTCTAAATTTGCAAGATTTTTTTTAAAATTTAGAAACTCTACAGTTTAAATCTAAAGCCATTATTCAAAATTTAAAGCTATATCGCAAAAACTGACCAAAACAAATACAAGACCTCGATATATGACGTTTCCATTAACGACACAAAATCACAAAATTCTACCCCAATCCCCCAGCCCAAACGTCGAACGAAAACGATAATGCCTGCGTGTATCTAAACTGTTTTTAGGGGTCTGAGATTTTGATGACATATAGATCCATCCCCGTTCTCTTGCGCATTTCATCCCCACAATAAAAACCTAAAAAAGAGCAAAATTGTGATAAAAATTTAACCGCTAAAATTCGATTGATCACATGACAAAACACAACGAAAAGATGTCGATTTTGACGCCTGATTATAAAAAATTTAAACGTATTATTAGGCGTTAAAGTCACCTAGTTGGATACCTCGATTTTTCATCCACGCTTATCCATTGTCAGTTCGATAATTGGTTGAAGCTATAGTAGTTTATAAATAAATGCAATTAATGGAGTTGAACTATATAAAGTTTTTTCCTTTCTTTGGTTTTTTTCCAGCTAGTTATGGTGTGACGGCTGGTCGCCATGGGACCTTGAGACAAAATTTCAAAGTTTTCAGTACACTTGAGGTCCGGTTATTTTGTTGATCTTTTGTAGTAGTCGTTTAAATGATGCTGTTGCCATGCAATCATTTAGTTTCATGCTATTCACTTTAACATGTACCTCCACTCAGACTAGAAATATAGAGAAATTCTTAAGAAATCACTCAAGGTTGATATTCTGGATAATCAGCTGGTTGAAATGTAGATCATAAAATTGATCTTGAACTTGCCTACGGGCCAGAATGGGAAATTACTAAACGGATCTTGCGAAATTCGTACAATTATATTTGCTAAAAAATACAATATCCTTGGTTGTGATATCAGTTTAATAGACAGCATAATTTTATCGATTGAAAACAGATACGTTTGTACTTTAAAAAGTTCTGTCAATTGTTAGTATTATCAGATATCAAAAATGTTTAACATCCTCATATTCTCATGGAGACATATGTATGTTATTTGGAAGATATTTGCTTGCTGTGGAATAAAAATTCTTAAATGTTTTTAAAGTGTCCAATATAAGACTTAGAATTGCAAAAAGCTATAAAACACAAACTTATCTAAAAAACTTCAAAAAAATATCAGTTGTGATCAACACGAAACTTTCCTCTGTAATATTTAGTTTCGGAAAAAACCTGTAAAAAGTAATATTTATTTAAATATCTCGACAACCATTTATTTCTGAAAATCACATTTTTTCCGAAAAATTTGCAAAAAGCTTAATTTTTTTTTTAAATATTGAAAAAAGAAACGTTAGAGATACATAAAAACCGTTAAAGTAAAAAATATAGAAAATTTTATATCCCTTAAATTTTGTTGCAACCATTTTTCCCCCAAAAGCGTAAAGGTTTCGAGAAATTTTCAAAAAACTATATTGGTAGCTAACGTTATTTTACCAAAAAAACAGAAAACTAAGATTTTCGTAAAATTAATTTACAATAAATTTAAAATCGCTAACTCAACGCGTTCTCGAGTTATTTAAGATACGTAAATCGGACAGACAGACAGGTGCACGGACATCTTCATAATTTTGCCTAAAACGGATTTCGTACTAATCAGAAAGTTTCTATCTCAAGTCGGTCTCCATCATGAAAACAAAACTTTCCCTCTATAGCATAGGAAAGTAAAAATGCTAGGGAAGATCTTCTTTTTATTTTGAAAAGTTATAATATTTTGACATTTTTTTATAACAAATTATTTTTAAGTGTTAAAATCAGTCTCCCATAATTGTCAATTTTTTACTAATCATAAAAATATACTTTATACAAATTTTTTTACGCATGCCTCCTTCAAGAACTATGTATATAATCAACGTCAAAATCTTTTATTTCCATTTTAACATCAAATCTGAAGTGATCTTATAAGTAGACAAAATCTACTACTCAACTCGTCAACATAATTGACTTCAAGGCTTCTATTGTTTCACCTACTTTGCACCCAAAAAAGTTCAACGAAATTTGTTTTTATATCCGTCAAATCAGTCGCTATTAACTTTTCAATTTCCGCATAAACCACCAAATCGGCATAGTTTAAAATATACTTTTTTGTATAATGGAAAGAATTAATACAGAATTCAGGGCAAATATGAAAATTAATCTTGAAGCAGTTTTTAACGAAAAAACATAATGAAAAAAATGCGATTGACAGACAATCGTGATATGGCGTAACTTTAAACTTTCAAATCGATTCAACTTCATTATAATATTGGGATTGAAAATGTTTAAAGCTGTTGCGATTGAATTTTCACTTATGTCAAATTGCATTATTAACTATATTGTTTTTATAACTTGTTCGATACGACGTACCGTTTCCGAGAAAATCGAAAAAACAGATACAAAACTCTCTCAAGTTTTTGTTTTTTTTTTTAGAAAAATGTAACGAATATTAAAAGCAACACTATAAAACCAGTACAGAATTTGTAAAATGAACAACCATATTCTATCTGCAATTGAATCTAGTTTTATGAGAAATAGAAATATAGACCAGACCACCTCTTGCTCATTAGAAAAAATTTACAGAATTGACTCCACCTTATAGTGACTCGCATTGATATGTCCTTGAAACTAAAAGTGGCGGATTTTCACAGCAGTTTAGCCATATCACAAGTAGAACTACAAAACTGGCCACATGCGACTAAAAACTGATACAAATATGTAGATAAACGTAGTGAAGAAATCCTACACGCTTTTATTTAGCTATTGCGATTTATGAATGGAAATTAACTTTAAAGAACTTTCAAAACGGCTTTTTTGAAGATTATCAAGTTTGCTCAAAAAAAAAACTTTATGTGTTTTATTATTCGCTAGAATAACCTTGATTAGGTGATAACAAAAAATATTTAGATAATTGAAATTTTTGTTCAAGAAAAGATTGAAATTGGAATATGTTTGAGCTCCGACTTGAGGTCGCTTAAGGGCGCTAGAAAATTAATTCCACAGTATTAATCAAATAAAATCAAATTTGCGTATTTAAACATGTCAAAACTCGCCTTAACAGCGATATTAAATAATGTCAGCTTACTCAAAAATGATCATTTCCTTCCTAATTTCCGCTGCAATTGAAAAATTTCGTTGCGTAAATAGTGGTCATGACATGATAGTCCAAACCCAGACAATATCTAAAGCCGTCGTCAAAAAAAATAAAGAAGTGTCTCAATGATGAAAAATGGTGTAAAAATATAAACATATCGTGCACGAAAACTACTTTACCTTGAAAATACTTTTTTCTAGAAAATTCAATTGTATTCGTGTAAGAAGAGCAATGGAAATTCAAAGAATTTTTTTTTTGTATATAAGATGGCCAAGTCAGTATTGTTTACTAATGCTTAAGCTTTATCTCTAGATATTTTTGTGGCTAATACCTACTAACCTAATGTAACCAATTAAGGTTTCATACTTCCATAGTGAGTTTCGTGTGTTTCAATGATGTTTACTCAATTCGTCCATCAATTTTTACTTATTAAACTGAAATCGCCCTAATCGAGCTACTTACCTGAACTGTAATGTGAAATCTTTATACCTACTTGCAGTTAGAGTTTATTTCGTACCTTAGCCTTTCAAGGTAAGATTCATACGAATTCCTATCCCAATCGAATGGAATTTACTCCGACACGCTGTCATTACGAATAAGGTTGTTGCATATTAAATAAAACTGTACTCATAGTTAATTAAAATTAACAAACCTGCCATTACAGGTGAATAAAACTACATTTTTGCATTTATTATTTTTTCAAAAAAAAGTTTTTATAAAAATGCTTTGGATGAAGATGTTGTCGTAATACCTAAGAATCCGATAAATTCAATTAATACGACCAAAATGACTTTTAAAAAAATCACAAAAATAATCCGTTTCAATTTAAAAAATAAAATTGGTTTAATCTACAGTAAAGTACGCCTAAACGCAACATGGATAATTGATAAATGAAAAAAAAATTCAAGTTCATAAATGTTAAAATTGCATTAAATATTACACGCTTAAATTTATCACATGGATAAGTGCAAGAAAATTGCGATAAAAATCGTTGTACATTTAAACGGGTTCTAATATATTTTAAAATTATTTAAAATAACAAAATACGGAAAAAATTTAAATTCATTTGGATCGATACATGAAATTTTCGGTATAATTAAGATTGTCTCCAAACTGATTGTAATCCATTTTCGTGTTACGATATATTTTGATCAAAACTTGTAAAAGTAATACAACAAGTTCATTTCCTGTTTGCTCAATTAATACAAAATTATGCAATTCAAGAAATTAAATAATTCACAAATGGATAAAACAAAGCAAAAGACTTAAAGACAAAGTGCACGAATATTTCTTATTTCTACCGGTTTCCTGATTCACTTTTTTTATTTGTCATATAAAGAAAAACTGGTGAAGGTGTCTGGAAATTATTTTCATTACGAAAAATTTTACATTTAATTTTTTAGCGAAGTCATTTGATCTCAAGATAAAGAGATAAATTTATCCTTGAAGATCGAGCCATGCTCGGCGACTTCAAAATCCTCCTTCTGCTGCTTTTTCGGATGGAAAAATATGTTCACGACACCTTTATAGGCACCGCACCAAACAGTGCATCTTGACTGCGTTCTTTGTAAGGCCCATGATGTGATATTGGAAAAGGATATTCGCATTATCCTTACAGAACCTTGGTACCAAAATATCGAATTTTAAACATCAGATTCGTCAGAGGGGTCTTAAACCCTAATAAAATTTTTCCCGAAAAAATGGGACAAAAGATATTCGCATTATCCTTACAGGTCAGGTCCTTGGTACCAAATTAAGGAAATTTGAACACCAGATTCGTGATCAGCGGCCCCTAAAACCCTCTAATGTAATTTTTCCAAAAAAAAAATCGCATTATCCTTACAGGACCAAAATGAATTGAGACACATTTGAAACTGCGATCAATTCCTTTCGCGTCCCCAAAAACCTAAATATTATAAATTTAACCAAGATCGATCAAGCCATTTCCAAAATAAAGGGGATGTGCCTCAGACGTACATGTCTTGCTTTTACATAATAAAAAATTTGGAAGAGGTTCCCACATTCTCGCGTACGTCGTGATTTGCGTCAACTCGCCAAGAGTGTACGTATGGTAAAATAAATTAATATATGCGAAATATTTAGTCCGAACAAAATTTAACTCTATATAGCTGTTCTAAAAATGATTTTCCTTCATATGACATATATAGCCCTTCCGACCACTAGCAAGACCTAAATACCCAAGCGTCGTCAAATTGTACTCATATTTTATATCAATTCTTACAAACAAACAAACGCCATTGGGTCGGTAAAGTATGTTATAAAAACATTTCCGCTTGCCGCACGATTAAACTGATTGATCAGTGACCATTAATATTAGGGGCATTTACGTTATATGAAAGGATAAAACATAAAGTAACAAAAAAAATTTGTCCAATCTATACTATTTAAGATCGGACTTTTCCCTGTACTTAAATTAAACTCAAAACAAAGTAATTTGTATTGTTTTCGTTTAAACTCGACAAGTAGATCGAACGTTAGGCGTTGCACACTCCAAAATTAGTAAGACGGAACGTACGAAAATTCCACTAACTCGTAATCTATCTTAAAGACCAAGAGTGATTGCCATTTTGTGTCTTTATTTAACAAAAAAATTAGATACAATACCTGGCTAAAAATTTTAAACCCCAGATCGGCATAATCAAAAATGCTGGACAGAGCCTGGCCAGGCCCCGTTGATTGTCCCAAAGTTGGATCAAAACTTGAGGTGAGTGGACACGACAACGATGGTGTCTCATATTTATGAGGAGATCGGTTACAGATTAAAATTCCTTTTCAAATACAAACCATTTATTTAACGTGTTTTTTTTTTCTTCAATTTGTTTTGTCAATTGCGCAAGAATGACTCAAAAGCGACGACTTTGAGGTTGTCATAAGAAAGAACTCTTTAATTTGGAACGTTGGTGGTGATCACATAAACTATGTTGGGTCGCTTGATTATGCTCTGCTTTGCTGTTTCGTATCTCACCTTTCTTCTTAAGCATAATAATAATTGTCTCCAGATGTAACGCTCGCGCTTACCCAGTCATTAAAATTATGCAATTTTCGATCAATGGAAAAAATATATTTGCCAAAAGAATGTACTTTTTTTTCTTTTGCATTTGCAAGAGAAATGCTATTGTCGGATTTGATGGACCATTTTTAAAAGTTATCCATTTGAAAATAAAATTCGATTAACAATAAATCGTTAAGCAGATTAATTGGAAATTGATAACCCATTGTTGACCGGAAATTATTTGACCTGTCAATCAAATCAAAATTTCAAATTTTATTTTTAAAATGGCCAATTCGCGTAAATCTAACAATTTCAAAGAACTGTAGACCACGTTTATCAGAAAAAACGTTTTTTTTCTATTCATTTAAGTATTCATAAGAAAGAACAAGAAAAATTGTAATTTAATACACGATGAAAAATTATGATTTTTCTTTGTATGGAAGGATGTAATTTTCATATAGTTTTTAATTTGATATTACTAATAGCGGATAAAAGTAAAAGACAAAATTGTGGCAAACTCTTATTTTTAAATTGTGAAAAAGCGAATTTTCAATTTCTAAAAAGCCGTAATTAATACTTCTGAGGTTATTCCTGTCCGTTTCTGCATCGCAAGTGTGAAATTTTCGCGATGTTTTTCAAATCCCTTCTTGCATTTGCAATTGTCAAAAAAGAACCACATCCGCAACCACTTTCACATTTACAGATGCGAAAAAAAAACATCCGCGGCAACCCTAATCGTTTCCTAGAAAACCATAAAAAAAAGTTTCCGCTTGCATGAGGAAGGAGAAAGCAGTAATCCAATTTTGTCCACTATTGAACTGTTGATCTCATATTCTATGTCGGATTTCAATGCAGACAGGAAACTTTTTATTAAAAGTTTTTTTTTGAAGAAGGTATAGTTATCCGCAGAATTATATTCAAATAACAATAAAAAAAAGTTCAATAAAGTATTAAATTGTTCCATTTTAATAATAAATACAAAAATTATAACATGTGACAAAAGAAATACTTCAGCGACTCTCACTTTCTTTCTTCGGAAAATTCATTAATTTCTATCATTAAATAGAAAGCATATCTTATACAAATGAATAAAAATTTTAAATTGAAATTTAAAAACTGTATCAACCACCATCTTTTTAAAATTACAATTATGACTGAGTTTGTGACATTTATTACTTTTGCATTTTCTTTATTAATAAATTTTTAGATCACCACAAGGTTAAATACTAACGGTCCATTCATCAAATTACTAACTGTAACGGAGATTCAATCCAAAAAAAATCCTTTCTACTACCTTGGTTGATCACTTACAACTAGAGAAAATTAAGTTGATAAAATAAAAATAATAAAAAGTTCTCTTTATGGAAAAAGCCGAAAAGGGAGATGAATACAAGTTTATTGGACTAAAAACTAAAGCGACGACGAACAACAGTAGCTTTCGACGTTTTTTGTGGGAATATTCGTAAAAATATTCTTCAAATAATTGGACATCATTATTCGTTTGTTTCTTTGTGACTTATTATGATGACGATAGTAATTAGTGTTATTTAATTTAAGCAGCAGAAGCTACACCAATAGCTACTCCACCAGCGAATGCGACAAGGAACAGATGAAGTTCGTTGATTTTCGGTCCTTTTTCATCTCCAATCAAATTCGTGTACCATTTCTTAGCCTTCTTCTGCTCACGTTTTAAGACATTCTCGGCACGGTCTATTTTACGATCGACGTAGCGTTCAGCCTGAAAAAAATAAATGATAACAAAAATCACTTTTTAATAAATTTCCTTTACCTTGTGAAAACACTTAAAACATTTTCAGATATGAAAAACTAGTTTAAAATCAAAAAAAAATCCTAAGAATTGAATTAATTTAAACCTTCCCAATTAAAAAAAGAAAATTTCATTATTTAAAAAAAAAAACGACAAATGTTTATCTTAAAAAAAATCAATTTATAATGCCTTTAAAATTCTAGATAAAAATTGCCGATATTGATTTTAATCACAAAGTTCTGCTCATAATACAACAAAATCAAATTCCAAATGCTTTTAAATGATTGAAAATTAAAAATCTTTCCAGTTTCCTAATCTCGATTTGAATTTCCTCCTCTTCTATTATAAATAGAATTTATATTGTGCTTTTTTCTATGAAGATGCAATGCCTAGAAATATTCCACCGGTAAACGCCGTTACGAAAACTGCATTTTCTTTAGCGAATTTCATTGCCTACGGAAACAATCTCTTAATATTTCAGGTATGTATACACAAAAAAAATTAACATTTAGGGAAAATCTAGCAAATAATCACAATTCTACAAAAACACAAAACTTCAACGGAATACAAGTGCATTTTTTTTTAAATTTTAGTGCAATATTATTCAATTTTTACGCAGGTATTTCAAGTGTTAGAGAAGCAAGAGGATAGTTTTGTTAAGCACAATTGATAGATTTTTTAAATGTTACCTTATCCACCCAGCTAGGCGATTCGCCAGTTACTACAGTCTCAACTTTATCGGTGACTTTATCCAAGTTCTTATTAACTTTTGACCAATCAATTTGAATATAGCCCTGTTCGTGTGCAACTTCGATTAAAATTATTCCACCGCCGATCGCAAACGCGGCAAACTTTCCTACTTTCATTGTTGAATAGCCAGTGGCCCTGGAAAAAAAATTGAAATTTCAAAATTATTCTAAATTTCATTTTTAAATTTTAAAAGTAAAAAGTATTTTTTTTTAATTTTTCAATTAGGAAATCCAATTTTTCTTTGATCAGAAATCCGGCATGAATGATATCATCTATGAATACCTTCACCAGCTATTTCCGAAGTTACTAAGAGGACGATATCAACAGAAAAAACTCCACAGGAAAAAAAACTTGAATCTTTTTTCATAATTAGATCGAATTGAAAAACCATTTATGATTTGAAATATAAATTTATATCAGTACAGGAGAATATCACAGAATTACACAAAAGTTCAAATCAAATTTTTCTTTCCAGATTGTCTGAATTCGATTGAACGCAAAACGCAATCAAATTTTTCCCTCCAAATTATCTGAATTCGGCTGAAGGCTTTTCTTGCAAGCCACAGAAAGTAAGAAACAAGTAAGAAAACCAAATAAATCTCGTATGGAGAACGTTTAAGTAAAAATCTTTCATTTTCTATTATACACAGTGTAGCGATTCAGTGCGCATCGCTTGTGTTAACAACCCAGTTGGAAGTCTTAAGCGCTTCTAATGGAAGGTTGACCAAAGCGCTTTTTACTCGCTTTCGAAAAGGCCGCTGATAAGCACATTATTTCCCAAGGAGCTATCTATAAGTAACATTACGCTAATTTTTGTCTTTTCATTCCGAAATTTTCGTATGGGATTTTTTCCCCCAAAATTTGTGATGTGTTTTATGGGTACCGCCAAGAGAATTTAACACGATTTTGTTGCCTTAAAATCTCCAACGTCACAGCAGTTGACTTTTTTGGGTTTTCTGGTTAAGTGACCTAACATACATATGAACTAGTTAAGCAGCAATTGTTTCATATACTGTTTCATATGCATTTATACTTTCATGGAAAATTGCAAGACGAAATGACATACATATCATATGTACTGAAGCGCTTCATTTCCCACTGGGTTATCTTCAAAATCTATCCAACATTCACCGATGTCTCATGAATAGAATCTCTACTAGCGAAATATGCCCATGTGTTCAAATGATATTTAGTAGTTGTGTATCAAATGCTTATGTATTTCCATGGCAGTCAAATGTTTGCGTTGTTTACATTAAAAAGCACGGTAATATTCGTACGTCTTCGACGTAATAAATGTAAATTCCATACGTTTTCTCCAAACATGTATTACTGACTGTATTCATCTATTATAATACATGCATAAATGCCGTTGCGATGATTACACACAAGTATTCAGTTTACATTTTGTACTCAGAACTGTCATTTGGTTAGACAGAATTGACGTAATTTTCCACAAAAACGAATCAATTTCTTATTTGTGTAAAATGTTTAAAAGACAAAGTGATATTTACGAAAGGCTAAACTTTCAGTTAAAGAGAAATGGCAGAAAATATTCAGTGATTTGTGCGGTCTGTGGAGCTGAATTGAAGAACACCGCCGCAGAAAGACTTCGTACTCACAGGTAAAACACTAAGTTTTGTTGTTTATTTGGTCAGTGAGGAGACAGTTTTAAAGAATTTGCCGCAATTTTGTCGATTAATTTATAGAATTTTTGGCAGCCTAAAAATACCTCATTTGAACAGTAGGTACATGACTTTCTAATACTAAGTCTGCGCACTTAACGTACAAATCCGATGTTTTTTCATGTCTTAAAAACTCAAGAACGGTTTTAGATATTGAGTTCCAGTAAAATACTAAAATGTAGGAAATTTTAGAAAAGAACTGTTACTAATTTTGTTTGGGAAATTTTTTACGAATTTTAAAGTCTCCGTCCTGTTTCTCATCTCTGCTTACTTCATTTTACTACGTTTAGATAAGCAGAATAAATCCACACCACAAAATCGAATTCAGAATCCTTGTGTTTATGCGCACACGTATTAAGGCGCCCACAGATGAGAAACCTTGTTCTCAACATTATCAATTTGCCGTGTTGAAGTCGATATTGAACGTATGTGGGCATATTGGTGGTTGGTGTCAAGTTGAAAACGTGATTGAGCTGAAATCAAAGACTTTGTATATTCCAAAACGCACAAAAAATTCGAATTTATCTTCCAACCCCAATATTTTGGGTTAAGATTTGGATTTATAATCTTTGTTTATTTGAAATATTTAAATCGAATTATGGGAAATTTGATCTAAAGCCCAATTCAGACCAGCGATTGCGGTGACGATTGAAGTTTCTCGGCCAATGAAATCAAAGCTTTCAACGACAGGGACATGAAAGCTTTGATCTCATTGGTCGAGAAAACTCAATCGTAATTGTTAGTCTGAATTGGACTTGGATTTGAATACAGCTTTGAGTAAATGGATTTGAATACAGCTTTGAATCATAGATAAGGAGTTTCTCAAGGAAAAGAAACTGTTTTTCGTCCTCGTCTCGAAAAATTTATCAGAATTTTTTTCATATCCTGGACACAAATATTGTGAAAAAAATATGTCTACAAGTGTCATTTTCATGGCAGACGATGAAACAAATTAAAATTTATGCCTAGTTGACACTAGAGAGCCTATAACCTCTAGAGAGTGGCCATGGGGACATCTAAAAATGGCCGCCGAGCTGAAAAACGAGCCCGAAAAACTTTAAAAATTTGATTCATTGTCAAAAATAATTGCCAAAATTACTGAAATCAGCTAATATAATTAAAAAACTCTTTTCTGAGGTATTAAAAAAATTTAGAAAGTCGTAGTTGTTTTAATAAATCGAAAAATTGTTTATAGACTGTCCTAATCAGGAGAAAAAGCTGTTCTAACTGGCCTAATATACTGTTCTAATTTGAGTTAATAGACTGTCCTCCTCAGTAGCACAGTCTATTAAGGTAGCATGGCCACTCTCTAGGTTAAAGGCTCTCTAGTTGACACGAGGTTTGAGAAATTTGTTTTGAACCCCAATAGTGAAACTTTCACTCAAATGTTTTCGTGAAACCCAGCTTCGATTGAACGGAAGAAAGAAATGGTCAATTTATATCCTTTTTTAATGTTGGTAGATCCATTTTACCTTAAATTTTTGGTACAATTACTCGCCGAAAGCTCAACTTTTGCGAGTTTGTTCTGTGAAAACGAGACATTATATTTAACCCAGATTATTCCATGAGCCTAGTAGTGGACGGAAATTCATTATATTTTGTTTACTCAAATAAACATATTCAAGCCTTGGAAGATTGAATACTGAAACCAATAGACGAAATTTAGTTATTTGATTTTGACAGAGAAAAATTGAAGTTTATAGTAGAGGACGGTGAAGAACGAGAAGAGAAGACATTATATTTAGAAGAGGTGCCTTGAAAAAAAAGCCTCAGACAATATCATTAGAAGTTTTCACCTTTTCTTAATAGATCTAAACTCTGATTGAAATTCACATACTTTATCAAGAATTTTTTTTTTTAAAACTGAAACATTGTTCACGAACCGCGGAATTTTTTCAACTCAAAAGTAGTTCACGAACAGAATCGTTCACGAACAGAGGCTCCACTTTCCAGTACACCAATTTCCAGTATCAAAATATGGCTTAAAGCTATGACATACCAAATGCGTTGGGTTGCGCGCGATTTACAAATTTAGACATGTTTTTCCTTCTACTAAAGGCTTTCAGTTGCAAAATCTCTATTGGTTCTTATTTTATCTGTCTGATTATGCAAAAACAAGCCTTTGAGCCAGTATACACGACCACCTATTTACTCTCCTTTTTCCGCTCCTTTTTCCGCTCCTTTTTCCGCTCCTTTTTCCGCTCCTTTTTCCGCTCCTTTTTTTCGTTCGTGTTTACACGCAGATTTTTTAACGAACGTATTTTGGTTCCTTTTAGAATGCACGAAAATAGAATTCCACGATCACATTATCTCAACTGCTAAAACAATTATAATCGGAAAACCAAACAACAATTACAGTTGACAAAATATTTAAAACCATAGCAACAAAACGCATAGCCACGAAATACCTTAACAACCAATCAGGCACCGTTCCGCTTTATTTTCACGGTGGGAATTTTAGTTTTCGTTCGTCTTTTCCTAGCGTCATTCCCACAGTACCCCGCGCCCTTCAACTTTAACGAAACGAACGAAAACACGTCGGGTCTAAACAGGCTCTTTTATAGAAGTGAAACGTCTATATTTGTTTGGATGTCTCCCATTAATGACAAAAGACTTAAAGATCAAATTCTTGGGAGAAATTTTGCCAGGAATTTGTATTAAACCTAGAAAAAAAATATCGCAAAACATTTTTTTTTTTTCACTTTTGTGGGGAAAAACGGTTACATATACGGTTACGTGCCACTGCATTTTTAACAGTTCTTGTATACCTGAAAAAATTCTTTTTTTCAAATTCCTTTCAAAGTTATTTCTTTCTTTTTTAATAGAAACATTTGTTATTACGAAGAAGGTTCCAAGAACAAAATTGAACCAAAAGAAGACTACCATGTATATATGACAACAGTTCACCAACAACCAATTGAAAGTCAACCAGAAGTGAAATTTGAACCACAAGCTTTGATGCCATTTGAAAAAATAAATAGCCCATCAACTTCATCTGTTGCAATACCATCAATATCACACTTCTTACAGATACCTTCGAGCAGCCGCAGTGCCAACAACTTTCCACAAATTTCAGGATGTGTGAGTCTACATCATAATAAAGAGTCACAAGAGAATGCTGAAATCAATCAAGCCCTTTGTAAATTCATATACGGCTGTGGAATGCCCTTCAACATTACAAAATCCAATTCCTTCAGAGATTTTATTGGACAACTCAAACAATCGTATGTAAACCACATACCCACTGGAAATGAAATTGCAACGACACTATTGGACGGTGAATACGAACATCAAATCGACGTCAAAGTGGGTACATCGGATTCCGTTCTTATGATTAACACAAAAAACGATCAAAATAAAGGAGTTGCCGTATTGTACGGCGGTCCCAACAAAACGCAAAAATTCCTCAAAATTTGGGATATGGAGACGACGTCAAATGTGAACGATTTAACCAAAATGATTACAAAATTAATCGACTATGTTAAAATGGTGCATCAATCAAACGTTTATGCTGTTGTAGTGGATGATATACCAATGGCTAACCACGGGGCTAGCATTTTAACCATTTGGTTCGTGGTCTGCTCTCACTACATGGCAAATTTAATGGCAGAAGAACTCTACAACAAAGATTTAGACCTGAAGATCCAGCGAGTAATCAAAGAATTTAAAAACTTGGACCTCCCAAGAAAACGAAATTGGCGCGATCATAAAAATTCTCTACTTTATTTTATTGAGAATCTGGAAGAATTTAAGCGAATTGTCGCAACTTCAAGGGTAGAGATTAGCGAGTATACAAAGCTAGTGTTAAGCGATGATTTGATCAAAAGTGAAATCGCAGAATCCTTCAATCGATTGAGTCGCATCTCAGACTTAATTGCCGAAATGAAAAATACCAAGCTTTCCATAAGTGATACTGTCAATTTGTGGTTAACGTTACCATCTCCGATCTACGAAAAAACAGACACCGAAAATGCTAAAATTAAACCAATAATTTTCAATAAATACGCACTAGCCGCTTACTACATGAATCCTCTATATGCCAACGAGAAATTACAGCCGAAACAATGGAATTCCGTAATTGATTTCGTTTTGGTGAATTTAGAAGCGGACGGCATAACAGAATGGATGAAATTCACTCGACCTGAGGGATACATAAATACGCTTTTGGAATCGGAAATTAAGAATGTTGAAACGGTTTGGACGCGGATCGAGGAATATCTTCCGAACCTGGCGCAGTTCGCATTTCGACTGATTAGGATTCCTGCTTCGGTGGAACATCTTAAAGAAATCGCTTCTATTGAAATTTCAAATAAATTTAATAAGGATAATGATCTCTCGTCAGAACAGTCGCAGAAACTTTTATACGTTCGTAACAACTTGAAACTGAACGAGTCTAGTGGAATGTAATCTTACATAAAATAAAAATTTTACACTACATTTTAATAAATTTTTGTTTCCAAAAAAATAGCCAAATCCACCAGCATCGCATATGGTTTTTTTGATAATATATTTTTACTATACAAAAGCATTCAAAGAACTTTTTTTCATTTACATTTTCTAAGGATAGCTGCAAAATTCTTACAGACACTTTTCGTTTTGTTTGCCCAACGCACAAGCTTCCACAAGGACAAGAGAACTAGTATACCTTGCAGTGATCCACAGGAATAGCATTTTTTATCCCTGAACTTTATTGGGATGGATTTTAATTTGAATCTATAGACTTAACTGATCCGCTATCTCTTTCTTAATATTTCCTTGCTAATTGTAAAACTTTGGATTTTTCGGATCGAGAACATACTGCAAAAAGATACATGAACCGTTGTATGCAAAAGTGGTGTAAGTCAGTAAAATGTTGTTTTGAGATATTTGAAGTTTTAGTAGAACTTGCGGTGTAATTAATGTATTAGTCTTTCTAGAATAGAATTCACTTATTATATCCATTTCTAACTAATAACGTTAGAAAACTTAAATCACTTTTGCATACAAAGGCTCTTTTTTTCACCAATAGCTAAAAATATTAAAAATGTAAATAAATTTGAATAGAAAAAAAACTACGGTTATGCAAATTACAACAAATTAATCTTTTTTACTAGACAATTCGCAAATTTCCATATTCAAGCTCATTATCAAGAAAAATATGCCCAAATATCTATACTAATTATGCAATCCGAGCACATGACTGCATGATTTTTATCTAGTTTTATAGTTTATTTAACCAAATCAAATACTCACCATCCCGAAAGAGCGCCTAGAAGAATTTGAACCGAAGCCGATTTTGTGCTGATGTCTCCAAGAACGCCTCCCAGGAATTTCGAATAATCGTTAGCCATTTTCTCGAGTTGTTTGTTTTCCAAATCTTTTTTAGATTTTGACCAATCACTCATGCCTAAAACGAAATTAAACGCCACAAAGTATGAAAATCTCATAAAAACCACAAAATCGAAAAAATTACGAAAATGCGAGAAAAACTGCGCCGTGAAAGTCTTTGTCGTTTCTTGGTGGATTGTTCTGCACTTTAATTATATAACGAAATTGATTGAATTTATACAACTGATTTGAATAAAAATCCTAAAAAGACTTTAATTTGCTGTTAAAACAACCCAGTCATCTTTAAATTTAGCCTTCGTGACTGAGTTGGGGTTTCACTGAAGAAGCAGAACGCGTTGAACAAAACAAAATCGCCTTTTTCTGTAGCCCACTTTGTTTTTCGCGAAATTTAGCACAGTTGGGGTTTAAATAAAAAGGATTTTTGTTTCAACTCACCTTTTTTTCGCTTGAAATTGGGAAATGAGGGCCGCTTGTTAAATATTTCCTTTAATTTTACAATTTTTGCGCAAGTTTCCTTCTCACCCAGCTGATCAAAATTCACTAGCGCCGAACGCGTGTATCACTTGAAGTATTTGAAAATTTACTACTGTGGCTAGCACTGAAAACACGAGTCGGCATTGCCAGAAATCCAATACTATACTAGGGGTAATCATTGCATTTCGCAATCCCGTTGCAAAAGCAACTGAGTTTTTCGCAAACATTTCACAAAATTCACCATACATTTTTGATTTACGAACCTTTGGGCATTTGCGAGACTAAAAAGTGTCGCATACTTTTCAAACTAGATTCGTGCGTAGTTTGTGTCAAAGTTTTGATAGTCAGTTTGACATGTGCGGACAAAATGAATTGCATTATTCGTTATTAATTATTCAATATCAGAATCTACTACAATCTTATTTTTTAGTTCTCAACATCTAAAAAGAAAATTATTTCAGTGAAATATACAACCTTCCGTAAGAAATAAGATTCAAAATCGCCTTTCCAGCTTACAAATCGAGTATTTTGTTTTTTTTCGCTTGTCTATTAATTGAATTGATTTTAAGTTATGAAATCATCTGGCAATTGAAAACTAATGCCAAGAATTACAAATTATTTTGCAAAAAATTTAAACCTGGAATATTCACGTCAATACCCCTGGCGAATATGCGACGTCCGCAAAGTTGCGAAGTAAAATGTGTGCGAAACGGTCTCATTACATATTCTAGTACGATTTCGCACTAGCGGTGGTGCGCAAAGGTCTCATTACATGTTTAATCTAGTACTTTCTCATAGATTTATAACAGCGAACTGGAAACTTTTGAGTAAAAACCAGAAGTAAAACGGGGATTAGCATGCAATTAGACCTTTTCGCACACGCCCTTAATTATAGTCACAAAAATACCAACATATTTTTTTTTAAATAATCAGAAATTAATATTTTCTGAACAAGGCTTCTAAACTGGCAACTCCCTGAAAAACTTCCAGTTTCGCCACTAATGGCGCTAGTGAGTTGTCATTTCGGAAAGTGAATTTTCGTGATTTTCGCAAATTTTATCAATTTTTTCGTTGAAAATCGTGTTTTGGGACTCCAGCTCCCGGCAAATTACCGTTCAGTTCGAATCTTTGGGGCCTTCGACCAGTAAAAGCTAGTTACGTGCTCAAGTTAATGGGTTTTCGCCAACGAAAGGATTTTTGTTTACAAAGCGATTTTTATCCCAGCGAAACGTGGAAGTAACCGCCAAACAAAACTCATTTTACGCTACAAAAATAAGCTTTGTACCAAACGCAATATTCAAGAAGAGTGTAAATAACCAGTGTGGAAGAAATGGAGGCCGACAGCGACGATATAAACTTGACCACTCAGGAACTCCAGGTTCTGCAAGAACTTGATAGGTTAGTTTCCCACTTTGACGCTCCGCTCCACTTTCCATTTACTGCAAATTTCTCCCCATATTGATCCCAATTTCACCACAAAATCCTAAATAAACTAAGTGTTACTAAATTATTTATCATTTATTCTCATTTAGCCGGCAATTCGGATTCATAAAGTTTACGGCCCCGGAGCACTCAAAAAAGCGCGATCTGGTATTAAAGGCGGTCAAATATCTCGAGCGGATGCTAATTCAAGCCCAGAAGCAAATCGAGCGAAATAAAATCCAATCCATCGGGAAGAATGCCAAGGGGGGTGGAAGTGCCTTTGTTCCGACATCAACGTCTGGAAGTACTACTTTCAGAAGTGGTAGTTTATCGGAAGAGATCAAAATCAAAACAGAAACCGATATCGATATTGACATGGAGGAAAACTCCGCGAATCCATCGCCAGCTAAAGATCCCAACTCTCTGGGTGACATCACAATCAAAACGGAGTCGATCAAAGTGGAAGATGTAGAAATGAAGGATTTAAGCAATGAAGCCGAATCGGAAAAGGAAATTAGCATCGATCCGAGGACCTACTGCAAATTGGGACATTTCCATCTGCTATTAGAAGACTACCCGAAAGGTATTTCGTCTGGGTTTCATAAAACTATGCTAAATTTGATTGGTTTTTCTATTAATTTAGCCTTATCAGCCTACCAAAAATACTTCAACTTGAAACCAGATCATTGGAAGGATAAACCTTTTCTATTTGGCCTCGGAATGGTTTATTTTCATTTTAATGCTTATAAATGGTGAGTAAGAGAATATTTTTCTTTTGAAAAAATACTTGAAAAATACGAAACAAAAGACGAAATTACTATTTGGCTGATGGCGAATTTCATGAAATTTTTAGCGTCCACTAAATCGAATTAGAATTTCATTCAAAATATCCTCTTGATTTTGTAGCCGCTAAGTTTCGTTAAATTCTGTTACATTTTCGGTGTTTTTATCTAACCCTTTCGCAGCGGCTTTCCTTTTTAGGCTTTAAAAGATTTTTTTTAAATATATTATGTTTATTATAGTCTGAAATTTAATAATTAAATGTTATTTTTAAAAAAATATGCCAGACGGGGTGGAACAAATATGTCCCGCCAAAAAGGACGTGTGGGGCAAATATAAAAATTTGTAAAATATAAATAAATATAGTACTTACCTCATATAAAATACTCCCAATAATTACGTTTTTCACTAATTGTATTATAAAACACCTTTATTTTTAAAAATTTAATATTTATTTTGGTAAAACAAGAATTTATCACAAATTACATCTGCAGTTCACAATTTCAAATGCAAGACTAAACATGAATAACTTTAAAGAGACGCACACAAAGTTAAATACCGTTAGATAAGATTACAGAAGACGATTTGGGACACATATATCCCATATTATATGGAAACTTTTAAATTCAGCCGTTTTTAAACTTCTGCTGGGACATATGTGTGGGACTTTTTATTCGCCATTGTATTTTCTCCCGAGTTATTTTTCAAAGCTCTTTCATTTGAGACCCCACACGATGGGTACGTTAGTTCGATTTAACAAAATGTCCTCTGCCGGACGCTATGTTTTCCCCCGTATATGCATACACACATACTGGATGGTCATCGGAGTTACGTATGGAATGGTAGTGGTTCAAAATTAAATTACAAGATTTGAGCCTAACAAACAAACTAACAAGTGAAATTAAATAAAAGCTGTCCTTTAAAAGAAAAACCGTTTGGTTTTACTTAATACAATAATAGTTTTTAATCTGTATTTAACAAAAATACATATATTGAGCGAAAATCTTCAGAAACTTCCATTCTGACTTCTGCCGAGTGCAATTGAACTGACAGCGAGTTACCGCGCACCAACATCCAACTTACAAGTGTGGGTTGAAATGTTTCCAAAATGTACTTGTTCGTTTCAGCAAAACGCTGGACATAATTTTCATTTCAATAAAAGAAAGGACAAATTAGCAATTTAAAAAGAAAAACAGAAGAAAAGCCTAGGCTTCAAATGCTCTATATGAGGATAAAACAAATATTGATTTATTTTTTTTTTGTGAGAGAGGGCTTCCCCTAGATTTTAATTAATGGAATGGTTATGTAAAAAAGTTTTCCAATACGACTTAACGTGTCTGTTTGACAAGTTGTGTAGGATGCACAGTTCGTTATGCTTTTTACGTATCTCTAACGGTTCTTTAGATATTTGGTTTAATATTATTTTTACACATTTTTTCCGAAACTTCAAATATTACAGAGGAAAGTCGTGTGCTGAGACGCTATTCTCGGAACGTTTCGGATTTTTCGTTACGTTACGGATTACGAATCTCGCCGAAATGTTTTTTCCGTAATCTAAATCCGAAACGTTTGAAAGATCGTATTCTGGTCACGAAACGTTTATGTTTCGGAATTATATTCACCATATTCACCACATTCCGAAATGTACGTAGAATAGAGCTGTCAAAACGGAAATATTTGAATAGTTTTGTTATGTTTATATTTATTAACTAGTGTTTAACTTGTATTAGAGTAATTTTTCACTAATTTAATATCAGTTAATAATATTTGACTAGTGTTCAATGTAAGTAATAGTGTATTATGAGTTATTTTTGTTTATTTGTTGATTTTAACGTTTTTTATCGTTTGTTAGGGGGGAGGGAGTGGTTTGATTGAATTATTATGTATAGAGTTATGTAAAATCGTATTCTAAACATATTTTACATTTATAAATTTTACGATATGAAGCGGCGTTTTTGAGACAATTGTAAAAAACTGTTTCATTTGAATGGCGGAAGGAGTGGTCCGATTTTTCCCGTCCAATAACTTAGCCTTACTGTTTACGAGAAACGCTACTGTACGAAATTTCAAGTCTGTGGCTCAATCCTTTTGAAAGTTATGGTGTTACTTTTACTTCATATAATAATTCCATTCGAAAATCATTCTTTTGCGATAAATTCGTGAGTGAATGAAAACTAAAATTCTCGTGCTAATCATTTGCAAATGAATGAATGAAAAAGAATTATTCTCCGTATTATCTTATTACACGATTAAAATTATGCCCGCATCGAATAACAATAAATAACGGACGCGAAACGATAACTCAAAGCACACAAACGTTTCGAAAAGTAACATCTGGACGTTTCGGATGGATCCGAAACGTAATGTTTTGTTATGTTTCGGATATTTCCGTAATCTAAGTTCGAGAATGCGGTTTCGTGTAAAGTGGTGAATTGCTTCGTAATGTTTGAGACGTAATTTGGAGCAATATAGGCGGTACGTACACCATATAGAGGTGTTTTTCCACTGCACCACAAACGTTTCGGAAAAATCCGTAACATTCCGAGAATAGCGCCCCTGTTCTCATCAGATATTTTTTTTTACTAAATCTGAAATATCCGGATAACGGTAAAAGATATTGTTTTGCTACACAGGGCAAAAATTAATTCTTCTTTAAACTGTTTTGTTCGAAAAACCATTGGTCTCCGATGAATTGGCAAAATTCTAATTTTTCAATTTTTAACAGTTTTACTGCCAACTACAAGTATATGAGTATACTCGTAGTTAGCCACCCAACCAAATCGATTTGACAGTCAACGTGTTAATGCAAATTTTCGATAATTGTAGAAGATAGCGGTTGACGGTAAAAGGCTAAATTATTCTGTTTAATTCATCTCATAAATAAAAGACGCATTAGTTTCGAGATAATCGAAAAGAAAACCTGATTTTTTTAGCTCGATAACGGTATATCTCGATATCGATTTAAGATATCAGATTCTATTAAAACAAATGGATAGCAAAATTTGTTTGTTTCCAACTTTTATCATACGCGTAATTTCGTAGTAAATCGCGAAAAAAATGTAAAGACCGCCATTTTCGCTACTTCCGTTGGGGATCTCCATCAAAAGTTGATGGACAAACATGCCAGTAAAATTTCATAGCTCTAGCTCTAGTAGTTTTTGAAAAATCTTGTACACAGACTAGCAGACAGAAAGAAATTTTTGTAATATGACCCCAAACGACCCGGCAGTGCTCGGGAAATGTTTTTAGGCAAAATTAAGAAGTCGATTGCATTGACAATTTTTCTAAAAACGCATAAACTTTACCCGGAATCCTAATTTTCTGTACTCATTCATAATCAAAGTAGAAATTACACCATTTGCGATTATTTTCACAGCATGAAGCATTTCTCCATTTCAATTTCAATTAAATATTCTTTCTTGACGCTAAATCGTGACTTCGCCTCAAATTATCCAACAATAGACATAACTTTTCGAGCAATTCATCGGTCCAGCAGTTCAAGTTCAAAGACATTTCCAACTAGAAGAAAATTTAACTTCCATTTCCAAGGCCTTTTCCCCATCTACCAAATTAAATCAATGAATTTGTAGTGAAAAAAAAAATCTTTTAGCCAATTTTATGAATGACTTGAAGCTTGGAAATCAGTTTGAATAGAGAAAATAATAAACCTCGACCCTGATTTAAAAAGCAACACCGTACGATTTTTTTTTTGTTTTGTTTTTCGTTTTGCATTTTTTTTTTTGCTATTAACAGTAAACTGAACGTAACTAACCTACCTTAATTTTGCTTCAACGGCAATTGAAATGAGCAAATTTTTTCGCAATGAGCGGCTGACTTTTGACCGCGAATTTGTTTATTTCGTTTTTATAATTTTGCCGACTACGGTCTAGCAAATGATTGTAAAAGATATTCGTGAAAAAATCACAGACCCCAGACAAGGTAAACAAACAAAAAAGTTTTATTGTTCGTTGGCTCTACTGTTTCATTTTCAGTCAAAAATGAAATTTTGTTTTCCATAAATCCACACCAAAAAATATAAGTTCCAATTTTTTATAAAAAAAAATATTAAAAACCAGATCTAATAGAATGAATCTTGAAATTAAAAAAAAGAATATAAAATTGTGACTTCCATTTTGACGATTGTTTGACCCCTATTTTTAAGTAAATTTAATTATTAAAATATAATAAATTCGTGTGACAATTTTAAAATTTAGGGAAAATTTTATGAGGTACCTACTAGCTTGCATACCCGTCGTTGCCGGGTAAAGTTTTTTCAAATTTTTTTTTTATGGTCTATGTTGGATCTAAATTTCAGGCCAATCGTCTCGGTAGTTTCCCCGCGAAAGGGTAACATAAAGGAAGAGCTAAGTTTCGAGATCACTTTACCCCCTCCCCTTACTCTCCCACCTCTCGGGCTACTTTTTAATGGATCTATATTGGGGCTGGACCCCCGACGAATATCTATGCCAAATTTCAGGCCAATCGGTTCAGTAGTTTCCCCGCGAAAGAGTAACATAGCGCAAAAACTAAGTTTCGAAATCACTTTACCCCCTCCCCTTACTCCCCCCACCCCTCGTGCTACTTTTCCGTATGCCTATGTTGGAACCAGAACTACCACAGACACTCATGCCAAATTTCAAGTCAATCGGTTCAGCCGTTTTTGCGTGAAAGAGGAACAAACAGACAGACACCAACTCATTTTTATATATTAGTATGATTTTAATAATTGTTAGGTCCGATAAATGGCGGCCTTTTTTACATAATTTTAATATTCTTTCATCTTTTTTTTTAAACTACTTGACTTCGATCGAATTCGAATTTTGAACTACTCTTGTATGGGTCTATCGCGCTGCCAATTATTCTATTGAGTCTCAATCGAACTTATTACTCAAAAGTCAAAGCTGCTATTACTGTGTTTCCGAATAAAGTTCGATATTTAATCCAAGCAGGTTTAATTTTTAATCCAGAAACAACAATGTATTCGTAAAGAATGCAATCAAGTGGGTTTGTTGAACATTGCTGTCAAAGCGCCGTTTGAAATTTTAACGAAAATTGCAATCTTTTTCGTATTAAAATTTAATCTTTTTATATTAAATTTCAATTTTAAGCGTGTTTACTTCCTTTAAAATGCGTAAAATTGAAATTTTCATAATAAAAAATTTCTGCCTATCAGTTTGTGTACAAAGTTTTTCAAAAACTACTGGAGCTAAAGCCATGAAATTTAACAGGCATGGGGACGATCCTATCAACTTTTGTTGAAAATTCGTTAACCGGAAGTAACCAAAATGGTGGCTTCTTAAAAATCGGAATTTCGTTCTTCGGGATTTACTCGAAACTACGCGTTTTTCAGTAGTCTTATGTATGACGAAAGTTGAAGACGGTAAAATTTCCTAAACTTTTGTCTTTTTCTGACGCGCCATATCTCAAGCTGGTATCGAGATATACCATTATTTTAAAAAAATCATTTATTTTACGAAGAGAATAATATTTTCCACTATTTTGTCTTGTAATGTTATCCGCTATCTTTTACAGTTATTGAAATATTTTTATTAAAATCCAAAAAATGGATTTATGCGAATTACTTGCAATTTTGTAGAAAAAATAGCCAAAGGAAGAATATAAAGTATTAAATTTCTTTACATAAATGTATATATTTTACCGTTATCAAGATATTTTAGATTTTACAATAAAAAAATTATCTTTAATATTTTATTCGTCGGAACGTACGAACAAAAAAATTATCTCCAAGAATCGAAACTCTTCAAAACTTCATTTTATCTAAGTTGCCCTTAGCACTTGGAAAACTCTCGGAAAATTATCTGTATTTATTTCCCAGATTAAAAAAAAACATTAGGTATTTAATATAAATTTCCTCGAAGTTTTTTAGAGATATTCACAAATTTCAAGCAGATTGCCAGCAAATCAAAGCGGCTGACAAAGAATATGATCCTAGAATTTCATACTCCTCACTCTTCTATCAAACTTCTAAAGTTTTCAATTGACCTCCAGAAATTGATCGAATTACAATCGATGGATATTCTGTGAATGTTTCAAAGTTCAGCACCGCAACACTGCTACTGGATATTCGTTTTGGGTATCATTTTCATTTATTTTGAACACTAAAAGAAAGGAAATAATAAAACAAGTTTCTGCGGCTGAATACATTCAAGAACTCGTAAAACGTCTCACAATTACTCGCGTTTGATTAAAGTTTTAGCAACGACACCATGTAAATTTGTCGGCAACCACCCGTCTTATCGCCAAAAAAAAATTAATTTGAGTTTTTTCTTACTTGGAATTCCTTCAATGTCACCATTTCTGATTAAATAATTGAACAAATCAAATGAAATATAAAAATTGTTAGATTGATTGTTCGCTTTATCAAAAGTTTTATTCAATTAGTCTAGCGAGTATTGAATATGGCATCAATTTACAATCAGCCACACCCTTTAAGATTGCGATAGTGACCTTCAAATGCAACGATAAACAAAATAAATATTAAAAATTTTTAACAATTGATTTTTATTTTCTTTGCACACAAATAGAATGAATTAGAATTTAAACCACGATTAAAATGTAGTTTTTGCTTTGATTATATATTTTTTTTAATGTGAAATTTTTTAAGAAGCTTCTGTCTTCTGTCCCTGTACGGTCCAACTCTTAATCTTCCCATCTTTGTCGGTCTTAGACCTCCCTTTAGCCTGGCGCTAAACAAGCTGCTGATGAAAATTGAAATGAAATCTATCCAGCGGTTTTCAATAGAGCTAGAGCGGGGTTCTAGATAACGGCTGGGATAGCTTTCGATGAGGAAGAAACTTAATTTAGGGAACTGTCCATAAAATACGTCACCCTAATTTTAGGCTTTTCACCCCTCTCCCATTGTCACAATTTTTCGACATTTTTTACTCTATATGAAAATCATATACAGTAGAACCCCGATAATTCGTACCCCGATAATTCGTATATCCCGCTAATTGGTATGAATTTGCTGGTCCCTTGAAATACGAATTATCGGGATTCTACTGTAGTAATATATTAGATTTAGTATACCGTTTGTAGCACATCGAATCAAACGTCGGACACAAAACTGAAGTACACCAGAAAATTTGGTAAGACAAAAGTTGTGATTTCCACACGTCCGTCCGTTTGTCTGTCCCTGAACACCATAACTTTAAAAGAGATTGAGCTAGAGGCTTGAAATTTTTTACAGTTACGTTTCTCGTAAATAGCTAAGTTCTTGAGCGGACAAAAGTAGATCATTCCTTCCCGCTCCCCCATACAAACGAAACAGTTTTTTTGGAATTTTCTCGAAAACGGTGAGTCGTTTTGAAAAATTAATAAAGGTAAAATGTGTTTAGAGTGGAATTTTACATAACTTATCTTTACATTCAAATCCAATTGAAGCGTTTTCCCCCGACCTTATACAAATGGAATATTATTTTCTCAAAAACGGTCCATACTATCGAAATATTTATTAAGACGATATGTATTTAGATATACATCAAAATTCAATCACACTACTCCTTCTCCCCAGTACCATAGAAATGTGCTTTTTTTGTCTGTTCTCATATAGAGTATTTGAGGATTGACCTCTGACAATTGTAGCTTATGAAGTTTAGTATAGTCTGACGTATTTTACAAACATTTACGACCTATCTAATAGCTAAAACCCTATCAAATAGAACGAAAACGGGGTTAAAAAGATAGAATATTTAACACGTTGGCTACCAGCCAAAAAACGCTTACTCCGCTAGTATACACTGGGAAAAAACGCAAAAATCATTTCTGTACTTGTGATTTCACTTTTGCACACTGTGAGGCACCGGTGAACATCGAAACTATAGGAATGTATAGTAAGTTCAATTTAACGACTGCACTCAACCATGGAACTTGAGAAAATGACGGTAATGACAATAGTGTGTGTACACCCACATGGTAGCCAACGTAAAAGGTTAAAATGGGAAAGGAAAGAATGATTGAAAAGGGAGGATTCAGGAGTAAAAAACATTCAAAGGATAAAACTTGATCAAAATCGGTTCTGTGGTTTCTTAGCCAATTCCAAACACACATACATTAAAATTTTTATATCAGATTGCAAAAGGCCGTAGTCGGATGGTTAGAGATAATAAATATTTCCATTATTTGTAATTAAATTTAACATTTGTTTTGTTTTCGCCTTTATCAGTCGTGAAGTTTTTTCTGTTACCCTTCTATAGGTCCAATGCACTGTAGCATTGTGTTATCACCGTGTAGGTCAAGTTATTTCGGGCTCAGGGTAGACACGAAATCCTCATCAGACAGAGCAATGTCAATTGTTGAGCCAATCTAAAGGCCTGTGTCCACATGGAAGTTTATTTGCAGAAGTCGCTTCTAGAAGAGATTTCTGGTGTCACAACTTCTGGAAGTTCACTTGCAGTTAGTGTTTCCACGGGAAAAACTTCCAGAAGTCTCTGCTAGAAGCGACTTCTGCAAATAAACTTCCATGTGGACACAGGCCTTAAGGTCTGTGAAAAAAAAACCTTAAATCTGTCTATTTGCTCCCGGAAAGCAGAAATCTATTTGCAGTTTAAATTTAAACAAAAAAAGATTCATGAACGTCCTCAGCTAGTCGGATTTATTGATGACGAGATGTCTTTCGTCTGTTGGTTTGTCAACTCAAGTTAACTTTGTAGGCGACCTGAAAGGTAGCAAAGTTATATATAGTCACGGTAACTGCCATAAAACGGTAAACATCATTTAAAGTTACTTAAATTACTGGTAAAGATTAAAGGTAAATAGCTTCTTATATCCATCTGTGCTGTTTAAGGCCCTTCTGCTGTAATTGTTTAAGGCATTTTCTAAGAAGTTACGTAAACATTGCATGCCGTAAAATTCAAATGCCGGTGAAAAATTTCAAATGATTTCGAGTTAAAAAAGATTTATTGCCTTCGTTAACAACGTTTAGGTCGTCGAAATTGAATCGAAAAAGGTAACCGCGTGGTAATTTGATTTTTTTTCCATGAATCTGTTTTTATGTGAAGAAATTTTGTGAATAACGTTATATTTGCTGTAAAAATTAAATTTCGTGAAAAATATGTAAAAATCTTCGCATTTTTCAAAAAAAAAAATATAATTTCGTAAAACGTTTTTCAATCAGAATAAAAAAAAATTGATTTAAGATTTTTATACTCGTATCTTTTGCCATTTTATAAGTATTAGATAAAAACAAAAAATTGTTTTTATCTAATACTTATAAAATGGCAAAAGATACGAGTATTTAAATGCAATTTTGAATTTCCCAAGTAAAATTATCCTTTCAAAGTTCAATATTTCATTGCATAACATTCAAACAATAACGGAAAGGGTTGTTCAATTTATGTCCCTTCAAGGATTAAATTTTCTCAATACCACTAATGAACCCGAACATAACCAAATCCAATTGCTTTACTCCTTTTTTTGTCACACTATCTTCCACGAATTAGAGACAGGGCAAAATCTAAAGGCTGCAAAGGAATTTCGTCAAGGTTAATTACCCCGAAGGAAGCGTTTACCAAAGCCAAAATCCCAGACAAAAAACCATAAAATTATTTCGCTTATCCTGCACGTCGCTGTAACTTTTCCCATTTTCTTTTTTCGAGTTATGTTTTTCCCTCGTCCCATCATCAGTTGATTTTCCATTTTCCCGAAGCGACTGAAGATGTATCCGTGTGGCATGATAGTCGATGAGGTACAAAATGCAAACGCAGCAAAAGAATCTTCAATTTGAACCCCCTGAAGTACTCAATTTCCCGATTGAGTTTCGGAAAATTCCTCTATCCTCGCAGGGAAAACTATCCAGGATGCAAGCGATGTCAACATCGAGTGCAAAATTATCAACTAAATTCATCAGCCCAGATGCATTAAGGATTCGCCTGTGAATTGGAGACACGTGGGTGTGGGTCTAAATATTGAAGTGGAAATTCTAGATAAGCTGGAAATGGAGTTTTTCTTAACCCAGCTTTCCCAAAGAATAAGGGGCCGAATTAACACTGTTTGGATCAAATCACTTTTGGTGGATTTTGTTGTTGGCAATTTTCATTCCCGACGGTCGTCACATTTCCACTTTTCCGATTTTCACATCGAGGGTGATGAACTTTTACGATTTTCCATTCTCGAGCAGTGAAAAAAGGCCAAAGTAAACTGCGTCTGGATTGACGGGCCGGGCGGGCTCCGAATCCCGAATGTCTGTATATATTTTTGTCTAGCGACGATACCCAAACGAGTCCCGTCATAACAGAAAGATAGAGGCCAGGGTAGGGGCACAAACAGAAGCAGTAAAGGACACTAACGAATTCAGGGGATCCCTCTGCCGTCGCTGTGAAAAGTCCTCTGCCTAGTCTTTGCCGGGGTATTCGATGTGGGAAAGGACGTCGACCAAAACCTTCTCCACTTCACCTCTTACATGATCTTATCCGTTATTACTGCGGGTGTTTTCGTATGCGTTGTTGTGTAAATCTGGGATGCATTTAGCCTTCCCAGAGGACAATGAACGATGGTAGCAAGGACGATAAAGCCGGCATCGTCTGGTGCTTATGTCGGCTCCCATCCTTGCAGGAAATGTTCTCCAGACGAGAATAAATTCTATGCGGTGCTGCCGAATTGTAAAATAACGGAACGGGAAAATAGAATGTGCTTGGTCCGTAAGGACTCATTCGGCTCCAGTAAAGATCAGGAAGAGGATAAATTGTACGAGCGGCACCACACCAGACGACACATCACTATAGGTTCTTAGTCTGGTTCGATAAAAGTGGGTTTGGTGGGGGGTTTTTTTTTGACAAATCTAAAAAAAATTCGAACGATTTTTAAGGAGCCAAGAGAGCGAATATCACGTACCAGCAACAGAGCCGAGAGACTCATGGGAATTGGATCGTAAATTTCCATTTGGATGTTGATATGGGTTTTTTGCCATTTCTCTTCTCATGCTGATGATCTAGAAATTTGATTAGAATTCTATAAAGAGTTCTGCGCTCCTCCAAAAAAAAAACAAAACTTCTCTGGGAGAATTTACAAAAACTGACTGATTTTTGAAATGCCTTGAAAGGTAACCAAAAAAGTTTCGATGGCGATTCGAAAAAATTGAAATCTAAGGAAATGTTTCTCTTCCGGTCATCTCCCTATTTGTTGAAATTTAAAGTCGAAATCTGGTTATTTTATTAACGGCAATAAATTCTTCCATTTAAAGAAATTAAAGATTAGCAAAATATTGTTATGCTGCCTAATTTAGTGCAGCCTCCTTCAAGATTGAATAAAATTGTATAAAAAATTAATTTTATGGTTTACAAAAGAGTCGCAGTAGACCCTCGTCCACCGAGTTTTCTGATTATACGCAGAGCTGGGCGTACTTAAGTACTTTTTGTACTGCAGTACAAAAGCAGTACCAGTACATTGGTACTGGTACTGGAAAAAATCAGTACCAGTATTTTAGATAGAGAGAAAAACAGTACCAGTACCAGTACAAGTACTGGTACTGGTACTGTATTTCTCTGTATCAAATGTACTGGTACTGGAAAAAACAAGTATCAGTACTGAGTACTGGTACTGGAAAAGCCAGTCCGCACTTCAGAATTTTAAAAATACTGCAAGTTTTTCAATACATGAGAGGCGATTTTTTCATTTTCTGAATTAAATCAAAGTTTGCACTTTACATGTACTCGCGGAAATAGCTCTTAACTGAGAAAACCGGATATGTTTACCATTTGGCAAATGAAATATCAAATTTTTTTCAGGAAAATACCTTAGAGCAAAATAAAATTAGGGAGAAAATTTATGAACAGCACATGACTTTCTTATACACCAAAAAAAAAAATTTCAGGAAAATACCCTAGACCAAAACAAAATTCTCGAGGAAATTTCTGAACAGCACATGAGTTTCTTATACCACAAAAAATCGATTCTTAAATATAAAAATACACTATTTTAAAGACACTGGTTTTTTGTTTTGTATGTTGATTTGGATATAGAATTTTGTGGTATAAGAAAGTCATGTGCTGTTCAGACATTTCCTCCCTAATTTTATTTTGCTCTAGGGTATTTTCCTGAAAAAAATTTGATATTTCATTTGCCAAATGGTAAACTTATCCGGTTTTCTCAGTTAAGAGCTATTTCCGCGAGTACATGTAAAGTGCAAACTTTGATTTAATTCAGAAAATGAAAAAATCGCCTCTCATGTATTGAAAAACTTGCAGTATTTTTAAAATTCTGAAGTGCGTACTGGCTTTTCCAGTACCAGTACTCAGTACTGATACTTGTTTTTTCCAGTACCAGTACATTTGATACAGAGAAATACAGTACCAGTACCAGTACTTGTACTGGTACTGGTACTGTTTTTCTCTCTATCTAAAATACTGGTACTGATTTTTTCCAGTATCAGTATCAATGTAATGGTACTGGTACTGATGTACTGAGTATTTTGCCCAGCTCTGATTATACGGTTCCACAGCTACGCAATTTCTTGTAGTGGAAATCCGGAGCTGCACGATTACGTTTTTACTGCAAAATTTCGATCAGTGCGGTAAAAATTTCGCAGCTGTGCGGTTTTTATTACAATTTCGAAATTTTATTGGAAATTTCGGTTTTCGGTGGGCATCCTGCCCTGTTTTTTCGGAATGTGACTGTCGTACAGAACGACAGTCCTCTTGCAGAGGTGTCCAAACTTAAAGTCTATAGAAAACTATATGTTTTTAAGTTAAAATTCGCAAAAGAAGCAAAAGACCACCTGTTTGTAGTTACATCTAATGTTAAGCTCTTAAATTAAAAGCTTCATAATTGTAAGAGGAGACTAACAGCCGTATTCTGGCGTTGTGATACTTAAGTCACAAGTCCATAGAATTTGAGGCTCTTGTGACCGAGTTGTGACTAGTGACCGTAGCTAGAATAAGGCTGTAACTCTATGTTTTCTCCGTTTTAACGTCTTGAGTTGATTTAAAAGTGGGTCAAAATCTCACCATAGAAACGCTATGAATCAGAAAAACCTTGCCACAGAAAAATGTCTCCCTTTATGGTAGAAAACAACCCAGCAGTGTAACTAAAAATTTCGCTTCCTCCGTTGAAACATTTTTTTTTGGTGCCGTGAAAATTAAAAAAATAGTTTATTGCAGTTTAGTTAATCTTTTTTATGCAACAAAAGAAAATATGGCTTTTTTGAACTCCGAAAATTTGAAGAACTGATCTTGGTGAGTAGCTAAATCCTATACCAAAACTGAGCCTAAAGTTTTAAAATGAATTTTGATTTTTCGGCGATAATATTTATTAAAAGATCTCGACACCAATATTTTTTGGCTGTGGTTCCAATCAAATAATTCTGGTAAAGCGTGGGTGATTAAATATTTAAATACTTTCTGTTTCACTATAAAATTGCTGGTAAAACTTACCAGCGGAGTAACTTTCAATTAATTAAACATAAAATATGCATAGTCGACCATCACATGATTGCCGAAATTGTTTTGCTGCCTGAAGTCATGGCCAAAAAACAATTTGGTAAACATTTAAGCACTTTCAGAACAAACTTATAACATTCCAGATCAGACCCATAAATCAATTCCTTTTCTTCTGTTTCCCCTAATATCCCTTTGGGCTTTCGGTATTTGGCGCTCACCTGTTTTTTTAATAGGTTGCCTCCACGCATCTGGGCGATGTGTACACAGGCGGCCATAGAATCTATCCACCATTGATCTGCACTTGACATCTTTTCCGCACATCGCTTCGAAAAATCCGGGAGAGTCTACATCAGATCAACCAGCATCCACAAAACATTAGGAAAATCCTTGTTGTGGCGGCTGCGATAACGGAAGAAGGGGTGCTATTGCTACTGCTTCTCATAAAAAGGAAGTCGACGCCCTTTCGAAAACACAAACAAAACAAGCCCCAACCATTCAACCGCCTATTTGAAAACAGACCTGTTTGTGTTCAGGCGCGCAGACAGGATATTTTATATCGGAATCCCGTGTCTCCTTCGTTGTATCCTGCAGGTCAAAGTCATCCCCCATGATATTGGAGGCGCTCGCTGTCAATTTTAAGTATGGTTGAGTGGTGACTACAGCTCGGGAGATTTGAATTTTCCATTCTGGATTCTCACTCGTTTCGGCCAATTTTCTTTTCGGCATCCCCAACATTCTCCGTTAGGCATTTACGATTTCAGCTCTAGCTCACGTCACCAATTTCCAGCTCCTTTCGGTTCCCAAGTTCTACAACAAATGGGTTGATTTCCTCCCGATTTATTATTTTGCCAACACACACGTGCTCCCAGCACTGTTTTGATTTTCTGTGTCCTTATAAGGAGTTAGGGGAGAAAAAAATAAAATTTCCCATTTAGAACGGGGAATTTGCTCCAAGGGGCTCTGGATTGTTATTGACTGGAACTTTTGGATTGTTGTTAACTGGAAGTCGTTAACATTTTTGTTTACATTGAATAAAAAATTCTTCGACTCTGTAGGCAATTTTGCTTTCTGTTCAATAATTTTTTGTGGGATTTTTATCTTGCGGGTATTTTAGGTCTACAATTTTCAGCACTGGTTCTGATTTTTCAATTGCGTTATTCTCAAGTACTTTCAGCTTAACCTTATTTGCCCATTGGATACAATTGTATTTTTTTTAATTTACTTTGGTTACAAATATACTTTTTTTTAAATCCCTAAAACGTCGAAAAAGTGGATACAATTGGATACATGTGAGTCATTTAACTAATGGTATGCAGTAATTAATAAACTGTGCGCCTTACACTGCGTTTACACGTAAGACTAAAAATCGCATGCAACTCTCCTCTCTAGGGCGTTTTTCGATTTGACAGGGCTTGGGATTTTCTATGAAAAGATCACAGCCACTTGAAAACATAAGAAGTTATGCGTTATCAAGAAATTTGCATTGAAAAGTGAAGAATTACGGCTTTGCAAACTTCTTCAAAATCCAGGATTTTTCTAAAAACTGCTTAAGGGAAAATTAAAGATATTAAAATTCTCTCAACTTTTGCCCTGTATCTTAAATTGATATCTTTGGCCGTTATCGAGATATTTCAGATTTTGTGAAAAGAATTATTATGTAAACTAATATTAAATATATTCGTCATAGCGACATAGATTTTATAAAATAATGTGATTTTCAATGTAAAAACCAATGATTGATAGTAAACATTTAAATTATTTAAAATAGCCTGTCCTATACGTGTATCTAGAGCAAAATTTGTCAAGTGTAGAACAATCCCGTCTAACTCAATTGCCACCAAGAAGAGCCACATTGAATTTTCTAGACCAAACTGTGGGCCGCATCACGAAAAAAATACTGTACCAGCTCTTTAATATTAGTACTGAAATTTAACTTAAAAATTTACAACATAAGGGAAAGTAATGTGCCGCTTAGTTCTTTGGTATGTAACAAAAACTGCGCGCTAAATTTTAACTGTCAAGGTCAAGTACGCCCTTAAATTAGTGTGATATTCTAGATTTTCTTATATTTAAGATCACGGATCGGTTGAATTTTTTTTTTTTTTAAGAACAGAAAAAGTTGATGGTTTCATCCCTCATCATTTCGCCGAAGGAAAATGACCAACTATCGAATGTCCATTAATGGGAGAATTCACTGTATTGACAAGCCTCCTTGTACATTTGTTTTCTCTTTTATTAACATGTGTTACCATGTGGGTATTTTATAGTCCTATTTTAATTGTTTTATGAAAAAAAAATATATTTCCTCACCTGATTATGCTGAATTCTCATAATTCCCTTTTTTACATTGGTTGCACGTTTAATATTTATTGACATAATGAATCTCTCTCTTATTTTCCCTAACACAAATACCCTCAATTATGGAAGAACTTTTAGGTCGCATTACTTCACCAAATTTTCTGATCATATTTAATTGATCCCTTAAGTTTTATTCATTATCAAATGTCTAGGAAAAGTGAAACTTAATAGATAAGGTTTATTTTCTATTTTAATATGTCAAATATGATTTTAACTGCCTATGCTGCGACTAATAGAGGGGGGTTTTCTTTTTAAATACAGTGAGAGATTTTTTTAAATTCTGCCGCACACATTCAAGCCATTGTTGACATGAAAAGTACAGTTTTTTCTGCTCATGCGAAGGTAGAAAAACCGAAAAGGTGGAAAATAAAAATCTCCCACAGAAAATTTCGGAGAAAATGCGGCAACGCTGTATATAGTTTAAAAGTACTTTTTATGCACACATTCAAAGATTATGCTTGAAACTGTGTACTGTTTAGGGGAAATCTGGGTTGTAGGGGAAATGGGATTTTTCATTAATTTTTATGCTACTACGAAACATGATAATGAGAGGGACAAAAAATCTAAACTAACAGAATTAAGCCCGGTGAAGGAGAAAATTAACCGTGGGAATTTTCCTCTGTGTGTGATTTTCTCCCAACTAAGTTGAATGAGGTTTAAAAAGGAAATTTCATACTCTCAGTGTTTGACGATCGGCCACCGCTTGTGAACGTGCTGCTCCGTCTTTCCAATAATTTCTCTTCTCCCCTTATAGTACTGCCAAAGGACTTGATTTGCGATCATTAATATTAAATTGCAAATTATTAACATAAAAAATAAAATATCGAGGTAGATTTTTCACCTAAAAAATCGAAATCGTTGTGTTCGAATTTTAAAATAAAAAAAAATGTAATTAAGCGTAGTCATTTCGCTTGAAATTAATGTTACAGAAAATTACAACAGTGTTCTTTAGAAAATTTTAAGAAAAAAAAAATTGTGTTCATAATTTTTGGGTTTGTTTTCATTTTTGTGTTCTTCTACTTCAGTTTTTAATTTGTTAGAAATTAAAATGAATAAAGAAATGATCGAAAAAAATTGTTTTGTGATAACAGAAGGATTTTTGTTTATGTTCCTTTTGTGATTGATCTCTTGTGTGCATGTGTGTGAAAGCATGAAAAAAAAATGTCAAAATTATATGATTTTTTTTAATTTCTCATTCTTTTTATTTGTCGATTCCAAGCAAAATTTTAATGTTTTCGAATTTAATTAGAAACCAACTCATGTGTTCAATTAACGGGAGTAAGAGAAACTTTTTTTATATAATAAAACGACGGAATAGCAAAGTGGAAAAATTAACGCGAAAAACTGAAAAAGAAAATTTTGTTCAAAAAGAAATTCTTTAATGAAAATCCCTGAGTACCGCGCACTCCGCGAATCTATAAAAACACTATGATCAACACGTATACGTTTCGTTGTGTGTAGTGGTGAATTTACATAATCTCTACACATGCAACGTAACATAATTGAGAATCATTTAGATCTCAAGATAAAATTTACTCACATAATTGCTGAAAAAATTCAGGATTTTTTGTTGTGTTTACATTTTTCTCGACTTTTCATATGACAAGTGCCATTTTGATTGTTTCTCTCACTTTTTCCAACACAAGAAAAGCAGTGAGAAAGATAAGTGAGTGAAAAACGGTAAATGTTTTAATTTCTCATTGCGATAATGACAGCCAGGCTAAATGAGAACGGACTGAAATGTAATTTCAATTGATAATCATGGTTATGTAGTGACTTTATATCTCTTTCCAACACGTGTATTCTCATATCAAAATACTCGTCTTTCCTCTTTCCCAATTGAAAAGTGCTGCCAGGACAAAATAAAAAACAAAATCCCCGTGCTAAGTGACAATTATTGAGTGACATCAAAAAAAACATCATCAAACTCAGGCAAACAAAAAAACGTCACAATTTTACAAAAAAAAATATATCTATAAGATTAACAACAATTACAGTAATTAAAAATTAACAACCGTGAGTGTTTCATAATATTAAATAAAAATAATTAAGATAATTATCAATAATTATCTCGATACTGCCCAAAATTTGTGTTCGTTTTATAAATCGTTATACAAATTTAGTAAGAAATATAAAAAAAAATATTTTTAAAAAATCAAATGTGGTGATGATAAATGAGTAAAGTGAAAAAAGAAATAATTAAATCGTGTGTATTTTTGAATCAAAAGTATAAAGAAAAAGAATAATTTTAAAGATTTTTGTGCAAAAATAAAATATTTTCGTCAAGAATAAGCGCCAAAAGTGAAATTCCTAAAGAAGAGAACATCATCACCAGAAAAAAACTAAACGTAAGAAAATTCTTTTTTCTTTTCAAGTAAATTCGATTGAAAAATATTTTCCTAATGCTGCTGTCTCGATTACATAGGAAATTCTATGCTTAGATGAAAAATCTTATGTACAACATAACACAGCAAAATACATGCGAAAATGTCCACTGTTGCCTATTTTATTTACACCATTTTTATGCTGTGTGCCGTTGAACATATTTTCCTGTAAAGAGTGTAAAAACTCAAAGTCCACGGAATACATAACAGGAAATTTAGGAGATGGCAAAGTGGTGGTCGTGCACGTGCACGACGATGTTGCGTTCCGTTTGTTTGACAACATCGCACTATGTTAATACCCTGCAACCCTCGCAGGCCGTTCTTGTAGCTCATATATGGCAGAAGCTGCTATGGTTCGCCCTGGTACTAAACAACACTAATAAATAGCGTGAATGGCAGAAGAAAGAAGAAACGGAACGTGGGAACTGAGAGAGCTCAACTATAGGGAAAATTAGAATCCGAAAAGTGAACCCATGAAAAGTATACAACATAATTTTTCACTGTTTCGGGGTGTAAAGAGGGGTTAGGGATAAAGCATTATATCAGGAACTCCATATGGAATCTAAACATTAGATAGAGGAGTGTGAAAGATATCCGGGAATGAAAGGATCAGCCTGGATTGAACTTTTTTTTTGGTTAAATAAATCCTTAAGCAATGTGTCCAGAGGAAAAAGGATTTCAAAAAACTGTTATTTCTTTGCAAAATAGTCTAAAAAACTTGTACACAAAACAGAAATATCTAGAAAATATTAGTTTTCCTAATGCGTTGCTGAAGACATGATTTTTTGGCTTTCTTCCTGAAAAGGGTGACCATATTTTGCTTGGGTCAATCCGTGACAAGATGAGAGCGTGGTGAGGCGGGGAGGGCGTGATTCAAGATGACTGAATTGGAACACCAACGAAATAAGAAAATATTATGGAAAGAAAATCTTTATTTGGATGAAAACCAAGAGTAAAGGAGCCGCTCCATTGCCATGACTTTTTACCATGACAAAAAAATGCAGGAAACTAGAGCAAGATAGACTTATGTAGATCTAAAAAGGAATGACTGAATACAAGTTAAACGCTATCCCTTCCAGTTTAACAACTTTATAGCAATAATAGCAAACCTTATGCTATGAATATAATGTTCAAATTGGCATGGTAACAAAGCTTTTGGCATGCGAAGGAGAAAAATGACATCACGCTATAATAACAGTTTGAATGTGTCCGTGCTTACTATTCACTTACAGGGACAATGTGTGATTGTATTAGAAATCGCCATAAAATCGCCATAACAAAAGAGGAGAAATTATTTTTGCATTTGCCGACAAATTTTTGCAGTTGATTCTTATCTCCTTTTCTCGCCAAGGCATCTTCACATAAATGTGTCTCATTTTTTTTGTCATGGTAAAAAGTCATGGCAATGGAGCGGCTCCTTAAAGGATCAATATTTGTGCGCTGCGGTCGAAATTTTTAAAACAAAGTACGACGCAAAGATTTAAACCAAAGGCTAAGCGGAAATTAACCTAATTTTTCGCACTCTTTACATTCTATAAATAATGGCGACGAAAATTGTAAAATAAGCAATGAAAACAAAAGCGCCGCAGGCGAAATCTACGCCGTTTGTGAAGAATCGTTATTATAACAATGAAAAACTCCCTTTTTTTTAAAGGGATATCCTCTAAATATTATGATTTTCCCCCTACCCCCTACTAAAGACTTCAAATCTTTTCTGGTAAAATCAAATAACCTTAAATTTTCATTTATATTTTGCTTATTTATTGAGTTCAGTCAATTTGAGTAAAATTTTAAATATTTTTAAGGATCAAGCATAGATTTGTGTACCCAATCTTCCGAGATTCGAGAAGGGATTCATTAATTAGATATTGCTTTTATGGAAAAAATTAATTCGGTTCGTGAAGGTTTGTACCCGCTCTTCAGGAACGAATTAAGAACACGAACCGAAATTCTACTGTACAAGAAAATATTTTTTCCCACAATTGTCGTCAAATGGACGAAGCTTTTGTTCTTCCATGTATTTTCATTAGTCAAAAACATTTATTAGATTTTCACTTTTAACTAGGATTTCACAAATGCGTCGTTGGCGTGGTGGGTAGAGAGCTGGAGTGGAATTCCGTAACTTATTTCAAGCGTTTGTTTCGAGTTAGAAGAAAGAGTAGTATTCGCTGTCTCTGTTTCGACCAAAATAAATGACAGGGCAAAACAGAGCTAGCGAATACTACTTTTTCTTCTAACTCGATACAAACACTTGAAACAAGTTATGGAATATCACTCCTGGCTTTCAATAATTTTCAATTTTCAAAAACTGAGTTCAAATCCCAACCGGGGAATTTTACTTTGATTTTTTAAGGATTGTCTTATTTACACACTTTTGTTAAAATACCATCATTATGGGAAAAATGAGATTTAAAACATATCTAATTTTTCCCGAGTTTTTATAAAATCTCGAATTATATAATTTTTCTGGCGTTACTGTGAATCAATCTTAAAAATCCTATTCTATTGAAAGTTGGATGGTCTTCCACTTTATATTTACTTCGTGTAATGTGGAAAATTGGGGGAAATCGGTAAGGGATCATGAAAAATGTGTTATTCCGTCTGCTCTCATCCCCTTTACTTCACATTCCCTCAATTCTTGTAATCGATAAATTTTCCTGTTTTCATTCTTTTCACCATTTCTCGGTTTGTGTTCTTGTCTTTATCCGTTTTACCGCGCTTTTTTACTTTTTGACTTTTCGCTTTACTAGCAACAAAAAACCATCGCCTCTGGCTGTATTTATGTTTGTTTTTTCTAATCTTTTTCATCTGCACAGTAGTTTTCTTTTGAATGAAAATTCTTGTATTTTTCTTTTTCGCCTTTTATTACATTCATAGACGAAAAACGGAACAATGAAAATGTTTATAACGTTGAGTTTTTTTTTCTCCAACAGAATTTTTGTAGATAAACAAGATAAATTTATTTGGGTTCATATTTTCAATTCAAAGTGCGGTTCAAGAAAATATTGTAAAGACAAGAAACGTAGGGGAAATCAAAATTTCACGACCAATGAATATAAAATTGGAACTATTATTATTATTTTCCTGTAAGACGTTTATATTTGTTTATTTTATATTTTGTTCTATCGAGGTTTTGAGGTGAAATAATATTTCATGTTTGTTTGAACTTTTAAAATTGCTAAAATCATTTTCAAAACCAAATTTCTTCTTTTAACACCTTAAATGCCACAATTTTTACCAAAATTAATGAATCGCAAGTTAATGTATTACTTTTCCTAATCGTATTAAAAGCCGATTAGATAAATAGTCGTGTAACATTTAAAATTATTTGAAACAATTTTTGTTTTTGCAGTTTTGCAGACCCCTTCACTCAACGTGTTAATTGTCACTCACGTTTTGAAAATCTCCATCTTGATTTGAGTTACAAAACCCAACATTTCTAAGATTTTTCTTTTATTTAATTGTAATCCCTGTAATGTTAATTGATCCAGGGATTAAAAAAAAATTAATCTCAGGATGTAATGCCACAGAGAGACATGATGTTAAATATTCTGACGTTCATACGTACGGTTCTTGTAAAACTTCAAATCGTTCGCTTAAAATATTTTGCACTTCCACAAAAATAAAGTTAACCGAAAAACTTGCCAAAAAAAATTCCCAAATCTTTTTTTAAAAAAAAGAGAAATCAGGGTTCTGAAATTTAGGGTTGTGAAAATTATGAATAAAATATGATTTTTCAATTTGAACATATTTTCGCACGTAAAACATCACGTGCACCAGCCTTCTCAATGGACAGAATATTTCGACCAAAACCTGTCAAATACTCACATAAATTGAAATATTTCTATTTTCACGCGCTCCTTTATTTTGTGCGTCACTACGCAAAAAAAATGTTTGGAAAAAGAGTGAAAAACTTTAAATGTGGGGGACGACGCGCAAATTAAGCATGAGCGAAAAAAAGCCAAGAAAAAACAAACGTAAAACTAAACGAACCCAGCCCGCATCATATTTTATCGCTTTAATTGTATGTTGACCTATTTCTGTTGTTTGGGCCGATTAACCCCTTTTCCCCCTAAAAACCCGGTTCTCTAGTTTTCATAATTTGCCGCTTTGTCAGCCTGTTTCTATTGTTTTTCTTTTTGTACCCCAATGGCATTTCTATATTTTAGCTTCGAGCTGGGAGCGGAATCTTGATTTATTTCCCACCTTTTCCTTCACTGTCTTCCGTTTTTTCACTAAACGGGTTTTTTCTCTTTTTCTACTCTATTGCCCCAGTCTCTATTTTTCTCTAACATCCATATGACGCTCAAAGTTGAACCAAATCATTAAAAGTTTTTGTGTTCACCATATGACTTATTTATTACATGTGTTGTACTATCGGGACTATGCGAATTATAATCAAGTCTATGATATCACGTCGAAAATGTCGCAGCGACTGAATTACATCTGATCTAGTATTAGTAGCTCTCCAGATTCACATGGCGCAGCTACCACATGTACACTGGTTTACACGATTGCGTCAGTCCTTTAATTTAGTTTTTTTTTATATATTTCAAACATCGAAAAATTCATGGAGAATTAGTAGTTACTCCAACTAAAACGTCATTAAAATCGGGTAACCAATTTGAACAAAATCGTTCTTTCAAAGCTTGACTCTTAAGTAAATTCAACAACGTAAGTTGTAGAAACAACCATGCATATTCTGGAATCCGAAGTAGGTTTTCCCTCAATTTGTATTCTTGAATCCGCTGCGTTTCACTTCTGTCCAATTACGTATGATCTAGTAACGTTTTGAGGGTAAAATTACTCGTTGCAAATTTCAGGATACCAGAATATCAAGTGAGTGGCTTTGGTTTTACGTTTTAACTTCGGATTCCAGAATAGCCATGAACAAGTTTGTTGCTTTTTTACAATTTTTCTGTGAAATCAACAACCGGTAGAAATAAAATTAGTTCGTCGCAATATTACACTATTTTTCTACGTACATTTTACAATAATTAGTTCCAAATCATCGCATGGTTTCTATGCTCTGAAAAATTTGTATTTTCCACAATTTTGAATCAGAAATTAGAAAACTTTTTAACAAAAACAATCCTCTAGCCCCACATCACCCTTTTGTAAATGAACCGGATGAAGTATTTATTGGCTTCTCTCTCTCTTTGCGCAGTTTTGTTGGCACTTTCTTGTAACATGCGAGAGATACTCAGGATGTGGGACCAATTATGCTCAACTTAGGCAACATTAAATCTATCAGCAACCCACAGCCCAAAATATAAACAAAAAGTGTAAATAAAGCAAAAGCTGGAAGACTGTCGATGGGGAAAACACGAAGAAAAAAATCTGAAAATCTCAAGCGACATATGGGCGTATTTTTTTTTTATTTTTCCTCTTCATTTGTTACGCAATAAATTTTTTTTATGTATGATTATGCTGGTCTCAAAATATCGTTTATGTTTAACCAGAAAGCAGTGATAGTCAATGACAGACGGCAATTATTCAATATTGAATAATCGAACACTGCTTTGCGACGACAAAATTCCGATAATGTAAATAAAATATAAAAAAATTAAAGTGTTATCTGAGAAAAAATGTGGTTTCATGAAGCATTTGTATACGTGGTTGTCAGAAATTCATGTATTCTGGAGAAGAAAGAGTTAACCATTTTTGTGGCAAATTTTGATATTTTTTTGGAAAAATGCAGATCTTAAAACAACTAAATTGTAAATCGAAATATCACAAATATTTGGATTTTTTCTTTAAGGATTTTTTCAGTAGGTTTTCAAAGTTTATCCCAGTGTTGGTCAAAACTACAAAAGTCATCATCGCCTTTCAAATCTTGAATTGTGTACATGCCTGAAAGGTGATTTTAATCAGTGTCATCGTGTCTTAGAAACGTTCAATAAAACGAAAAGTCAATTTATGAAATACTTTTTCCGAACAAAAGATCACTCAAATTCACACTCAAAATTTCACTCACTGAAATAGTTGTGTGAGAGAACTCATTTTCTTTTGCAGAAAATGTTCAATTTCTTTATTAGTCCTCATATTTTGACGTGTCTAGCCTTTTTTTTGCAAAATAAAAAATAACTTGTAATCTCAAATCATTAAAATTTTGATCAAGCCTCAACTTTGTGAAAAAATGAAATCATATTCTAATTACATAAAAATTAAATATTTGTATCTGCTATAGATGTGATGATGATATTTTCCAACAATCTGAGTCAACATTTAGAATAGTACTATATATCCAAAAGTCAGCTAACAATATTTGTTTTACACATCTACGATTTGTACACGGCAAAAAATCTTGGAGTGAATTCCAATCAAAATTGGATTACATATAGGTCCACTCCAAAACATGATTAGATTTCAATCCACTCGTTGGATTGAAATTTTTTTTCTAATCTTCTTTAGATTGAATTAAATTCCAAAAATGTATTAAATTTATCAAATGCAAATTGCAATTTCTGTTGCAAAAAATGCAAATTCTGTTGGATTTCACTACATTAAATGAAGGAATCAATAGTTTCCTACATTAATTAAGTGTGACTGGAAAATAGAGCGTGAATTCACACAAAAATCAGCGTGAATTCCAACAAAATGGGCAAAATAAAATCTTCATTTTTCATGGTTTTATGATAGTAATAGTAGGTTTTTTTACCAATATCCCAGTAGTGTTTTTTACTTTTTACAGCATTTATAAATTATAAATATTTTCTTACGTATTATTAAATGTTGAAAAACTCCTGCTCACACCGCGATTCGAACCCGAGATCCCTAAGGTTGAAGTCCACTCGCCAACCCATACGGCCACCGAAGTAAATTAACAAAGTGAGTCTAAACATGAATGGTTTCTATCTCACTTGAATTTACTGTCAGTTAATAACTAAATGAATACTTTCGGTAATTTGATATACAATAAAAAGTAATTGAAATCTAATCTAAAAAAATATTAGAATATTTGTAATAATTTGCATTTATTGAATTCCAATCGAAATTGTATTGAAATTTCGTCCAATACAATTTTTGGATTGAAAAATACTCCAAGATTTTTTACCGTGTATACAAACAAATCTTTTTTTTCCACTCATCACTTTAAAATTTGCTTACACAAAAATAGCAATCTTTTTATTTTGATTTCGTTCTATGATTCATTCAGTTTTTAACATAATTTGAATTGCAAATTTTTTTTTGTATATTTTTTATGACTAAACATTAACGTACACGGCAAAAAATCTTGGAGTGAATTCCAATCAAAATTGGATTACATATAGGTCCACTCCAAAACATGATTAGATTTCAATCCACTCGTTGGATTGAAATTTTTTTTCTAATCTTCTTTAGATTGAATTAAATTCCAAAAATGTATTAAATTTATCAAATGCAAATTGCAATTTCTGTTGCAAAAAATGCAAATTCTGTTGGATTTCACTACATTAAATGAAGGAATCAATAGTTTCCTACATTAATTAAGTATGACTGGAAAATAGAGCGTGAATTCACACAAAAATCAGCGTGAATTCCAACAAAATTTTGTAACAAAATGGGCAAAATAAAATCTTCATTTTTCATGGTTTTATGATAGTAATAGTAGGTTTTTTACCAATATCCCAGTAGTGTTTTTTACTTTTTACAGCATTTATAAATTATAAATATTTTCTTACGTATTATTAAATGTTGAAAAACTCCTGCTCACACCGCGATTCGAACCCGAGATCCCTAGGTTTGAAGTCCACTCGCCAACCCATACGGCCACCGAAGTAAATTAACAAAGTGAGTCTAAACATGAATGGTTTCTATCTCACTTGAACTTTACTGTCAGTTGATAACTAAATGAATACTTTCGATAATTTGATATACAATAAAAAGTAATTGAAATCTAATCTAAAAAAATATTAGAATATTTGTAATAATTTGCATTTATTGAATTCCAATCGAAAATGTATTGAAATTTCGTCCAATACAATTTTTGGATTGAAAAATACTCCAAGATTTTTTGCCGGTTTTAGAATTCGTAAATAATCAAAGTTTCCAAAATACCGATTTTTCCTGCATTTAATGACGCAATTAAATGGCGGGAAAGTTGTCCCATTTATTTCCAGTTATCTGTGATTTTTTCCCGCGTGGAGTTTCCAATTTAAATCCTGATAGTTAAATTACTAGTTTTTTTCTGGATATTCAAACAAAATTTTGGTATATTCTTACCTGACATTGACTTGGTTTTATTAGTACCTTGACCTCTTCTCGATTTTTATTATTTTATATTTCGGCTGGATCAAACCAAGGTCTCACATTTCTGCGTCTGTTGCATTTTTTCCGAGAACAAAAGAGATTCTGGCCATATGCGTCAAAACTAACTCAGAAGCCCTATTTCGATTGTTTGTCTAAGGATTTGCTTGGCTACCTGATGTCAGTTGAAGAGGGTATAAAAAGCATTTTCTCCGGGGTCGACATTTAACGATATTTTAAGTTAAATTTTAATTAGGAATTACGGGTTGGCAGACGAAATACCTGAAATACTATTGAATTTTTTTGATAATTAGTGGATATTCTTTATTTCCAATGAATATTTCATCGATGTTTGCTTTGAACTTTTATTATCTTTTCTCAGATGTGTACGGAAAACTTGTACACGATGTAATAATTGCAAAAAATACTAATTTCTACATCACACAATACTGTCACATCAAAAATGCGTTGTCTAATTACAAAAATATATATGCTTCGTATAAGAAAGTAAAAACGATCGAGTGTGTATTCCAGATAGAAGCGAATTGATAACAAATAGAATAGTATTTTTGTCGCTTCTACAAGGGACATTTCCAACGATATTTACTCGCCCTATTGATAATTTAGGGCAACCGAGGAATTCTTATTGACACATGGCGAAATTAAAAACATTATCTTATCACACAAAGTCTAACATCAAATAAAATAGTAGTCAGAACTCGTCAAAACTTAACGTGTTGCGGTTTTTTTGCACGTCATAAAAGTAGAATTTATGCCACATTTATGGGAAAATCATTTCCAATATCGACAATTAATTCAGTTTGACGTCATAATAAGAGGGAAAAAATTTGAATTAATGTGTAATTGAAATTATCACTCATTTCCAGTGCCCTTCATGCTAAATTCTACGAAAATTCTATTTGCTGATCATTCACTATATAGAAAGTCTTTGTTGTTGCTTATCAAGAGTAAATGTTTTGAAAGCTTTATCCAACTAGCGGTGAGATTGTACTTTTCTTACATAAGTAAACCTCATATGATGAAAAATTTGATATTAACAGTGGAACCTCGATAAGCCGATATTGTCGAGGACAGACAAAACTTCGACTTATCGAGGATTACTTTCGAGTTTTCTAGGTAAAATATCTGGAAGTTAATGGGAATTGAACATTTTCCGAGTTATCGAGGAACTCGAATCATCGAGGTGCATCTTATCGAGCTTCCAGTGTATTTTGATTATTTTTTTGCTGTATGTGAATCCGCGAAATTTTGACAGAATGAAAATGGAGTTGAATATCCATTGGTGAAGGTCAAATTTTGACAAAGGTGAAAAACAATTTATTTTTGCTGTGAGGATATGTATAAATTTATAAAACTCACATTTAACGTATTTATTATTTCCTTCGTTTTCCATGATCGTCTTTCAAGTGTCAAAATTTACGCAGGCTTTTCTCAGGATGAAGTTCAGACGATCAGTGTGGTGAGTATAAACGTCAAAATATTGTTCGAACACCAAAATATCGCAATTAATAACTCAGTGCTGTCAAATTTTCGCGGATTCGCCCACAGTCTATATACAAAAAACAATTTGGAAACTCGACAACTAATTGTGACAGTAAATTGAAATTGGGCACATAACAAACTTTTACCAAAAGTTAAACTCTGTCCGAAAATAACAACCACTCCTTCCCCCTTCTCCATAGGTTAGGTTAGGTTGGAGTGGCTGCCAAAAAAGCACACTTAGGCCAGAAAGGACATATTGTGATACCACGCGAATCTTAACGATCCATTTCCCTATAACTCGAACCATTTGGAGCTTCTGATGAAGCGTAGTAGATCTGCCCCCTCCATACAAATGGGAAATATTTTTACAGTTTTCTTGAAAACGGTTAATTTTTTCCCCAATCGCATTCTATAAAATTTTATGCGATGACAACAGCTTTCGAATACAAAAACATAACAAAAGCTATAATTGCCAATCTGGCAATCATTGGAGACCCGTATGGTGATATTCGTATCAAAATTCGAACAGTTATACCAAAATTCCAATTTGAAGTCAAACTTTCCAATAAGATTTTTTAAAATTTATTCCAATCGGATTTTGATGTATGGGAGTTTTATGTAGAATCATATCCTAAATAACTTTTGTTCTTGGACTTTTTTTAATAAGATGCACCGTTTTCGAGATATTCACAAAAACCGTTTTCGTTCGTATCGGGGGTACCCCCCTAATGGTCCATTTTTGCCCATTAACGAACTTAGCCTCACATTTTACGAAAAACGGATCTGTGCAAAATTTCAAGTCTCTAGCTCAATCCGTGCGCCCGCAATCCGCGCCACAGACAAACCAAAGGGTATATTAACTTTGCCTTACCGTTTGTAACGCCAAGATCCCGTCATCACACATAAAAATGAATTACACCAGTGTGTTTAGAATGATAAAAATAATTAATTTCTGCATGTCCGTCCGTCTGTCTGTCCGTCTGTGGCGCGGATTGCGGGCGCACGGATTGAGCTAGAGACTTGAAATTTTGCGCAGATTCGTTTTTCGTAAAATGCGAGGCTAAGTTCGTTAATGGGCAAAAACGGACCATTAGGGGGGGTACCCCCCATACGAACGAAAACGGTTTTTGTGAATATCTCGAAAACGGTGCATCTTATCAAAAAAGTCCAAGAACAAAAGTTATTCAGGACATTATTCGACATAAAACTCCCATACATCAAAACCCGATTGGAATAAATTTTAAAAAATCTTATTGGAAAGTTTGACTTCAAAGTGGAATTTTGGTACAACTGTTCGAATTTTGATACGAATATTACCATACGGGTCTCCAATGATTGCCAGATTGGCAATTATAGCTTTTGTTATGTTTTTGTTTCACCGTGTGGAGTTAGCATAAAAACTCTTTCTTTTTTTGCTTCGGAAAAATGCATTTTTAATTTAACACCTTAAAAGTTTGCTTCTTGGAGAAAGAACCAAAAGATGAACAAAATAAAAGAAACCCATTGTTGTGAACATTTCAAGAACTCCACACACATGCATTTGAAAACTCTATGCTATTGGGTATTTGTGTCAAGGACTAAAATGCAACTTCCATAAAATGAAAATTCATTCGCTTTTTTCTTTATTGCTTCTGGACTGCTATTTAAGCGCAATAAAGAAATGAAAAAAAATGCAAAATATAAAATTAAAAAGAAAACTAGCTCAAGTGCAGTCAATCGATTTTCAGTTAAGCGAGTAAGAAACGTGGAACAAGTAACTTCACCACCATGGAAATTATAAGTCTCTCATTTTAGCACCATTATCAGACATTTATTGATAGAATTATGCAATGCTTGCAGTAAAAATACTGGTCAGACTATAAATTGGATATTCGTAATGTGTTGTACATGTAGTAATTATTTTCTGTACTAAACCGAAGTTGTGAAACTGCATTTATTTGATATTTTATTGCATTTTTCAGATTTTGTAAAAAAGTTTTTAATCTAAAATTTTTGTTAGAAATGAATTGATCAATAAGATTTGTGCTTTCTTATATGAAGCAACATAAGATCCTAACAAATTTTGGTGAAGATCCGTTAACCCGAAGTAGCGGCTTTTTTAAAATCACAAATCTCGTTTTTTTACGATTTTTTCGAAAACAGCCCGTTTTTTTAGTAGACTTGCAGGACAAAATTTGGAGACAATGAAATTTACCACACATTTGTCATTTACTAGAACTCGATATCTCAAACTGTTATGTAATATATACCGTTATTTCAAAAAAATCCGTTTTTTTTTTCGATTATCTCGAGTTTTATGATATTTCAATATGTGTGGAAGAGATGTCATGTTTGAAGTTCTTACAAGCATTTTTTTAATCATTTTTTTACACTATTTAGTGATAAAACTTTTTCCAAAATAAAACAACCTCCAAATTTCTATACTTTTGAAATTTTATCCAGATTGGAGAAAAGATCTTCAGTTCAACGCTTAGAATGTTTGAAAATCAAAGACTTTTAACAATTCCTCAAAATTTCTTCGAAACCAACTTTAATGAAATAATAATTGTGAGATTTACAGTTACCGTGTCTGGATTATTAAAAATTTCCCTTAAATTGGCTTCAAATCGATAGAAGTCTTTTTTAGAGATGATAAGATTACTGCTATTAACTTTACGCCATCGTTAATAAAATTGGGCCCCTTCACTTAATTCGCTGTGATGCTTTTGCCTCACGGGCAGAAAATAATTAAAGAAGATCACCTTAACAATCTTTAATAATGACCATATAATTTTTTTTCCTTACAAATCGCATCTAAAGTATTTAAAAGTTTCTTCTCCGCCGAATAAGATTCTTAGTTTAGAGTTCGTTTAGTTTTTACATTTTTTTTTTACTTTTTGAATAAAATCGGAAAACAAAGATCCAAAGATGCGGATTAAATTTTGGTATCTTTTTGCTGAAAACAACAAGGTATCATCGGTCTGTCTACACAACATGGGTCAATGATTTATCCGTGTCGAATTTCATTCAAACAGCAGCCACTCAAATACATGGACACCTGCTTTAGATCTTCAAGGTCATCAGGAATAAAAACAAAAAGGACTGCTGTCCGTGAGACACAATTTTGCACTGTAGAAGCAGGGAAAAAAACTAACTCTGGCTGGGACCAAAACGCAATACAAGAACAAAAACTCCCCAAATAGTCGTCAGTCGGGTGCAATTGGCCCGAAACAAAAGCGATCAGATCAACAAAAAAAAAAAGATGCCTCACAAAGAGAATCAAAGATCCAGGTGGAGCAACGAGAGATACTTGGCAGGAGCCTTACGAATAATTACACAGCAAAGGTGTGCTGCGCCTTGAAATCATTCTCCATTAGGGAGGAGAAGTCTAGCGATGTGCGGCAGATCCCATTTGGTGTGATTGCCAAAATGCAATACACAAAGAACCAGAAGTCAAAAACCCAAAAGCGCATTAAATTCGTTTTATTTATTTGTGGCCTGGCCCGGTTTTCAGCACTGTCTGGCCCCATTGCGGTTAATCGTAATCAAGTTTTGGTTGTTTTTGCCGTCATTTGCCGTGAAACTCATGTGAGGTACATTCAACAAAATATGTTGAAAAATAATTGCAATTCAATCAGGAAAAATAATTTTCCATATTATATCTAATTACCGCATCCGCAAAAATCTTGTTCGCCAGTAAAGAGGCTAGTAAAGCGGGCTCTGATGAAAGTCAACTAATTTTCGTACTAGAAACATTTGAATCGATTTTGATGTAATTATCAAATCAATTTATTTATTTTATCTCCATGTCACGGTCCCGTCGGCCACTAAACGTATACGCAATCGTATTTTTATTACATTGCACCCGAAATATTTGCAATTCCTCCATCGAATTGAAAGATGGACGAACGAATGGACAAACAAAATGAACTCGCATGGCTGACCATTAACCTCAAAAAGCAATGCAGAAATTCAAATAAAAGCACTTCGACTATATAGAAATGAAATTAATGTCGAACAAAAAGAGTCTAAAACAAAAAATGAAGAACGTTCCGAGTGCATTTTTAGTGAAACTTCGCAGTTGGGACACGTCCATCTACCGCATTGGGGGCAATGTACATATGGCTATGCACGGCTTTGTTGGCAATTGTAATTAACCAATACACAAGGGTAGGTGGATGCATATTGTCGACATTCGCAGAGAGCTATATGGTGGCCGATGTAGGGTAATGTTACCAGTTTCCGTGTCAGAAACCCTAAAAAACCTCTACTTACAAATCTTAAATTAAATAAAAATTGTTTTTTGATTGATTTTTCCAGGTTTTTTAAGCGGACCCGGAAAGTGAAGCAGGTCATTTTTGCCGGTATATTGTGAAAAACCCGGGGTTTTTTTAAAAAAAAAGCCCAACCCACTGGGTCTTATTGGGTTTTTTTAATGGAGTTTTAGCGCATTTTTTTTTGGTGGGTTTTTTGGGCTGGGGAAAATAATAACAACACTGACTAATATGTCAAAGTCAAACTATACAAAGACTAATTTATGAGTACACTCCGAACTTGAGAGGCTCAACGCAAAAAACCGTGTTTTCAGATATACTTTTTCAAGCAGTTTTTAACCGTATTGCAATTAAGGCTTCATTTGACCTCGAAATGCCAAAGTTTTCGCCTGCGGAGCATAACTTCGTGATATTCTATCTATGGTACAGTTTTTCACAAAAACAGTTTGCCTGCGGCGCATGTTTACAAAACATGTTTTGTTTCAAAAAAAAAGTTTTCATAGTCATCCGAAAGAGAGAGAAAAATGCATAGCAACACCTGTCTCTCTCTGGCGTTTATTTTAATAAATAGTTTTGACTTACCTCTAAACGGCTGACCTTAAGTTATCTTTTTAATATTTTAACTACGTCCGTGGTTTTGATCGCTATGTCCTAGGGTTTGCTCATGAGTCCAAGTTTTCTAAAAGCTGTTATGACAACCCTATCTGGGATGCACTCTTTCCTCCCTTACACTCGTTAGATATGGGGCTACCAATTTTGTAAAATGGAAAAAACGGATTATTGTTTATTTACAATACGCGCGTATCTAAATTTATTTTCTTAGATCGGAAAGGCATTCATTCACTGTACATTCGAGCGAAGTTTTAGCAGCCACCAAAGGCTTTGATAAACATAAAACGTGTGATATTTACATTTGCTAATGGAATATTTCATTACATTTATACTTACCGATTACTGATCGTCTTATGTGTTTCATTGACGTTTATAAGGAAATGAGCTCTGCCCCTCCTCAACTGTTTGGAATCACTATTCGACATCTAAAATACGGACAACTGGTTGAAATATATGTGCATCTGGCTGTCCGCTTGCATTACCGATCTCTGTGTTTAGAAAACGATCCTCACTTGATGCATAGTATTTAAGAAAAAAAATCTATTCACCATGCTCTGTAAATAATGGCCTCTGTAGGAAACTTTGAAAACGTCTTCTTCAAAACGCATCTCTTCTAAAGCAGCATCAAGTGATCGTTGACCGCACAAAAAAGAGGATCAAGGGTATCCGAGGATCGTATCTGGTAACTCAGCATATAGCTATCCTAATCATGACAAGAACAGCAGGTAAACAGTGGTGCGACGTGCGATGTGCTTCTACCTGAACAATCTGACAGATCTTTTTGTGGTGTGGTAGAAGGAAGGAAGGATCACGAGAGATGCCTCGATCCCAATGCCAATGTCGATCGCAATCACGTTTACCAATGCGCTTCGCTCTGATTTCAAAGATTTTTTTTTTGTTCGATCATTCCCTTTCGGATTTTTACTATAGTAGGTTCTCTGATTTTTTTTTGTCTAATGGAAGCCATTATTATTTGTCTGTTCTGATACTTAAGTTGGGTCTGGTTGCTCTCTGTATGGTTGTATGGTGCATGAATCCGGTTTCCATCTATTCCGTCTCGATCGCTCATTTTATTTGATTTTCTTATTCAGATCACAAAACTCACGAATACAAAATGCGCAAACACTGAGAAATCGGCTTAAAATAAAACGAAACAAAATTCCCTTCCAACTTGGCATCGAGTTCACATTTTATATTGTGAATACTTAAATTTTATTTCTTCTTTTATTTCTGGCTTGTGCTGCAAAAAATAAAGTGCGATGCACCTTTTGCACACAAGTTCTAAATTTATTTATACTTTGCCTGCACTATTCAGCTGTTTATTTATTTGGCTTTTTTGCGTTTTCATTGTCAGGTGAAGTTATTGGTGAGTTATTTGAATGTTACAAATACCAGTTTCTTAACTTTTGCTTACAAAGTCATGTAATGTGGTTTATTTTACAATAATATATTTTTTTAAGTAGTTTTTTTTATCAAGTTTATAAAAGTTTCTGCAAAATAACTGTTATTTATCAAATATTCGTATTTTTGTCAACTCATCTGTGAACAGTTGTTTCCCAACTGACGTCAAAATTTTCAATTTTTTGTCGAAATTTCCGTTAGGTTTTAGTTTTCCCAAGAAAAAGTAATTATTGAATTTTTCTGTAACCGATTACATTTTTATCTATCAACTTAATTTTACAAAAAGTAAATCATTTTTTTCTATTTTTTCAGGTAAGTTTAAATTGGTTCACATCACCCAAAACTTTTTAAACATTCGTAAGTATTTTATATTTGTTCCTATAATGAGAACTTGGAAAAAAATATTTTTTTTTAAAACTTGACTTTGAGTCATAAACTTATTTTAATCTAAAACGTCGTCCAACATTGACTGAAAACGTTACCCAAAAATGGTGAAAAAATATAATCAGCTGTGATACCGCAATCGACCGATAAAATATGATACCCTGAAGGCAAAACTTCTGACTTCGCAACAGTTTCCGCACAAAAAACTCATGCGATTTTTTTAATATCAACCGGTTATTGCTCAAACAGCTGATAAGCGAAGAGAAAAGTTTTAGTGGGGAAAAAGTTTTAATTGTAACTTTCAACGCAGAAATGCTGACCACTCATCGTCGTTGATCAGAAATCTATGAGTAATAGCTTTAAATTCTTCTACTCGCTAGCTAGCTGACTAACCAGCAATCTTAAAACTACAGTAATCTCATTTTAGATTCAAAACGAAACCCATTGACGTTTTATAGCCTTGAATAACATCAATCATTTAAAGATTTTCCTATCGCAATACTGCTCGAATTTGTACAAATATAGCTAAAATGAGTAAAATATTATTAGCAAACGGTGGTTGTTGTCGTCATTAGGTTCAAATTCACCCGCTATTCCGTGATTCGTCGCGTGGATTGCCATTTGGTTGATATCAAATTCGGAATTTTAGCCACTGTCGTAAAGTTTAAAAATATCACAAAGGCGACAGGTTTGCTTGTCACGTAACCGTCATACACATGGCGATTTTTTAGTGAGACGAAGAGAGGTGTGACGTGGACAAGTGGTATGAGTGGCTTATTCAGCTAACAGGTGTCATTTACACATTAATTGGCCATTCATCGAACGCGAATGGGTAAAAACCGACGGATTCAGTGGGGTTCGACGTTCATCTACACCTATATGAAAGACGATCATCAAAATAGAAAACTTTTGCCGTCGATGCCAAAAAAGCTATCGGGATTAAAGTCTAAAATTTATGACAACTAAGCAAGTTTTTGTGTGGCGAGCGACAATTTAGTCTGAGAATGTGATGTAAATATTATAGAATTCAGTAGATTCAGTAAGTGTAACAAATCGCTTAGTATCACAAACCTGTAAAAATCACAAAATTTTCAATTAATTGACTTTTCCCATAGACCTCTAGCAAAGGCACAGAGAAATGTACTCAAATTTTTTCGGAGCCGGCTAAACTTTAGTGACAAAGACAGGTTTTCTGCTGCATTAGGAAACAAAAACTTGTCGACGCTGCAAGAGTTCGTAACACCGGGATCAAATATTAAAATTTGCTGTTCCAAAAAATTTTCCGGCAAAAGTTTCAATATGTTTTTTGCTATTTGAAAAATACTTCAATATGATTTTGTGTCAACCGGAATTTTCACTCCGCCTCCCCCACTCACTTTTGCTGCGCGACTGCGAAAATATTGCAAAAAAATGTTTAAAAACATCTCGGATAACTTCAAAATTTAAACAGTCTTCGCCAACAGATTCGAGACTCCACTTTTTTAAGTCTTTTTGGTACCTATCGAAAAAGAATAATGGATCGAGTGAATAAAATGAACTAAACGTTTTTACTAGCAATTTATTATTACATTTTAGTACGAAAATCGATATATATTTTGTACTAAAAACGTTATAAATTGCTAGTTAAAGGATTTGCTAGATTTGATTACCGTAACTACAAATTTTGCCTTAAATTACTGTGAGTCTCTAAAAATTAAAACTTGAGCCGGATTCTCGCATAGGCGCAAGATGCGGGGCTCCAAAATTGAGACAAATACATATTTTTCAAAACAAAAATTGTAAAATTACAACTTTGATCAATTAAAAAAAATCCTTTCCAAAATAAAATAAAATTCAAGTAGTAAACATAAACAACAGCACAGATTAGATAATTTAAGAGAAACAACAGAACTTTTCATAAAACCTTTAAAATGTATTGAAAATACTGGAAGCTCCGCGTAAAATACTGTAGTTATGAATCTCAATCGAGTAACGTATGCAGTTTAAATATTTTAATTGATTTGAGTCAAAATATAAAGGGAAATAATGGTTTTGCAGGGCATACTAAAGATTCCATTTCCGCTGACGGATTTTTTTGGGACCTCAACATTTGTTCTAGGCTTCTTATCTTTATTTACCTAATCTTTGACAACAGTCTGTTTTGGTCCGTTTCGAACACAAATTGAGCCTACGACTTTTGGGAACTCAAATTAAAAAATTCTAATAATAACTGACACCTTAATTGGGGATTTATTATTGACAGCACAACCCAAAAATTATGCTTCAGCTTTTTTAAATCTATAGGACTATATAGTCATGGTATCAAATAAAAAAATAATTACGCCTGTGGCATTTTTTTATTATTTTGGAAATCTAACTTAGCTATTTCACTACATAGAGGTGATGGGCATTTATAAAGCATTGAGTTGGAATATGACCCTCAAAAGTTTAAACAATTTAGAGGCCTGAAATTGTCATGGGAAGACTCAATTTTTTCCTGCGCCTAGGGTCTCAGATTGGTTAAATCCACCTCTGTTCTAGCCCTTCTCCGGTGTCCTCTATAGTGACGCCATTGAATTATCCTAATCTTTTATAAAAACTCCGAACTTTATTTCAAGTTTGTAACTCAAGTCTTTCACGAATCGTCAGCTTTACGCAATAAAGATGACAATGTAAGTGTAAAGTGAAACTTTGCGTCACTCGAAATTCACTAATCGATCAAGACCTAAATTGCTATAACTTTTTTTTTTTTCAAAACGTTTTCACTTTGAAATAATCTTCTGATTTTCGATTTGTCTCCATCTGATTTAGCAATTGTTCCCAGTTTGGCGCTCCAATCGCCATCGCCACAGCCTCACAACACACACATGTGCCCATGTGTGAGTCAGCTGTTGAAACACCAAAGAACTGGGCTCCAGGGCTTTAAAAATCAGCTGACGACTAACATGAAGAAATCCGGTTATCTGTGCATGGGTTCGTCGCCGTGCCCCCAACTCCACGCTTCGCCAACTTCTGAGGCGAATCGGAGTGCCACCTCCCGTCTCAGCCTCAATCAGTGGACACCAGACCACTTACTCTGCGGTCAGTTTTGCTAATCCTCAAGCCGTAAGTTTCGGTCAGTCGGGATTTTACGCGGAGCTCCCCGCCGCCCTCCTGGATTCAATCTGATGTGGCACAATGAGCCAAAGTAGCCCGATGTCGGCCTTCTCCATCCTAGCTCGTCTTATGTAGAAAGTATTTTTTTTTTCTTTCATTGGCATATTCTTGTTTTTTGTTGGCGAATTTTATCTCGAGTCGGACTTGTTTCGTTTCATTTCGTTTATTTATCTGTTGCTTTTGTTGATTACACTATTACTCACTCTTTTTGAAGAGTTCAATCAACTTTTCGCTGCATTTCGAACCATTTACGGATTTATCCGGATTCGAATGTTGTATCCGCTTTGAAAGAAAATTGTCGACCGTATTTTAGACTTTAAAAATTTGGTTGCGATTTTCGTCAATATGACTTATATTTCCGTTGTAAATGTGGACATTGGAAATCTGAATTCAACTTAAAACCATTTACCGGCATATTCCAATAATTTAACTAATTAACTCAGTTCCGCAGCAACCCAAGATTAAATTCACAAGTAAATTACTTTTTCCGTTGAAGTTCTGAATCATTTAAACATTTCTGAGAAGATTTTCTCACGTGTCATCATACTTCCGGCGGAAAACTTCTCGTTTCCATCAGCATAAATATTTCTTCGAATTTACTTATTGTATTGATTTGCCGAATTTTGTTTCCATGTACGTACTTGTAATTTTTCCATGTTCAAGTTCATGGAAAAATTACAAGTAAATTCACTAAGAACTTCACTGGAATTCTTTATACAATTCTTTAAATTTTTTTAAATTAAGATTTCGTTATACACGTTTGAGAAATTCATGATTTATCCATGGTGATAATTGAATTTTTCGAAAAAAAAATTTTGTGTAATAATTCTTTATAGCAATTATTTCAAAAAAGATAAGAACTCTCACTAGTGAGTTCTACATAGGAACACAGAACCCACATTGTTGTGTTAACCCTTTCAGGGGCACTATATAAATTAATGGAAATAAAACGCTTTTCCAGTGTACATTTAATCCATATCACTTATTGGAAAAAATGGAAAAAATTAATTATATTCTTCAAGCATATTCTGTGACGGCATGATATATACTACAATACCCAACTATCTACAATCAATTGATTTGATAAAAAAATGATGTATCTACTATAGAAAAGTGATATTTTTTAAATATTTTTATTTCAAATGCTAAGAAAAATTGCCCTTGAAAGAGTTAAAGGAATTTGTGTAATAGTGTTATTAAACACTATTACACAAATTCCAATCCCACCCTTCAAAAATTTTTCTCCACAGGATTTAAAACTTTATATAAATTTTTTTAGGCGACCGAAAATTTAATGACGTATTTTTTTTTTTGGAATATCGAACAATTTTTTAGTACACCGACCCGACCTTCGCGAATTTTGCTTGAAGGCTACAAATTTTGTGACGGTAGGCGAACTTAAAATGAAACAAAAAGGACTCCTGTATCGACAGCTTGCTTGAAAGTAATCCTTTATTGTTTCAATGTTGCCAACTACACTACTATAACTAATCAAGTTTGTGCTTACTGCAATGTACACTTTCAAATCTTTTGAAAATTGGGTTTAAAAAATCGATTTTTTTCACATTTTCAATTCATTAATTTTTTTTTCAGATGATGTCCATTTGACAAAAATGTCAATAATAAATTCTTCCAAAATATCGATTAGCATCTGATTAATCCTCTCACAGGCAAAATCAATACGGTCCTATAAAGATTTAGCAAATTTCGTCTCGAATCATAAGAAAACTCCATAAATCCAATCAAAAAAGCAAAAATCTTTGACAAAAAACTCTACCAAATTACTACTTTTTTACAGTAAAATTAATTCCACCTCAACAAGAATTCTCATGTCTAAACCTGTCTGCGAGAAAAAAATCGTTGCCGCACCATATAAGGCGGATTGTCATGCGTACCAAAGGCATCTCATCAGCGGAAATGGCAACGAAAAAACCAGAGTGTTTTGTCCCTCATCAAGCGATGTTGTAAGAACGGAATTACGTTTTTTTTTCGAACGCTACTTTACTACGAGAGACTTATAACTGGCTAACCCACCTGAAGACAAGACTCGTAAAAAGCTCATCAAGGTCAATGAATCGGAACCGAGCCGCCCAAAGAAGAAGACTAGAAAACGATGATCTTGTATAGTCTGATCTATGTTTACTGACGTCTTGTCGTTTCTCTCTTTCTTTCTTCCCTGAAATGACTAACTCCTAGCTACTTGCTGCTAGATTCGAAATCAGAATACCTGCAAATGTATCGCTCATAGATGGATAGATCCAGTTGGCCACCTTTGAGGTGAACTGAACGAACAAATTCAACGAGCCATCGCCGCGATCTTTCGTCACATGTGCATGTTGGGACATACAAATAGCTGGATGGTGCCAAAGAAAACCGTAACTCCTTGGTTAGATTGTGTGGAATTAGTGGAGAGCTTAGCTCTTCCTGGTTCCCAAGCGAAGAAGCTACCATCGGCATCATCGATTGAGGTATGTTATATCTTCTTATTCGATAGACGACGCGATTCACGGGGCAAGTGGGGCAGCAGCAGAATGACACGACGACAGCCATTTCTGCATACTATAGATCCACCACCATATATTCCTGTTATTGATGGTGTTCCAGGGGCTGTCGGGACCTAGCGGGAACAGGGTAGACACGCTATAAATACGAATTCCAGTCACATCGCTTTTGCTTCCCGGTTTTCTAGTTTCTGTGCGACTATGCGAAGCACACAACCAGCATTTTGGATGGCAGTGACGGAACATTGGGGCCACATATAAATTTTTTCACTGCACGCAAGCTGGTTGCTCCCCTTTTCCCTTTTGAGCCTGACTGCGAGTGCTCAGGTATTTGTGGTGGATGGTTCACCCTTTCCTTTCCTTGATTCGTCGCTGTGGAGAACGAATTGTTTTGGTTTCCATTACGGATGGATGTTTATTTGGTGGTATGTTGGGGCTGTGGCTCCAGCTTCACAATATTCCTCTAGCAATGGTAAACACGACCACGACAACGGCGACGTAGCCGCTTATGTACAGCATCTGCTGAATGTTGTCATCAAAATAATCACGTAACTGATGTAAGCACGAGACTGTAACTATAGAATAACCACTTATAAATGTATTTCCTTGCTGAATAATTTGTGTAAATTTACAGCAGTTAATTTTTTCCGGACTGTGGGGTTTAATTGTGCAAGGTTTTCCGGCTAGTGGAAAAGGGCTAAGTTTTCCTATTTATCAGCCTTGATTTTTGTTTAGTTTCTTACACTTAAAAAAAGGCGATTAAAAAATATCGAAAATTTGGATTTCAAGTGTAGGTTAGATTGGAGTAGTTTCCAAAATGGTCGCCCTTTTGAAAAACTTTTAATTGTTGTTAAAATTCCAAGCAGAAACTTCACAACAGCGAGCATAGGAGAAATAGAGGTTTTTACAGTCCGCGAAGATGGATCTCCTAAAATTTTTTATATTTTCAGTTCTCTAAATTGTGCAAACTCACTTCACCGGTTTGTGGAAATTTGCAGTTGGACCCACCAAACCAAATATTCGATTTTGGTTCAAGGGTGAATTGAATTTCTTGTTTTTGGTTTTGGTTCCTAAAACCGACTTCAAAATTTGGTTCTGGTTTTGGTTGGGTTCTAAAATTTCAAAAATTTAGTTTTGGTTCACTGAATTTTTAATGGTTTATGGTTTTGGATCTTACACAAGACTTTTTCTGGTCAAAAAACATGCCAAATGACAAGTCTGATCCAAAATAGAAAAAAATAAGAATTTTCCGATCCCAAAAATTCAATGTTGATTAAAAAAAATTTCTAGATTTTGGTTTGGTCACAGAATTTGTTTTAAAAACTGTTTTGGTTCGGTTCGGTCATCTTTTTTTTAAATCTGGTTTTTTCAGAGTGGTTCGGTTTATGGTTTGGTTTTCGTTCAATCAAATTTCAATGGTTCAGTGGTTTTTGGTTGACATGGATTCACCGATTTCGATCACTTCTGGTAGACTCCGTGTACGGAACTACATCACAAATGAGTTAGTAATCGGTTAATAATTTCAATCACAACCCGATACAGTTTATTTTTAGTCACATCGTGTGCACTGGACCTAAAAGATATTTTTTTCTGCGTGCACATTTCAGAATTCATATCTATTTGAAAAGATCAAAATCCAGATTACTTGAACATTTCAGACAGCTCGAGTAACTATTATTTTACACTTTGGAAAACTTTTTCGAGTGTACCACCCCAAACTACAACCGATTTTCAAATTCCACCCCAAAAGAGAAAATATTCAATGTACGCATGTGCTACATTCCTCATTTCATCTGTGACTGTGTTTTACTCCTGATACCTTCTCCAGCATCATTCAGCCTCGACTACTGCTTAATATTTATGCGTCCCTGTTCACATCCTGGCACAAAATGTGTTTTGTCTGGAAATTTTTGCTTTTAGCCTGGGTACTCCCTGTTTTTATGTCGTCCTTCTTTTTTTCTCTCTCTTCCTGATTCTTTTGTGACATCTTTGTTGATATCCAAATATGGTTACCCCATCCGCTAACTTTTGATAGAAATTTAAAATTTTTATAAGTTTTCATCGGAACGGATACTATAGTCCTGGGCGTTTCTTTAATTTCCAATGTTGAAGACGCTGCCATTGATCCGAAACGCACAGGAAGAAACATCATAGAAGTTGTTTCTTTTGTGATCTGATGTATGTGCATAGCATAAATGGAGAAGCATAAAAGTAGTCGCTATCTCGTATGTTTCATCCGTTGACTGGTGCTTTGCTGGGCATGTGTACTGGCTATATTAAAATCCAAACAACTGAGATCCCAGTCCGGCCATTGCCCTTTCGTGGAACAAAGTTACCTCGCTGCGACCGCGACTGCGATGAATCTTCTCTATTCTTCTGCTTCTTTGGTGTTTAGTGCGACTTAAGTTTGGTTAAAATCTAACTTTGACTTCTTTAGTCTATGGATCTCTGGAAACATACATATAACCATCGAATTGTATCTTTTCCGTTGAAATTTACTTTTCCCTGTACTCTCGTATACAAAATTCTTTCCATTTCGATTGACTGAGATAAATACAAAATCAAAAACGAGGATGATTTTTAGGTGCCCTGACTTGGCTGACCATAATCTTCCCTACCGCGCGCCAAAATGCTTTTCGGGTTGTCATCAATGTCCTAACTTTTGTTCGTTCTGGTTTTGACTTTAATTTCCATGTATTCCCCATCTATTAAATATCAATTTTTATTTATTCAATCAACCAATTCAAGATTTTATCATTGGCTAAAGATTGGAATTTTAATCACTTGAAATTTCTCAACGAAATGCAGTTATTTTGCAGAATTTTCAATCAGTTTTACTATAACTTTTCCTATAGCCGGATATCATGAATTGGTATGATGAACTAGGATTTCAGATGTTAAGTAATATCAATTTTGTGAATAAAATAATAGTAAATCCTTAAACAGATATTTATTGAATTCCTTTTGCGCTTTGTTTCCAAATCTTACGTGCTCGTGGTTTGACAATTTTTTAACGAATGTGAAAATTAAAGACCAATTGTGTTTGGAAGAAAAATATGATATTCAAGTAAAAATTTTGGGATGTCAAAACAAAACTTGTTTATGTTCCATACATATAAATAGATTGTAATCTATTTTCCAAAGAAAACATGATAAATCGTATTCTGTCACCTTGCCCACATGGAAACCATAAATCGATATTATTGCTATCAGTACGAATAGCTACAAATATGAACTTGACCTTTGCTATTATATACGATGAGACTAATTTAGATACAAACGCAATACGTCCTTTGAGCTTGGTCACGAAAAACACAATTTCGATATTAAATTCTTGGAAAATTCTAAAGACAACAAACTTGTTTTCATTTTTTTCATACATCAAAGAAACCATTTGATATAATTTAGAGAAATTCTTGTCTTTAAATACTTAATCTTCATGATAATACTGTTCATTTAATAAGGAAATTATCGAAATTTTAACGCTTCGAAAACATATTTTAAAATAAATCTTTCCATAAAATTACTCGTTTTCTCGATTCTGTTAAACAAAAAAATATTTTTCTTCAAAATATAAAAAATATAAATATGTATATAAGTAGGGTTTCCAATAAAATTAGTCCTTAATTTATTTTAGGGGTCCATAAAATACGTCACGCTAATTTTCTACCTTTCAAACCCCCTCTCCCCTTCGTCACGCTTTTCCGGAATGGAGTTTAGTACCGCAGACCCTCACAAATGTATAACGTATTTTATGGACAACCCATTAAGGCCCGTTTACGCGTACTGTTCTTAAAAAATTAAGTTGCGGTTAGCCTACTTAAACCGTAGAAACTCTGGGACTTCAATAATTAAAGTTGTCCATAAGTTGCTAAGTTTCGTTGGTGCAAACGGGCCTAAACAAGTCACTTGTAATTTTAAGTGATATTTTGGTGAATAGAATAACGCTGGCTCATTTTGCTCGGGGGTGCCAATAATTTTTGGCTCCAGGTGCCCGTTTTGCCTCCGAGGTCCTTCCTTGTTTTTATACCCGTATGGTGAAACCAAAGGGTATATTAACTTTGCCTTACCGTTTGTAACGCCAAGATCCCGTCATCACACACAAAAATGAATTACACTAGTGTGTTTAGAATGATAAACAAAATTGAATTTTGCATGTCCGTCCGTCTGTCCGTCTGTGGCGCGGATTGCGGGCGAACGGATTCAGCTACAGACTTGAAATTTTGCGCAGATCCGTTTTTCGTAAAATGCGAGGCTAAGTTCGTTGATGGGCAAAAATGGACCATTAGGGGGGGGGGACCCCCCATACGAACGAAAACGTTTTTTGCGAATATCTCAAAAACGGTGCATCTTATCAAAAAAGTTCAAGAACAAAAATTATTTAGAACATGATTCTACATAAAACTCCCATACATCAAAATCCGATTGGAATAAATTTTGAAAAATCTTAGTGGAAAATTTGACTTCAAAGTGGAATTTTGGTACAACTGTTTGAATTTTGATACGAATATCACCATACGGGTTTTCAATAATTGCCAGATTGGCAATTATAGCTTTTGTCATGTTTTAGGAAAAACTTTAGAAACCTGATAACAAAAACTAAGTAAATTCACTTCTGAAAGTGTAAATATTCTAATGCTTATGTAATTAGCTGCCGATTGGTGTGTATCTACTGTCTCGAGATCGATTTTGTTGTTGATGGGTTGTGATACCTTACAAATGTTACAAGGAGGCACGAGACACTCCGATAAATTTATTTACCAATTATTATAAGAATAGCCAAAAAAAATCAATTGCTCAGATTTTTATAAAACTTCAGGTGCATTAGCGGTTGTTGGTAGTCGTATGAAGCCTCAATTTAAGAAGGCCCTATCTCGCCTTAGATTTTAGTGCCAAAAAGGGATAATATTTTTATACTTAGGGCGTTTCCGAAAAAAGCTGATTCTAGTACGTTTTCATACTAGATTGCATTGCAAACTAGAAACTTTCCAATAAAAACTGGAACTACAAGAGCCGAAATTAGCATGCGTTTAGACCGTTTCGCACACACAGAAAATCTTCATTTTAAAAAATAATTAATTGAGATGACGTTTATTGGAAATGTTTATTGGTATTTCTTCACATTTCGCTTCAACTCTGCAGTCATCATAAGCGGATATGATGGCTTTTAAAAAGACCAGTTAAAATATTTCCTTACAAATTATTTGAAATTCCAAACAAGACTTCAAAAAAAACCGATCTTTTAACTTAATTTATTTATTATAAATCTATTTTTAAAAAATCTTATGTGCTTGTTAATTTCAAAAATTACCCACCTGCCCATGTATCATAATAGCGAAAAATATTTGTGTGGTTTAAAATATCTCTTGGCAAAAAATCATGTCGAAAAGAAATTTCAACAATTTCCGGTCATAAAAAAAAGCACAAGAAAAGAAATCTTAAACGGTTGATGAATCTTCTCTCTTTTCATTTTCTAACGTTTTGTATCGCTGATTTTCGCCATCTCATCATCTCATAGAGTGACTCTTTCAATCTACAATTATATAATAGTTTTTTTTCTAATTCTGTTTTAAACGAACATATAGAGTGAGAAACACGCAAATTTTTATGTACATCATCATCGTCTATCGCTCATCGTCTTTCGATTTTATTTGAATCAAATTGAACTCAAGATGACCTTAGGCTGATGACTATGTAACAATATATCGTTCTCACATATCGTTTTCAGGTACTGCCCTTCTGGGTTATTGGCATAAAATCATTAATTTCAAAATCGAAAAGCCAGATTTCAAATCGTGTTAAAGGCCGATAAATTTTTCTTCTGTAGCTTCAGTTGCTTCTAAGTTATACTAAGAATTTTTGAATTATTTGTCTTAAAGGCGGTAAACCGATAAAATGTTTCGATTTTTACTGGTTTTTGTTACAACATTTGGACCGATTTGCTTAAAATTGTTAATGCACATATAAGGAACCTTATCTAGGCATGAGAAATTGCATGGCTAATAAATAGAAGCAGAGATAGTTGTTTTCTGGTTGCGTAAGGGATGAGAAATCTATGGAATAGGAAGAATTAACAACCTGTAAAGTTCCAAGGCAGCGCACACTACACACTTTTGCTGGGCGACTGTTTAATTAATCTAATTAAATAATAGTTCGCACACCTATAAATTATCATCCCTACAAATTTAACCAAACCAACTAAACAATCGCCTAGCAAAAAGTCGACGTCTCAAAATAATCAAAAGAATGTCCCAAGATCAAGCATTAAGTTTCGTTCCTTAGTCGTTAAGAATAAAATAATCAAAAGAATGTCCCAAGATCAAGCATTAAGTTTCGTTCCTTAGTCGTTAAGAAAAATAAATAAAGCAATTTTCATATCATTTATTCAAACAACTTTAGGTTCCATTCACACTTGCGATTTTTCTTGAATTTTTCGCGAATTTTATTCAAAATTTATTCCGCGATTTTCCTTCATCTATCACAAAATAAACTCAGTTAGGAAAACTCGCCAAAATATGAATTTATCCCGGCGATTTTGTGTAAAAAATTCCAGCTCCGGGGTCTTTCAGGGATTAATTTCAGAATTTTATATCGTGATACAAACGGTTGTGATACGTGAATGGAAATGGCGGCGCCTTACACAAAACGATTTTCACGCGACTAGGAAAATTTCACTTTCATTTTTAAACCATTGCATTGCCCTAAAAAAATTATTCACAAAATCCACCACCCCTAAATCAACCCGTGAAAAAAGGTACAAAAAAGCAAATTGCACGCCATCTGAAAATTAACATCGTTAACAAAGCCTGTAAACAATTTTTGCGATTTTGTAAGCGAAGCAAAGTCATTGTTCCCATGTGAGGCAGCAGTAAACCGTCTGGAGTCGGTCACTGACACGATTTCAGTTTAAAAACAAAAAAAACCACCATTTTTACGATCAAAAACGTCCTTGACCATTTCTTCAATGATTTTGAGGGTCAAGGAATTCAAACTCTGACAGCACCGGCATTTAAAATATAATTCGAATGGCGGTAAATTATTTGAATTCTTCCCAAATGTTTAGACAATGTTTATTAGAGCTTATCTTTAACTGCTTTTTATTGTTAGTATAGTATATTTTTTATTTGTTTTTAATCTACCACCTGTTATTTGAAGCATAAATGTCAATCCCAGGAAAGTTTCGAAAACTCAATTTCATGCAAGTATTTGGGTTATTTTTCTTCTCTGTCGGTTTTCATAGATATTATTGTCTGCTATTTGATTTCCGTGGCAAACGACAAAATATCTTATTGCTTGTCAATCATTGGATCTGTAAACTGGCAATAAATGTCAAATGACGTGTAACGTCAATTAAGTAATAAAACTGCATTGTGAGGATGTCATCACATGCAAAACAGTATATCAAAATAAAAATAAACTCCAATAAAAATTGGAATTGGCACAAAATTATTATAAGGGGGCTGGAGAAAGGGGCGGTGATTTTATATGCGAGACAAACATTTCGCTGCAACTGAACCAAGCGATCATAAAAAAGAGATTTTCTGATTGTTTGATGGTACAAAACTTGACGAATTTTGCGCTGACGTCGGTCAAAATGAATCAAATCCGATAAAAATAGAACTAAATAAAAAGCAAAACGAATCGAATGTATAGAAAATATACAGTGAGGTCAGGAAATTGAAGCAATCACAGCGAATGCGTACTGTTAGTTGTTGTCGAAGACTATATAGTCGAAAAGTTGCTTGACTGACGATGTCGAAAAGGGGTGTCGGGACGACCAAGAAAGTCACGGCACAGAACAGAAATCAACCATTGAGCGAAAACTGGTTATCACGTAGCCCGCCGAACTACCACTACCGCTATAATTTGTCCGTACTTATAGCAAACGTAATAGATTTGTCGCACCCCCATCTCTTTTAATCCCCCCGCCAAGCCACCAAAAAAAAAAACACTTGAATTGTTTTTAGGGCCCCACAGATTCCCAACAGCTTGTTTCGAGGTATTGGTAGCCCATGGAAATTGGGATCAGTACTCAAATATCAATACTTGTGCCCCCAGAAGTGGGATATTTCGGAGGGGCCTTAAAATTTCCCTGGACTACTCCGTCCAATATCATAGTGATATAATGTTTATTTAAACGTGTGTGTAAAATGCATACAAATAGAGTTTTCAGAGGGGAAATAGCCTATAGGTAGGGATTTTAAGGAGCTAGAAAAGTTATTAAAGTATAGATAGTAGCAGCACCTCATGACGGTGACGATTTTACTGCTTCTATAGTCTCAAAGTGATGGTTTTTTTTATTTGCATCATAAAAACTGGCAGTCACGTGTGTGTCTTCCCCCCTTGATTCAATGATGTTACGAGGAATCTACGTGAGAATGACGTCGTGCCTGGTTTTTAATGCATCAACTACACATGTGCGATTATTATGTGAACTTTTTACCCCTATATGGCCGTATGTAACCTAAACAAGGAAATGTTTTTTTCGTACTTGTTTTTTTCTATAAAATGTATTTTATCTGATGGGAAGTCTGGCAACTTTTATATCAGATGATAATAAACACTAGGAATCTGGATCGAAAAGGGTTCCAGGGATAACGGGAATAGCATATTTGAAGCAGCATGATGACGACATAAACATAACAACCAGGAGCATAGCAAAAAAGTAGAGAATCACAAAAAAATATAGATCTAAACTTCTAAGCACAGACTTTGTATATGTGCGGTGTGTGACGAATACATTCAAGCAATTAGGATAAATAATTTTTACAGTGAGGATATGGAAAGGGTCACAGGAGAGTGAGGCAAAGGGGACAGTATATTGTAAGGATTTCGTTTGATTAAACTTTTTTTCTTTTCAGTGAGTCAAGAAAACGAGGATTCCTTAAAGTTGTTTCTATTGGATAATGTGGAAGTTTGGGTTGATTGCAACTGGTGATTTAACGGAAATCCTTTCTTGTGCGAATGGAACAATGTCGATAACGTTCATTTTATGTAAATTAAGGACATATAATCCAAGGAAAAATGCCATGGGACCTGTAAACTTGAAGCGGACTGAAAAAATTGATTATAAGTGGAATCTTTAACTTTGTAACTGAAGAAATACGACTATGTTTTGGCGGGATCTAGAAAATCGTTAATTTTTCCGTTGGTTTTTTTTGTACACTTCGCTTTTTCAGTGATTTTTAGGAGAACGCTGAACAAACGTTATTTTGAACACAAAAATTTTAGACGTTACAAGCTCTATTCGAAACAGTGGGATTCAAGAGCAGTGAAATAACGATGATTGTCAATCTATAGATTTATCAATCCACAAATGTCAACTTTAACCTTTTGCACTCCACTGACACCTATACGGTGACATACTAAGTTTAACCACAAAAGTGTGGAGCGCTAAAGGTTAAAACCAGCAGCTGGTGAAACGGTGAAGGAGACAGAGTTGGGACTCAAGGTCTTTCGACATTTTTCGGATATCACCTATAACGTGCCATTTTTTCGGAAAATTTATAAAAAGCAACTAATATTATTTTCTTCGCCAAATTTCATACACAAAAAAAATTACAACAAGTAAAAATTTATAGAAAAGTCCGTAAGATAATTTTGTATGCAAAAAGCGTTCATTTTTCTTTGTCCAAAACTCCAATCTCCACCACCGATCCTCAGAATATTTACAAAAGATCAACTCAATTGATAATGGCAGCACTCTTATTTATTTATTTTCTCAATTTTAAATAAAATGCACATTTTCATTTACTTAATATTCTAACTGAATAAAATTCAATTTCCTTAATGCCAACTTGATCGATTTCGCTTCATCTATTATTGCTTCAGCGCATAAATTGATCGATCGGTAATATTGCCAGATCATCAACATAAATTGACGTCCTCCAGTTAACTTAATCTAGACTACGTGACGTAATAAAATATTCTCGACTTGTTGAGTGCTTTATCTCTTGCTATACATAAAAGTGCAATCGAAATAAAATAAATACATAAATACCTACAATAGATTACATCTAAAGTTTCGATGACAACAGCTTTAGCTCACTAAAACATTAACACTGACCTAAAATAACAATTTTTACCGGGAAATACGTCAAGAATGAAAGTGCAACGACAGTGAAAAGATAAATAGAGACGGAAGAGGTAATCTTTACACGGAATCAATGTTGCCAAATAGATACATAGTTATAGGGTGGACGTTACTGTCGAGTGCATATCTGAAGATTGCATCGATTGTTTTCCTCTTGTTTAATGGGGGCAACCGGAATTTTGGGGAAGATATTTGAACGCCGAAGCGTAGTTCTAACGGTGGGAGTTGTAATCGGGTAGGAAAATTCGTAATCAGCGACCTCTTAACACCAAAATGTTACGAAAAAAATTGGAAACGGATATTCGCCTAATCCTTAAAAGCCCTAAACAAATTTTCCCTTTAGCGCAATTGCTTCTCCGTCACTGAAAACACCATGGAAATAATTTTTAAGACTATAAAAATTTTGCGCTAGTTTTTAAACGACCGGGTAATTTTTCTGGCATACAGGTGCTCTACTCATTGAGTATTTGTTCTCTACTCATTAATAGAGAGACTATAATCTAAAGAGTGGAAATCAGCGCTTAGTAGACTGTCCTACTATTTAGGACAATCTATTAGGCCAGTTAGAACAGCTTTTTCTCCAGATTAGAACATCCAGTAAACAGTTTTTCAATTTATCAAAACAGCTACGATTTTCCAAATTTTTTTGATACCTCAGACATGAGTTTTTTACTTATATTAGCCGATTTCAATTATTTGTAACAAAATAAATAAAAAAAAAAGTTTTTTGTGCTCGTTTTTCAGCTTATCGACCATATTTACACTTCATATTGTCCACTTTCTAGATTATAGGCTCTCTGCCTTTTAATAGCTGTAATTTTATGTAGTCGTGGTGACGTTTATTATTATTAGTTTTAATTCACTTCGGATATTTGAAAAAAAAAATACTAGCCAGAAGTTAAAATCGCGACTTTTTTAGATTTTTGTGCAATACCTACATCATGGTACCTTTCGATTTAAAAAAAAATAATCATAATCAATTCGGCACAACTCCGTAACTAAGAATCTATATTTTCTATGTTTTAAGATAGCAAGCAGAGAAGCATTACTAATTTAAACTGGCACCCAATAGCACCTTTCTTCCTGTGTTTACACACAAAATTATTTAAATAAGGTTGAGTACAATACTCAAATAGAAACCAAAGCACTAGATTACCTCTAGTTCCCTTTCGAGTGACCCCAAAACCCACGTCTCCATAATGCTCTCAACTACATTCTTGTTTTCTAGCTTTGTATCTTGTAAACAAAATGTATGTCAGGTCGTTGTGCAATTTGCAATTGAAAAATTGCAGCAACTATGCATGCATTGCATTGCGTCCATGACACAAATAGTCGATTGGACGAGGGAAAGAGACCATGCTGAGTTTCTATAGAATGGCAGCAATTTTCCGTTGAAGCTTCTGTATGGTCCAAGTTTCTTTCGTTTCCTCAGCTCTGCTAAAAAGTTTTCCAAGCTCGATTAGACAACAACCAATTCTGTCAAATGTCAGTGAAGTCAAAACACCACCCCCAAGAAAATGCCACTTGAATGCTGCTATTCTAGTTCCCCATAGTGAGTTGTCTTGTACAACCATACAATCGTTTGTTTAAAAATTCCGTCTGGCTTCAACTTTTATAGCTACCTCGGTGCACCAGAAGGAATTACTTGTATAAGTCGCTATTGCAGTTTTATGCAATAAAAAATACTTGAATTTACATGTTTTGAAATATGAAAATTGCGGCGCTAAAATAAACTTAAATTCAAGTACATGACTATGTAAGCAAGGAATTTTTCTGGAAAAAATGAAAACTTTTCTGATAAAGTGAAAATTTTTAATTAAAATTTGGTTCAAAATATTAAAATTGTGTTTTCATGTCGAGAAAATAAAAAAATGTGTTCAATTTTTATGGGGGAGGAAAGAAGGAGTTGTTCAAGTGGATTTTGATGTATAGATAAGTGATGTAAAATCATATTCTAAATTCTACAAACCTTCTTTTCTCTGATTGACTTATCAAAATTTCCAAGCACACAAAAATGCATTTTTATCATTTTTTTTAGAAAGAAAGAGCAAATTTAGCCCTGGCCGCGGCTCTTCCTTGACACGGCCCTGCTTGTGATGGTCACAAACATATTTTTTTCCTTTTAGTAGAAAATCCCCATTACACCTACATCATTAAGAAATTCACTGAAAAACGCAATCAAATACAAGAAAATTCCTAAGTGCCAGATTTTTTTAAATACGGGTGAGATGGCACAAAATATCCATTCTAGACTCAAAGATGCGCAAAACCACAATAAAAACTACTTGAAGTGATGAACCCAGAAGATTATGTCGCAACATTCTGTATTCGCCTTTACTTTTGCGCTATCCCCATGAAAAATTGTATTTCCCCTCACCCATCGTTATTCCAGTGAAAAATTGTTTTCTTCTTTAGTTTTCTTCACCAAATGTGTAATCACCGATGGCAGTTCATATACCATTGAAAAAGTTACTTTTTCTCTGATTTCAGTATTTTCAATACACAAGCAGTGATGAATTTACTGTAGTTTAATATGTCAACTTAAATAAATGTTACTTGACTAATATAAGGGTAAACTCTTAATCCTGTAATGCTAGACATTTGGATTCAAGCTGGACAAAATATACTTGGAGACGAATAAATATCCCCGGTTTGTCCTTGAGAGCACTATCTATCTATATTCTCGCTATTCATCACTTTACCGTCTGAATAGGGCCTTATGGCAATGATGCTAAATATATAACTTGATAAATTAACGTTTTGGGTAAATTGCTCACTCCAATAAAACTATGACCTTCCAACGTTTGTCTACAAGTGGTGTAGATAAAAAAAAACTAGATAGTAGGGTTTCTCGTTATTTAAAAATTTGCGATAAAAATTCATATCGTAGAACTTATTTATGTGCCAAAGCTAATAAAAACAACTGGTAAAAAGTATGGTGACAAAAAGTGGTAAACAAAAGTTTTAAATTTGGGTTAACCCATTGCTGTTACATATATGTAGCGCAAAAATGGCCTTTTTTGGGAATAAGGCATTTATTTATCTTGCTTGCGGCTACTTTTAGTACGGTTTTGAGATATCCAAAAGTTTTTCTTGTTCATTAGGTAAAGCTTAGCAAAAAAAAGATTTTTATGTTTTGGTTCCGATGAACAGTAAAACTACTTGATCAAAATTTGAATGCTGAAAAGATCTGGGCGCTAATGTGTTATGTTAAATTTATCATATCATCATACTAATATATAAAAAAATAAAAAATAAAATTTTAAAAAAAAGCTTTTATTAAAAAAGAATGCACTAAAAAGAAAAAAATAATTTTCTGGACGCTGTGTATCACAAATATAAAAGCTTTTTAAAAGCGAGATAAATTTTTATTTTATTGTTTTATGCTTTATCTCGCTTTTTAAAAGCTTTTATATTTGTGATACACAGCGTCCAGAAAATTATTTTTTTCTTTTTAGTGCATTCTTTTTTAATAAAAGCTTTTTTTTAAATTTTTTTTTTTATTTTTTTTATTTTGTTCTTTTTAGTCTTCGAATATATCCTTACATTTGAGATGTCCTTACAGGCTTTTTAACTTGAGAATCGTATTCAGCGACCCCAAAAACCCCCAGAATAGATTTTTTTCCGGAAAATTTGGAGAAAGGGATACTCACGTTATCCTTACAGGACCTTCCGTTATCCTTACAGACTTTTTAATGACAGATTCGGATTCAGCGACCCCAAAAACCCCCAGAATAGATTTTTTTCCGGAAAATTTGGAGAAAAGGATAATCACGTTATCCTTACAGGACCTTCCGTTATCCTTACTGACTTTTCAATGACAGATTCGGATTCAGCGACCCCAAAAACCCCCAGAATAGATTTTTTTCCGGAAAATTTGGAGAAAAGGATAATCACGTTATCCTTACAGGACCTTCCGTTATCCTTACTGACTTTTTAATGACAGATTCGGATTCAGCGACCTCAAAAACCCCCAGAATAGATTTTTTTCCGGAAAATTTGGAGAAAAGGATAATCACGTTATCCTTACAGGACCTTCCGTTATCCTTACTGACTTTTTAATGACAGATTCGGATTCAGCGACCCCAAAAACCCCCAGAATAGATTTTTTTCCGGAAAATTTGGAGAAAAGGATAATCACGTTATCCTTACAGGACCTTCCGTTATCCTTACAAGGACGAAGTAGTGAAAATATTGTATTGTCATCGGACTTATATAAGTGTGCAAAATTTCAAGTCAATCGGACAAGCGGAAGTGGGTCAAAATTGGGTTGCAAGATTTGACCCCGACAAACAGACAGACAAGATAGCGAGCTAAATAAAAGCTTTTAAAAATGAGTTGGTGTCTGTCTGTCTGTTCCTCTTTCACGCAAAAACGGCTGAACCAATTGACTTGAAATTTGGCATGAGTGTCTGTGGTAGTTCTGGTTCCAACATAGGCATACGGAAAAGTAGCGCGAGGGGTGGGGGGAGTAAGGGGAGGGGGTAAAGTGATTTCGAAACTTAGTTTTTGCGCTATGTTACTCTTTCGCGGGGAAACTACTGAACCGATTGGCCTGAAATTTGGCATAGATATTCGTCGGGGGTCCAGCCCCAATATAGATCCATTAAAAAGTAGCCCGAGAGGTGGGAGAGTAAGGGGAGGGGGTAAAGTGATCTCGAAACTTAGCTCTTCCTCTATGTTACCCTTTCGCGGGGAAACTACCGAGCCGATTGGCCTGAAATTTAGATCCAACATAGACCAAAAAAAAAAAATTTGAAAAAACTTTACCCGGCAACGACGGGTATGCAAGCTAGTCAGTAGATAATTAATATGATTGTTCTAAAAATCATGCAGATAAGCATTCAAATACTACCCACTTTTGTCAAAGGTGAAAAAAAATCGAAATTAAAAAAAAACAAAAATAATGGCAATTGCATTAATGCAACACGAAATTCTGATATCAAGATTCGTGTGACAATAGCCCAGCTGTTGGCGATAAATTTTAATATTTGCATATGGCGCATACCAGCCTCGCCTAATAAATGTAGCTGCAAGCCGCGCAGCCCTTTTCTGCATTTTGAAGTGGAAAGGCAGCTCGTGCCAGCGCAGTAATGCACTTTGGATAAGTTCCACTAAAACCGGCTTACTTAAAAGTTATTTTTTTGTTCTTTTTGCATTGATTGAACGACAAAAATGCATTTTTGCTGTGTGAAACTCCGGTTCTAAGTCGAATTCTCCTCATCGGAAAAAATGCACATTTATGTGCACTCGATTGCAAAAATTTTAAATTATACAAACACAATTCAGGCAACGTAATTTCAGCAAATCTGTTGTGATTTTGCACATTCTTAGAAATATTTCAAGTGGAACCATTTGGTTTATCCCAATTTCAACGATCAAGCATTTTTGGTGAAATTTTGATAAACAACCGCAATTAAAAATATTTGCACACGCAAAAGGTTTGACGATTTTTGAGGCAGGTCAGTTAATTCTTTCAAACCGCGGCGGCATCAGCTGTTTTTTTTTTATGTTTGTGTGCCACGAAGCTCGAGGAGATCGTGCTGACGTCTTTCAAATGTTTGCTAAGCGCTAGTGAGCGATTTGTTCCAGGTTCTAGTGAACGACACCGTACCGCGTCCGATTCAGCTTATTTTGATGTAAGTTATCCCAAAAATAGATTTTTGGGTGTGTTCATTCGGTGTTCTAATGACGACTTCAGATCTCAAGACCAAAACTAATACGATGAGTAATAAAACACTTATTTATGACTTCTGTGGCCTAGCGGTGTTTATAGTTGTGATTTATTAGAAACTGTTGAATTCCTAAACTCTTGAATGCTGTAAAATTCGAAAGCTGAAAACTTGAAGTTCTAAAATTTTTTTAGGGAATAAATAAAAGCCTCCAGATTTGAACAACACGGCAATTTTTTAGTGAATATTAAAATTTTCCGTCTCAAAAGGCTGTTCCAGTGAAAATTCCGAGTATTTTTAGTGTTATTTTGTGCTATAGACAAATTTTCCGCTACCCCGCTTTCTTGCATTACTGCACTCAGAAAAATGGAGGCTAACTCGACGACCTATGTACATACGGCGTAATTGGCCTCGGGCAGGCGCGCGTTCGCCTGCATGTGGGCAAGTAAAACTGAGTTGACCTGTGGTCGGAGAAATTCTGAAATTAAGCCACCAGCAGGTGAAGTAGGACATTGGGAGCTGCACGAGTTTACCTTAGATAGGTTAACTCTGACCGCTAGCTGGCTTACAGACACCTCTGTAAGGTCAGAGTTAACCTGACAAAAAGTTGACCTGGACATTTTTCTGAGTGTGCAGATGATCAACTACTTTCGATGAAACGGATATACAATTTTTTTCAAAATAATTGTGCTGCACTGGCATCAGTGACATAAAAACATTCAGTAGTTGTTACGCTCTTAAAATATGTACATTATTTAGAATAAATAGATGCCTCAAAAAAATTCATTCCTTACAAATGTTTTTGCATTCTTTTAGCGATCTTAACTATTTTGCCTCAGTCAAGTACACGAGGATTTGCGTATGAATTAAGCCAGAAACTTAAATGGGCCAGGGTCCCATTTTCAATCAAATTTAAAAGTATGTTCATATCAATGTTTTTGACCATCTTTTTATAAACTTTTTATCTAAAGATGTAATTCTTACGATTTAAATTTGCAGAAAAAAAGTATGTATACAAAAAGATTATCTCATCAGTAAAATCTTTTTTTTAAATCCTGAATACTCACAAAAAAGTCTGAACCTTTTAGATAAAATTGTCGCATTTTCTGAAGGTCTAGGTCTCATGAAGGGTTAATGACACACAGCCAAAAAGGATGCAAAATCGATAAAAATTACATTGAATGTGCACTTAAGATACATTTATTGATAGTGTTGATATATATCCATCCATCTATAGTTTATTCATACCCACGTCTGTCGGATTAAATTACATGTGACCAGAAAATTCGTTTCTATCGTCATTGGCCGACAGACCAAACTATGGAAGGGCATTTTACAATGCAATTCAATTACGAGATTTTCATCTTATTAATGTGGAAACCATGAGACGCAGACGACAGGTGGTAACCCTTTTGTCATGTTAGCCATCATTCATTCCCATTGGGAACTTGTTTTATCCAAACATATTGGGCAATATAAGTACATATCCATTCGCACATATATTGACTATGAGCTCGAGAACCCTTTTCGAAGAGTGATTCTAAAGCTTCTCGACCATGCCTCATGCTTTAGTTATTTGTAATCCGTTCCCTATTTTGTGTGTAGCATAAATCCCGTGTGCGTTTTAGAGGAATCGATTGATATCCCATACGCTCGCTTGGTCGGCACTGTTGAACCGAAAAAGGATCAAACAAAAGACCAGAGTTTCTCATTTCCATTCTGATCCTGAATCTGTATTGATGGGCATATGGTCATATTGCGGAAACAAGCGCATGGGTGGAATGAGCACACATCCAAAACTATATTACACCCTCATCCAGCACAGGAAATTTTTTTCTTTCTTTCGTAACTTTATTCCACTGCTAAATTCCCTTTTTCGCATACACTAGCCGATGATTTCGGGACTTATCCAAGTTTGGTCCTGGATTCATTGAGCCGACCGTATCGGGGGCGATTTTGAAGATAGCAACCATTAATCGGGATATGGAGTGGTGTTTGTGCGGCTATTTTTAAGTCAAATTGTGGAAGGTTACAATCCTCTCGCGTAAACAAAGCGAGAAAGAAAAGGGAATAGCATAAACAAGAAAAAGGAAGATGGGGCAAACAAGTTTTTTTTAAAATTTAAGCATCACACCACACTAGCAAAATTAAGCCGAGCCCTAAACACAACCGATCGATAGACATTCTTCCGGGTCGGATGGTGCTTTGCTCCTTCTTTTCGATTTATTTTTTTTTTCTTTTATTCCCGGTTGATGCTCTCTGGTATCGGGAAATACAGGAATACTGTGAATATTGGCTAAGGACGAACAATACGCAGAACGAACGTATCACGTATACACCGCCAAGCATAAGGTATAGTTGTGACGTGTAGACTGTGCTCGGTATGTCCTGGATTTTTGAGTTGTGTGGTGTTGTGTTATATGTATAATCAGGAGGGGGCGGCGCGCTATTGAACGAATGTAAAGCATCTAGCAAGAGGAAATAAATTGGGGAGCTGTCAAGTTCCGGGAGGATAAGGGAAGAATGAATGCTTGCTGGCGTAATGTTTAGAGCAATACACATTGGCAAAGGGATGAATATAAAATAAGTTTGAAGGGCCTACTTCCACTCGTCTCTCCACTCACATTTTCGCTAGCGTATTTCTATTATTCCCGAACTTTTTGCTGTTCTCCATTACTCTTCCACTCGTCTTCTATTTGGGACTTTACTTTGTTAAATTCGCATATATCTCTTAAATGTGTTGGTTAGTCCTTCCCTGTCTCTCACTTTTGGTGAAAGAATCAGAAGGTGATTTTTTCCCTTCCTGATTTTTTTCTAATAAAAATCGGCGCAAGATGAATTCCCAGTTTTTCGAAGAGTATTTTTTTTTCATTCGCGTCAAGAAAGAAAAATCGATTCCTCAAGTAACAAAAGAAAATATCAAATGCGGAAACGCAAACTTTGTGATTTCATTCAATGCAGTGCCAGAGTTTATCCCATAAAAAAATCAAAAATAATTAGGTATATTACAGACCAGTCGCTAGAGCTCCCGGATTATTTTGAGTTAATCCCTTCTATTTGACTAGACGCCTTTTCAGCAGAGATTATTTCTTAACAAAAGAAAAAAGAATAGTTTTGGCCTTTCTCTATATTTATACTTTTGTGGAGTTGTTGCAGGATTTATTGACCTGATAGGTTTTTTTTAAATTCAACCAGTATTTCTAATTTTTTTTTTTCAAAGATTGTAATTTAGAAAAAAAAACTTAGCTAAATTCTTTCATTTACATGTAGGATTAACTTTTTATATATTTATGCGGTTTCAACTATACCTTTCATTAAAGTTTTATTTAAAGAAATTAAAAAAACTATCTGATGTGAACAGGACACGACTTTCTTATATGAAAACTGCGTCTTTGCACAATTTACACTATAATCAAACGAAAAGAATATGAATTTAGATAAAAACATCAATTTTTTTACGAAATCTGAAAATCTCAATAACAACAAAAAATATAGATTTACAGTAAAACACTAAAATGAAAAGAATTTTAATATCTTTAATTCTTCTTTTAACTAAAAGACTAACAGAGGGAAAGGTATTTTGTAATATGGATCCAATCGACCCGGAAGTGCGTCGAAGTGCGTTTAATATTTTATTATACAGGGTGTACCAATGGCTTGGACCGATGTTAACAGAACATAAGACATGTTATTTGTTAAAGTTTTTTTGATTTCTTTATTAAATCATGCTATTTGGCATATTGCAATTATGTTCGCCAAAGCTTCGGCGCACTCGATGGCCAATATTTTTGATAACATATCTTCATAATTGCTCCTCGATCACACCAATTTGCCTTATTATTTCATTCTTCAGCTGTTGGTTTGTTGGCATAGATCGGACTCTTGAGATAACCACAAAGGAAGAAGTCCAAACGCGTCAAATCGCACGATCTTGGTGGCCAACTGACTTCGTTGTTTCGAGAGATTATGCGGCCTGGGAACTTCTCATTCAATAAAGTCATTATAGCATTGGCTGTGCGGCATGTGGCACCGTCCTGTTGAAACTACAAATCATCGACATCCATATTATCCAATTCAAGCCATAAAAAGTTGGTTATCGTGGCACGGTAGCCAAAAAATCACGACGTGCGCGAAATGCATTTTTATTTGAATTTTTTTATTTTCGTAAAAGGCTTCAATAACTTTTAACACGTTTTTCGATTATGAATCTTTCCATGGTTGAAATTGCCAAAGACTGAACTTGTCAAAACTGAAAACAGATGTTAAAAATCATTAGACGTTTAAGCCTCAATCACATTTAACATCGTTCCAAGCAATTGGAAAATCCGATATAAAGAAAAAAATGAATCTCAGATCGCCTAAATATATAATTTTGTCTTAAGCGCCTGAAACTAGACTACACAGGAAAAAAATCTTTAGACAAAAGAGAATACTCAAAAAAGAACTAAATGGGTGCAGTACTCCCTGGCGTGTGGGTATAGGTTTAGGAGCCTTCAGAAAATGTTTTTTTTAAGTCATTTTAGATAGACTTTTTTAAAAAGGTCTATTAATTTTCGGTTGAAAACTCTATCAAGGCTTTTAACATTAAAAAGATCCAAATTTTTTCCCGCGGATCAGAGAAGTGGACGTTATTGCGAGTAAAAAATAAATTTTGATTTTTTTTTTGGATTTTTTTTAAATTTTCAAAATGTTGAACAGTTTTTTCAACCTTGATCAAGAGAAATTGTTTCAAAATCATCGACCCACCTGCCCTCTATAAATTCTATCAGTTATTGTGATTTTTTCTTAAAAATTAAATGCAATCATCCAGAATCAAATCATTATTTTATTTAGAGCAGTGAATCCAGGATTATCCTTGTTATAGTCAAAAGCAGGTAGAGGCAACCTTCTGACCTTTATTATTATGAGTGAAAAGGGATTCTATCAAGAAGCAGACATTTTTTTCCTAGCAGGTGTGATCCTCAAGATCACGATGTACACGAAACAATTCTAAAGAAATTTATAAAAACCCTTGAAGGAACATCTTTTTATATAGGTTCAACTCATCGGAAACGAATCGAATGAAAGGAAAAGAATATGGCAGATGGTTTCTTATAGCAGGCTAAAAGTTTTTTTTATGCTCTCTTGCCGTTCCCCCTCAATTTCTTTAACACAAAGTGTCTTCATTTTTATGAAGGAAAAAAAATTAGGCAAACTATAAAATATATTCTATCTTGAGTGAAAGATGCACGTTCCTGGAATTGATGGCTCAAACAAATCGATTGATTTTGAAAATGCAGCAGACTTTCCACATGAAGGACACCTGTCCAAGGAGCAAACATTCTGTTGCTTTCGGGCATATGAAATTGAAGGAACTTACAGAACTTTTTTTTTCGATATTTGTCCTAAGTAATCTGAATTCATCTGGAGTAAGCAGGAGCCCACCATGTCAGAAATATGATATCTGATCGGGAAAAGATAATTGTTAACATTTGAGAAACATTAATCGTCTAAATAGATTTAAGCACGCACCTTCTTTTAACCACGGAGTTTTTAGTGAAGTGTAGAGTAGTCAAGTTCCAATTTTTTTTTAAAAAATGAAAATTATTTTGTGTCTTTTTTAGTTTTTGACCTTTTGATATTGCCGTCTGTATTTTGAAGCTATTTTGTCACACAAAACTCAAAAGATTTTAAACATGGGCGTAACTAGCCTCGATTGAGCCCCCATAAATTCTGAGCACTTTTTTTTAATAACTTAAAGGTCTTAAAAATATACTAATAATGAAGTGAATAAAGATTTTGAAAAGCATACCAATTTCAATGTTCCTAAATCGGTAACATCTTTTATAAAACTATAGCTTTGTAACACGCGAATCCTCTGACTTTGAATTATCCGAAATCTCCGTAGATCTGGCCCTCTCTCCAATATCTGGCGAAATTTTTTTCTATTGGGTGGGGTTAGGCGCCCTTTTATGTTCACGTACTCTCTTTACAGCATTACAGGCAAAATGTTGGGATAAACTGATAAGAAATTTTGGAGATTTACCGCAGGGAAAAGTGGCACTTGAATAAATATTAAGTTTTGCGGCCGGCCGTTTAGTTCTTTCTGGCAAAAAATTAAAAAAAAATTATTTGTAGAAAACTTGCAGATTTTCCCGGCGGGCATGAACCGCGGGGCGGTTCGGGGTGGAGCCCCTAGTAATTTATAAATATTTTTCCAAATCCTTTCCCCCAGACCCCATACGAAGGGTGCGTGGCTCAATTAATTTGTACAATATCCCGTCAGGAAGCCGCCATTTTGTTTTTGTATGCGTACTTATTTTGTTGTCACCAGAGTTACGTATGGTTGCCAGATTTCGAATGAATCAGATATAGAAGTGTGTCAAATTTCGGTTACAAGATTTGACCCTGACAAACAGACAAAAAAGAAAGCTAAGTAAAAGCTTGTTTTTTTTTTTTTGATAAATCTGGTTTATCATTGATTTCTTCAGTATTTTTGAAACTTCGAATTTCTAACTATAGATATCATTTATCTTAATTTTTCAACACCTGAATTTTAGTACCTAATTTTCACACTTTCAAAATCATGCTGTGATCATTGAGTGCTTGAGTAAATTGCACATGTAGCACTTAAGAGTATAAAAGCGTTTACTAACAAGTGCGTGTTCCGCATTGATAACTATCAGTGATTTGTCGCATAAATATTAAACTTCCTTTTAAACTGCTTTTTACGCTTTTTAAAAAAAACAAGGGGTAATATATGTCTACACTCAACCACCAGTTAACCAGCATGATTAAGAAAGTTCTGCACTTTCGAGCGTAAAAAACGTCCTAAGAACAAACTTGCAACCCTAACTTCCTTTTCTTCTTGGTTAAAAGAAAAAAAAATGCATTCCGCCAAAAGGAAATTAAAGTCATTCAACTTTTATTATCGTAATTTTCACGTTGTGATACTGTTTACCTTCTCACAAATGTCCATAATTGTAATTGTTAGCATTTACTGGTGTTGTACACGTAAAACAAACGATGTGGTAAAATTGTAACCATTTTTCATATTAAATCATCGAAGGTGGTGCACATTAGGCATAAGTTTTTGTTGTTTTAAGAACGAATGTCTACTATCTGAGATCTTACACCTTTCATCAGTTTTTATTTTAAAAATGGGGGGGGGATTTATTTTTAAAGACGCTACATTTTTCCCTGACCCTACTGTTTATAATTGGTTCGTTGCAACATTTATCATAAATTCAATGGAATGATGCTAAATAAATTCACTTTTTTTATTGATTATTTTTTATTTTGTTGTCTTACAGGTCGATTAAGGCGTTCCAGCAGTTGTTATACGTCAGTCCGGACTTCGCACGTGCCAATGAAGCCCATCTGCGTCTTGGTTTTATGTTTAAGGTGAATGGTGACTACGAGACATCGTTGAAGCACCTGCATCTCGCGTTGCAAGATTCATCGCCGTGCACCTTTACAAAACTTGAAAGTAAGTTATCCAGCATTTATTTTATTACAACGAAAATCACTCAAAAACATTAACTAAAGATAGGTTTTTAAAGTATATATATGTTGGTTGGAAATTTATTTACCTACCTGTCAGGTTATTCCCAGCACGACCAATCATTTGGCCGATATTACTAGTTGTAGAATTTCATTTATCGATGGCGGTACAATCGCATGCCGATCACAACCCTCCCGCACCATTAATAAGCCATTGGCGAGGATCAATTTTGAAGACGATCCACGGAATTTTCTTTCATTTATCCCGAACTCATGTGTCGATCTCGTGATGATGAGTGCATCAGCCTTCAACAAATACGGCTGGCTGCCTCATGGATTCACAAAGTCCACTGAATTCGTTATTTATTACCGGGGCGTCGTAAATGCGGGACTATACTATGGTATATTGCATTACAATATCGCGGACATTGCCTTCAGCCTACGTCTAAATTATCTGCCATAAGGCAATAATTATTTCTTGAATGCAAGCGTTTTTGGGGGAGTGACATTTTGGGTCATTCACTGCTTAAAAACGCATAATTTTTATGAGGTTTTGGCGTGTGCGAATCACTTTAAGCATTTTTATTATACTACTTAATCGATACGATTGTCACATATGTTACGTGTTTTAGAATTTGGATTTATAGGTGGATTTCGTGGATAAAAAAATTGTTTAATATTTTTATTTTTTTAAAGATTTTTATTTAGCTTGCTTTCTTTTCGGCACGTTTGTCTGTTTGTTTCTCTGTCAGGGTCAAATCTTGTAATCTCATTTTGACCCACTTCCACTCATCCGATGGACTTGAATCTTTACACACATACGTAACTTTGATGACAATACAATATTTTTACTACTTCGTCCTTGTAAGGACAACGAAAGGTCCTGTAAAGATAACATGATTATCCTTTTGCTCAAATTTTCCGGAAAAAAAAATCTCATCAGTTTTTGTGGTTGCTGAATCCCATTCAGACGGTAATAAGTCTGTAATGATAACGGAAGATCGTGTTAGGATAACATAATTATCCTTTTCCTCAAATTTTCCAGTCTGGGGATTTTGAGGTCGCTGAACCCGATTCTGGAGTCATAAAATCCGTAAGGATATGTCAAAGGCAAGGATAAATATTTGAAGACTAAAAGGAATATATATAAGCGTGGCGAAACACAGACGTCATTTTTCTGATGCACCAAACTTCCTATTAGTTCAAAATGCGGTCTTAGAAAAGCACCGCCCCAGAAAAATCTCGTCGTAGCGAAATGAAATTGAGCACAAAGTCTTCGGTTCTCGAGCTTAGTACTTTAACCACTAAGTCCGGTATTACACTTGGCTTATTTAAGCCGGCAACTTTTGGGCTTAATAAGCAAATGTGCTTACATTTGTGGCTTAAATAAGTTAATCCTGTTTGCATATGCTACACAAGTTTACATATGTGTGTGTGGACTCAAACCAATGAAATTGCTGCTGCTCATATACTTCCCAAGATCTTTACCTGCTGACGGTCAGAACGAAAATGATTTCTGCCTACTACTTTTCCCAAACCGGTTCACACGCTTTGCATGTATGCAGATTGTCGATAAGCCATGATTTCGAGTGGCAACTTTTCCCTCCTCAGTCGTTTCTCCCGAAAATCGGCTTAAAGCTCGATCCAGACTACACGATGTACGGGGTACGAGGTTGGCACGTACCCCGAACATCGAGTGTTTGGATGGGAAATTTGCACATGGTTTCACCTAGTGAGTAAAATCAGAAGCTGTTTGATTATCCTCGTACGTGGTAACCGCGTACACGAATGAGCAAAACCCTGTGCAGTGTGGATGCAGTTCCATGTACGAGGAAACCAAAAACCTCGTATCTCGTACCCCATACATCGTGTAGTCTGGATCGAGCTTAAGTAAGCCCGAAAGTTGCCGTGTGTAATACCGCGCTTAGTCATACTGAAAAACAGGACGCTTCTAAATATCATAGCTCTTAATTTATCAATGAATCTGCGAAATTTTAACGATTTTTCGTGTCAGATCTGTCATAACAGCTGTTAAACACAAATGAATTAACATTTGATTTACAGTTAAATCATTTCAACCCTAAACGTCTTGTCTTGTCTGTCTTAAACAGAATACTATCACATTGGCAACATAATTCTTCAAGCACCATAACCATAGATTACCTAGATAGGAATCGTAGGGCTTTTTCCGTGTACCTACGTTGGAGTAAAGATAACCGATATACTCTGGACGCGGTTTTTCTTTCTTTCCTATGCGTAAATTACCAACAAAACACAACACATGTAAAACCTAGCCATGTTTTCATACACCACCAACACATGCAATCTCCCGCTGTCGGAAAATTGCATGTGTTGGTGGTGTATGAAAATATGGCTAGGTTTTACATGTGTTGTGTTTTGTTGGTAATTTACGCATAGGAAAGAAAGAAAAACCGCGTCCAGAGTATATCGGTTATCTTTACTCCAACGTAGGTACACGGAAAAAGCCCTACGATTCCTAACTATAGTTTAACTATGCCATAACCATAAAAATTACGAGAAAAAGGCAATAAACTCAAACGAAGTTAATCACTTTTAAATAACAGCACCGACTTGAGTCGTACGAGTTAAGGAGCCGCTCCATTGCCATGACTTTTTACCATGACAAAAAAAATGAGACACATTTATGTGAAGATGCCTTGGCGAGAAAGGGAGATAAGAATCAACTGCAAAAATTTGTCGGCAAATGCAAAAATAATTTCTCCTCTTTTGTTATGGCGATTTTATGGCGATTTCTAATACAATCACACATTGTCCCTGTAAGTGAATAGTAAGCACGGACACATACAAAGTGCTATTATAGCGTGATGTCATTTTTCTCCTTCGCATGCCAAAAGCTTTTTCTCAAAAGCTTTGTTACCATGCCAATTTGAACATTATATTCATAGCATAAGGTTTGATATTATTGCTATAAAGTTGTTAAACTGGAAGGGATAGCATTTAACTTGTATTCAGTCATTCCTTTTTAGATCTACATAAGTCTATCTTGCTCTAGTTTCCTGCATTTTTTTGTCATGGTAAAAAGTCATGGCAATGGAGCGGCTCATCAAAGTCATCAGGGAATAAAACCAAAACAAAAGTCAAACTCTGTACTTTGGGAATTGAGTAAGTCCGGAGAGCAGGGAAAGAGCCCTTTGAGATTTGACAAAAATACTTACCGAAAATAGATTTCATGCAATCCAATGGATTTCTTGGGAATACCAGGCAAAAAATATATACTTAAAAGACACGAAGCGGAATTTTAAATCCCAATTTAGAAACATGGAAATAGATAGAAAATAGTTTACTTCTGATCCATATTAAGCTAACGTCTAATTGTTTCATTCTAAATTCCATCGTCTGGCTATAATTGGGACTCAGGGAGAAGCTACAAGTTACACATATAATTCCCTCCACTTCTGTTCTCAAACTTTAGGTGACATGAAAATTCCTATCCCGGGATTAAGGTATTATACATGCAGAAATTATTAGTCATAAAATTCTATAATTAGACCATTAGGGGTGAGTCCGTCTAACGATTTTTGTTTCAGAAAGGAAACTTATTTGATTATATAAACATTCTAAGTTTTACCTATCTAAAAACCGTTTTGGTCTATAAGACGAAGACATTTTTGTCATGCAGGAAAGCCCTACAAAAACGAAACAAGAACAAATGTTATAAGAACCTTATGTTTCTGTCTTTCTAGAATTTTGTTTATTTTATGCTATCGTATTTTTTTCATTATTTAAAACTAATCGCATTTATTTCATTGAATCGCATTTATTTCATTGAATACCCATAATTTTGGAGCTTGTTTGGCGTGTCTGATCCACGACTGAGAACTTCAGAAGTCTCATTGGAATCCTGACCTGTTCTTAATTTACAAAAATTAATTAACCCTTTCAGTACCTATTTTGTTCTATGGGGGTTAAAAATACTCTCTATACAAATTAATGATGTTTAAACTATTAGTATTCATTTAAAACAAAAAAAAAAAAAAAAAAAAAAAATCAAAAATTTTAATTTTTCTTAAATTACGTCCACTGTAGTCCAGCTTTTTACTCAAAAAATCAAAATTGGGTCACAAATGCATTTAACCCTTTCAGTCACCACGTTCACTATAGTGTGCACACTTTCTACCAAGTCAAGTTATGAGTTATGGCTTCTGAAAAGTGTGTACACTATAGTGTACGTGGTGACTGAAAGGGTTAATAAGGCCTAAAAGAATTGAAAAATACTTGTAAATAGAAATATTCTTGAGAGAAATATATAATTCTATAATGAGCAATAAAATTGTATGTCTGTGTGTAAGTTTTTTCTCGAAAACGGTTCCAACGATTTTCATAAAATTCGGAGGCTTTTGTTTTTTGATGTTCGACACTATAATTTTTTCATTGTCTCTAAGCGATCCCAATCAACTCACCTGATTTTTTAGGTAGTCAACAAAAAACGGTTTCAATGTCTCAACATTGCACCATTCGCCGCTCGTCCGTCTATGTGATTCCCGTTTTCTACCAAAGTCCCACAATCTGCGCATCGCCATGCTGATGGTGGTGGAACTGCTTTTCATACAATTCGGTCTTCTGGCTTTTTCTTCCAACCAAAGGTAAAGTTCAATCACCGACAGCTTTTTAGTTCTCAAGACTTTGCTCCGTTTGTCGAAGCCCACCGAACAGTTGGAGACGAAATCAAGCTGGATGATGGCATTGCGCTGATTGTGATTTTTAGTAAGCCTGCCGAAAAAGGTGCCATAACTCATATAGAACCATTCTTAAGGAACTTCGAATATCTTAACGTTAGGTTGAAAAGTTTATGGTTTCGCTAGTGATTCTGATGGTGGCGTCGAAATTGGCATACGTGTGCCGTGATGATATACAGACGTGACGTGAACAGCCGCGCCAAGTTTCGGGTCGAACAAAAGAAATTGCCGAAATTAGTGTCTGTCTGGTTGGTTTGTCGGATCTTGTCTGGCCAAGTTGAAGTCAATGGAACCGTTTTTGGGGTTGAGGAGTTTCGACTTGCATGTGAAACTGGATTGGTGTGGCTCAAGTCCGCTTCCATCGTCGTATCGTTGCATTGGCCAACCGACTCGAACTCTAGCCCATGGCATTCGTCTGCTAGTTGATGATGATGATTATTATTCGGCTGTCTAGCCTCGAGCTTTCATGTACACCTACTCCACCATGAGGGCCCCACTTCAAAAAATTCAGTCAACATGAGGCGCTTTAACGGCCTGTGCTTGGTCGGTTTGTTTATATGCAACGCCATCAGTTTTTTTTTTTGTGTACACAGCCAACACCGTCTGCAGCAGCTCTTTATGTTTCGGTTAGGTTTGTGTAAAATGGTTTCAATCCATTTTTCGGGTAATGGCCCCTAGTCCCCGTCGGTTATTCATTCGTTCGACAGACACGGCAACCGTAGAGTTATTGTTATTTAGACCAGACTGCAGATTGCAATCGAGCAAATATTTCCATGTTCATTTTTACTACATGAGGCTATTGCTCCGTTACAATAAATCCTGACATTAATATACGTTCATCCTTGGATGAAAGTAAAATGAAAAATGGAAATTAAAAATCTGACAGGAATTCCATCAGCTGCAATCACAGGCCGGTCTCTTATTTAACGTGAACAGATTCCATAAAATCGCAAACAATATCCGAGATCATTTATGCACGAACTCTTAAAAACCGCAAGTGCAAATACTGAAAAGCCGGTACTTGAACCAATTTCTTTGATCTAATCTTGTTTTTCCAAAGCAACGCAAAGGAAATCACCGCATTCAATACGATCGGGTATTTAAAAGTATGTTGCTTCTGTAAAGAGTAATTTAAAAAATGTGATGGAGAAGAGAAAATTTCAATTCATTCTTATAGAAGGCTGTGAATAAATCCTGGCTACTAAACTACAACCCTATTCTGGCGTTATGACACTTAAGTCATAAGCCTATAGATATTAAAACTCTTGTGACCGAGTTGTGACTAATCATTCATCGGTCACTGACAGTCGCTAGAATTGGGCTGCTAATTCAATCTTATTCCGCTACTGCTTTGACCCTTTTTCAGTAATGTCTTAGAAGTTTCGCCGCAAACATTTGATCTGGCGAGAGGCAAACACTGTACTTTAAAGTTGTGCAATATCACGTTCAACGACCGTATATCAAAATCCATTCACAGAATAAAATCTGTTGTCATTAAAACCACATCGCACAAAAGATCTTTGTCGCACTGTCAAGATTTTCGTTTTGATTTCACAAAAAGTTGTGGTGAATAACTTGTTGGTAAATTATTTTTATGACTTGTGCCTATTTTAGCATCAGTGAAATCTGAAGATGAATTAGCTGTTAGATCGCCTAAATCGCAATTGAAGTTATCTTGTGAAAAGGCGTAATTTTTTGAGGTCGCTTTTTTTTATTATTTTTGCTTCCTATTACATTGATATGCCATGACGTGTTATTAAAAAAAAACCCAAAATTTGTCAAATTTACTTTGTTGGGCCATTGCGGAAATTTTATCTGCACAAATTAGTGTAATATAAGGCCCTTAAAAACAAATTTAAAAAAACGACCAGTCAAACAATCGAACTCCTAACCGGAATTTAAAATTGATTCCTGAAAATCGAACTCCAAAAACTCGAACTCCTAACCGGAATTTAAAATTGATTCCTGAATGTCAAAAAAGATATAAAGTCAGCCACTTTACCCACCGTACCATCGGCGCACTTGCAAAGCGCCAGTTAAAAGCGAAGATCTAGTAAATGGTTCTGAATGACGAAAATATAGTACTTTTTATCCAGCACATGTAAAATGGATCTCCATTAAATTTTTTAAACAATTTTCCAGCAAATTTGATTAAACCAAAATTCCCAATTGGTTAAAAGGAATGAATCTAAAATCGGTAGAATATTGTACAATAAAAAACCCCCTTTGGGTATGAACTCCCATTAGGTTTTACGTAGAACATTTCTAGTGACCTATTTTGGTGCATTTTAAAGGTGACATCGTCAGGATTTTCCCCTAATCTAAAAATAAAACTTTTGCTGAAATTGTTATTTTAAGCACATTTCCCCGAAATTGGAATGCCAGAGTTCGTGGGATAAAATTTCTTGGAACCTTTATCCTGATTCGTTCCGATGAAAAGTATTTTTACACACCCTTTACTCATTACTTCTGTCATAATTGAATTTTTATATGAAAATCAATATTGCGTATAAATTCAATGAAATATATGATGGTATCAATCTAAATTAGTCATAAATCGTGTGAACTATTTAAGAAATCAAGCAGCAAAAATATGAAATCTTACAAATATTTGTTATTATAAATGAATGAAATCCCAAATTTCAGTTTTTAAAACGCCTAAAAGTATGCAGAAAAGGGATTGACAAATTTACCAACACTCAGAAATTAATTTGTTTTTTGTTTTTTATTACAGTCCGCTTTCACATTGCACATCTTTATGAAGTTCAGAGCAAGCACAAAGCAGCTAAGGAGGCATATGAACAGTTACTTACAGAAAAACAGCTGACACAGCAATTAAAGGCCGATATATACCGTCAACTAGGTAAGGGTGAGACAAAAAACTTATTTATTGATTTAGGAGCTGTTCATAAAATACTTAAAATAAATAAAATTTTCGGAATTTCGAACTCTCCCACCTCCTCCGACTCGTTTTGCTTGTCGTGATTTTTTGTATGGAAATTATCACCACCGTCATACTAGCGCAGACCTAAATTAAACTACCTAATTGTATGACATATTTTATGGACAGCCCCTTATTATGAATGAACTAATCATGAAATCAAATTCCATTACATTACACACATAAATTCACCTGCAGTTGACCTTTCATAGACATTTAGCAAATTTTCCCATCTTTGTCAACCTCTAATCTCGCAATAAGATAGCCTGTCCACTAGCAAGACCGGATTAAACTTCTCCCAAAGGCTCACGAGATTACAGTGAAAATAAGATCTAATATGGGGCGGGGTCCGTACTAGCAGTTTTTTGGTGTATGACGAATATACAGTGGATTCGGTTGTAACGGACCTCATGGATGTGCATTTCGTATCGCCAAAAAAATAAAGGAAAAATGCTTAGAATATTATGATTTAGTATAACTTTTCCATACATTAGACTCCAGTCAGAATAACTTAATTTAATTAGATTGTTTAACTCCAATTGGGATTTCTAACAATACTCCGCTTGGAATATTCATGTTGAAATTATGCCTTATATATTTTATGTTTCCCCGTAATTTATATTTTTCGTAATATGTGCGATTAAGCGGGGAGAAATTCATGAAACCAGTGCGTTTTTTTCAATTTTTCGGTTGCAAAAACGCAGGTTTATAATTAAAGTGGGTTGCGATTATGCGCGCACAAAATACCTATGAGTGCATAGCAAAAATGTCGGTACTTTTGAATCTTGTGCAATAAAAGCCGATAATGCGAGCACAACTGTATGTTACTAGAAGTATATCTAATGTAGTGGCAGATACGTGTCTTAAATGAAAAACGCTAGTAAATCTGAGTAGGGAGGGAATTTTTTAAGACACGACCTTTCCAATGGTGAAAACCCAATCAAAAAGCCACAACCGCGGCAACAATTATATTGTAATAAACAAATCTTTGAAGCTGCGTTTGATTATATTAGAGTTTTCGTTTCTCCTCGAAAACTCTAATATAATCACAACCCCCGCGATATATTTTTTTCCCACCCCCGAAGAAGGAAAAGTACCCTAGGAACTCTTGAAGTGTAATGTATAAAAATGCCACTTATCGCTTGTCTTTCCGACGTATAGAACCGGTAATACGAGCCTACAACATTTTTGAAAAATTTTAGCCACGACCGAACGGATATAAATACTTTTTATTTTTGAAACCATAGAAAAGGCGTTTATGATTCATAACGATATTTTTGTTATGTTACTTCTATTTAAACTCCCTCTTTTCAATTTTGACAATTTTATCCTTAAGCGAAGTACAAGGAATTACATTTGTAAATAGCATTCGTAAAAAGTCAACTTGACATCTATATTTGAAAAGTTTATCAATAAATTCTCCCTCAAAATCTGTCCTAAAATACCTACTCAGAGCTCCCACAGTGTTTCTTGACTCGATAGAGATGAAAAAAAAAATCTATTAGCTCATTGTCCACACAAATGGTAAAAACTTTCAACTAAAAACTAATGAACCAAAAGAAAAATATTATTTATGTCAATTTTGTAAGTCTAACATTAACCGTTATTGTCAAATACTTCTCAAATGCATGAATGAAAATTTACCGAATTATAACCGCGTATTAATATATATAATAGCTTGCGAACATTACACGCATAATTTTTTTTTTTTTACAAATTGAAGCGTATTGACAACGTAATCCTGTCTGACAGTCAGTACCATAGGCAAAAATCTCAATTTCTCGTTATATGATTTCTTCTCCTATCTTACATAAATATAGTTCTCTCTCTCTTTCATAACGATAGAACATAAATATTATTATCAACTTTTTGTGTAGTTAACAATATTTCACATCCCGTTTTTTGTCTATAAATAGGAAATTTTTTTTACAATCTCACATTGACGGTTTTCATTCATTTCAGGATGGATGTATCACTGTGTCGAGTCATTGGGTGAGAAAAGACAACGAGAATCATTTGCTATACACTGTTTACAAAAGTCAATTGAGGCGGATAAAAAATCTGGACAATCATTATATTTGCTGGGAAGATGTTTTGCTGGTATTAACAAAGTCCATGATGCGTTTATAGCATATAGAAATTCAGTAGAAGAAAGTGAAGGAAACGCTGACACTTGGTGTTCAATTGGGTAAGAATTTTAAAAAATACATATTTTTTATTGTGATTTTTAACGGATTTGTGTGTGTGTTTTTTTTTTGTAGAGTTTTATATCAACAGCAAAATCAACCAACGGATGCTCTCCAGGCATACATCTGTGCTGTACAACTTGACAAAACACATCGCGCCGCCTGGACTAATTTAGGAATTTTATACGAAAGCTGTAGTCAGCCAAGAGATGCATTTGCGTGCTATTTGAATGCAACAAGAACTTCAGATACGGTAAATATTTAAACAGAAAAATTAAATAATGGAGAAATTATACAAAAACCTTTGCTATTTCAAACCACATAAATTATGTACAGTAATTTGCGAAATCTGTTCACTTTCTTTGTTGAATAATTGCAGCGGAACCGAAGCAAATACATATAAGTCGTCTCGTCTGAACTATTTGAAAGTCTGCTGTCTGTTTCGTTAAGACACACAACATGCAGCCAGTGACAGATGACTTATATGTAGTTGCTAGATTCGAAATCAAACAAATGTTACCGCCGGTTTCATACATAAATATTTGATACTCCTTTGCATGCGATATCGCGTGCCATTGAATAAACATATCCATCTATTTTAAATACTTTTGTGGTTAAAAGTTTTTGGAATACGTAAAATAATTCAAAACTAAATACTTTTTTAATCGATCCAATATAGAACTCCTCGCAAATACAACATTTAAACGTTTCCTCATCGACACCGACGTCGACGGGAACGACAACGCATACCTCATCTTCAGGTACAACACCAACGTCCACATCATCGTCTTCCGTGGCAGCATCTGCTGCAGGCAGTTTTGGTGGGATTTCTACCGGTCCGGCCGGATCCTTATCGATATCAACCTCATCGATACTAACGGGAAGTGCACCATTTGCATCGGCTAATGCAAATCTATCCCCATCATCGACAACTTCGTCAACAATAGCCGTATCACCGTCAATTAGCAATAAGAACCTATTGAAGGACACAACAGTAACGGCAAGCGGTGGCAAGCCACAAAGTCTAACGCAAAGGATTAAATTCTTACAATCGCAATTAGCTCACGCTCCTATGCCGAGTATAACATCTAAAAGACGCCAGCTGTTCTCAATTGAAGAGGCCTGGAATCTACCGATATCAGCTGAAATGAGTTCAAGACAACAGCAGCAGAGTGCACAAGCAACAAGTCAACAAAGACAGTATCAAAAGGGTTATACACAGGTTAGTTTTGTGTGATTTTTTAATTCTAAATTGTTTTAAAAACCTAGCGACGTGTTGAGCGCTAAGGAAATTTCCCTGATCATTTTCCAAAAGGCAGTGCAATTTTGTGATAGTTTCATCAGTTCGTTCTAAATTTCTGTTTTCGCAAAATGTTTTTAATACCCAGATTGGTGTCAAGTTTTTAAAAATGAATAGCACAATAAAAATAAATAGTTTAATATTGAAATTGTGATAGTGTAGAAACATTGTTCTGTCTAATCTAATAAATTCTGTAAACCATCTTAAACGATAGTTGTTCCTAAACGCAGTTTTTTAATTGATTTCGGAATACATACGATTTACGACGTTTTAGGCAGGAGCCCTATCGACGAATACGATACGAGTGGCTCGAATAGTAAATCTAATCTTGTTGTTTTTGGTATAAAATACTAACAAAAACATTAAATTTACGATCCGAACCATCGTATCGTATCCGCTGAGAGGACAGATGAAATTGCGTCGTATATCAAAACGTATGTGTACTAGCTTGCATATCCGCCGTTGCCGGGTTAAAGGTTTTTGCATAAGTTCTTTTGCGCAAGAAATAACTTAAGAACTCTTGAAAAAAAAATTTTATACCTTCAGGACCTCCCGTTTCTAAATTAGATTCGTGATCAACGGCCCCAAAAACCCCCTAATGCCAGTTTTTCCGTGGAAAAATGAGAAAAGGATATTTGAATTATCCTCACAGAACCTTCTGTTTCGAATTTTGAAATTCTAACACCAGATTTGTGATCAGTGACCATAAAAACTCCTAGGATTTTCCAAAAATAAAATGGGAAGAACGATAATTGCGTTATCCTCACAGGACCTTCCGTTTAAAATTTTGAAATTCTAACACCAGATTCGTGATCAGCGACCCCGAAAACCCCCTAATGCCAGCGTTCCGGAGAAAAAATCGGAAAAATTATATGTTAGCTATCTGTACAGGACCTCCCGTTTCGAATTTCAAAATTCTAACGCCAGATTTGTTATCAGCGAGCCCGAAAACCTCCTAAAGCCAGGTTTTCCGAGAAAAAATCGGAAAAGGATATGTTCGCTATCCTTGTAGGACCTCCCGTTTAGACTTTGAAGATTTTAACACCAGATTCATGATCAGCGGTCCCGAAAACCCCCTAGATCCAGTTTTTCGGAGGAAAAATGAGGAAAAGGACATTTGCGTTATTCTTACAGTACCTCCCGGTTCAAATTTCGAAATACCAACACCAAATTCATATATCAAGACCGGAAACAAAATATTGAGCGCCGAGCACCGGACTAACACACACTGGTTCCAAATAATCCAAAAGTTGGTATTAATTCACAGGCACACGTTGTGAAATGCATAATTGAGTTCAATAAATTATTAAACATTTGAAAAAAAAAGTTTTCCCGGTCCCGTTGATGCAAACGGCACTTAGTTACGATACACCACGATTTATCTTGCAGGATCTACAGTGTAGGAGTGTATTTGAGTATCAATGTATGTCAGTGGACACAACATTGTTTATTTTATAACACTAATAACAGTGGGAAGGAGGGTGTTTATATTTACTCCAATTTTCTTAATTTTGGTTTAAAAAAGTCGATGTAAATTTAAACAGTCAATTTTACAAAAAGTTGAAATCTTACAGATTGGAAATTAAAATTATGGTACAGTAAACTTACAACAAATGTTAGCCTAATATTCAAAACTCCGATATCGATACCTTCATTTTGCCACATCTATTACAAAATAGAGAACCGTTTACAATTAGCCCAGTTGGACCCTATACAAAATGTATATGACAGTAATGTCACAGTAACAAATCTTTAATATCTTAGCGTAAAGTCAAAAGATTTGACCAAAAATTACTTGTTTCGATTCAAATCGCCAGGAGTATATATGACAATCAGAAATAACATGTTGCAAAACTTTGTTGAAAGTCAACATGTTAAACGTTTTTGTCGCAAATCTCCCAAAACATAAAATATCTTGTAAAATGTAGATGAACTTAATTCCTTTCGAAATTTTGTTCATAAACCGAAAAATTGTTTCACAACAAACCAATGAACTTTCTGATCTCACAAAAAGTTCATAAATCTAGGCTCCACTATACTATTTTAACTATCTGTAATTATTTTTTATTTAATTTATTACAGATAAAAAGATTAAACATTTGGGAACATCATTTTCGAGAGTTATAAAATGTTATTCAAGCAAACAAGAAGGTAGTTTAAAAAGAATTGGCTGAATTTTGTTTTGTTAGAAGTTATTTTACTTTACGTTATATTACTTAAAGTAAAATTCATATTTGAATGTTTTTTTATCCTTATAAAATTAGTCGAAAAAATTACTGCATTTATAAAATATCTTGGATGTCATTATGGCAGTGCATTACAAATTCTGGATGAATGTTTGAATAGAATTATAAGTTTTTTATAAAAAACGAAACGGTATTTTCTATTTTAAGAAATTTTAATTTTGCATTACTATATCCTTTGATTTGTGAAATTTATGGTTTGTTAAACGAATTTTTAAAATATTAAAACGGATTTACAAGTACCTATTAGAAATTATAACCGAAGAATACTTTTTTTTATATAAAATACAAAACCTAACAATAAATTACATCACACTGAAGCCCCCAATTATTTTGGGGACGTAAAAAATTGTGAAAAATACAACTTTATTTAAAAGTTATTATTTGTTCCCAAACTAAATTATTAAAATTGGTTCTTATGACACAAATTATCGCTATTAAAGATTCCCTTTTCACATTTTTGTACATAGTTTTAAAATTAAAAATAAATACTAGGGATGGGAAACGTTATCGTAACGAAATTATTTTCTGGCTTTTTTTTTCAAAATTACATTATGACGTTTAGAAATTTAGTTCCGTTACAGTAACGAAAAATGTAACGAAAACCCAAAAAAATTGATTCGTTTTTTTCGTTCTACGATTGTTATTTAACTGCTAGAAATTTTCACTGTGCAAAATTGGTGGGCTAGTTCTATTTTAACAAAGAACACATTTAACACAAAAATCTAAGTCTATCATGGCACGAAAGACGAAAACAAAATCAATTGTACACTTATTTTTTAGTAAAGGTGTGAAAAAATGTATTCAGCAACAAAAAAGGCATTTGAAATATTTATCTAAAATGTAAAAAACTAGAAACATTGAGAACTCCAAAATTGTTCAAATATTAGGCTCCTATTTTGCAAGTATAAGGCAGGATGGATATTTAAAATTTAAAAAAAAAAATTGTTTATCGCTATAAATTTTGACGAGTATTTATACTACATATTTCAACTAAAAATTGTTGAAAAGTTAAAACTAAAAGGACATAACTTGAAAATGTCCTTATCTCTAGATTTGATCAAATAGTTTAATGAATATTCCGATGCTGCCTGTAGCCCGAAATTATTGAACGAAAAATATTAAAGTCCTAGAGGGCGAGATAATTAAAATAAATAGCTTATCAAATCGTGGTCTAACTTCACCTGAAAATATCATTATAAAATTCCAAGTTTCGGTATGAATTACAAACTTGTTTTAAACTTGAAATTTCGAACCACAAAAAAGATTCCAAATTTCTGAAAATATTTTCAATATCGATTTTTTCGCTGATATTTCGAAATATTATCGAAGTGACGAGTTAAAAATATTCGTGAAAACTAAACTGCATGCCTTATTTACTGACTTGAACTTCTTTTCAATTTTGTTGGTTTTTTCTTATACTGTATAACGAAATTATAACGTGAAACGTAACGAAATGACATTTTTAATCGGTACAAAACGAAATAACGTAAAGAATTTGAATTTTGTTACATAACAAAATGTGTAACGTTACAATTTTTTTTTTTTTGCGTTTTCCATCCCTAATGGAATTGTATCTCCGGTTCCACTGGAATTGCAATCATGACAACTTATGGTTTACCTATTTTGCGTTGCCTGTAAGAAATTTCAAGAAAATTGGGAGAAACAGAGTAGAATTTTTTCAACTTTCAAAGGCTCTGCTTCGTAGACCTCTAGACCGATTGTACTGACATTTTTAATCATGTCTCTTGATGATGGGTTCTAAAGGGAAGAGAGGATTGTCAAAAAATCACGCGTCTTTCTAGCTAGTCTCAAATTCTTAGAATTTTGTTTAAAAACTTTTGTTGAATTAAATTTAAAACATTTAAAATTTAAAGAGTGGAAATATATACAAAACAAGTGTTTTGCCTACATGTGTACTATTGGGATGATTTTGTCAGACATCACTTTTCAACAATGTTGCGCGAAGATGACATTTAATTACCTAAATGAATTTCGACGTCTTCGAATTTCCTCGAACACAAAAATTTCTTAATATTTAAACAGACTACTTCATAAAACAAATTTCACTACCCTCTCTGCACTTTTCGGCCGCCTTTTGTATCTTTTTTCAATTTTTTTCTTCAGAAATGTCCGCCACGATGTTTTCATTGAAGGCTTGGATTTATGTCCAAGACAAAAGTCTCATTCTGTTCAGTGACAAAATGAAATCATGTATTATCACGGGAAAAGCAACTGTAATTGTTTAAGCCTAAAATAGCATATTTAAAAAAAATCTTTTAATAATTTGCATTCTAGTTTCTAGTTTCAAAATTTCGTCCGTTAAATTGACTATCAGAGAGCTTTTCCAACTTTTTAAAAAGCCTTTTTGTAAGTCCCCAACAAGCTCCATCGATTTCCAATTTCCATTGCGCTTCCAGGCTTCACGCACACATGCTAGAAAAGCCCCAAAAGCTAAATTTAACCGGCATTTTTCTCGTACATATTTGTAGATGCTATGACGAAAGCTTCCCATATTTGTGGTTGTGTGGCACATGTCGCAAAGAAAGAAGAAAAAAACCAATTTGCCGGCCGGGCTTGGCAACCAGCAGACATTTTTCATTTCATTTCGTGTAGTGGAGGTGGCAAGAACCGATTTTTAAGTTTAATTTCTTTCTGCTTTTATTGAGTTTTTTGAGTTTTCAATTTTCCTATTTTGCGTTCGGTACGCGTTTTTGTTGAATTCGAAGCCATTTTTGAGTTTTCTTTAGCTGGAAATTGATTTTTAGTGCCAGGTAAAAACGAAATCCAGTGGAAAAGTGACCACGTGGTGATTTAGGTTATAATGAGATACCGCCCTAAATTTTTCTCAACTGCAAAAGCAAATCCACCGAATGTATAAAAGGCCGCGGATATACTTTTAGTTCGCATCAATTAATTGTGTTCTAATTGTCCCCCCGACGGCAGAATAACTTCAATTGCCCTACAAAAAGTGTAGCCATGCTTCTCCATGCTTGGTTTTTCATTTAGCACTCTGGGCAAACAAGAAACTCGCCATTTGACCTCTAAACGATGTTACATAATCATAAATTTACATCAATTTCTGCTAATTCTATGAAAACGTCGCTAATAAATGATTTATAATTTTCTGTTCTAATTTTAGACCGGTCAAGGGCCTCCGCCGCCTTACCCTAACCAAACCAACAGTCATGGGCCGATTCCGACGAAGCGTTTCAAGGAGGAGTTGCCTCCGAATCAGCAACAACCTCCATCGTCCACGACAAATCGTCCAGCGCAGCCACCATTCTACCTGTCACAGCAACAATTGCAGATGCTCCAGTGTCTTCAGCAGAACCAGAATAACCTGAATCCGCAGGAGCAACAATTGTTCCAACAGTTGAGTCATCAGTACCGTCTAATGCAGCGACATCAGCAACAGCTGAGACTGCAGCAGCAACGTGTACAGCAGCCGGCTGTCCAACAGGCTGGCTATCAGGCGCAGACTGGCGCTAGGACACCTCAATCGGGAACGGTTGTCCAAACTGGTGGCTTCAATGTGGACAACTCGAGCAATTTCCCAGCGGCGACAGGGAACACTCAACCGGCGGCTGGAATGCCTTTCAAATCCGCGAACGTCCCACCGAATTCGGGACCATTTCGGGCAAGTCAGTCATTCGGCACCACATCGCCCGGTGGAGCATTCACCCAGATTACGAACGGACAGAATGATTTGGGTAAGCATTTCTTGAAGATCGTTACTGTTGATGAGCCACAAAACCTTTCAAATGTTCAGTGGCGGCTTTATAGGGGAGGCAACGGAGGCATTGTCTCCTCATAACGTTTTATAAAAATGTTTTTCTAACGTATGCCTTTAATTTTTTATACCATAATGGACTGTATAAAAATCTGTATGTTCAGAAAATAATAATTTAAAAGAAAATCCTATTCTCTAGTGTCGAATTCTCTAAAACATAAACTACAAATTCTCTTCATAGAGGCTAGCCTCCGTTTCGTACAAATACTTTCATACAGCTTTTGCTAAGAACAAGCATAGCCACATATAGAATCCGTACACCAATCTCTGTTTCACTTTTCCCCTCCAGAAGAATAGGTCTTCCTACATAATTCGGAATACGTCTTCCTACATAATAAAAAAAATTATAGAACTAAAAAAAACTTTGCCTCCTCATTTCAAATGCACACGAACCGCCACTGCAAATGTTGCAATCCAATTTGGGATGCAATATCTTTGAAAAAAAATGTGTTTGTTATTGCTTGGGCCTTACAGATTGGTTATGTTTGTTTCCCCTTTTATTTTTACCTTTTTGCCCTTAAAAAATTAACTTGATCTGAGATAACAAGTTTTCCCTGAAAAAAATTTAAAAATGGCTTAGAAATAAAACTGCTTAAGCTAGACAGCTCTGCTTCTTGCTTTTTATACCCTGTATCAGGATGGTTTATGAGTTTCCAATGCGTCATTTAATTTGAAAATTAATAAAAATCGAAAATATTTTTGCAATTTCCCTAGAAAATTTCCGAGTCAAATTTTTTTTTTGTGCTGGAACGATCACAAAGTCTATGTTATATCAAAACGTCTCATATCGGTGTGTTCCTTAATTCCCGTGTAAATGGCATAATTTTTGTAATTTTTTCTGTCAGAAAATGTCTATCTCTCATAAAAGAATGAACTTGTCCATTCTTTTATGCCAGATTGTCATTCGTACAAACGCAATATTAGTTAAGCAGGGTTTATACACAGCAAGTAACTTGCGGCAAGTAAAGAGAGGCAAGTAGTTTGCTTAGTTTACACGTTTCAAGTAAATCATTTCAAGTAGAATGACAGCCGAAGGAAAACATAACCTAAAATTTTCTGAGAAAAAATATCACGACTCTTTTTTGTGGAAAAATTTGCGAATTTCGACCTGAAACTGTTTGTTGCCGGCAGTTTTTTATATCCGTGTCGTTTTTTCCTTAAAATGTTACGACGTTTTCTGGCAAAGCAGCAAATATAAAATGAACCGAAACACACACACATAAAACCACCTCTTGTGTACACGGTTCCATGTTCTTGTATTGGTTTTTACTTGCCACAAAAATAGAATGGCTTTCTATTATTTTCGAGAGAGCGGCAAGTATTCTCACACATATGCGAGCGTCGCACACTAGGTCAAATCGCGTGTATTTACGTCTACTTGCCGCAAGTTACTTGTCTTGTCTAAACCGAGCTTTATGACAAAAGTTGAATACTAAAGTTGTCATAACTAATATTGCGTAGAGTTTAAGCAATTCGTATCAAATGCTCATATTTATTCATTACTTCCATATTTCGAATAAAAAAAAATTAAAAATATCGAAACTGGAAAAAAAAGAAATCAAGTCGCGACCGAGACTCGAACCCATGTCCATACAACAGCTTGTTATATTTCTACTTGCATGTTTATCTTCCGGGCACTGATCCATGCGTTCTTCTGGTGAAGATTGGTCGAAATTGGTATACTAAGCCAAATTTTTAAGATGACCATCAAATTACCGATTTAATTTACTATCACATAATTTAAACAAAGAACTTCTACTGATTTACAATTTAAAATATTTGTATTGAAAATATATTTAAGAAATCCGAAAAACTGTATGCGAATGAACTTTTTTGGGAACTACTTTCGATCGAGATATTTTAAAGTAGTTTTTGCAAACTACTTGGAATGTGGTGCGAACAAAGTACTTTTTAATGTGCTTTTTTCAAAGTGGTTAAAAAGTACACTGAAAATAGTACAAAGCAATTTTACAGTGCTTTTGTTTAAAGCACTTTGAAATGTCCGAGAGGGAAACTAACCAAATGGGTGAAGGTTTGAGTGATATTTTCTTTTGTGGAAGCGATAGACCCATGAAGACTTTTATGCGGTTCCGTTGGTCGCATTGTATTCCAATTTCTTTGGGTTTATGTGCTCTTTTTCTCATGTTAAAAAGCAACAATTGTTAGTCAATCTCTTTTATTTTGGGCGCGCTGCTAAAAACACAAAAAATTAATTAGCAATTTTTATTAGAATAAACAATGTTGTCTTAAAATGCACACACACACTGCGATGGCAAGCATTTAAAACACGTGAAAGACAATAAGTATGAGAGCCTAGTTCTGTCTACTGATTTTTACGTTTTTCAAAAATTCGAATTATCTACACTAAAACGTCTCATCACTGATAAGATCCTAGTTTTATAGGTTCACAGGAATTAAAGTCGTTTGGAAAGGCTTTTATGAGTTTCCAATGCGTCATTCAATTTGAAAATAAAAATTGTATTGGTAGAAAAAAGAGAATCGAGAATTCCCCTTAACTATTTCTAGGTGTCAACTAGGACTTGTTTAGTTTAAGGTCAAGAACGATTCTACAATTTAAAAAATTTTTTAATAGAAGAAATTTTTCTAATGTCTTTTTTTTTGTTTCGATGCGTTCAGGTGTCACCGATCAAGAGTTACAAGCATTATTGTCACAGAAAGATTTGGCAACGTCCTTCGCCGAAGACATTCTAAAAACATTTACTGCCGATGGATTAGATATTAAAGAGGAGGTCGAAGCATCACACTCTGAGATGGGCAACGATTCAACGCCAGCATCGGCGACGTCAACGACAAACGTCCACCGAAATAAATCGCCTCCGCTGAAGTGTGAAGCGACCTCAACGAGTACACTCTCGTCCAGTGTTGGTGCAATAGTCCGGGACGATGTCAAAATCGAGCCGGTCATCAAAGTCGAGCATCTGTTCGAGGAGGACGAAGTGCCGACGTTTACCATTGATATGGATTCGAAGCAACTGATCGAAGCTGTGAAGCAACTTGGTGTCAAGGAGCCACCGCCGCCGTGTTCAGTTCAGCATCCCGATGCGCCGCCCCCATCGCCACCCGATTGTCCACCTCAGCGACTGACGAGGGAGCAGCTACTGCCGCCGACCCCATCGGTCCACTTAGAGAATAAGAAGCATGCGTTTAGTCCGCAACTGCAAGAATTCTGCCTCAAACATCCAATTGCTGTCGTACGGGGCTTAGCCGGTGCACTGAAATTGGATTTGGGTCTGTTCTCAACGAAAACCCTCGTCGAAGCGAATCCAGATCATAGTGTGGAGGTGCGAACGCAGGTACATCAATCACCTGATGAGAATTGGGATATTTCGCAGGCGAAGCGGGTTTGGGCGTGCATATCGCATCGATCGCATACAACTATAGCCAAATATGCCCAGTATCAGGCATCGAGCTTCCAAGACAGTTTAAAGGTAATGTGATAATTCTTCCATGTGTTAAAAATAAAAAAAGACGAAAAATATAGTATAGTGATGAAAGATGGTGTAGAGTAAGTTTAATTGGAAAATGATGAACAGAATTTAAATTAACTTTCGTTCTACCGAAGTTTAGTGACGAAGAAATTCATTGATGTCTGAACAGTTTAGTAATTTTTTGAAAATCAATATCTAAATACGAAAAACTAAGTTCGGGAGACATGTTTTTACATGATACTAATTTGATTTTCTTTTTTAGGAGGAACGGGATAAAGGTGCCGGCATTCAAATGTTATCGGATTCCGATTCGAAGGATTCCATTTCCAATAATCCAACCAATGGCAAGAAGAAGAAGCTCAAGAATGGAAATAAAATGCTAAGGTAGATATTACGATTTTTATAAAATCTATAAGTTGTATTTTTTAAATTGGTTCGTTTTGAAACGCCAAAAAACATAACACGCAAAAAATTTTTGTAAACCGCATTCTCAATCTCTTTCGAGCGTTATTTATGATGTTCGAATATACGTGAATGCATAAATTAAATGGAGGAAATTCGCTAACACCATCAATATTTAACTAAATGGCGTTTGATAGTAGATCTTCCAACAATTCCAAGCCCCAGAATGATTATTTTTAATATGAAAAAATTTGAAGCCAAATAAAATTTCAATCCCTTTAGATTTGGTACAAATGTCGATCTGTCCGATGAACGGAAATGGCGACCACAATTAACTGAATTGCAAAAGCTTCCCGCCTTCTCACGTGTAGTTTCAGCAGCCAATATGCTGTCTCATGTCGGTCACGTCATTTTGGGAATGAATACCGTTCAACTATACATGAAAGTACCAGGCAGCCGTACGCCAGGACATCAAGAAAACAATAATTTCTGTTCGATAAATATTAATATTGGGCCGGGAGATTGCGAATGGTTTGCGGTACCGGATGCATATTGGGGTGGAATACACGCACTCTGCGAAAAGAACAACATCAATTATTTACATGGGTCATGGTGGCCAGTACTTGAAGATCTCTACAAGGAGAATATTCCAGTCTATCGATTCATCCAGAGGCCTGGAGATCTCGTATGGGTAAATGCGGGGTAAGTAATCATTTGGCAAATTGCTCGCAATTAGTATTTCTTTTTAATTCAATTTAATTGAAATTAATCAAATTTTTGTTTGATTTCCAAATTGCAGGTGTGTCCATTGGGTACAAGCAGTCGGTTGGTGTAATAACATCGCATGGAATGTTGGACCATTAACAGCACGCCAATATCATTTGGCTGTCGAGAGATATGAATGGAATAAACTGCAGAGTTTCAAAAGTATAGTTCCAATGGTTCATCTAAGTTGGAATCTTGCTAGGAATATCAAAGTTTCCGATCCAAAGCTTTACGAATTAATAAAGTAAGTTCAGATTTTTTTTTCATAATTTTTAATAAAGAGTCTGACTTCCCTAAATATATTATGTAAACCGTTATTAATTTGAGTTTTTGTTTTTACAGAAATTGTTTATTACAAACCATTAAAAATGTGATACATACACTGCAGTATGCCGAATCAAAGGGTGTTGAAGTTCGTTTCCATGGCCGGGGAAAGAACGAAGCCTCCCACTATTGCGGCCAATGTGAGGTAAATTTATAGAAAATACTGTTCGTTTTATAAATGATTTTATCAATCTTTTACCATGATGTTTTTAATATAACTTTCGTTCTACTGAAAGAGAATGAAGAGAATTTTTATTTCTGATCGCTATAAATGAGTTATTCGTTAAACATTCGTCATGATTATATTAGACTAGCTTACATACCCGTCGTTGCCGGGTTTAGTTTTTTGTATAAGTTTTACAATACGAAGAAAACCGGAAAGTACTTAAAAACTTTTGAGAAAGATCTTACCCTTGCAGGGCTCTCAGTTGCGAATTAATCTAGCACCAGATTCTTGGCCAGCGACCCCGAAAACCCCCTAATGCAATTTTTCCCCGGAAAAAGCGGGAAAATGATATTTGCGTTATCCTTACAGGACCTTCCATTTCGAATTTTGAAAATCTAACACCAGATCCTTGATCAGCGACCCCGAAAATCCCCGAGTGAAACTTTTCAGCCTCCTATTGAGCAGGATTCATAGTGAAAATCACGGTTTAAAAACATCCAACCCCCCGTTTACCCCCTTAACGGTAAAATTTCTGAAAACCCCGCCTTAGTGAGCGTCTACGTGATGATTGGGACATACTGTGAAAGTTTCTAGCTTCAGGGGTTTGGGCTGGGCGTTGATGAGTCAGGTTAAACGATTATATATATATAGATTTGATACTTTTCTTTGGTAATTATATATGGTATGGTAATTAGCTAACCTTGATCTACTCAAGTAGATACTTTCGGACCTACAAGAATAATCTGAACGTACCTAGTTACTCGAACACAAAGTAGTACATCCACTCTACTCAATCCTTTATTACGCCATTTTGTCGAAACTGACGATAAAAAACGGTTACGTTTAATGAAAGCGAGAAAAACATTTGAAATACATAAACCCGCAAAACCATACCTCACAACTAAATTTCTTTGCATCTGAAAATTGAAGTATGTCCTCTGGAGAGGACACTGGGTTTAGATCGCAAAATAAATTCTTCCACATAGAAAATTGAATAAAAATTGTACGGTAATCTTACGAACAATAACGAGTAACAATGTTTATAGCAAAAAAAAAAGACGTTTACTAAGACTTTAAAATTAAAAAATCATTTAAATACTAACATTTGTTTTACAGCTGGAAGTGTTCAATGTGCTGTTTATTCGTGAACAAGAAAAACGTCACGTTGTGCACTGCATGAGCTGTGCACGCAAACAAACACCAACGTTACAAGGATTCGTTTGCCTCGAGGAGTACCGTCTAAGCGAATTAACTCAAGTCTACGACGCATTTATACTCCATAGACTTCCATCAAACAATCATATGCTAACGGGTTAATATTAGACATAAATTTCTTTTAGTTAAATTTACCTAAATTTCTGTTTTAAAATTTTCTTCACTTCTTTCCAAATTTTAAGTAAAATGAATCAATTATACATAAATCCAATTATAATAATATAATTATACACATTTAAGCTAGCAATGAACATAATTTTTCATGCTTACGATCGTTTTATGTTATAAAGCGAATAAATTGAACATATTTTTTTTTCCTTTACATTTATTAAATAAACATACAGTAAAGAATATTTGAAAATACTTTAAGATTAAGTGAGAAAGTTTAATTGAACATATAAATATATATATATACATATTTATTATTTATTTAAAACATTCATTTATATTTCTGTTTAAACAGAAAATGAAAGTAAATATTTCTTCTTTAACTTGTATATTTTTAGTGTATAATTCTTTTTTGTTGTACAAAATATTTCTTTTTATTCAATTTGAACTTTTTTTTGCAAATTTTCGCTAAAAAAAATACGGTATTTCTTTATTCAGGTAACGTTGTTTTTTTTTTAACTCTAAAACTCTTATTAAAAATAAGGGACCCATTTCTCCTACCTTAATTAGGATCACACGTCCATTTTTGGAAAACAAAAATAAAATACGGCAAAATTGAATATTGCTAAAAGAAATTTGTTAATTGTTGTAGATTTTCGCATCAGGATTTTTGAATTATTATTCATAAATCATCAATATTTAAATAATTGAATTGTAAATAAATTCACATATCTTTTTCTGATTGTTTCATATTACAAATAAAAATTACGAATATTTAAAAAATAAAAATAAAAAACGACAACGCAAAAAAAATATCCCTTTTTGAAATTTCCTCTAACTGCTATCAATTATATGTTAAATATTTCTACTTATTTCATTTCAAATAGAATAATATGCGTGTAAATTTTTAATCTTAAACAAAAGAAAGTTAATATAAATTGTTTATTTTTGATCGAAATACGAGAATACCACCGCTACTGCGATCGATATTGTTAATTATGTAATTAAAAAACAATGAAAACACTTTGGTAATTCAATAAAAGAAAGTAATAAGTAAAAAAAAAAGTTTCTTGTTTTCAATTGTAAACCACGAGTTATAATGGATTGTAAAAAAAACATATTAATATTTAAAACAAAATGAACAAATTCTAGTTTAATGATAATCATAATTAAGAGCGAAATTGCGTGATTTTAACATTAATTCTTAAATTTAATCAAATGAATGAATTTAATTTAATTGTTTAAAATTCTATTGCTTCATTTTTGTCATAAACAATCAATGCATCGTATTATAATTATTATTTTTATAAAACACTGAAGCGAAAAGAAAAGGAAATCAAGGAGAATACACTAAACGTGCAATCAAGTCTGGTTAAACTATAACCGATTTTATCGTGAAATTCAAAATTTTTGATAAAAATTGTTACATCAGATTTGACTGTAGCTTTGAAATAACTATTATTCTTTGAATGATCTCAGTTTTATTTATAAAATCCTTAAAAAAACGACTAGATTTTTAGTAAAATTTAAAAAAAAATGAAATTTATTACTTTCATAATGCGCGAATATTCATTTCTAAATTAAAGTAAAATCGGATTATTTCAACACGTTGGCTACCAGCCAAAAAAAAACGCTTACTCCGCTAGTATACACTGGGGAAAAACGCAAAAATCATTTCTGTACTTTGTGAGTCACCAGTGAACACAAGATCAATGCAGACAAAAACGAACGAATCGAATAAAATATAACGGACAAAAAAAACCCCTTTGTACCGCACGAGCGACTGCACTCAACCATGGAACTTGAGAAACTGACGGTAATGACAATAGTGTGTGTACACCGGTGACTCACATGGTAGCCAACGTGTTAATGTAACCCAATATGATAAAATTAAATATTAGGTATAAAATTTTTAACTTAACCAATTGTAAATATTGTAATAAAATTAAAATTTATTTCACTTATTTCCAATTAGGCTTATTTTATTATGATAACATGGAAAATATTTTAAAGTAATTTCAAATATTTTCTAGGCGAGGCAACATTTGGTTAAATTTTACAGCGCATTTTTTTGTAATTTCATGTTTTCCCAGAAAAAAAACAATAGGAAGATAAAAATACTTTTTTTTATACCAAGTACATTTAGTACGTAGTAAAGGGTGGTTAAATTTTAAGGGCCGATGTTGAATGTGAATCACACCTAAACGTCAAGTTTTTTTCTGCATTTCATTTGACATTTCTCAATTTCAGACTAACTCAATTTGAACCCTGGAAAGATACACAATCGAGCAACGCGTTAAAGTTATTCAGGCTTTTTATGAAAATGGGCGATCAATTTTCGAAGAAAATCATCAGAGGCACATGTTCACCTCAGTGGATTCGTCAATAAGCAGAACAGCCGCATTTGGGCGAATGATAATCCAAGAGTGATTGTCGAAAAACCAATGCACCCACAAAGAGTGACTGTTTGGTGCGGTTTATGGGCTGGCGGCATCATCGGGCCGTATTTCACGAAGTGCACGATATGCATTTTGATTTGAACGCCCATTTTCATAATAAGCCTGAATAACTTTAACGCGTTGCTCGATTGTGTATCTTTCCATGGTTCAAATTGAGTTAGTCTGAAATTGAGAAATGTCAAATAAAATGCAGAAAAAAACTTGACGTTTAGGTGTGGTTCACATTCAACATCGGCCCTTAAAATTTAACCACCCTTTATAATGAAATATTGTGTTCATGGAAATTTCGACCTCTTAATTTCCCTAGCCTAAAACACATTTCCCAGGCACTCCCGAGTCGATTGGAGCATTATTACAAAGATGTCTTCTTGTCTGTCAGTTTTTTGTACAAGACTTATCAAAAACTACTAGAGCTATGAAATTTTACAGGCATGTTTAATCCTGCAATTGGGATTTTTAATGGAAATCCATTAACCGGAAATAATCAAAACTGCTGCTTTTTAAATCTCGCAATTTGGTTTTTTGCTATTTAATTCAAAACTGCGCGTTGACAAAAGTTGGAGACAATAAAATTTCCTACACTTTTGTCTTTTACTACAACTCAGTATCTCGAAACGTTACTGAGATATATCATTATTTAAAAAAAAATTTGTTTTATGCGATTATCTCGGAAACTAACGGTTTTTCGATAGTTCGATGTTTATATGAAAACTTTGAAAAAATGCTTCAAAAACCAATTTGACTTACCCCTCTTTAAAACTTTGCACAAAAAGTTTGTTAAGTTTATTAAAAAAATGCGTTGTAAAAGTGCTTTATTTTGTAATCCAAGAAAATGCTTTTCATCACTTTAAAGTTTTTGCCAAAAATTAAAAGAAAACATTGTAAAAAAATATATTTTTGTTTATTTTTTGAAAAAATCTGTAGGTGCTTTCAATTTTACTGAAAAACAATGTTAGACACACAAAAAAAATCATTTTTTTAGTTCAATTTCATCAAATTTACACATCAACAATAAAGAAAATTTAAAAAAAAAGTATTTTCCAAATTAAAACTTCTCACAATAGCAAATTGAAGGTTTGGCAGGAAAAGTTATATTTCTTCTTTTTTCTAAATAAAAAAAATTTATAGCACTAAAATCGATACATGAAAAACTCAGAGGAAAAGAGAAATTGAAATGGATTGATGGTGTGTTTGTAAATAAAATAATTTCAATAGTTTGAAATCAAGCAAAGAAAAAAAAACCATTTAAATGCAATCGAAATTTGAAATTTTTGGCAATGTTTCCAATTCGAAAACGCAACAATTTCAAAATAAATCTATAAGAAAATCTGAATTAAATTGTGTGTTTTGTAGATTCATTAAAATTAATTAAAAAACAATTAAATTGTAAGAAGTGCTAACGGAACAAAAGCAAAACATTTTAAATTTATTGAAAAAGGAAATGATAAAGAATAAAATTATTTGGCTTAAGTAAGGTGTATTAGAATAAAAATCAAGTTAGGGAGTTAGGATTTAAAAAAAAAAGTTAATGTTTGCTAGAACGTTAAAGAATTTGCCGTAATCGTGTTCAAAATACTAGTCGTTAGAGAAATTAATGAAATAAAGCGTTAGTTAAGAAAAGTGTTGGTTAAAATATTGAAATAGAAGATATTTGGTAAATATGGTAGTCCCGGTTTATTGGTTTAGTCTGAAAATATAATTTAAATATTAATTTTCGATTTCTTTTTTATTTTATTCCATTTTTTTTTTTTTTTTTGCAAGGAAAACGTTGAATTACTAGATTTTTTTTTGTTTTTGAGGGAAGGATTTCTATTTTAGTAAAATGCAGTGAACACCCCCGAAATATGAAAAATATAGCAGGTCAAAGACGGAAGTTAATAAATATTTAGAAGAAATCGTATTTATAATCAAATGCGTAAATAAATTCAGGGAAAAAATAATTGAACATAAAAAAATCGGGAGTGCATCAAATCGTATTTTTTTTAATTTATGGAAAACGTCGTGTCGCTTCTCAATAACACACATTTTAATTTCAACATTTTGTTATTTTTTTTATAATTTTTAAACTTTTTTGAAAATAGTTTTGGGGAAAAAAAATTTGGTGAGTGAGAATCACAAATCAGGGTCAACTGAAAGTTCAAATTTTTAGAGATAAGGAATTTTTGCACAGATTTTACTTACGTAATTGATAAATTCTTCACTACAATCTTGTACTTCACTCTATAACAAAAAGGCATTTACTCACAAAAAAAAAATCTATTTTAACAGATAAATGGTAGTTTCACAAAATTATTTATATAATTGTGAATTGCGTTTTCGAATAAGAAACTTTGCACGTTTTATTAGTAAAAAAATCCCCAATTTTAATAAGATTGAAATATTTCACAAATTATTCCAAAACCTTTGTAAAAAAAAAGAAAATTCAATTTTTTCTAAAAACTACATTTTCACAAGCGAAAGTAGAATCTAGATGGAAAAGAAGATTAGTTCTTTTGTCTGTTGGAATGAATGGAAAGGAAATAAAACAGAAAAAAAACTTGTATTAAAAAATGAAAGAAAAAAAAATCAGATGTTTAACAAAAATATTAAAAAATTCATTAACAACAATAAATATGTATAAAATCCAATTGAAACAAATTTAAATTTATATAAAAAAAATTGTTTAAAATTAGGAAAAGCAAATGACCAGTAATCACTGCCAATAAAAATTGTAGCAAGACGGTACGCAGTTCGCAGACGAATGTGTGTATTGTAATAACAAAATGTAAATAGAAAAAAATACAAAACTTATATACAAAACAAAAATATGAATAATATTGAAATATAAAGAAAATAATAATTGGGAAAAATATAATCCTAGAAAAATAAAAATCACTTTTCTTCTTAAAAAAAATTAAAGTGTTTTTATTGATAAAACTATAATGGTATGAGTAACAGATATTGTTACTTACATCTACTACCACCTAAAGAAATGCTATAAAAAAATAATTCACGTAAAGTTTGTGTGTAAGTAAAATCATTAATTATTGTGAATTACGTACCTCTTGCTAATTAGGATTGTAATAAAAACAAACCCTAAAAATCAAAGAGAATGGAGAAAGAGATAAAAGAAAATTATTTGCAAATAGATAAAGTCGCATATTGTGAAGATAATTAACTATTATAGTTGTATAACACATTTCTTTATATTTTCTTTGCTGAAAATTAGATTTTTATTGATTGTAAATAACTATTGATTTAACTGAATGAAACACGAATTAATTATTTTTTGTTGCAGTTTTTATTTCAATTTTCTTCCCATTCCCGTTTTGTTTGTCATTCAAAACGTTACACTTTTTTTCCCCCAAGACATTTAGGAAGATGGGTTTTTTTGTGAATTTCATTGTGGTTATTGATTGTATTATACTGTGTCTACAAAAAATTCATTGAACTTACATACGAAATCTATTGGCAAAATGTACATGAACATACAATGATTGTCATAATCATAAAACTAAATTCCCACGGCCACTGGGAATAGTGAAAACTTGTTGACCATCAACGGAATCTGTCATTCTACAGTTATCTACTGTCAACGAGTTCCAGCCGACGTTTAAAAACGTTCCAAATATCTTATACCACTATTTGCCTCGCTTTTCAATATCGGACATTGCCGCGCTTTTCCATATATTTGGTGCAATTCAACATATTTTCGTTAAAAAGTCGTTTTTTTCAATATTGGTACTTGTAGCTTCGAACGCTTGACAAAGAAGGAACGAAGACATGCAGCTGTCATTGTCATTTTCCATAGTGTCCTTTTTGCTACTGAGATTTTTGAGAGAAAGGCTATAGCCGGTTTCCAATGGGAAATCGCCCTTAACATCGAATTCACTGATTTTTTTAATGAAAGTAGTTTTACTATGTAGCTTAGATTTTGGCCAATTTAAAAAAAAAAATCTCGAAAACCGTGAATCCGATTTTGATTAAACTTTAATATATTATAAAGATAATTACTATCCATCATAGGAAATTTTATTATTGTCCTCCAACCATATGTAATAAGGGAAAAATTTAATAAAAATTTTAATTTTTTTACAGGTATTAGGCAGCCTAGAAAATTTTGTGAAGAATATCTTGAATGTAGGGATATAACATAGTTTTTTTTTGTTTCAAATCAATAAAAAAACTTACAAAATGCAATACTTTTAATACGTAAATAACTAAATACTTAAATAAATCACGAACTAGTCTTCACCACTATTCTCGTCAATGGAAACATTTACTGGTTCATTACTGAAAAATTTGCTTGACATTTCAGCTGTTTGAATAATTCTTGACAAATACCTTCCATAAGATAGGTAAAAAATTATCAGTGCCGAAGCGTTAGTGTAGACTGTTTACTAATCAGCATGAACAGGGCATGGTAAAAAAAATATTATTTACACCCTAGAAATTACGAATTTATTGCTTAGCAACAAAAAAAATTTCTATTATTACCTTTTGAATAGTTTGTATTCTTTTATGTCCTTTTTTGACTATCAAAGGTTCTCAGGTGTCCCTCTCCGACTTAAATCCGATATGATATACAGAATCAAAAAATAAACGGTACGTGTTTCTTATAGCGGCTAATTTCCATATTTCGGGGATAATTTGGACCCTTGAAATCACTCTATTTTTTCGATTTTTAACAAAAAAATCATAGAAAAAGACAAGGTAACCTTACAAGGTAACGGGAGATGTAAATTAAGGAAAGAATTCAGATCTATCAAAAAAAATGCCCCTCCACCAAAATTTTTCACCCAGCCCACCAATCGGTTATTTCACCCTATTCCCCGCAAATGGCGGCTTCGATTCTCTTGAAATGTTGTGTCCAGTGTGGTTTTTAATTCCAAAATCGACCAATTTTTGGATTTTTTTTTATTTAACATGTGTAGAAGACCGAAATCCCTCCTTTCGTGCGACAAGGTCTGTAAGCGATATATTGCTCAATGGACCAAATTTTTTCGACTTTCTCTAATTTAATTCAAAATTGATAGAAATGTTGATTTTTAAGTAAAAATAGGGTAAATAATGTCTTCTAATTTTTTTTATTTGTTTTCCCGTTATATTTTTTAGTTACTGGTATTATGCAATAAAAATTATGTAAATGTACTTTGCTTTGGCTCTACTTATTTGGATCTACTTATATTTGGAAAGAAAATAAAAAATTTTGAAAAGTATCAATTTTTGAAAACTTAAAATTGGCTGAAGTCCAAGCTACACACTAAACTATTTTCATTAAACAAATCAGCCAAATCGGAGGATTTAAAAAAACGCGCCGCCACTAAAGATGTCGCTACTGAATTCTGTTAACTTCGCTCAATAACTATACGAGCGACACCCACCTAAGGAGATGTTAACCGAAAATTTTGGCTCGATGCACATTCCCCCCCCAATTCTTCTTCGCTCATTTACTCTTCGCCTGTATGATGTCCCGGATTCACAAAAAAAATAAAAATGTTCGATCACTTCTATAAGTGATAAAGGTATAATTATTTGTAACGTTAGGGTTGACGGCGAACAGGTTTTTGGTTGATCGTGTGGATTCCGCATTACAGTTCCAAAAGCAAAATAACTCCATGTTTTGTCCTTTTTTTGGTGTTTTGGTTAAATTGCTTGAATTTTTGAGGGCTCCAAGGATAGATCTTCAGTTTTAAAAAAAAACCTTCAAATATTCGAACCAAAGTCCTTATTGCAATTTTTACCAACGAAAATTTTAATTTGCGCATATTGGCGCCCCCTGCAGCAGCTTTTCAATTACGCCACCGAATTGTCTATCATTTTTATACCCGTATGGTGAAACCAAAGGGTATATTAACTTTGCCTTACCGTTTGTAACGCCAAGATCCCGTCATCACACACAAAAATGAATTACACCAGTGTGTTTAGAATGATAAAAAAATTGAATTTTGCATGTCCGTCCGTCTGTCTGTCCGTCTGTCTGTCCGTCTGTCTGTGGCGCGGATTGCGGGCGCACGGATTGAGCTAGAGACTTGAAATTTTGCGCAGATTCGTTTTTCGTAAAATACGAGGCTAAGTTCGTTAATGGGCAAAATTGGACCATTAGGGGGGGTACCCCCCATACGAACGAAAACGTTTTTTGCAAATATCTCAAAAACAGTACATGTTATCAAAAAAGTGCAAGAACAAAAGTTATTTAGAATATTATTCTACATAAAACTCCCATACATCAAAATCCGATTGGAACAAGTTTTAAAAAAATCTTATTGGAAAATTTGAATTCAAATGAAATTTTGATACGCCGTTCAATTAAATCACCATACGGGTTTTCAATAATTGCCAGATTGGCAATTATAGCTTTTGTTATGTTTTACATCTTATATTTACATCCCGCAATAAAATTCACACAAATTATGTAAAAATTCCAAGTTGATGCTAAATCCTAACCAAAATTAATTTTTAATCGTGATTTTTCACTCTTCTTTTGATAATAAGATTCCCCATAATGGTAAGAGTAACGCTAATACAGCATTAAACGAATAAAACACACGAGGTGTAGTAGACATAAAGACCAAACAAGTGTATAAAATAAACAAGAAAATAGTATTTACGAGACGAAATTTAAGTTTTGTGTTTAACATTTTAAAATCAAGATTATCTGGGACCTATCATGAAATACGATCGTAGTTGTAACGATTATGTGTTGTTGCTAGTGTTTTCTACTAACATTATTTGATAATTTTCGGGCTATCGGTCATATTGGAATATTTTTGCTTCTATCGAAACGATTTCTATTCTAGTACCAAATTTATGGCCACAATTGAATAATACAAAATAAAAAAAGCAAAAATATTCCAATATGACCGATAGCCCGAAAATTATCAAATAATATTAAAAATTCACATGGTCGAGAAATTCAAATAGTTTTCTACTAACAAGCAAATCACGATCGTATTCCATAAAAGCCCCCCTGGTAAAAAAAAATCAACTTATTTACTTATTCTCGTTCACTCATAATAGAAATTTCCTTAATTCAAATATCGGGGAAATTCAAATAAAAGATATAAAAGAATTCAATTAAAAGATATAAAAGAACTTGCAATTAGAGTGATTTTGAGAAAGTGTTGACAAACAATAAAAACTTAAAAGCAACCGATATTATTACTGAAAAACATTAAAAAAGTCTTTGTTTGTAATTTGAATATTGAAAATTGAATTTTAACAGAGAAGTTATTAAAATTCAAAATAAACAGTAATGCCAGTAACCGATGTTAAAAAACTGAAAACTAAAAGAAAACCGGCTTTCGTGGCTAAATGCGTTAATTTATTTTAGAAAAATGAGAAAATTAACCTATCGTAATATTTATTAATTTTAGGTATTTGTAATCGTTTAACGGCAATTAAGTCAATACCTTAAGGAATGAATTTGACTTGAAATTCAAAGAAAAAAATTGAAATAAAGTAATATTATTTAATTAATAATATTAGATGTAGACTAATATTATTTTTTTACTTTGTGAATAATTCCAAAGTTATAAACACTCTTCAGGCACAAAAATTAATTTGTAGAGAATATTAAATTATTAAAAATTAATGCATTTAGTTCACAAAACAACACATTATATAACAGTACAACGATTCATTAAGAACTGTTTTATGGCATCACAAAAGTTGATTTCAACTTATTGCGCTTATTGTGAAAACTTTTAAATTAAAATATGTATGTACAGTGAAAGCTTAACGGACACATTTTCTTTAACCAAACTTGTGCTCCCACTATTAAGAGAGATCTGTCTGTTAAATTGACTATTTTCAAAACATTGGGAGCGCAAGTAAATATCTTTTAAGTTTCCACTGTAAATATCTTTAAAATGCAATCAATCGGCAGGGAAATAAATAAAAATTCATACTTTTTACGAAATTAAATCCACTGCCAAGAAAGCAAAGACAGTTTCTGTATAAATAAAAATAATCACACGAAAGTGTCATCGGAAACCCATCCAAAATTTTATGTTGATTAGAATCGACTGAACTTAAATGATATTTCAATAATTATAAAATAAAAAAATTGAATCTGCACTTATTAAAATGCATTACAAAATTGATAAAAAAAAACCCGAAACGATTCTTTAAAAAAATATAATTTATTACTCTAAACAGTAATAATAAAATGAATCAAAGAAATACAAAAACATTTAAAATTAAATTTAAAGCAATTTTTATACTCGAGAAAAATAAAAAAAAATTAAATTGAAAACAAACGAATCCCCCGACAAGTATCCGTAATTATCGCTAGATGAAGAAAATTTATAAAGAAAATTATTAATAAGAATAAAATGAACATAAGAAAAATGATTAAAAATCAGAAAGAAGCTTAAATGTGCCTTTTCGAACAGATAAATCCGGTTTTAGTATCAATAAAGTAAAAACAAATATTTTTGATTAAAACGAAGAAAATCATTAAATTACCAAAATCAACATTTTATAATTTGGAAATAAAATTTTCAAACTTAAATGCAAAATCATTGAAATCTAAAAAATATTGAATAAAAATTTTATTTCAGAATTATAAACTGAGCCACAATTGCATATAAAAATTAACATTTTATATACACAACTAGAAACAAGAAACAAAAGGTTGCTTCAGAAATAATTTTCGAAAACGTAAAAATGACCACGTATAGTCGAGTAATCTTTTATCTGCGATAAGCACAAAACCAAACAAATTTAAATATATTATTAACAAACAAAATTATTATGTTGTACAGAAGAAACCGATATTAAAACTTAAATATTAAAACAAATTTTTTTAAAGTAAATTATACAGTATTAAATTGCGAAATCCATTGCAACTGCAAAAAAAATAACCCGAAAAAATATTTTAATAAAATTTCTTATGTAAATTTGAAGTTATTTAACCATTCAATCGCAATTACGACTTATGGATCATTTTTTTTAATACTACAAAAAATGCAATTAAACACCATGCGATTCGAACTTAAAAATATTAAAAATTATATCATATAATCTGAACATGAAACAATTTTATTTTCCATTATCTATTATATTCATACATATGTATTTATAGGCAAATCAGCCAAATTAAATATAACAAGTCTGTATAATATTGAGTAAAAAAATCATTGATTATGAAAATACGAAAACCAAAATTCTATCCGTTTTTATGTTTTTGATTGTAATTTATCAAGTTAAGTAAAAAAAGAATAATAACAAATATTCATTATTGTAATTTATTAAAGTAATTTAGTTTAAAAAAAATATATTATGACTTAATTGATAAAAAATGAAAAAAATAACAAATATTGAGAAAAAATGTGTTTTTATATTATGTGTTTTTATTTTTAAATGACGAATGGGCTAAAAACCAGTATTTTAAAAGAATGTTTTTACCATTCTTTCTCAACGGAATGAAACAAAAGTCTTTGTATTATGCTTTTATTTCCTCATGATTTAAACAGTAAACATGCTCATGGTTTTGTTTTAAACTTTGCGTGACCAGTATTAATTAAATTTCATTTTGCTGTAATTTTTTTAAATTTTGCGCCGGATTTCAATGCAGCATAGACTTATTAGCCAAGGTATTATGGTTTTTCGAAAAATGTAATAAAGTAGATTTCTTACACGTATTTTACAATTTGATATGTTCTTCCTTTACTTTGGCAGTATAATATCTGTTTTTAAGCAAATTATATTAAACATCTGTTTTTATGCAAATTATATTAAACATCTTTCTCGCCAATGAAAAATTGCCATTTACCATTTTAAGCTCAATTGCCATACTATTTGAACTTATAAGGCAAAATAGCTTTTTTTAGAATGTGAAAAAAGAAGATACATATTAACATATGTTAATACTGCCCATCAACGTAGCTAAAAATTGCTGTCCACGAGAAGGGTAATACAAATTTATTGGATAACAAATTACTCTATTACAAAATTTCGATAAAACCACAGCATTCACTGGTTAAAATGAGGTTTTAAGATGTCTTTAAAACACAGAATATCCACCCTCAATTGGTAAAGAGTGCCCATTTACAAAACTTGCTTTATCGCTCAACAAATAAACAACTGCATCAACTACTTCAGAAACTTCACCAAATCTAAAAGAAAATTATTTAGTAAGTCCAACATTTTTTTTTCTTAAATACCTATGCATTGGAATATGATTAAGCAGTGGATCTGCCTTTTTTGGATCACTCCAATTTTCACGGCCCATTCGAGTAAGAATAACGGTTGGATTTACGGAATTCACACGAATTTTCCGGGGTCCAAATTCCATCGCGAGACTCCTAGTCAACGAATCGACAGAGGCCTTGGTGCAGCTGTAAGCGCTATGTCCTGCAAATGATCGCTGCGATGCCAATGAGGAGATATTGACTATGCTGGAACCGTCTTTCAACGTCTTAGACAACGTTTGAGTAACATTGAAAACGGCTTTGATGTTAACATTGAAAGTACTGTAAAAATCATTTTTTTAATTTATCAAACCATTTTTTAAATTTATTAAAAGAAATTGAGGATTCTTCCGGCAGGAGAACCTGGCTTTATGAAAGCCGTTAACGCATAACGGTAGTCTAGGATGCCGCAAGCTGAAATAACTACCGGCATATATTCGGACCCCTTTTTGCTGCGCAGGCTTTATGTAAATTCCTAGTTTAAATTAAAAGTTACAATATTTTCGAGATTAAAATCAATTAAAGTGTCCATTTCTCTATCAGGTAAGGTATTTTGTTAATTAATTAACTAATAATTAATATGTAATTAAGAGGTTTTAAAAAAATCAAATTTAGAAATGACGCCGGCTCAAGACGAACTTCAAAAACTCTGGGACAAAGGTCATCGAACTCGAAAGGAATTAATGAAATTAACTACTCACTCAAGGACAACAATCAGCAGAATTTTGAAGAATCTACGATCAGGGATGACCTCAAAAGAAATGAAAAATGTCGGACGCCAACGAATTTTTAAGACGGGAGACCGTCAAAGGTTGATTTCATTGGCCCGTCACCGGGACACCGACTCCTCTTGTGACTTGTCACTGGAGATGGCGAAGAGAGGAAGTCCTGCTGCTGCTCCTAGGACAATCCGGAAGTATTTGAACGAAGCTGGCTACTACTGTCTCCTGCCAAAGAAAGTTCCGGACTTGAGGAAGCATCACAAGGTCAACAGGGTCAAATGGTGTAAAAGGCACTTAAACACTCGCTGGTCACGATGGATTTTCACTGATGAGAGTCGATTTGAGCTCTTCCGACTTAAAAAAAGTCGATAGGCCAAGAAACGTCCTCAAGTTTATTGCCCAAAGTTTGGACCCACCATCATGGTCTGGGGAGCCATCAGCAGTCGAGGAAAATCAAATCTCGTCATTGTCCGGGGGACAATTGACTCCATAAAGTATCAGGAGATACTCGAGGAAGCTCGAGGAAGCTTGAATGACCTTTACCCCAGGGGATTCGTGTTCCAGCAAGATGGGGCATCTCCTCACACTTCCAAGTCCACCAAAGCTTGGTTTGCAAGAAGGAAATGGAATGTCACCGATTGGCCAGCCAACTCACCTGACCTCAACCCGATTGAAAATGTCTGGGGGCTTATGAAGAATGAAGTTGAGAAGAAAAAACCAAAAAACTCAGATGATCTTGAGGTAATAATCAGAGAAGTTTGGGACAATTTACCACTGGATTACTTCAAGTCTCTTTTGAACAGCATGCCCCGAAGGATTGAAGAGTGTATTAAGGTCAAAGGTGAAAAGACTAAATATTAATTTTGTTACCACTTAACAACAAATGCCTATTGATTAATTTGATAATAAAATGAATTTAATTAATTAACCCTCTCTTGTGTAATTCTTAATTTAAAAAAGGGGTCCGAATATATGCCGGTAGTTAGTCATTATTGGCACAAACCCAATAGAGCAACGCAGTGGCGCCTCGAAACTTTTCTCAACAATTTCAAACGGTGGTAAAATCGTAATTTTTATCCGATTTTAAGGCTATAAACGTCGAAACATGTGTCTAGGAAAGATCTTCCAACCTACAATTTAGTTTAAAAAACTTTTTTCGTTTTTTTTTGTATAGAATGGTTAATTTCATATAGTACTTGATTGCGCACGGCATGATTAAATTCCATTTAGTTTATTTAAATTTTCTGTTCATCTGTTGTTGACGAGAATCCTCAGCTGATCGAAAATCAGTTGGGAAAATAGAATTTTTGGGAGCTGCAGAAGATGACAAAATTTGTGGGATGATTGTTTTCTCCCCTTGTGTTCAAACTATCTTTTTATCGTTCCCCACGAAAAGAAATTCTGACTCGCTATTTCGATTTTGATTGCTTACCTCCCCCCACCCCCCTAATGTTCCTTTTTAAAAATGCATCACTGCTTTGTGTTTGCATCAATTTCATGACTGTGAAATTTGAACTTGCGGCATCTTAATTACTTTGAATGTGGTGTGTTTCTTTGAACATGCCCAAAAGATGATAAGCAATCTGAATACAAAGAAACACACCACATCCGAATGCAATCCACCCGCTTATGCGTCAATGGCAAAAAATGTGAAACTAGGATTTAAAAAAATCTAGTTACAGAATAAAATCCACTTACTCATCAAAATCTTTTTCCGAAATTTCCTCAAACGGTTTGATGATTGCAATTCCAGCATTGTTAACCAACCCATCAAGTGGCTCAATATTCTTCAGTGCATCTCTAGTTTCATTCCAGTTACTTAAATCGACAGAAATTGTTTTCATCCCTGGACATTCTTCACTAAGTTTGTTTAATGTCTCTTGCCGACGGGAAACTGCAATCACGCGACATCCGATTTTATGCAGAAATTTGCAAAGCTCATTTCCAATCCCTAAAAAATAATTTGTTTCAATATAATAAAAAAAAAACCGTGACAATTTTAAGATAATTAATTACCTTGACCTGCTCCAGTTACTAAAATAGTTTTCGACTTTAAGGATGCTTCCATTTTAAAGTTCAATTACAGAATTTCACAGTTTGTATCAAAATTATCAAAGAAAGTCACTTATAGCTGCTTCTATCTCAACTACCCGTATAGAATGACCCATGGAATATCAAACAGAATCTTATCAGTAACTTTATGTAAATATTTATTGGAAGATCACTTACTGGTTTACACTGAAAAATTTTAACAAGTCGATTTCTCGCTATTTTTTGGATGGTAAAAATTGAAGAAAACATAAGAAAAGCTACAATGGCCAGGAACTAATCGACAAATACTCTATATGAAGACAGACAACTTTTTTTAAACCATTTGTGTGGGAGCGGGGGAGTCCGATTGAGTTTTGATGCATGGATGTAAAATCATATTATAAACTAGCTTGCATACCCGTCGTTGCCGGGTTAAGTTTTTTCAATTTTTTTTATGGTCTATGTTGGAGCTAAACTTCAGGCCAATCGGCTCGGTACTTTCCCCGCGAAAGGGTAACATAGAGGAAGAGCTAAGTTTCGAGATCACTTTACCCATTCCCCTTACTCCCCCACCTTTCGGGCTACTTTTTAATGTGTCTATGTTGGGGCTGGACCCCGACGAACATCTATGCCAAATTTCAGGCCCATCGGTTCAGTAGTTTCCACGCGAAAGAGTAACATAGCGCAAAAACTAAGTTTCTAAATCACTTTACCCCCTCCCCTCACTCCCCCACGCGAGTTTTCCGTATGCCTATTCATGCCAAATTTCAAGTCAATCGGTTCAGTCGTTTTTGCGTGAAAGAGGAACAGACAGACAGACACCAACTCATTTTTATTAGTATGATATATTTCGTCTTTAAAAAAATTTCAATAGAACACACTATGTTTACAGAAAGTATAAAACACTGTTGTATAAAATACTATTCTAAATAGGCTAAAATATTATTTTAATAAACTAAACGAATAGCCACACGCTGGTTGCCGTCACTCTATTTTGGACTATTGCCTAGTGTATAGGCTCTCTAGTTTGGACAGGTCATTGGAACGCAGCTAAAAGCCAATCGGGAAAGAAAACAAAAAATTGACATTTCTCATCGAACAGAGATACTAATTGGACATCGTTCGTTGAAATTGCAGAAAATAACGGAAAATGTTGGCTTTTGGTGGTGCGTTGCGTTTTGGCAACGTGATAAACTCGTGTCGAAGTCTTTTGACCACTTCTAGGTAATATTTAACTAATTTTCTGACCTTGCGACGCTAACCTTAAAATTTATTTTTGGCACCTTTAGACAAAACGTAATTCCACTGCATAATTCTTCGGCGGGAGTCAAAACCCTCGAGGAGCGTCTGGGATTACCGCCAAGACCAAAAAGGCCTCTCACTCCCTACTTCCGCTTTATGAAGCAAGTTAGATCAGACGTTTCTGCGGAAAATCCAAAAGCAAATCTGCAGGAAATCGTAAAATTGGTAGCTCAAAAATGGGAGAAGACTGACGAAGTCACCAAGAAGCGAATGCAAGATGAATATAAGAGAGAACAACTAGCCTACATTGAAGTACGAGCAAAGTACGACAGCAAATTGACAGACGATCAACGAATTGATCTGAAACATCTAAAGGACGAACTAGCAGAAGCAAAAGAAAAGCGTGCGTCGAAGAGGAAAGTTCGGGAGTTAGGCAAACCCAAAAAGCCAGCTTCAGCTTTTCTCAGTTTCCTCTCAAAAGAGCGTACCGCAAGTCCACAGGGCAAAGAAACTTATCGCGAATGGCATCAGAAGGCCAGCGAAAGGTGGACTCGCATGAGCGATTCGGATAAGCTTCCATATGTTCAAGAAACAAAAAAGGAATTCGATAAGTACAAGTACGTATATGCATATTAAAAAATGTTATTAAATGATACTAAACTCGTTTCCCATTTGAAGGCAAGCGCTTGCGAAATGGGAGGAGAAAATGATTCGACTAGGTCATATCGATGTAGTTCGCCAAGAAGCACTTATTATAGAACAGCCAAAGGATACCACACCGAAGGCTAAAAAGAAGCCAACAAAAACTGAATAGGGATTCGGGTGCCCCTTTTCAGAAGAATCATCTCCAGTTTCGTCATCTGAATTTCAAAACTTTAATTTTGATCAATCCACAAAAGTCCACACGTTTAAAGAGCAACTACAAGCGGAAATCGAAGACGAGAAACTCACTAAAACTACGAAACGGAGCGAGAATGATGATTCTAAAAGGGGTACGGGTGAAAAAGAATCAAAAAGCACTGAAAATAAAACAGAAGAACGCAAAGGTTTCATTAAGAAACTTAAATCAATATTTGGAATTGATTAAAACAAAAATGACTTGAATTTGCTCTTTAATACGCGTTGTAGATTTTCTGTAAGTTTTTAAGTTCAGTGACACCTTCCCGTATTTTCCACGATGAAATTTAATTATTTACCTATTGGAGTTTTCTTAATTGCTAGATTTTTATAAAGTGTTAAGCGCCGATATAGAAATATAATTTTGTATTATGAGCGAAATTTCGTTTGAAATTATTTTGGAGACATGTTTTTATGATAGTTAAGTTTAAAGAAGCTTTCTAGGGGATCGCCGTGAATTCGCATTAACATGAGGAAGGAAATAAGTTTGTATTTTGCAAAAGGGTTTTAAAAATGTAGGTGCAGCGTAAGCAAGCGATGGATGCAAAACCCTGCAATTCAGGATGGTCTCGAGATTTTGAAGCCCCCAGAGATCGAGACAAATTCAATTGATTTTACATAGTAGATTTCCTCAAATGCTCGCTTATCATATTTAGTTTGATAAAAGTGTTCTTATCAAAAAAATCACACATAATGTAAATTTACACAATAAATATTCTCAAACTAGAAAAAGACTAAATCAAATAATAACCGAATATAAGTTAAAAAATATTTATTCAATTCTTTGTTTACAATTTGCAATATTTTGTCTTTTACAATAAGAATAAATAAAGATAAAGCAACTTCGTTACTCCGTCTGAAGGATATTCAGATACGCAACGTGACTTAGCGAAAAGAAGAACATGAAGACACCAACATCTTTGAATATTTTGTTCAACGTTTCAAGAATTTTAATTATGGCTTTTGAATTTTCCACTGGAATCCCAGCGAATATGAAAATTAAATTGAATAGCGGACTCTGTGGCAATTCCGGCTTGCCTAGCATGAAAACCTCAGCGACTTCCCAAAGTAGAAGTGGGAAGAACACGTTGTAAGATATAAACCTCTCGTTGTCCGTTATGAAAAGGCAGTATGTGATTATCGAGATTATGACTAAATGCAATTTGCTTTTTAAGAAATTAGCTAATCGTGTGGGTTTCTGCCGTTGGCTTTGTTGCGTTTCTTGTTGTCCGGTATGGTGCCATTGATCTTCTCCAGTGAAATTGTGCTGCTGGCCGCCACCATTCACCTGGGAAGATAACTGCGAGAATTGGTTGAAGAGCTGGAAAATATTATCCGAATCTAGATTGAAGTCAGCCCCCGCCAAATTTTCCTGATTATCAAATGGACGTGGCTGCGATGGTATCGTGTAATTTCTTTCTGTCGCAGTATAACTTTTCGTGCCTGGAAACATGTCTTGTTCTACTTCGGGATCCGGCACAATTTCTGCCTTCGTGTGAACCTCGCCATCTAAAAGAGTAATTTCGCAATCACATAAAAGTATTAATGAGAATTTCGTGCGACAAATTATAACAGAAGATATTTGCATATTTGCGAATCATCAACTATGTCCATGACGACTTACTTTCAGACTCTGCTTTGAGGCGTCCATTCAGTTTTTCCAGGCGACCTTTGGCGTTTTCTAGGATCTTCTTTTGTCTAGCGTCGCGACGGATCTTCAATTCCTGATCCTTTCTCGTTTTTTCATCAATTTCTGGCCCCATTTTCTATTTTGGGACTTTAACCCAAGTTTTTCTTTGATAATACAACTGAACTTTTATCAATCAAATAGTTGATGAATGGTCCGAGGTGGCGTCGGTGTTCACACAGTTTTTTAAATTGATTTTTTTGATAATTTCAGGGTTGTGTTTCGACACCACGAGTAGAGTAAAATCTACCATGGATCTGTCAACATTCAAACAGCTGATTGCCAATGTTGGAAATAACGTAAACTTTACTGCGACGTTTCGGAGCGCGATTTGGTTAACTTTTACATATGGCAAATTCAATTTATTTTATTGCAACCAAAATTGAGTACATCAATCTTAAATCAAACTTTTTGTATGTAACTTGAATACAAAACGTCCCTGCGTTTAACAATGTTTCGTTCTTTCAAATTAGAGTGATTATATAAAACTAGAGTGTGGCCATCGGAAGACTGTTTTCGAAATAACACAGTTCGAAAATCTTCGAACTTTTCAGACAGTTTTATTGCGAGGGAAACTCAAGGTCTTATAGATTCTTGGTATAAAACTGGCAGCCGAATCTTAACGCTGTATCCCGATTATTGTTTTTTTGTTTTGACAGCTGAAGCTCTCGGGATATTCTTTTTCATCACATATTTTTGACCAGAAAATAACTCCAAGTTATCGGGTAAATCGTCTTCCAGAGCTTTTACAATTGTTTTCCTTGTAAAATTCGGTTAATTTCGATTCCACTATCTTGAATTCGAAAAAAAACCGTATGGTGAAACGAAAGGATATATTAACTTTGCCTTACCGTTTGTAACGCCAAGATCCCGTCATCACACACAAAAATGAATTACACCATGTGTTTAGAATGATAAAAATAATTGAATTTTCCATCTCCGTCCGTCTGTCTGTCTGTCTGTGGCGCGGATTGCGGGCGCACGGATTGAGCTACAGACTTGAAATTTTGCGTAGATCCGTTTTTCGTAAAATTCAAGGCTAAGTTCGTTCATGGGCAAAAATGGTACCCCCCCATACGAACGAAAACGTTTTTTGTGAATATATTAAAAAAGGTTATTTTTATCAAAAAAGTGCAAGAACAAAAGTTATTTAGGATATGATTCTACATAAAACTCCCGCACATCAAAATCCGATTGGAATACATTTTAAAAAATCTTATTGAAAAGTTTGAATTCAAAGTAGAGTTTTGATACACCTGTTCGCCGTTCACTTATACTTCGAACAACGCCATATCATCATACGGGTTTTCAATAATTGCCAAATTGGCAGTTATAGTTTAAATAATTTACACGTATTTAAACAAGCTTGCAGCATCGAAGGCCGGGAAAGCCTTTGGCAAAGTCGTAACTTGGCTTTTCAAAATTTTATTGAATTGTCATCAGAGCCATCTATTGTATTGGAGACATTATGAGGCACGTATTAAATACACAAGCAGACATCACCGATGCAACAGTTACTAGCATGTTATTTATTTTATCTGACATACGTTATTAATATCTTTTATTTGTTACTAATAGCAGTTTCGCTAGGGAATGAAATTGGAATGAGAAATGAGTATAAATCAAAAACAATAATTTTATTATAATAAAGCAGCAATAATACAATGATAAAAATATCGTTTCACAAGAATCAAATAACACCGTGCAAAACATGAACCTATGCTGAAATTAAAATGTTTTATAATATAATTGATTAGAAAATAAGTGCCTATTGTGAAAATGTAGCTTGCAGTCATATTTTGCCGTATTGCGTATTTTTTTGTACCCATTTCCATGCTATTGTTCTACGACTTCCCTTTCCAGTGCAAATTCATAGTCTGACTCAAATTGGAGGGTCTTCGTCATCTGAGCTAGAATTTCGTCAATTTCAAGCTGTGTCATTTCGAACGTTTCCCCCTGGCATAGCTCTGGAGCGATTTTAAACGGGACTCCATGCATGTAATGAACAGGGGGCGGTGAGGATGGTGTAGGAACATTGCTGAAGCCTCTGTAGCCAGGGTAGAGCCCAGCTGGAGGAGGTTGGGGCTGATCCTGTTCAACGATAATGAAGTCCTGATTCGTGGGGCTTGTGTCCGAACCTGGTCCAGGAATTGGATCTCCGTCTTCGGGTGTAGGAGTCTGTGACGGACTGTGCTTTTTCTTCCCGAAAATGGCATGAAACATCCTTTGTTTTGATGGAGAAAACTATTAACAAAAATAATTGTTGGAACGAAAAACTTTTCGACTTGGGCCTTGAGGGTAAATTTTGACGTTTACTCCGTATGTCAGAAATAACCCCGTCTTTTGGAACTCTCCCACATTAAGCGGGTTAACAATGGTCGCATTTGGGTCGCATTTATGCGCGGTACCAAACCGTGGCGCTCGACCGTGGACAGTGGTTAACTGAAAATCGTTCTCAAGTGCACACGGTAGAATTTACTCGCGTTTTGAAATGCCGAAGTAAAATTTACTTTTGTTTCAACTTTGGCAATCAGTTGTTTGAACTTTGTAAACCCCAGATTTGGCAACACCACTTTCTGGAGCGTGGAACCACATTTCATCTGTCACTTGTATATTAAAAAACGATGTTTCTTGCACGAGTGTTTTCTTCAAATCTTTGTTCAAAAGGTATTATTTTGCAAAATGCGAAAATCTCGACCACGATAATAAAGTACTGTGGAGTTGCCGACCCGCCAAAAAAGCCAAGTGACAACCAGACGAAAATCAACATTGATCGAACAAAAGTTATTCCCGTTGAAACTGGCATCCGTTATTTGAAAAGTGCTTCTTACCAGCAAACATACGGAGATCAATTCGTTTGGGAGCAATACAGGTAAAACCTCAAACAATATACTAATTCTACAAACAATTATCACAATTGAATGATATTTTCAGACGCAATCACAAGGGCCTGTTTCCGCCACGAAAAACTAGGAAAACTTGCATCCGTAAGGGAGTCATCTCAACCGGTAATCCCTGCCCAATTTGTCGGGACGAATATTTGGTACTAGATCACAGGAATACAGAGCTGCTGAAGCAATTTATCTCACCACAATCCGGAGAGGTCCTAAACTACTCAAAGACCGGGTTATGCCAACGAAAGCATGAAGAACTTTTAGTAGCAATTGAACGTGCTAAGGACTACGGTTACATAACATTCGACGTGCCCTTTAAAGAGTTTGATTACTCAGAATATTTCCCAGAAGAGCCTAACACTAAATAGACATATAGTAAAATAATAATTATCACTTATAACTTTTAATATTTTCAATATCAGACTTAGAATATGGAATCCCACGCGAAATTCATAATTATTGGAGGCGGTATTGCTGGCGTTTCTTGTGCAGAAACATTGGCTTTCCTTTGTCCAAACGAGAAAATAATTTTACTAACCGAATCCTCACTAATTAAAACCGTAGCAAATTTAGTGCCTCTTGGAAAAGCTCTAACGAGATTCGATGTTGAAGAGAAAGACGCGCAGTCAATGAACCAAAAAGTCACAGTAATTGTAGATGAACTTCTCCGCATTGAATCTGAAACGAAGACAATTTTTACCAGACAAGGGCGAAAAATCAGCTATGATTACCTTTGTCTTTGTACCGGTGCGCGTCCAAAACTCATCGAGCAAAATAAACACGTTATCGGCATACGTGATACCGAATCTGTCGGTGAATTCCAACGACGAATCAAGAACTCAAATAAAATTTTATTAGTGGGAAATGGAGGAATCGCCTCCGAAATAGCGTACGAAGTAAGAAACATTGAACTCGATTGGGTGGTAAAGAACAATCATATTTCATCAACTTTTGTTGATCCGGCCGCTGGTAAATTCTTCCAGTCTCGTCTCCATGGCAAAACCAGTTCAGATGGAGATCAGGAAAAAAGCGTTGTCAAACGGATGCGTTATCTGGACGAAGGTGGCAGCAAAATCGGTGAAAAAGGTGCAGCACTTGGTAAGTTGGACTAAATCGATAATCTTACAAAAAGTTCAAATACATTGAAATTTTTGTAGGTCCAGATTGGCATCGAAGTGTTGACATTTCGGGAAAATTAAAACATCTTCCGAGTTCAGTACGAGTTCATTATAACACTGAGATCAAAGAAATTGTAGATCAAACAGGCACCGACGATCAACCACCCCAATTTCCCCTAAAAGTGATTCTAAGTAACGGTGAAACGATATTTTGCGACTTTGTTGTTTCTGCAACTGGCGTTTTTCCAAATAGAAGCTTTGAAGCTGATTGCGATTTTAAATTGGGACCAGATGGTGGCATATTTGTTGATGAACTAATGAAAACTAGCTGCCCAGGAGTTTATGCTGCCGGAGATGTTTGTTTTGCTGGTTGGGAATACGCTTGCCATTGGTTTCAAATGCGGCTATGGACACAAGCCAGGCAAATGGGATCTATGGCCGCAAAGAGCATGGCAGCGGATTTGAAAAAGGAAGAAACTCTACAAGACTTTTGTTTTGAGCTTTTCGGACACGTAACAAGTTTATTTGGATATCAAGTGGTTTTACTGGGTAAATATAACGGTCAAGGGTTGGATAATAACTATGAGGTTCTATTACGAATAACACCAGATAAAGAATACGTAAAGTTTGTGTTACAAAACGGACGACTACAAGGAGCTATATTGATTGGGGAGACTGGCCTCGAGGAGACATGTGAAAATCTTATCTTAAATCAACTCGATTTAACACCATATGGAGACGATATTCTTGATCCAAATATCGATATTGAAGATTACTTTGATTAAAAGTTATAATTTATAATTGATTAGGTTTAGGCGATTGGAAAATTTTTAATAAATGAATGAAAATTGTCCAAAATGTTTTTTGAAATTGTCAAAATATTGGTTTCCATCTATTTTGATATTCAATAGTTTAGATTTTGCATTTCTATTTTGAATGACAATTACATATGCTAAAAATTTCATTAAAGTTCACAAGATATAAAAGGTCGGAAAAATTTGATGCTTCTTTCTTCAACGAATCTAAAGACATTGTTTCATGTTTATACGGTCCTTGGTTTGAAAATTATTACTGCCTCCCTGGAAAGGCTACGCGACCTAGTATACGCAGCTATTTCAGAAAGGCTAGGAAAAAATCCAATGCCTTGAAATTTTAAAAAAAGGTCAATTTTCATTTCCGATCATCGAAAAGCGCATTAAAATTCCTTCAATGGTTTGGAACAGGCCTAACCAACCCAAACGATCTCATTTGCCCCTTTTTGGGAATGTCCTAAAATTCCACGGACCGCACATCTATAATATATATAAAAGGTGTACCAAAAAATAGGACGCATTTAAATCGAGCTAACTTGGAACTACCAATCTGGCGGTGTTAAACTAATAGTGTATATTGCGTAGACTGTCAATTTTTTACATTTATGTACAATTTTTAGAATCTATAGCATGAAATCGGCACAAAAGGTTAGAACAAGCAGAAATAAAAGCCACAGGATTTATACCGGCGCTACATTTAAAAAACTGCCAACTTCTAAACGCGACCACAGCGGCTAATCTTGAAGTTGGTACTTCTGTGGACAATTTCTATCTTTAACCCACATAAAAAAGATATGGTGTCTAGCCTAGGGGGCCCATTATGGAATATGATTGTAATCGAAACGATTCAGATTTGCCTGTGGTTGTTAGTCATTACACTAAAAACAAAAAATAATGCACGTAATTTTATGAAATATTGATGAATCTCGCGGGTCACAGAACTTTACACGGCAAGCCTCAGGTTGGCCACGCCTAATTCATAATAAAGCAAAGGAGTGGTGCGAAGGGAAGGTAATTTTAAATCACTGTGTGGTCTACGATACTTCTATTATTACTAAAAAGTTCACAACAAAATTTAATCACAATCGATTTAAGAGTCGTCAGTTGAATTCAGAGGAGTTTTGTGCAAGGCCAACATTCGGAATATTGTAGAATAGCTTAAAAATATACAATTAAACAAAAAAAAATATGAATTCAACTATTTCATATAATTCATAAATGCAAAAAATATTTTACATAACAAAATCATATAACTAAAGCAACTTCTTTTTTTAAATAAAAAAAAATCTCAAATGTTCAAAATTCCTAATAAACAATTACTTGATCGGAATAATAAAAAAGGGCCGAGTGACAACCAGGATTCAAAATAATGTTTATAGAAACAATTAATTAATCGAAATAATGAAAATGTTTACATTTCCTGATTAAAATTCAGGAATTCGAACTGATCTGGATCGACCAAATCTTGAGACAACGGTTTTAGTAATCCCTTTATTATTAAAAGTCGATTTCTTTTCAGTTTTATAACGAATCGATTTGGTTTTGGCCTTTTCGATTTTTGGTTGTTCAACATCAATATTGTTTAAAATTACAAAATTGTCATTCAATTTATCCAGATTTATTGTAGCAGAATCATAATTCGGCACGCATGAAATTTCTGTATCAATATTTACAGGGTCTATTTTTTCCGGGCTAATCATTTTTATTCCAAAATCGGAGAAGAGATCTTGTTTCTCGTTCACGTTTTGACTTTCACATTCCAAGAGAATTAATGTTGGATGGTATGAAAACATATGTTTGTTCTGGAAAAATAAATAATACGTTGAAAATTTGAAATTTTGCAAAGTTCAAAATAATTAAAACATGACGTAATAACAATAACCCGTTCACCACAAGCTTTTATGTATCCTAATAACTGCCATTAAATAAATATCAATAAAGTATCTTACCAATTTCTCCTCAGAAGTGAAATATTGCATGCAAGCGACGCAAAATCGTTCTATATGACTTTTAGAGTGAGTTAACAGACTCAATCGAGTTGCAAAAAGGTCACAACAGCAGTCACATTGAAACCTCATTTTTCTATTAGATTCATAAGTTTTAAGAATCTCATAATAGTAATCCTAAAACAAAATCAAGTAAATTTTATCGAATTACACAGAATTATTAATAGATCTGCTAACCTTTTTCCACACAGGTTTCAAGTTTATTCGGGAATTTTGGGGACACTCTTCATCACATGAATAACCAACTGAGAACGGATAAATAAAAAATACAGCAGTTCATTAGTTCATTTTTTAAACCTGAATCCGAGTGCTGCAAAACAAACACATTTTGTTCGTTGGTCTTTTCCTGATAGTATAATTTCCGAGCCACTGTATGATTCAAAACTTTTATGCAGGATTGTTCTATTGCTGGCAGTGAGGAACTCAAGCAAGGTATGCTTTGGACATTCATTCTGCTCTGTAGATATAAAAAAAGAGTGAATATTGGAAGATTTTGTATATTTTTTTAAGGACTTTTTAAATGTAGCATAAAGTCAAATACACATTAACATAATTCGTGTAGCAATGATTATATGTATATAGGTTTTTGTACCAAAATATATTTAAGCCTTCGATACGTTTTCTGCATATCTATGGTTTTTTTTAAATCGCGTTTTAGAAACATTAGAGAAATTAGTAATAGCACATAAAAATCCAGTGGGTTCCGATTAGTGTAGCGCCGTGGTTGTTATTATTTAGACTTCTGTAATTTTCCCACTAAAATCCTAGGTTTTTGTTTGAATATTTGTTATATTTTTGAAGTCGCCGAGATGTAAAGTTAACGATACTGTGACTCCTGATAGGTTATAATTGGAATTAACTTTAAAATGTTTATTTCGTGAAATCGGTGGATAGGGAAAGGTGGATAGTGCATAGGGAAACTTTTTCGCCATTTTTTGTATAAAGTTTAGTACTGCTGTCACACTATCTTTTTTAGAAAAGCTCAAACAATTAGGAACCTTTTCAACAGTTAGCAAAATACAATTTTTTTCAAAAGACGAGTTTTGGGAAAATCGGAAAATTCATTTAGTTTTCCGGAAAACCTGTTGCATAGAATTTATTTTATCATATTTTTTTTCATGCAACCATAAACCCCACCTGTATTCCAAACAAATCCTTCGGCCTGCTTTTTCCGGTAACACAAAAAAGTGAGCTTTTATAAGAACAAATTCCAATCTTGAGATTTTGCTAAGATAATAAATGTTCAAATTTTCATTTTTGGTTTTGATATGATTTTATAACAGCGAAATTTGGATTTCCTCGTAACAATTTCGAATTTCTGTCGAATGAAGCGAAAAGGAAACTGCGCTCATAAAAACCTTTATCCGATAAAAATAATTGGTTTTTTCGAGTTTCCAAAAAACCTATCATATTTGCAAAATATTCAAAGGTTTTTTATAATAAAACTTAAAAATTAAAAATAAAAATAATGTTCTTTCGATAATCACCTATTCGACTTATTTATATAACGCAGGGAATTCGTCCTTTTTTACAAACCTTTCCTCGACAATTCGTTGCACACTTTCCAGAAACTTCAAAAAACTACCGTTACGTCAAAATTTACCTACACAATTGCATGAAATTCAAATCAATTTTGATTTCTTAATTTCTACCGATGGTTTTATTTTATTTTTTATTTTGAATCATTTTTAATTGTTTCTTCTCAAATAGTTTTCTATTATTTAAAGATTTTTTTTTAAAGTTTTTTAATTTTTGTGTTAAACTTTTTTTTCTTCGCCTAGAAAAAATGCCGTATGTGTTCTGCAAACGATTTGACGTTTGATTTCTTCGATGATTGTTTGCGGAATTCATAGAGCATATTTTCCCACACTCAAACTACAAGTGAAAGTAAACAAAACTGCAGAAATCATTCGGTTCGGATTCTTCTAAAAATTACTAACTCGAATAAAATTCCCTAACAATATTAATTTATTTCTAAGAATAGTCAATAAAATGTACAAAACTCGAGCTAACTTTATACTAATCATAGTCAAACTTGTGATAATTACTAATTTCGTGAACGCCAGCAACGATGTGGTCAGTCCAGGGAAAACTTTGGTGTATGGACCAGGAATTATTCCCGATTTAGTAGTGACCCCAGCCCGATATTTCTTTATTCACGCTGTGAATGCCAGAGGAAAAAAGTAAGTCATTCAGTCCTACAGGATTCAATATCAAACTACGTTCTTTTAGATTCACCAAACAACCGCCGTTGCCCTTCACAGTGCATCTTGAAGGGAAGTCTGCGCTGATGGGGAAATGTCATTATAATTTGAATATCATTGATCGAGGTGATGGTTCATTCATCGTCCGGTATAAAATAGCGGAAATGTGCCAAAATGTTAAAATAGAAGTTAAATATAACGGGACGCATGTTGCTGATTCGCCATACAACGTGAAAGGAAGTGTCTACTCTGAAAGTTGCCGCTGTCCGCAAGAATTAAGGTCTTGGATGCGTAACTACAAATGTCCTACCGTAGAAAATCGAATAACTGCCGATTTGAAGCCATTCAAGAACACAAATTTCAGCGGGATTAGAGAAAATTTGCTAAAGAAATACAATATGCCGGGCAGCGTTTCACTTTGCAACTACGTTGTGAAAAATAACGAGATTTACCGGAAGTGCTACGGGAAATATGTGGGCTTCAAAATGTTCATGGATGCGCTCCTTTTGTCCATCACAAGGCTAGTAGAACTTCCTGATTTTGAGTTCTTCTTAAATCTAGGCGATTATCCTCTAGTGAAGAAAGGCGGACAGACAAGAACTACTGGGCCTTATCCGATATTTTCGTGGTGTGGAAGTGAAGATACCTTTGATATTGTCCTACCCACCTATGATATTACACAATCGACGTTAGAAAATATGGGTAGCGTAATGTTAGACATCCTTTCTGTACAGAAATCGCAATATCCTTGGAAAGAGAAAGAACCAAAGGGTTTCTGGCGAGGAAGGGATTCGCGAAGTGAAAGACTGGATTTAATTGACATTTCCCGTAAACATCCTGATCTTATCAACGCTTCCATAACAAATTTCTTCTTCTATCGTGACGAAGAAGACAAATATGGTCCACGAGTAGCTCATATTTCATTCATGGACTTCTTCAAGGTAAACTTTGTTAGCAATTTTATATGTCGAATTTCAAGAGATTTTTGTATTTCAGTATAAATACCAAATAAATATTGACGGCACAATAGCTGCATATCGGTTACCATATCTACTTGCTGGAGATTCTGTTGTTCTTAAGCAAGACTCACCATTTTATGAGCACTTCTACGATAAACTTCAACGGAACAAGCATTTTATTCCTATTAAACGAGATTTGTCGGATTTAGTGGAAAAAATCCATTGGGCACAAGACAACGATGATAAAGTTAGAGAAATTATTGATAACTCTAGAAGATTAGTGGAAGAAAATCTATTACCAACGCACATTTATTGCTATCATGTCCTTCTTTTTAAGGTACTCAATTTACTCTTTACACTCTTTATCTACGCAATCATGTATTTTAGGAATGGAGTCAAAGATTGGTCAGTGCGATAACAGTATTTCCAGATATGGAAAAAGTTGAGGAGAAAACAAAATGCAATTGCCATTCCGATGACTCGATTTTAAGAAAAGATGAGCTATAGATCTGGACTTCTCGGTAGAGTTTTAAGCCTAACACTTAGTGTTGATATTCACATTTATTGTAAAAAGTACTTAAATACACAGACAATTAGTATAATGTCAGGTTTTTTTTTAAATTTTGTAAAACACGATTTCAAGCTAGGTTGACCATATGTCCTGGAATGGCCGGGACAGTCTTTAACATTTTGTGTTAAACACTAGAAAAAACTATCGCTAAATATGCAAATTATACTCAACTTCTGCTAGGAATTGCTCATTTTTTCAACGATTTTCCACAAAGAAAGTTTTATTTTCTCTATAAAACTTGTTATTTCGTTGGTGTTCCGCTTCAGCCATACTCCCACACATCTTGTCCGGATTGATCGAAAATAAATATAATCGCCCTACTTCCAGTAGAAACGATCAATGCATTTTTTGAATATTGAGCGTAACTATTTTTTAGATTTCCTATAACTATTTCTTCTGTGCTTGTTGAAGCCAGATTACAATAAAGGAGATTGAGCAGAGATCAGGGCCGTACCGACTGGGGGGGGATGGGGGGGGAGGCTCCCCCCCCAATAAGTCTTCAGTTGGGAATTTGACCTTTAGAAGTTGGGAAATCTCACTTCTTAACACTAGGTTGCCCAAGGAAGTCAAGCAGTCAAGATGACTTGCTTGAACAATCTAGTGTTAAAGATGTGAGATTTCCCAAGTTGGGAAATCTCTTTAGTTGATTTTCCAAAATCCCAACTTGTCTTTTTCTACCTCATATTTTCTATTAGTGAACATACGCCTGTTTTATGACTTGTTTCTTTTTTACACATACCATTCTGCTTTGGCAACAGCGTCACAGCGAGTTGGGAGAGAATGAATAAAAGGCTTTGAAAGAGTAGACACTCGACCGTGGGAGGAGTATAATGTTCTCATCAGTTTATGGCACAGAACTATATAACATAGAACAACTGTCACCATACAAAGCTCTGCTAAAAAATTGTCCCTCTTTATTCGAGTTAAACGCATCCACTGAACTGTATAATCTCGCGAAATTCAAATTTCGTCTGCCGCGAAAATCAAATTTCACAAGTTTGAGACTAACTTTAGGTGCCAACACCATTCCGAAAGTCTATTTTCCTTTGACAGCTCACAGTTTAAACGAGAGGAGTATATTTGTTTTCATACGGTTATCTCGCTCTTATTTGACTCGTTTTGATTCACTGAACTGTATTGAAATGGGACCATTTGAGACAGCAAATCGAGCGATCTAGTATATTCGTGCTGAAACGGTGAGTTTTGAAAATATCGGCCCGATTCCAGAATCCGTCGTAGCTTTATTACGAAGAACTAACTACGTTACGAATACGAAGAAATCAGTATTCCACGATCCGAACGGAATTGAACTTAGTGGTGCCTGATTAAAATCTAATTTCGAAAAATAAATGTCTTTGTAAAAAGGTCCCTATGCAAAACTCATAAGGAATAGATTTCTGACATGGAATAGTTTCGTGAAAAATGTAACTTTCTTGACTTAAAACGAAAATTGTTATTAATAATGGATTCTGCAGCGTTTGCAACTTTGTGTCTGGAAGAAGATTTATCGAAGTGAAGGACTTTAATAGTGGAATGAAAACGACAACAAATAACGGATACTTAGGAATACTCACATTGCTCTTTTTTCTAAAATATTTCCTCTTAATGTGTTAAAAGTTACACTAATACTAAATAAACAAATAAAAATGTTAAAATTGCTTTTTGTTGTACAATTCAGGCCATATATTGAGCTAAAATCATAAGAAAATGAAGTTACGAAGCAAAAATTTTTCGTAGGTTTAGCTGTCAAAAGATCGATTGCGTCGGATTCTATGATACCAGATATTCCGATTCGTAATGTTTTCGAAATTAATTTAATTCCTTCGGATCGTGGAATACCATCTTCACGAATTCTCCGAAAATCGTAGCTACGACGGATCCTGGAATAGGGCCGTATATGTGTAATTGTTTTACCATCGGTGTTCGGATTTTTTAAACAAATGAATAGCTACGAATGAGCGCAAATTCAGCCAGCTAAAACTGGTGAAAAACGTTCTAAGGGTGACTATGGGAGACGAAAGACTGAGTTCTTTAATGATACTACACAGCGAAAAAGACCTAACTGATACAATTGACCTTACGAAATTTGTTTCGGCATGGGCAAAGTTAAAGGAAAGACGAATCCATGTACTATAAATTAGATATGTACAGACTCTAGTTGAAGTCATCTTCAACGGTTATCTTTTCTCTCAAGGGTCGCATAAGATTATTAGTGTTTACCCTTTATTTAATTGTATGTGAAAAATAAAAAAAAATTACAATATGTTAACATAACCATTATTCTTTATTATAATTTCTGGTCAGAGATTCTGGGCAAGGAAAAGGAATTTTTATTAGGTACATCCTAGTTAGGAAAAATCAGATGTTCGAGTTGGGAAAATTGAGATGTCTCCCCCCCCAATCCAGAGCCTTCGATACGGCCCTGGCAGAGATACTTAAAAACATTATTAATTTTTGAAAAGAATGAAAAACTACCTTGAGTAATTCAAAAGCAAAACGTGTTTTAAAAATTCTGCTTATACTAACAAACCTAAAAAAAGTAGGCTTATACTAACAAACCTAAAAACTCACATTTTTCAAAATGAGTCTGTTTAGCCAAAATATCGAATACCGAGAAATACTGGAAAAACTAAAAAGTGAATTCCAGGATAGATGGTATAATACCAAACCCTCACCCATCAATGATTTATCCGATTTTAAAGCAATGGCAGTGATCGGTTGCGGATCATTTGGAACTGTTGTAAGTTTCATCAAACCTTTTTATTTGGTTCTCAATTATTTGTAGTGCTTGTTTTTCATTTTGCAGAAAGTCTATCGACATAAAAAAGCAGGAAAATATTACGCAATCAAAGTCTTGATGAAGTCAAGGATACTAAAAACTAAACAATTTCAACATATATTAAATGAAAAGCGAGTTTTGCATAGTGTCAGATTTCCATTCCTAGTGAATTTAAAATTTTCTTACAAAGATAACGATTGCTTATATTTGGGATTACCATTCATTAATGGCGGGGAAATGTTCACTTATTTAAGAAAGTATTTAAAACATATAAAAAATGTGAAAAAATTGTTCTGTTTCACTAAAAAAACGTTTATTTCTAGGCTGCGAAAATTTTCAGAGGATCAAGCTAGATTCTATGCTTCTCAAGTTTGCTTGGCATTGGAATATCTTCATTTTATGGATTTAGTTTATCGCGATTTAAAACCGGAAAATATCATCTTTGACCATCGGGGATATTTAAAATTGACTGATTTTGGATTTTCGAAGGTAAATCTATAATAGAGTGGACTTTCAAGCCATCCGGTACTTGAAATGTTTTTGAGTGAAACAAAAATATTCCAGATGAGCAATAAACCCTAAACCTTTATAACTGAAGTGGTGATGGTTAGCGTGGAAGGTGGGCAGGTAGGGGGGGGGGGGGGGGGGGGGGATGGTAAAAGATAAGCGGTGAAAGGTCGGGGAGTCAATTGGCTGGTAAAATGTAGTGAAAAGTTGAGTTTTAAAAGGTTTCTATTCGCTTGCGATTTTATGTTGCTGATTCGAAATCTGCAAATGGTTTGGCTAGATTAGCTCTAGTTTTAGAGAAAATCCCAAAACAGTTATACTTTTCGAAACAATCCCATATAAACTGATTTTTTAAAATTTTTGGTAATGTCGTGGGTATTTCAAACATTTTACCGCTGAACCTATCCAAAAAATAGTGTGCATAATTTTACATACAGACTTATCGTAGTTTAACTTACATGTGTAATAATTCAAAACAAAAATATGTTGTGTGGTTTTTGCTTAGTTGAAAAATTTGTTTGCATTCTACCTTGAAATTATACATTATAGTTAATAGAGAGTGGAAGAACATGGACTTTGTGTGGTACACCAGAGTATATCGCCCCAGAAATTCTAAAAGCAAAATCGTATGGAAAAAGTGCTGATTGGTGGTCATTTGGTGTACTTTTATATGAGATGTGCGCCGGAGTATCACCATTTTTCTGTTTAAACAATGATCCGATCGTATTGTTTGCGAAAATAATGGATTGTAATTACAAAATGCCACTCAGCTTCAGTAAAGAGTTGAGGCATCTAGTATATAATCTCCTACAAACGGAAGTAACTCTCAGGTAAAGGATTTTGTCCAATAATTTCACTCTAATTGGAACTTCTTTTGTTCAGATATGGGAATTTAAAAAATGGAGCGAGAGACATTAAAAATCACAGCTGGTTCAAAAATACTGAATGGATTTCAATATTAAATCGAAATGTTGCAGCGCCATTTATTCCGCCTATCACAGATCTAAGCGATACATCAAACTTTGATAAATATCCTGATTTAAAAGTATTCAAGTCAAGCGTAATGCAATATGAAAAGGAATTCGAAACTTTCTAATTAATAACTTTTTGTTTAATTTTCCCTTTAATTCGGTTCTACTGTAATTAATAATTTAAAAAAATGTTTTCGTGTTTTTACCATTATTATATTATCTTAATTTTTATTGCAGTTCAAAAATACATTTGGAAAAGTTATCTTAAAATTATAATTTAAGGTAATGGATAACATCGATTTTGAAAAAAAAAATTAACTAATTGATGCCACTTTGTCTGATTTTATTTAAATGAATCAAAAATTAATTTTTACGAATGTATTTCGAAAAGTTTTGCGACCTCATTCAAATCGTCATATTTTTTATTTTCATTAATAATTTTTCTCGCTATACTAATTCGATTGAAAACATTCCATAGTAAGATACCGACAATTTTTTCATTATGTAGATAAAAGACAACTCCTTTGCCAAAGTCATCACTGTTCGCGCTTGGTGTTTCTGTTGTCTTACTTGAATCAATAGTTTTACTCTCCTTATCATCTTCCTTCGATTCGCGCTTGGCGAAAACGCCGACTGTTGGCAGAGTGGAATCAATTCTGCCAATTCCCTCATATCCAATATGAGGACCCAGATCAGACCAAAACATACTTTGATGGGTGAATGGCTTTTCTAATAATTAAACACTTAGATATGGAAAACAGGAATTTTTAATTATAATATTCTTACTTAATCCAGTCATATTTTCTCCGGCTAATCGCCCACTCACAACCGCATGATCATGATGTTCAAGTCGTCGTCGTCCGAGTAGTGGATCATAAAAACTTGCAACATCTCCTGCCTAAAAAATTCAATTGAAGAACTAAATTCATACTTTAAATTTTTATGATTTTCATATGTATTTGATTTTAGAGACTGGAGGAACCAAGGCCCCTGCAAGCGTCGAAGAGATAGAAGTGGGATTTTACGTGGTTAATACATAAAAGGTCCTGCAGGAGGACGGATGTGGACGTTCGATATAAACTGGCCAATCCTTTATAACATTTCATAGAAATCGGTTGAGCTTTTTTTACTTTGGGGTTTGTCTATAAAATAACTCACGATAATTTTAGGCTTTTGGGACTCTGCACTCTTTCCCATTCGATTTTTTGTAAGGGTTTTAGTATTGCCGTCACGCTAATAAACAGCCATTACTTGTGATTGAAGATTCAGACAAAATTTTGTTTTTTTTAAATACCGAAACAACCCTCAAATAGTCGATTCTGAAAATTTCAAAACCTGCCGCGCAAGTTTTATTTGAAAATCTTAAAACTAGAAGCACGTTGTTTTAAAATTTTCAGATAGGGTAGGAAAGATTAATAATAGTTGTTTTATGGATAGTTTAACCTTGAGTAAGCGGTTTATGCGATACTATATTTAGCCAGCAACGAGTGTCGTTTTCAAGAAACTTGGTTTATCACAAACTTATTCAAATGTTAAAACTCCAAAAACGGTGATAAGAACCGTGGTTTGTTCGAAACGTGGTTTCCTTGCCAATAAAGTTAAAATTTGGTGAGGAAGTTAGAATGATTGAAAACCTTTTACTTACCGCATATACATGTCGACGGGCTTCCATTTCAGCATTTACAGCAATTCCACCTAATTTACTATCGACTTCAAGGCCGGATAAGTCAGCTATCTCCGTGTTTGGTTCACCGTTAGCGCAAACAACAACCTAACGAAATTTCCATTTGATTAATTTTTTTAAAACCTTAAATTAGTTTTTCCTACATGATCGACAAGAATACTTTTTCCATTGCTCAACTCCAGTTTGAGCATGTTATTTTGTAAGCTAACGTTTTCCACTTGCGATTGCGGCATAACGGCAATACCTTGTTCGCGTATCTGCTCCGTTGTCCATTTACTTAAATATTCTGGCAGGATTTCTGCCAAATTCCCACTTTCGTGGAAAATCTGATGCATTTTTAGGTCTCTACTTTCACCTTAAATTTTAAAAAATTATACATTTGCACGACAGCTCTCTAAAACTTATTTACCATATTTAGCTAAAAAGCACGATAATTCACTACCCAAGAAGCTGCCACCGACAATTGCTATTGATTTTTTCTCATCAGCAATTTTTTTTAGCTTAACGAAATCATCTATCGAACCATAGGTGAAGACCTTCGCTCGGACATTGGCAGGGGCGACATCAAACACACTCAGACTGCGCGGCGTACAACCAGTTGCTAGAAGACATTCTCCATATGAAATTTCCGTCCCATCTGTGAGTATTGCTTTTCTATCGCGGATGTCAATTTTCTTTACAGTATAGCCTTGTACGATTGACACTCCACCGTTTGGACTCTCCAGTAATTTCGTCGGATCCATGTAAAATTCTTTTGGTTCATAATAAATGCTACGTTCAGCCCCATTCCACTGTGTGAATTTATAGTCGGGAGATATCTCACCTGGTTTAGCGTTTAACCAGAGCTCCTTCGACAGTGGTGGTCGCATGTAGGGCTTTTCAAAATCAGATGTTACTACTAATACCTGCAAATGTTTAATCAAAAATCAGCTAGGATATATTGCTTTGGCAACAATTATTACCTTTGCTTTGGGATCATGAGATTTAATTGCTCTGAATGCAGAAAAACTAGCTGTGCCGCCACCAATCAAAAGGTATGGCACTTCTTTAGGTATCTCATTTGCTGTCGGGGGAATCCTCGCTGTAATGAAAAATCTATGACTAATTCTTCACGTAGCATTTTTACGACTATATCAAATACCTTTGAGGACAACTCCCTTTAGACCTTTTGAATCCTTGTTCTTATCATTTGAAGTTTGCAAAACATACATCTTCAAGGGAAAAGGAAATTTATCTAAAAACTTCTGTTACAAGAAATTTAACTTACAAGACCTGCAACTCCTCCAGCAGCCAGGATCGCCAAAAGCCATTTGTATTTGCCTGCTGTTTTCTTATCACTATCGGAAGGACTACTGAATCGTTTCGTTCCTGTTGTCTGACAGGACCTGATGCGAAGAATGTTTGGATCCTTCGGACAAGGAGATAACCTATCCTGGAAAGTAAATCACAAAAGATTACAACCAAAAATTGAAAATCAGTCAGTGCCAAAACCTGGGATTTTTCATCACGAATAGGATTAGGTAATTGGTCAGTGGTTGGAGTTTTCTTGGACTTGGGATTGGTTTTGGTTTCTTTTGCACGTTTATTTACCGTATCGAAAATAGTGCGATATGAAAATACGTTTACGGCGCCAACAAACCCTGAAAGATAATAATGATCAAGATTAATTAACTGTAAAATGTTAGCTAACCATCAGAATTTTTTGCAAATGCACTGAAAAAATAAAAACAAATGCCGATAACCTAAAAGACTCTCACCTGGAAAAAAGTATCTGTTGCTGGAATATTTTACACATCGAAAAACTTGTGAATTTAGTCCGTGCCTTAATGCCGAGATCATTTTTAAATGTGGATTTTTTTCCGAGTCCAATAAATATTGAACTAGTTTTCAAATCAGAAATAAAATGCAATACAAAATAGAAAAGTTCCTGCCTCCTTCGGTTCTATTACCACTTTTTTCATACAGGGTTGGCACTCCACTTTGACGGAAGTCGATCTACGATATTTCAGATCTACTATGTTTAATTTTTTTTTTTGATTCAAAATCCACTTCTTGCCAACGCCGGACTTGATTAACGATTTTTTATCCCATGAAATATCTCACGAGAATAAGATTTTACAGCTGGGCAGAGATATTTCATGGAATTTTATTTCTTCATATGTTTCTGATCAGAAAAAAAATCGTTACAGCTAGAGAGCCTCTAATCTAGAGTTTACAATGGGACGTGTAAAAAAAGGCCGTCAAGCCGTAAAATGAGCGCGAAAAAATTAAAAAAATTGATTCATTGCTACAAATATTTGGCAAAATTACTGAAATTGGTTAAAATAAGCAAAAGACTCATGTCGAAGGTATCAAAAAAAATTGGAAAGACTGTTCTGATCTGGAAAAACCTATTCTAACTGAAAAAACGACGATGTTTGATTTTGAAGGAGGATCATTTTTTTCAATTACTCTTAAGAAATGTTTAGAGAAAGACTTGTTTACTTTTCAAAATTATTCTTTTTTCTTATTATTGTCCTTTGTTATTTTGCTTCAAATATTTCCAATAGTTCAAGTAGCCATAAATTCCTACACAATAAATCAGATTTCAATTGCAATTTTTTCCCACATAAAAAGCGTTTTAGCCGCTGTGTGCTGGTGAAAGGAGTAAAAAGAAGTTATTTTCACACCAAAATTAATGGATAGATTCATCCTCGCTAACCGCTTTAAGAATAGCGCTTTTTCCGCCATTTTTGCTACATTTGAGCAATACAAGGATGAATGCGAGTGTATTGTTTAGATACAAATCAATAAACATTTCACAAACTAAATTGGTTCGAATCGCTATGAATACCTGTCTGAATTAATTACTTAACTATTGTATTGTAGTGTGCTTAGTTTTTCAACAATATTAGTAAAACATTTTATTACATGTACATGAATAGAACTTTTAATCGTAATCGAAGTTTCTACAGTTATGGGATCCGACCCACAATCACTTGATACCAAGATCGATCCTGAGGTTGATCCTCAAATGAAAAGGATGAAATATACTCCTCCAGTTTCAAAGATAACTAGCACAAACAAATCGTTCTTACTTACTAAAAATCAAAAGCAGAGTTCGATTAAGATCATTTTATTCCTGCTCAATACATTTCACAATTATATATGATAAGATTTACTTGTATTATTTTATATATTAAAAATAGAAATTTAATCCATAAAACCAATCACTAATAAAATAATAAGCGATTAAAATTAAACGTTGTTTACATTTAGCTTAATATTTTTAAATTCCATTTCAAAATTCAAGTATTGAAAATACTTCTACAATTATTTAATGCTACAACCTCTATACTTTGCATTAATATAATGAAAAAAATAAACTTTTATTGGTTTTTTTTCTCAAAACATTTATTTTAATATTTGTCACTAGATCCATGCAAAGTATAGCTTGTATGAGAATCACCTGTTGCGAAGGAATTAAAAATCCAATATTTTACGATAAAACAACACTTCGTAAGGTCAATTGGTAAAATTTTTAATTTTCCAAACGCATGCAACACATCCCCTTCGAAAGGAGTCATCTTTTCTCACACGATTAACAGTCATGTGATGTTTTTTATAACATTAGACTAGTTACATAAATAACTGCAATATAAAATATAAATGTGTATGTTAAGTTTTAATAATTTTTATCATTACACTTCGAACCAATAAAAAAAAAATAACCATTATCTGGCATCACGACAAATTTCCAGTATATATATTTTATCTGTTTCACAAACAAATCGAATATCATAAATCAAAAACAAATTAATTTACCGTTAATAATATATGTAGTTCATTTTAACATACAGAATGTGGTTTTTTTAATCATTATTAGTAAATGTTTTATATATTTATCAAAGCGCAAATAGAGTTATTTTCATTATAATTTTATATTATTATTATTACGTTTTTTTATTATTCATTTAAATTTTAATATACAGACACATATTTTTTACTAGTTATTTATGTATTTAGTTAATTATTAGAGCTAATTTTTTATAATTACTGGCTTAAGAGTGATATACAAATATAACCTGTTTTTTAATGATACGATCAGAGATCCAGATCAATTCTCATACGAATTCGTAACCCAAGTTTTATCGGGATCATGATCTGATTTGATTTCTGAGTTATTCGAAAATAAAGAATTTCCCTCGGTGCGTATTTCAGCTTTCGCCTTCGCTTTCATATGCCTGGTCCATTATATTTTTTTTATCTATGGCAGTACTTACGAATTTAGAGAACGCACACGCCTTGACATATTTGAAGTTAGGACAATCTTTAGAATTTTTCAAACACAGCTTACGCCAATATTTCACCTGTAATATTGTTCTGGGATACGAGAAAAAAAAGTAACGCGCTAGGGGGTACACCAGAGAAAAAGGTTAATAATTTTATAACTTAGCTGTTGTATCGGGGATGCCCGGATCAAAATCCGATTGCAATAAATCTAAAAAAAATCTTATTGAAAATTTGACTTTAAAGTGGAGTTTTAATACAACTGTTCGCCGTTCACTTAAATCACCATACGGGTTTTCAACAATTGCCAGATTGGCAATTATAGCTTTTGTTATGTTTTCTCTAACATGTAAACCCGAATTTTGTTCTAAGAATTGTGCCTTTGATAGAAGACAAAACTTTTATTTGGTTTTGTAAATAGGCATTTTCCATTGGTCTTGGAATAGGACTACCGAGCGTCTAGAGGAGTAGATCACCAATGAAACTCAATTCGGCGGTATCAGGGGTACTTAATAACCTGACATGGACATAAATGTATAAAATTTTTAGAATTTTTCCGAGTTTTATAAGTTTTACCGCTCCTGTTAATAACACGTTAACTGCCGCGCCAGAAATTGACTAAGGTGTCGTACTACTTTTTTATGCATTTTATTTTAGGCATAAATTTAAAAGGTATGTTTCTAATCGTTTAAATGTTTATATAAAGACCTATTTTTTCTAATAAAAATACTACTGGCAAAATGTTTTTTGATTATAGGAATGTACGTTCAGAATGATGCGCTAAATAAAGTCAAAGTCCTCTAACTCGAATTGTCTGCGGTTTCGAGTTAGAGGAATTTCGAGCTAGATAAATTGAAACAATTTTTTTAAATACATGTACATATATGTATATTTATTCGTTTTTAGAAGATTTTAAAACAAACTGAAGGAAGCGCAAAAAAAAGGTTAAAAAATTCGAGTTAGAGGAAAATTCGAATTGCAGGGATTTCGAGTTAGAGGACTTTGACTGTATACCGAATTGTCCCTGACGCCGTTTGCCTGCCTATGTTTTAACATACATGCGAGTTGTATTTAACTCGCGTGGCAGTTAACGTGTTAAGTGAAAAAATTTAATAAATCATCAAACGTTACAATTTAAGAAGATTGAAATGGGAATTTAATCCTTAGAAGTTCTACATAAGGGAAGTACCATATTGCGAAAAAAAATTTGAATTTAACTATACCTGGATTTACCATCAGCGGACTGGTGTGGTTCAATATGCCTGACGTAGTACTCGAGGCTAAGTGGAAAACATCCTAATGATACAAACGAGCTTAAATTGGAAATTTACAGTAACTTTACACACGAATTTCGCATGAAAAATTTAGGTAAATTCAATTAAATAAAATTTAAAGTAACTAATTCAATGAAAAGTACATTAAATAAATGTATACCTATATATATCACTCTTAAGTTAAAATCATAATAAAGCGCTATTATAAATGTCTGTCAAATTTAATCTAGGAGTGAAAATTGATCCCTTTACTTTCTCTGTAATTTCTAAATATAACATCTCATCTTTAGGAATTATAGAGATATTTAGGGATATAATATCTAAGAAGAGTTTCTTGAAATAATGTAGTTTTTTTTTTTTAAAAAAACTAAGTCAGTTTGATTATTTTTTGCTTGAAATTTATATAAAACCTCGTTTTGAGAACAAAAAAAAAAAAAATTCAAAATATAAATTCTGACAGACAATATAGTAACATATGGAGGATAATTTTGGGAACTTTTAATTTTAGGTTCTAAAATGGATAAATTCCAATATTTAAAAAAAAAATTGAAAAATTAAAAATTTCCAAAATTTGTTGCCAATACAAAGGGATGAATGTCATTCAACCAAATAATTTCGCTTGGTTAATTTCATTTACTAAACTGTCGTTCTTTAAAACAGTTAAGTGATGTTACCATTTACTCTTTATTTTTCTTACTGTTTTTCTTTTTAGTTGCTGACGCTGTACTCAGTACGGGAAACAGTAGCACTCACTTCTTTGTCATAATTTTTAAGTATTCGAGGGCGTTATGGGCAGCATTTGCTTGAGCATCCTTCGATGTTAAACCAGATCCTTGGCAAACAGCTACAGGGAGAGTAGATAGCTGAACAAGACATTGAAAGCGTCCAGAGATTGTCTTCTCTTCGATATCAACGTATGTTACTTCAAAGCTATGCTCAGAAGCGATTTCTTGCAAAAATTGGACGAAATTCACATCGTTAGAATTGAGACAAGTTGCCTAAAATTAAATTGTTTGTGAAGTGTTACTTTTCGTATTTTATTGTAATTTTAACGTATTTATGAGATATAGAACAAATAATAGGACTATCAATGTTTTATATTGTTTTTTTTTAACTAATAGTAAATGCAAATGTAAACACCATAAACAAAAATTTTAACGTCGTAAATGCTTTGTGTGACAAAAAAAAAAGACTTGACGACACTAACCCCACAATTCTAGATAACAGACTAACATCTATTAACTTGTTAACTGGTGTTGAGAACAATTTAATAGAATTTGATATTCTGGGCAAACAAGTTAAGAGACGTCTAAAAGTTCAGGTCCCTTAAAATTCATGGTGATTTTTTAAAGAGATTTTGCTATTCTGAAAACAAAGTTAGCAAAAGATTCTAACCTTAAAAACCTTTTAACTTAAAAGTTTTCCGATCTTGTAACGTTGAAACTTACGAAATTGGTTTCCTAGAGGACTCTAACAAAATTTTGCTGTTCATGAAAGTGATATAAAATAGTATTCTGAACATTTTTTGTATTCTGTATGTTTTTCGATCAAATTCACAGTTTTGAAGAAAATCATTGAAATAGTTGAATTTGCATGAAAAATGGGAAGAAAGTCGAAATATTGTGAAAGTCAATTGCAATATTACTAGTGCCTAACTGTATAAAATGTACTAAAATGTGCTGACACAGAATGTGACCCACCAGTGATACACGCAGCTTCATATTAAATAGCTTTATCCACTTAACAGTTGGATACCTTTCTTACATAATTAAACCTCATATGGAAAAATTAGATATTTAATTTTTTATCGAAAAGACATGAAAACTCCACAATTGACACGGAAAGTTGAAATTTGGCATAGAACCGAAATTCAACCGAAAATTTAACCACTCCTAAATTGAACCACAAGCTGAAATTGAACCACTTCTACCCCTTTTTCCCATACAAATACGGAAATTTTTTATAATTTCCTCGAAATCGGTTCATTAAAAAATTTTTTTTTAGACATTCTACATCACTCAGTCATACATCAAAATTCAAATACATCCTTTTCCTCTTTCCCATACGAATAGAAAACATTTTATGATTTTCTCGAAAACGGTTATTTTTCTAAAATCGGTTAAGGTTTATTGGTACAAGTCGATTTTTCAAATTTCGTTACACACATACACCCGAACACAAGAAGGCATATTGCGGACTGGTCGAAGGGTGTATGTCCCGGGGACGTGCGAGCCTAATTTGAATTGATTTTAATGCCTTTCTTATATACGAGTATAAGAAATTTTTTTGCTTACACCTTGCAACTTTTTTAAAATTTAGTTTCCGCCATTTTGTTTTTCAGACTTTGCGTACCCCCTGGAACCAGCCGAGGGTTGGAAAACACTGGCCTAATCAAAAACCATCAAGTCCCACTAATACGTTTGTTTGTTCTGTTTACCTGTAGTTTTGATAATTTTTCTCCAGTTGAAGCTTTAAGGGCTTTGTGAAATTGTGACACCTTGAAACTATGCTGATTGGTAATTGTCGGTATATGGGCATCTTTGAGATCGGAATAACGGCTCAGAATTGAAACCCGATTCTGCAAAAACACACAATTTTCTATTATTATGTAATAACATATAAATAAAAACATAATCATTGATTAAAAATGAAAAATGCGAGAATATTCTGATTTTAAAACTGAAATACGTTTGCTGGATAATAGAACACCCACACGATGAAAATATTTTAAAAAAATTGTGTGTATTTGCAACTTATTTTAAAATCAAAATGCAAAACCAAAAAATTATATGAAAAACAATCAGAATAATCAAGCAAAGGGATTTAAAACAATTGCAAAAAAAAATTATGAAAAACAAATCAATATGTTAACCAATCTTGTAAGTGTTCTCACCTCTTCGTTGCCCTCCTCATCCAAAATCTGCGTAATTTGAGAAGAGTCCAAGGGGAATTCCTGCAAGCGTGTCCACATTTTGTGTGCAGCAAGACGCTTGGCAACTTTCTTACTTTTTCCCTTGCCCACCTCCCGATATTTGAGTATCGTACATGCAATCGTGAACTGCCGTTCGTGCGGTAATCCCACTTCCATCTCGGTTTCGTAGTCTGGTGGGGGCCATCGTCTAGCCATACACATCTCTTGGAGCCAACCGATTGGATTTCCCATAACTTTTTCTTCATAGCTATTTGAATTACTTAAGAGGAAGAAAATTGAATTACGAAAAAACGTGTGTAAACGAATTATTAGTAAAGAACATATTTTTTTAAATTTACTCATTTGATGTAGCCGATGCAGTGGTGGCATCTCCATTGATACTGGCACTTAACGTGGATGGCTGGTCGGATCCGATAACTCCAGTTAATTTATCGATCAGTGCCTTGGCGGCGGCATGTTTTGCCTCCTTTTTAGAACGACCAGCGCCTAAAGCAGTAAAAGGAACGTCCTTGTCATTGAATGTGACACGATAACGAAATGTTGGTTCGTGAATTGCCCCCTCGATCTGAACAAGTTCGTAGCTTGGCGTAATTCCACGTCGGCTCAGAAGTTCCTGCAGAATCGACACAGGCGTCTTCATTGCCATACTCGGAGCATCTGGCTGAGGTGTTTGCTGACAAGCATTATAAAAATAAAGTTTAGTATATTTTTTTATTTACCTATTTATGATAAACCAAAAGGTGTATTATTTGTTCTTAATCAGAGATTTTTTATTATCTTTTTCTGATTTAAAATATAAAAAAATATAAAATTACCGGAGGACAATAATTTAATACTTTAGTCTGCAAAAAAAAATCAGATAGCCTAAGAGGGAATGGTCCGTGCATTTTCTTTAACGGCTTCATATTTTTGGATATTGAAAATAAAGGGTAATAAACGGAAATTATTGATTATTTTAACCAGGTAAACTAGAAAACTAATCCAAATATTCGATTAACTGAAGGCAATGTAATGTTTCATTATTTGAAATAAAAAATTTCTTTAAAATCTTTTTTTTTTTTGTAAAAACCCCCGAATAAAAAATGTTTTTTAAAAAGGATAAATCAATTTGCCCCGTTCACACTTGCCATTTTTTCTTGATTTTCTCCGGGAATTTCATTCAGAATTTATTCTGCGCCAAAGCGGCCCAGGACGTGTCCGAATATGGCCCAACAAAAACTGATACATTTACCAACTTTATGAATTAATGAATTTTAGATTACTTAAAATTGTTTACTATGTAAATATTTTACGTTTTTTACTAATCAGCTATCTTTAGGGTTAGTATATTTTATTTGTGGCCCAATATAACTCGTCTTCGCCCAATGTGACCTAGGAAAGCTAAAATGTTGGACACATGTGCTCTAGAGTATTTTCCATTCATTTTATAAGTTCTATGAGAAGTTCTATGGTCGCTTATCTTTAGTTATCTAAGATTTGATAAGATTAAAAAAAACTTAATATTCGATTAAATATAAGTTCGGCCCATTTGAATCGTATATATGTGTCTATTGGGTTCAAACCGAATCTATTCGATTTTTGAAAAAAATTAAGTTACGATTGATTTTGGTTCCTACTGCTGGTTCCCACGACTTACTTAACCATTCGTTATGATCAAAACGGTTTTATGCCGTTAAAAATCGGTTTGATCATAACGAATGGTTAAGTAAGTCGTGGGAACCAACAGTAGGAACCAAAATCAATCGTAACTTATTTTTTTTCAAAAATGGAATAGATTCGGTTTGAACCCAATAGACACAATATACGCGCCTTTTGCCTGGCCACTACCACCCAAGCGTATATATACTAACTCGCCAAGCTTTCAAATTTTGACTTTCATGGTTTCCTGGCAGGTTGGGGGAATGAATTGCTTTCCGAAACATATTTAAAATTAGGTCGCTCTGCCATGAAAGCCTCGTAGTGTGTCAAATGTTTTTTTCAAGCATTTCAAACCGCTGTAAATGTTATTTTTCAACCGATTTTAAATCTGTAAATGTATGTGCGCCCAATTTTAATTGTTCTTTACTTTTAAAAATACGCATACGCCGCTGGAAAAATAAAAATCGACAAAATACCGTTTTTGGCATTCTGGAGCCCTTAAAATATATTTTGAGCCACTTTTGTATTTTTAGGATAAGTGACCCTCTAACCCCCACCTACTAAAATGCATTCAGGACTCATTAAGTGTTATGCAAAAGGTTTTGTGATGCTTCCAATTTTTTTATTACCGTAGTAATGTGTGTTACTTTGTGTCACTATGCTATTGAATTCTTTCTTTTCACGAATTTTCCTTTAGATTCAAAAAAAAATGTGATAAGAGTGATTCTTCGACCTTTCGCAATGATGAAAATGAGTTAAGTTTTTGTGTCAGCAGTTTGTATTTTGCAACAGGACCGGAATCGATTCGGTGAATCAAAGGGAACGACAGAGAAACTAGTAAACTAACAAACTCTCAGCCAAAACGAATATATATACGATCCCAGTTCTGCCGTAGGTAAAAGAAATCCAAAAACTTAAAGGCTAAACTTAAAGTTTTGGATTTCGTTTATTTCATTTTTCATTTATTTAAAAAAATATACAATAAGGCATAATGCCTTTTAGTGAGGTAGTAATATTACAATTGTTTATTATTTAGTTGTCTCGTAATCAAGATATTTCAAAAGTTATTCTATTATTTTTATTAAAGAATAAAAAATGAAAAACCTTAAGGCGTTATGAAACTAGAGAAATTTCATTAATTAAAATAAAACAAATCTCTTCTTGTGCCAACTGATTTGAATTTTCTTATCGTAAACTTGAAAGGATTAGCGAGTTTTAAATATCAAATGGCACAATTCGCAATTCAAACAAATTTAAAAAAAAAATCTAATGTGAACAGCACATGACTTTCTTATATAAAAAAAACTATATAGTATGTGCGCGCAATTTTAATCTTTGTCATGCATAGAACTATTCAAGAAAAACGTGTTAACAGGATTTTACCTCTCGTTCTCTCGGAAAATGCTTCGAGATCGAAATTTTGGATGTATGCAAAACTTTCTATACTACTCATAAGAAAGTAAAGTTTATGCGAGCAGTAAGTAAACACGCTACCACAGGAAGATAATTCTAATGAAAAACGTGATTACACTCACCATTTTGAAGGCATCTTCGAGTGGTATTTCCTCAAAGGTTAAATTCTGAGCTTTCCGTCCACTACCCCGAACTTTTCGTGGGGCAAATCCACCAACTTGCTCTTCGCCGGTTTTTGTATTATCCATTATTCTATTTATTCCTGTTTAAATCCTGTGAGCTGCTTTCACTACTAGTTTCTAGCTATTCGCGAGTGATAGACGCCTACAATTTTTTTAATAAATAAAATACCATGGAGAAATATGATGAAAAAATCAATAGATTGTCAAACTACTATGAAAAGAAAATATTGATCGGCTTTTCAAAGGTTCCTTTATCTTACTTACCTAAATTTTGCAGCTCTTGAAATATAGTCGGTATTTTCGCTAGTAATAAGAAAGCAAGCAAAACGAAAGCCTTTTGTGGTTAAATAAGTAGAAAAAACCCCGAATACGAATGTAAAAAAGGAAAAATTCCTGACGGCGATGTAAAACTGTCAAATGGATGATCCAAAATGGAAATGGATGAACCAAAATGGAAATGGTGAATATTTTTCAAAATGAATTCTTATTGACTGTTATCCGGGAAAAACTCTAATTACCAGCGAAATTTTTCGTTCGGTTCTCTTCCGCCGGATCGCTAGCGGCGTACTTTCTAAAAAATTAAGCGAAAGCGTTGAAAGTTGGCTTTAAAAAGAAGCAGAATTTGCTATTATGCGCTTACTTTGTTCGGTGGTTCTTTAACTTTCAAGATATTATTTTTTCTTTTCAAAATATTTTTTCAAAAAAATTTAAATCGCTAAAAGTTTATGGACTAAAATTTTGTGACGTCATCTGACGTTTGTTTTCCAGTGGAAATTAGTCGTTTTTGTCAAAAAAAAAAAAACAAATTTCGTTGCATCCCAGTAAATTATTTTATCTTTTAATGCAGTGATTATCGGAATTATAAATTAATTGCGTACTCTTCTGATTGCCGAGAGAGCAGGAAGAAGCTGAAAGTGCGATGTCCAAAGGAGATAGTGTATTTGACAACTGGGAGGAAATAGACGAATTGGGGGTGAGTCTCGTCACATTGAGAAGGGAAATTTGCAAAACCATTTTTCGACTAAGAAAATTAATTTCGTTTTATTGTGGATAAGCCTTGCAAATCCTATCTCGAAAGCTATTTTTGAATAAACAATTCGTAAGAATTTTCGAGTGCCGCGATTTCTGATGAATTCTTTGTGATTTGGGCTGACACACAAAATCAACCACTAACCTCAAAACGTGCACATTTTTACTTTAAAAGGTATAGCTTTTTGTTATTCGTGAGATTTCGGGTTCCTCTACTTGAATAAGGTTTAAAGAGGGTTTAAAAATATCCATGGGAGATTGATTCAAGCCCAATCAAAAACCAGACCGTATTTTTTTATTAGTTGCCAGTTTGCGTTACAGAAAGTGCTTTCATTATTGTCTCTAACTTGTTTCGCAAGGGTCAGTCTCGTTTATCAATGTTAGTGTCTGATTAAATTAAAGTGAAATATTTGGGGTCAAAGTTTTCGAGCGCCCGCTTAAAATAAGATGCTTTTACTTGGCTTTTCCATCACTTTGCTTGAAATTGTTTATAGCAGTTATTAGAGCCCCATCCCTTCCTATTACTAGCAAGAATCGAATAAAAATCGGTGTAGTAGCTCAGGAAACGAAACAGGTGTTAGTTTGTAACAGGGAGAAAAATCCTTGGAAAGAAGACGAATTCATAGGCGAAAATCCGATTAAAATCCCTTCAGCGGTTCAAAAGATTTCTACACATCTAATATATGTATAAAAAATAGTAAAAATACTACTCAAATTTGTTATTTTTTCCAAAAAGAAGTTTCCGAAACAACAAGGATGAACTTTAAAAGCAGTGTTGCACTTTGAATAGCTATCAACTCATAGAAAAATCTTAGAGCCAAATCATTTCGTAATTCTTAAATAAATAACAACCGCAAAACTGCTGAGTACTTATTGATTTCCATTTGTTTTTAGTTAACTACTCAATTGGATAAACTGAAGAAGGAAATGAACCCCAGTTCGGCCACAACAATGCACTCACAAAACGGTAGCGTACCCTTTATGTTAATGATGAACCATGACGATGGATACGACGGACAAACCTATACGAAAGCATCAAAGCCAGCTGTGAAGATCCTACGTAGACCAACTCAACAAACTTCCGATGGCAAAATGAACGATTTACGTCCAAAACAGCCGATAAAAACATTACAGCAAAGGGAACAAGAATACGCTGAGGCAAGACTGAGGATTCTGGGATCCGCGAAAAACCCAGAAGATGACTTAGAGTAAATAAATTTATGATGATTAATTAACAAAATTATAATTTTATTTGGGGTTTTAGTTCTACGTTGCCTAAATTAGCATTGAAATCATCCTCCGATATTGTTTCAACTGAAAACTGCACAAGTCGAAACAATACTGATTGTATAACCAATAACCCAGGTGATCCGAGCAGTTCTTCGGCGTGTTATCTAAACGGTCAAAATAATGTAGGTAGTGATAATGGTGGCAACAACATTCTCCGGTTACCGAGAGGTCCTGATGGCACAAACGGATTCAATGTTCGACGGTGATCTACAAAATTCATCCAATGTGTTTTTAAGAAATTTTCAAAAAAAAAGTCTCTTTTGTCATGAAACAAAACTCAAACCATAACAAGTATAAAAAATTTGCTATAAAAAATTTCATTCGTTTATGTAGAATTTCGTTTTTTGGTAAACAAAAACTAATAGAAAATGGAAATAACAAGAAAATTCTTTTTAACACTAACGAAAACTGTCTTTCCATTGACCATAAGTAAAACAAAAACTTATGTATGTAAATGAATAGAAGAAAAAAATAAACTAAGACGAAACAGGTTAACAAACGACATAATATTTTGTAAAATCTAGTATTTATTTTATTCTCTATATTGCTAATTGAAGAAATACATCAATTTATAGCGTATAAAAAATATTATTTTAAGTAGTATAATAGTATGAGTTGTTTGGCGATTTAATTGGATAAGTATTTTGGAGCTTTTAATTAATAACTTCAATGGTCATATCAATTAAAAATATATTGGAAATCAGATAACTATACATTAATTTAAAAAAAATAATTGTCAATATAGGTATTCAATTTTTTCTAATTCTTTTTTGCAAACAAAATATTTTACAATAAATGGAATGAACAGTTAAATCTCGATAAATAAAATCATGTTTAGAATTTAGTTCTACGTCAAATTATATATTTTTAATGTATAATCATAATGAATCATTATTTTGATTTAAAATGTAGCTAATTGTAATTTATTTTTAAGACAAAAATATTCTAATAATTATTGCGTTTAAATTTTCTTGAAGTTTGTTAATGGAGTCTTTTTGGTCGTTTTTTGCCGTTTTCTTTAAAACTAATTTCGCACCTGAGGCACACCACTAACTCAAAATGTTGTTTTTAGGTATGTTAGGATTTTTTCTGTAATCTGTATTAATAGACAAATACTTTCACACAGTAGAGTCGCGGTAATGTGAACACTTATTATGTGAAATTTTCTCATTCCAAGCTCTGTAACAAATTTTGACTGGAAAATTTGCAGGAACGTTCTGAAACAGTTATGCAAAAATATTCTGTTGAAAAAATCCGGGAAGAAATGTTCGTTTTCATATGTACCACCACCCCATTAAAAGAAAAATAGAAATGGAAGCTGTCAGTAAAAAAATCAAACAAAAATTATCTCATGATAAAACGCATTTATATTTTTTTTAACTATATTAATGTGAACCAACCTGTGATATGTGTTGACGTTACCTCTGTATAGTTAAAACGTTTTTTTTTTAGATTTTGCAGAATGAATTCAAAATTTCTTTTCAAAATGTTCGGTTCTATTTTATTAATATTTTTATAAAATATTATATGCCCTACTTATTATGAAAAAAATATATTTTTTTTTCAATTACGCAACAAGTTCAAGAATTGATTACCTGGCATATTCTGCATTTGTAAATTAATTAAATTATTTTTAAGATATATTTTGCGGATTTTTTTACTAGGCAATTTTCCAACCTCCAGTGCCGCTTTTACTTTGATTGCTGCATTTCCAGATGATATTTCAAGTCGAGGATAACTAGGGTACCTCAATGACGCACTTTAGTTCTTCCTCTACTAGGAGTATGGCCACGTGAAAGTGACATCTATATTCGTGATTTCAAAGCTAGAGTTTTTCGGAATAAAAGTTTAAACAGCGGATGGCTTTGACATTTCAATGTTTGTTTACCTTTAAGGCAGCATTCCATGGGTACTTGGTTTTTTTTGCCGACAAACAATATCTCTTTTTCGTTATTATTTGACATATTAATTAATAACACAATTGTTTATAAAGCAATAGATATTAAAAATAATACAGCAGAGCTCCAAATTAGGGATGAAAAAATGTCGTTGGATGTTTGACATATTTGCGAATTGTGGTTCACCAGACAATCTGAAACAACAACAAACCAAAATGAGTCTTAAATATATGAGGCTACAGCCGGAACATGGTTTAGCGGCTGCAGCCTCATATGATTGAGCCGTTAAGTGAAAATATGAGAAAGTTTAAAAATTCTGGTAATTTAAAAGTGAAATTTCGTTTTTTTACGATATGTTTCATTGGATTTCGAGTTGGAACTTTTGCATAAATACGTATTTGAATATGGTTGTTGTTTCGGCTGTATGCACACATTTCCCGAAAATATGTGTAAAGCGACAACCCGATTGGTTCATTGGTTCCTGAGAAAAAATTTAAAATAATCTTGCAAACATGGCACCCACTCTGCTAACACAATGACCTTCGAAGATCATTTATCTTACTACACCTGAAGATATCTTTCCTTCAAAAGACCTTCAAAAAGTGCAATAATAAAAAATTGGATTTTTTGGCTCGTCACAATAAAATACTACCTTAAACAAATTTTTGCGCGCTCCAGTTGCTAACCGCAGTTTTCGGAGAAACTCCGAAAACTTTCACTTTCTTTTCAATTTTTTAAGTATTTATACTAACATTTAAAATATCGTTGTTCAGAGCTTTTACACATTTTTTAATGCTCTATCATTTAAAATAAATTTGAAACCAACCAAAGGTCTAGAAAAAAAGCGTGCATTTTCTTCTAAAATGTAAGATTTCGGAAGAAAAGCACGACCAAAAAGCTCGGCCGCCTGTCCATACTCCTAGTAGAGGAGGAACTAAAGTGCGTCATTGAGGTACCCTAAGGATAACTGACTGCGTCCTAAATAAAAAAAATGAGTCGTTTTATCGCTTTTTTTCAAAACTCGCTTTTTTCAATAAATGACTAGTTCACTTACATCTTCGAATTCGGATGAATAGTCCACTTCGAAAGCACCTGGCCACTCTCCTTATATGTAGGCTCTCTAGTGTACACTATCGAGGGGTTTATAGGGCATCATTGTACTTTGAAATTTTCGACAGTGAATCGATTCAAAATCCTTAGAGTGGGTAACACTAATTTCATCCGTCAGTCGAGAAATTGGGTATTTGGTGGTAGACATTTTTGCTGGTATTTTACGTGTTTCAAACCTCAGTTGCATCAAATTAATCCAAAAGAAATGGCAGGAATTTCAGCCAAAAGTTCTCAATTAGTCGCAAGTAAGTAGAGTTAGAAGTCTCCACTTACCAGTTCGAAGTACTTATCTAACCTCAAATCCCATTATGTAATTTCGTACACAATTCGATTACATTTTTCAGCTCTCCTTGCCCAGGCGAGACCAAAATTCGATGTTTTCCTGCGGTACGCAAAGGTCGAACTAACACCACCCACTCCTGGCGACATTCCAGCTATCCGCGATGGAATAGGCCGCATTATCCGAGGGGCGAAGACTGGAGCTTGGAAGCAACTAACTGTTCGGGATGCCTGGCTGAATACCCTCGTTACCGCGGAAGTCCTCTTCTGGTTCTACGTTGGAGAATGCATTGGAAAACGTCACATTGTTGGCTACAAAGTCTAAAATTGGGCAGCAATTCATTAAAATATGTAACTATTTTTCTAGACACTTGTTCCGCAACTGTTTTAACTAAAAACTTTCCCATAGGGTCCGAAATAATTTAATGTAGTCACACGGAGTCGATTTTGAAAAAATAAATTCCATCGATATTTCAAAAATTCATTCAAGTGTTTTTTTTTAATTTACAATATTCTTTATTCATACATAAAGCAAAAGGCAAATTGCTTTATACAAAGGTATATATAAAAATACTAATCTCTAATTACATTATTACATATACAAAAAAATGTTATAATTTTTAAAAGATATTAGCTGATGATAGCAAGGAGAAAAATGTAAAATTCCAAGATTTTTAAATTCAATTACGTTATTAATAAGTTATTTGCCGCTATGTTCAAAATTAATACTGGTATCTTTCTTAAAAGCCATAATATTGGAAAATTCCCGAGTCTCTAACGACAAAAAGTTCCATAATTTGACCGATCTAACAAAAAAAATTGGTCATAACTTTATGTGGGTGTTTTGATATTGCAATATGCTGACGAGTTGATCTTATATAATTTCTGTTACAATTAGATAAATAAGTCTGGCGGATTTAATGATTTTATATAGGAATAAGGTTCACATTAAAAAATTCTAGAAGACTACAACCAAGAAGTTCAAGTACGAACTGAGAGGTATGGTCGGCCCATCTGAACCCGAACTGTTCGTATTTGGGAGCCTATCATGGAATACGATCGGGATTTGTCGGTTGTTGTTAGTAGAAAACACTAACCACAACACACAAGTTCCAATCGTTACGATTACCTCTCGGTTAGACATAAATTTCGCTATTTTTATGCCCTGCCATTAAAATGACGCCCGTAGATAGAATTTTTCTGCACATTTTTGTCCAATACATTAGAAATGTTCTAGGCAGGACACGAAAGGAAGAGAAATTTGTATACGTCGCCTAATTACAGAGTTTTCCACAATTTTTTGTTTCACCTTATAACTAGAGTCTGAGTTGACCGATTGTCATGAATTTCAAATTGATAACGTTCTTATTTTTTTTTAAAATCCGACCATCCGTTAACGTGCCTGGGATCAAAAATACCTCAGTACACAGAAGGTTAAATAAAACTCGGGGTACAGCACAAAACATGTACTGAACATTCAGCTTAAAAAATGTTCCATCCTAATGGAAGAAATTTTATCAGGTGCAAATGCTCAATCCGTATCACAATTCTTTGGAACGTGAAGCACAAATTTCTTAACTGATGGTCATTTCCTTTTCCTTTCTGAATTAAAATTTTGCACCATAACGAAAATTTTGGGTAATTTACAAATACTAATCATAAGTATCCCAAATTTATAAAAAAGGGGAGAACGGTCGACGGTAGGTTCCCACTGGTTTTAAAGCGCTCAAAAGCTGGCACTAATTCATAAAATCAAACGTGTGCTACACTCTCCTTATTCTTTTTTGCGTAAATATATTAACGTCCGCATATTAAATCGCGCCCTTTGTTTTCCTATATCGCATTAGTAAGGCCCAGTAATTCTGTTTCCACTGTTTTGTCATTTTTCAGAAAAAAAAGGTATGGAACTTTCAATAATGGGTATGTATTACAAACGTTTGTTTAACCTAGTGATACCAACTATACTGGATTCGAGGTCCAGATCCAAGATAAAATCCCAAACTGGATTTTTCATAAATTCATTTTTCCGGATATTTATTTTGTGCGATCCCTTTCAATTAAAGTCACTATGAGGGGGTCAGAATGATAGTGAAGTAAGTCACTTTTTTGAAAAAATCGACTTAACTACTTTTTCCCGTAATTAATGTTTGTCTCTATCCAATGAAACAGTAAACTCAATTCTAGCTTCATTTGGAATCGCTAAAATAGTAGCACGAATATTGATAGTAAACGCTATTGACAATATGTTCAGAATGACAATGAAGTAAGTCTGACTTACTTCACTTTCATTCCAATTGTTATCATTTGTAGGGAAAGGAGACATTGCGATGGGAAGGGTATCGATCTATAGACACCATTTTTTCATTGGTTTGGTGGTCGAGCAATAGGGGAGGGGTGGGGGGAGGTATTAGTTTATCGCGTACTTGGCCATTTGCATTAAAAATGTCTCGCGGTGAAGATGTAAGTCCCGTTTATCACAGTGACGATGATATGGAATACAATACCACGAAGGAGATTTTAACCTGTAAGTGCACTGAGATTGAGCACTTTAAGGATTGGTTTTGTGCTTTATTTCATTAGAGTTGGCGAACATTGATTTCTGTTAATTTATTTTTGTAATATCGCAGACGGTTCCATATCGCAGACGGAAAATGCAGATGAACATCTTCGAGCAGAAGAAAATTCTGGACAACGGTCCGAAATTCCTGATACTGAATCAGTAACTAGAACCAGGAAACGCTTAAGATGGCCAAGTACTTGGAAATAAGAAACAGCGAAGAGGATGCGAAATTTAGGTAGTACTTATGTAAATAGAATAGGATCCACCGTAGAAGAAAAAAAAATTATAACCACAGACTGTGGGTGTAGATTAAAGTGTTTTGTAAAAGGAAGAAGAATACTGATAACCATCCCGTAAACTGGTTAAAAATACAGTGGCTCAGGTACGACAAGACCAAGCCTTTCACCATCCAGTACAAAGGAAAATCTTCAACCAGGCTTGGAATTTTTGCAACTGAATGTCAAATCCTCAAAGCCAGGACGCCCAATACAACTAAAAAATGTAGTACAGCATAATCTTTTAGAGGTGCGAGACCTGTGAATAATCTAAAAAATATCACGACCACATGCGGCACTATCGAGGCAGGACCCCTATTTGACGAAGAGTGATAACGGGCGGCACAAACTGAAATTGAATTTCTGCATTTTTTTTTTTTCCTCAATTTTTTATATTTCTGACTTTATTTCTGCTTTAAAATTTCAATAATAAAGCTTTATTTCCATTTGGTTTAACTATTTGATTTTCCCTCGAAATGATATCGAAGTAAGTCAATAGAGATTTGCGTATTCACAAAAAAGGTTTAGAATGATAGTGGTGTAAGTGAGTTAATGCCCTTAAAACTTCACAATTATTAAAAAATTGTTTGTTCGCTTAACATAAATTGGTAATAACTACATTTTTACTAATAATTCGGTGTGGTAAATAGAGCTGGGTAACACTATGAGTTTTTTACATACATATTCGCAAAACCTTTGATTACTCAAAACTAGTTAAACTTGACTTACTTCACTGTCATTCTAACCCCCTCATATAATACTAGAGTATGCCATCATGAAACATATGTCCGTTGAAATTTTTTGGTCATTATCACAGATTTACAGGTCGATTATCTTAGACGCGTCACTTTTCGTGACTCGAAATTGCCTGTTGTTGTTGGTACAAAACAACAAATTCAATAGGCAAAATTCGAGTCACGAAAAGTGACGCGTCTAAGATAATCGACCTGTTAATCGAAAAATTTAAGTGCAATTTTCAAGCATCAAAGGCTTAAAGAATAAATTTGTTAAAAAAAGTTTTAAAACTGTTGATTTCAATTTTTGCGCAAACAAGCACATAGAGAGAATATCTTATGCGAACAGCACGTGACTTTCTTATACAAAATCTACGTTTGTGCACAATTTATACTATAACCATAAAAATATTAGCTTATATAAAAATATGAATTTTTATTTTACAAAAACTGAAATATCTCGATAACAGTAAAATATATCCATTTACGATAAGTCTTAATTTCTTTCTATTTTTCGAAAAACCTTTAGTTTGCAAACAATTTGCAAAAGTACGATTTTTTACATTTGAATGAAAATGCCTCAATAACGGTAAAAGATAGCGGATAACAGAACAAGGCAAAATTATGGCATAGTATTATTCTCTTCAGTTTTTCTCATAAAAACTCGTTATTTTTCGAGATAATCGCAAAAAACTGACTTTCACGTATTTTATGGACAGTCAATGCTATGGCACACACACCTACGTGTATCGCGGGGAAGCTTCGTTATATGAGTCAATAAACGATGTGACCAGTAACTACCGTATATCGTCCCGTACTATTTGTTGGGCTACGGTCTGGTTGTCACTTGACAGCCGATAATTCTTCCGCAGCGCCTTAGCCTAAAATGGAAACTTAAAACAATTTATCGTATAATTTTTAATGTTTATTTCAACAGCAAAGTGGTTGTTATACTTAAATGAAAAAAAAGGCTTGTTCATGTCGAAATTAATAAAAAAAAACAATTAAACATTAATAGATTAACAAAATTTATATTCCGATTGAAAAGAAATAAAAACATTTATGAATTCCATGAAAATATAGAAAAAAAATAGATATGAATTTTAAAGAAATCTCTTATAAGTAATATAGCAACTTTTCTAGTCTACTGTTTGGTATTTGATGAATACTCTGTCCAACCAGAGAGGATAGCTTATGCGCATACTGGCACACAGCTGGTACACGTGTTGTTCCACTCCAATTATAGTATAAATGCGTCATTTTATAAGTTATCATTTGTATGTGATCGGGTGTCAATCCGAAGGTACTACGAACCACATTATAATTGGTCGGAGATACAGTTCCTTGATTAATAGATTGCGATACAAGGAAGAAATCGAAACGTTCGGGCAGTGTGATAATATCATCGATAATGGTACCGGGACCTGGATTTCGCCCGGCCGGATTAAATATTCTTGTATTACTTCTCGATACGATAATAAATGCAAATTTCGGTTCATCTTTAACCCCAGCACTTTTGTACGCACGCCTTAATCGGTCTTCAATGATTTTTACTTCATGTTCAATGACGTGCTGGATTTGACCTTCACCAACACCGTCACGATAGATTAGAATGCGAGATGGAAGTGTATTATGTTGAGATGAAAATTCTTGGAGGGCTTTCGTTATGCTCATGACCAGATGTGTTGATAGTTGATCGGTGCTCTCGTGCTCTGTTACAGTACTGAAGAACCTTGTGGACTCCCTTAAATCCATCGTTGCGACTAATGCACCGAAAGCTCTACGCTTATCTTTGGTACTCTTGCTTGTATCGAATCCAATGGTCATAAGGCCTCGCAATGGTACTTCGATCATCCAGGCGGCGGCTCCCAACTTACAATTCATTTGAATAGCAACTTTTGTGGCAATCGATCGAGGATTAGCTCGAGCTGGACGAAGTGAATTTTGTGTCACTACCTGTGTAGGTATGGCACGTTCCACGCAGGTTTTTTTCTTGATTGTACTATATCTGTTAAAACAATAATCGATTTATAAAACAAAATCAAGAGAATCAATGTACACAAACCTTTCGGAATTATTGTTAGGCACGACACACATAATCATTTGTGGATCATATCGAGCGCAATTTTCAATTTCACTCAAATATGAATGATTTCTGTCATCATAAATTTCATGGCTGAAATTTAAACACCGAAAACATATTTTAAAAATTGATTTTAATATTACTGTTACAATAAAATTATAAAATTTTTTAAAAAAAACTGCCTTTCAACAGTAGGGAGGCCCATAAATTATAAATAAGAATAATTGGTAAAGGAATTTAGAAGATGTTATCTTATATTAAAGTAATCAGCAGAAACATTTATTTGAAAGTTAAATGTTGAGGGTGATATTTCCAATTAAAAACGTCAAGTTTCTCGAAATCTGTGCATCGTATCGAAAAATTCATAAAAATGAAATGTGTTAAGAATATGATTATACATAACCGTTCCATACATCAAAATCCAATCGGACCACTCCTTTCCCCCTCTCACAAATGGATTTTTTTTTAATAAGCATTTTGTCTATCATCATATAGAATAGGCCCTATTCCAGAATCCGATACGAATGATTCGAATCGTAAACTCAATGTTGTTGTTAGTGTTTTATACCAACAACAACATTGAGTTTACGATCCGAACCATTCGTATCGGATTCTGGAATAGGGCCTAATATTTGACGATTGGCCCCTTATAATAAATTTCAATATGATACGCAATTTTACATCATATGAGATTTCAATACATAAGAAAAACATCTCGTTGCTAGGTACATAAAGGTATGTTTCTTTCCAAATTTAATTCATTTCTACTATCGGGTCTTTCAACAAGGACATAACAATTTTGTATTTAAATAAAACACAGACTAATTGAGATATCGGGCTGAAATTTTTTCCAGGTGTAGTGGACATGTTACATTTAAGTATGAAATTCGATGTCGTTCATATGGCCGCCGCGATAATGTTTGTTGATTGATTCTTTGGAGCCAATTTTCCACCACTCTTCCACACATATCGGCCGGAACGTTGGCAATTTCGCGTTCGATATTATTCCTGAGCTCCTCTAACGTTGTTGGCTTGTTGGCGTAAACCAACGACTTAACATAACCCCATAAAAAGAAATCCAACGCATGAGCGAGATGGCCATTCGATCGGACTATTTCTCGAGATTACACGATTACCGAACTTCTCCTTCAATAGATCAATTGTTTGACCAGCTGTATGGCATTGCTCGTTCGTGAACTTCACCATGATAAGAATGTAAACCTTGACTGACGTTTTAGCATTGCCAGATCATAAAAAAAGTTTTAGGGTGCGTTTTTATTAAAATACAAAATAGTTATGTCCTTGTTGAAAGACCCTTTAGATGTCAGTAAGAATGGCTTACTTTAGTGATTCATCTAACCTCATTTTTATTATAAGTAGTGGATTGGAGCATTATTAAAAAAATGACTTTCTGTCTGTCAGTCTGTACAAGACTTCTCAAAAACTACTGGAGCAAGCCCCATGAAATTTTTACAAAGATGTTTGGTCCTGCAGTGAGACGATCTTATCCAATTTTTGGTGACAATTCGTCATCAAAATGGCGGCCCTTTAAAAATCACAATTTCGTTTTAAATAGCCTAAATTCTTTCAGTTCAAACCGCAGATATCTCAGATGGACGCAGCCGATTTTGGAAATATTACAGATTTTTCGAAAAACTTGAGTTCAATTTGTCTTAAATATATTGTTGTAGTATTATTAACGCAAACTCAAAAAATTATTCTTGAAAATTTCAACTTTATCATTTTAACAGATATACCTACGAGTTCTATTGCTAACAAAAACAGAAAAACATATAGAAATCAAATTGTTTTTTCACTGGTATGCGTCAATGTAAAAACTTTCTGATACAAATTATACGTTCATGACCAATTTATTGGCCGACGAATAAAATATTAGTTGATAGAAAAAAGAAAAACCGGTAATTTGCAAAAATCTATGAATAATGCGTAGTTTCTAAGTAGCGAAAAAATATATTGTAAACTTAAAAAAATGTTGGTTACTTCGGATTACCGGACAATAGTCCCGTTCCATGACCAAAACCAAATAATTCTGATAGAACATTTTGTACTTACATTTCGGGCTGTTCAATTCGCATGCCCATGTTTGAAGCTACAAAGTTAAGGTTACCCAAAAAACTTTGAGTGTCACGTACTTGCCGATTCGGAACGATTATGTGCCATCTCTTTAGCACGACGGAAGTGAACATTTTTTCCTTGCCTTGTAAATCATTTCCCCAGGAAGCTTTCTGAGCGACAACTCTTTTATATAAATATAGAAAGGAGTGATTAATACATGAATATATATTTTTTTTTCTGCAAATTTCGTAATATTTACTTTCGATCTTGTGCATAACGGATCTTTTCGTCGCCCAAAGTCCTCCCTTGTACCTCCACTAGCTCCGTATCCAATGACATTTGCCATTCCTGTAGGACACGCATACTGAGGTCAGTTGTCATTAGGCGTCTGTTGAAAGTTTTCAATCTATTTATTCGAGCATCTGGATTTAAGCGTGTATGACGAGATAAGGCCTGCATTAATCTGAAATTAAACTTCATTTAAAGATTTGCAAAAGTTTTTCCTGATAAATACATCATAATATATTAAAAAATAAAAAAAAGTAGAGTATTCGTAAATAAATAACAAATATAATCTAAGTAAATACATGACTTTCTTATAATTAAATCTTCCGTGTTGTTAGCATGCGTGGGGTCACGGCCAGGGGGGCGTGAAGCAATTTCAGCCACGGCCAGGGGGGCATGAAGCAATTTTGGGGGGCGTAGAGCTACGGACGGTAGGCGTGAAGATATTTGAAATTAACATTTCAAGATATTGGTCTCGTCTTGTCTAATAAAAACAAAGCAGCGTTGCAGACTTAATCTGGAAAGCGATCTCCACTGTGTTCTATCAAACATCAGACCTAACATTCAGATTTTAGTGAAAGGAAAACAGTGTCACCCATCCCATTAATTTTCTAATTTTTCAGTTTTTTTTTTTGTCGAAACTAGGGAAATAAATAAATGAAATGGACAGTAAAAGTGTGTGTGGATTTTTAACTCAAAATATTAGAATAGAACCACGGAAGTTTGACAGGTTATCAAAAAAGGCGGGCGTCAGCTGTTTGATAAGTGTTCAAGGGGGGCGTCAACTAAAAAAGTTTGGGAACCACGGCTTGAGATAAAGATTAATCCAAGAAATGAAACACAAAAATATTTTCCATTTTGGATTCGACACTATTTTGTAAGCCTTAACCTCAAAAAAGCTTGTCACTCAAACACGCACCTCTTTTTCTAGCGAAAAAAAACCAGTCGAATTTCTAACAAAATGTAGATCTAACATGATTCTGGCGATGTTTCTGAAGACATACATTTGGTGACAGATTAAAAGTTCATTTTGGGTCAATTAGGGTTAAACAACCTCTTTTGTTCTTAAATTTTACCCTTTTTCAAATCCCGAGAAAAAGGACTTTCATTTCGCGGAATTTGAGGAAATGAGAAATCCAACATACTACGTATAAAAGAAAATAAAAATCAAATATCCATCTTCTCCATACAAATATGAAATTGTTTCTTACCTATTATCTCTCTTGCTTTCATCTAGTCCTGTTGCACGGCACAATTCTGGTATTAACGAAATTATTTCATTTTGTCCGCCTCGGATTTGACGTTCTTTAGCTCGAGACAAGATTAGGGGTTGACCAGGATCTCTTATATTAATATGGTATTTCTGAAAAATGAAATAGAAAAATTCATTGAACAATATGATTTATTGTCATATCTGATAAAGACAAATACCTGTCTATAATAATCGATGAACGAAATAGCCCCATTCTTCGTGGAAAAAGTTTTTTTGGGGTTTGATGAGAAATCTACATCATCCACTCGATAAGTCTTGTTATTATAATCAGTTAAAACAATCATTCCTAAAAGATTTGCAGTAAAATTAATCCGTTAATTACACTAAAGAATTTCAGATAAGTGAAACTTTTAATAATTTACCCATTACTTGACGTTTGAACATATCTTGAAAATCACCGCCTCTAGCATTGCGTGTACAATTTTGTAGTATGTCATATAACGTATCTGTTCGCATCACTTTATGAGTAATCTCTACACAAAGCAATATATCCTTTTCATGTTGACGAATCGAAGTGACATAACCAGGCCATAGTTGCATATGATGCTCCCGGATTTCAATCTTCAAAAGTACACATTTTGTATCAGTAGGTATTGTTCTGTAATTACTGAAAAACTAATTTCATATTACCTTAGCGACGGCATCGAAAAAGTTTCTGCCGACTAACTGCAACTGCAGGCCCTCCATGGCCCGGCGCAATATGATATTTAAGACTTGGAGCGATTGTGTTGTCTTCATAGACACTACGCCAACAAATTTAATCGTGATTTTAACGTCTTCATTATTTTTTGTTCTAGTATCTAATTCCGTGACCTCTTGCGGTAATTTATTAATCATGAACAGTGTTGAGCCATCGAATAGGTATCCACCGAGCAATCGTTTTTGTTCAGACAGGACTCCCTTTTTTACCCGAGTAATTTCGATGTCGGGAGAAAAGTCAACTCTGTATTGGAATATGTTCCATGAGGGTTTTTTTAGTAGCTTAAAATAATTGGTTTGTAGGGAAATTCGTGTGCCGCTAGAACCCATTTTCGTTTGTGTTTCACCTCTAGTGTCGACCATTTCATATCTTGGCCGTCGGGTTCTTTCGCCTGCCGGTGCTCGTGATGGTCCAGCCAATGCTGATTCCCTTGAACTACGATCCTCATGACTGTCAGTTCTGGGAAGTTTTGAACTCTACACAAATATCATATGATAAATCAGATTTTTTTCTTTAATTAAGAATATTTTTAAATTTAAATGGCAGCGTTTCTGTCTCTGATTCAGTAAAATACAGTCGGAGGGAGTCAGGGAATGGGGTAATGTGAACAGAAGCTTTGTTTTTCGCTTATGTTATGCTACATTTAATTTTTGTAATTTTTTCTGTCAGAAAATGTCAATCTCTCATAAAAGAATGAACTTGTCCATTCTTTTATGCCAGATTGTCATTCGTGCAAACGCAATATTAGTTATGACAAAAGTTGAATACTAAAGTTGTCATAACTAATATTGCGTTTGCACGAATGACAATCTGGCATAAAAGAATGGACAAGTTCATTCTTTTATGAGAGATTGACATTTTCTGACAGAAAAAATTACAAAAATTATGCCATTTACACGGGAATTAACATAATGACAAGAAAAAAATGACAAATTTGTCATTCGTGTAAATGTAGCATTACTCTTTCACGATCGGCCCGAAATTTGGCACAGATATTCGCCGAGGGTCCAGCTCTAACACAGACCCATTTAAAAGTAGGTTCTACCTGAAAGGGTTCGGACACCAGAACCCACATTATTATTATGTTAAACACCTTGGTCTTTTGATCTTCATAACTGTTTTCGGTAATTCTAGAACTCTCAGAACGAAATTTGATCAGGATTTTGTTAACAACAGACTATTTTAACGCAGTTCATTTAATTTCGACATTTTTCGGGAATTAAAGATATCGAAAAAAAACATCGATATTTTTTGAACCCTAGAAGAATTATATTATGATTCATGATATAAAAAATTCCTACACTTGCTATAAGTATTTTTCTTGATTTGTTTGCGTTTTGATTTTCATCCAATAATTTGATGGATTTACGAGGAAGTAAAATGAGTTTGATTTGAATTTGAGACGCTTTTGTTTTAAAACACGGTGGGTTATATGTTGCATAACTGCAGCACGGCGTAGCAAGGGTGGGGTTCACTCCGGCAGAAACTTTTTGGCGAAATTTTTTTGTTATAGATTTCTTACCGACTCTCAATATTTTACCCACATAGAGCAACCACTTTCTAGGTCCTGCACAAGTTTTCAGTTTTAAATTTCTCTGAAAGACTTTTTCTTAGAGATCATAGAAAAGCTTACTCCTAGTTCTAATCTAATGGCAAACTTTACACAAAAAAACTTACAGAAATTGAAGAAAAATTCTAATATTCTTGATTTGTAAAAATTTTTGAGTTTAATAGTATTTCGCTCACAATTTTTTAAGATTTTTTTTTAAATAAAAAAAATACTATAGGCAAGAGACATCACGACTAAACCCTGCACCGCGGGCTAAAACTTTTACATATCAAAAGATTGAATTTTTAAATTGTGACTTTGCGCCAGATTACACACGGCAATTTTCGGGCTTACTTAAGCCGATTTTTGGGAGAAACGACTGAGGAGGGAAAAGTGGCCACTCGAAATCATGGCTTATCGACAATCTGCATACATGCAAAGTGTGTGAACCGGTTTGGGAAAAGTAGTAAGCAAAAATCATTTTCGTTCTGACCGTCAGCAGGTAAACATCTTGGGAAGTATACGAGCAGCAGCAATTTCAATGGTTTGAGTCCACACACACCCATGTAAACTTGTGTAGCATATGCAAACAGGATTGGCTTATTTAAGCCACAAGTGTAAGCACACTGGCTTATTAAGCCCAAAAGTTGCCGGCTTACTTAAGCCAAATGTAATCTGGGCCTTTGTGTAAAAAAAGCAGAGATGAAAATAAGAGTTATTTTTTCTCTCTTTATTTCTCATTTCAAGTTTCACTCACAATTAATAACGTTTTCATTGTGCGAAAAAATATCTCTGAAGGAGATGATTTTTACTTGTGCGACGAAAAACCCACGAAGAGAGATAAATATTTTCTGTAAATAAATATCAGTTCTAATGAGAGATAAATATTTCGTGAAAATAAATATCAGTTCTAATGAGATAAATATTTCTTGTAAATAAATATCAGTTCCAATGAGTTTTATTTCGCTGAGCTGACGAAAAACTCATTTGTTCGATTTTGCGAAATATTTTCATCCCTGGAAAAAAGATATGTTTCTTAGTCATATATGTTTCTTTTAGTATGCGCGTCTTAGTAAAGGCGGTTACCCAAAATGTCTTGGCGGTTCACCGGTCGATCGCGATCGACGTAATGCCCACCCCTGGTCTATAGGATTTCCTGGTTCATACTATTATCATCTTTCGTGCCAAAATCGCTATACCGGTCACCCTATGATTTGAGCCTATAGCCTAGTATGCAGTTCGAGTAAAATGAAATTTTCCATACAAATTTAACACTGCGCTTAAATTTAACCTCAGAAATTTTACCAAGCGGTACGCAGTTCGCTGGTAAAATGATGTGAAAAACTCATGTTGCAATGTTGCCTCACTAGTTGGCGTAGAAAGTCTCCACTTAATTTTACCAGCATTTTAACTGTTCGGTACATTAAATTCGAGGTAAAAATTTTACAGATGAAAATAATAGAGGTTCTGTTTCCAGACAGTGTGGTTTTTTAATTGTGTGTGCTCGGCTGTCAATTTGATTTCTCCACAAACAGTTTTTACTTCGGTTTTAATGTGCCAATTTGGAGACCGCATTAAAATTTCATTTTACTCGAACTGCGTACTAGGCTTATGGTTTCGTCTAATTTCTACTAGCTACCGCCCCAACAAAAAAAAAATTAGATGTAAGATTTTTGTAAAATATGTAAAGTAATCCCCCGCTATACGGACGCTCGTTTTACGGAAATTCGAAGTTACGGACATGACTAATATAGGAACAAATTCGCTATACGGATAAAAAAAATTCGCTATTACGGACAAAAAAAAATTTTTTTTTGAATCACAGAAAAAAATCAAGAAAAAGTCCTCCATAATTATGTTGTATTTATGGTAAATGTACATACTTAATTTCTCCGAAATTTCTGACACATTTTGTGTATACACAAAAGAGAATTAAAAAAAGGCAATAAAAAACTGCAGTGCGGTGTATTTTTAAAAAATCTATTTGCTATTCTTAAGCGAGAACTCCAATTGGGCAGAGGCAGAAGCAGCAGCAGAAGCAGAATCTGCTTTCTGTCCCACAATGAAATTTGAATTCTGACGAAACTAGCAGAAACCTACGTAGAAACAGCTACGTTTTTTTGTCCGCGGCATGATTTGTCCCATAATATTTTGTTGGTTTTAACATATTCAATTGATTTATGCTCCATTTCAAGTAGTATAAATATTTTTTTTCTATAATTATATAGTTTTCTCATTATTCTAGTGGTTAAATAATTATTTTAATATATTATACTAATCTGTTCGTATTACGGATTTTTTTGTTACGCATCTATCTATTTTTAATACGATCTTATACTAAAATAGGTTTCTTTTTACGGATATTTCTATTGATTGCAACACATCTATTTATTCCCAGTACAATCTCATACTAAAATAGGTTTCGTTTTACGGATTTTCGATATACGGACAGTTTCCGTAGAACGCATCTCGTCCGTAAAGCGGGGGATTACTGTATTCCCGAAAAACTATTCAAAATCAAAATACTAAAATCACAACTGAAATCTGGATTTCTCTCTGAATTGGGTTTTTAAGTTACCCTTACCACGTGGTTATTTAATGCATTTTGATGCAAGCAATGCACCGCCATTCCGTTGAAACAAAGGAGAAATAACGGAACAATTAATAAGAAAAAAAACCTGCCCTGAATAGTAAGTGATTCTGTGGCTGTTGCCAAGTTAGCAATTAAATGAAATCCTACACGTCTTTCCGTGTTTGGACCTTTCGCTTATCGCGAACAAGTAAGACTATGAAAGATGTAGGAATTAGATTTAGTTATCAATTTCAATTGCCAAGTTTCAATAATAAAGTCATATAGAACTTACCGGTTGGCTTTCCCCAGGCATATCCTCGCCCTGCCTGCGCGCAGCTTTTGTAGTTTCGGAGGATGGTCTCCCCCGACTTTTGGCTCTGTTTGGATCGTCTTCCATTTTCGCGCTACATTTATAGAAAGTAACAAAATAAGAAAACTTTATAAGCGGAAATTCGACGACTCACAGTTTTTTCGCTTCCTCTCGGTTCAAACCACAAGCACTCTGAAGCACAGCAACAATAAACTGAGACGCTCCCGAAATAATTAAAAAGAAAATGAAGCTTCGCGAAAACAAAAACGAATGTGTGGGCGTTGCCAACACAATGAAATCTCTCAACCATTCGTGAAATTAGCGCGAAATTCAAATAGGCCGATTTTCGACCAATGCATGTGTATGTGGAGTTATTTTATCGAGCAAGTAGAATTGCATTCTAAAATAGTAACAAATAGAAAACTGAAACTTGGAGCGAATTTTGAAAACCCAAAAAATCCCGCCGAAATCTTTAGAATAATTGCAAAACCAGAATTGGAGATATCGGTGCAAAAGCCGTTAATTTCCATTTTCTTACGAAAATTAGTTATCGATATCAACTGGAAAAATAAACGAATGCGCACATTCAGCTGCGAAACCCGAACTTATTGGACGCCTGTATATTGTTTGACGCAAGATTCGGTCATCTCCTGGAGTTTTTTAAACTTGTGTGAGGCAGGCGCCTGCCTAGGTCAGAAACTTTTACAAAGGAGTGGGAATGTTGATGGGAAATTCCTCCTCAAAACTAAAATCTCCATTTACATCAGGCCTCGGCACCATGTATGTAGTGATTTACTACTACTCGAAAAAATTTTATGTTTCTTCATATACTATAACACAAAATGAGAAAACGCATCATTTTCATTTTTTACGCTCTTTCGCTTTTGATGGAGACGTTTAGGAACAGTGAACTACACAATTTATCATTATGCAATTTCAGAATCATTTGTTCCGCCTAAAGGAAATTTCTCTAAAAAAAACTTTCTTTAAGTTGTCAACCTGTCTTACTCTTTCTACTTCATTGAATTGGGCAAAATCGAACTTATGACAGCTGTTGCGTTTTAGATTGAATTTTTTATTCGACATGTAACTGCAAAAGACATTGACGGTTATCATTATTTGTGGTTATTAAATATTTGTTTTCCCAATCCCACGACATAGTAATTGAATTTGAATATGAGCGCTTCATAATGGAAAAGGAAAACTAAAAAATCAAATTTCTGAAAAAATTCCGTACATCAGTGTTCTTTGGGAAGCAATTATAATTTTGGAGAGCAAATGTATACACCCGTACGCATCAACAGCAGAAATCATACTGAATGACTGTCGTAGGCTCGCTCCATCGATTGTTAGTCAATCGTTTGATTTCGGCTGCCGAAGGGGCCGTCGTCTACCAACACGTATCATTGCGTTGGAGAGTCGAGTAAAAATGTTCATACATTGATTGTAATCTCGTAAAATTTGAATAAAAATGTTATCGTATTGAGGAGCCAGACGAGCCAAGCAGTGCCGAGCTCTGATTTACATGATTCTGTTTGCCTTAGGCTGCTTGGCTGACTGACAAATTATGTTTGTTCCACCGTCATTAGCTGTATTGCCGACTCATGTAAAAACGACTGCCGAGTACTTACCTTACCAGCAATTTTCGTTAGGAGCGCATATTTGGATGATCACAAGTGATATCAAACCATACAATTATAGAGCGCGCAGAATTTGAAAATTAATTCTAAATGTGAAAATAATTTCGCAATTAACAGAAATGCAAATTATTTGAGAAAAAAGAGTGAAAATAAATAGAAGCAATGAACCTAAAATGAGGAAAAGATCAGATTTTAGACCAGGGATCATCAAAGTAACTGTCGCTTTCTTTACAATCAAAATTTATAACCATTACAAATTAAAATACAGTTCAATGAAACACAACCTTCCACGGCAATGGCTTGACACGATCTGATTTAAAATGACATGCGTCATGCTAATAATTCACCGATTCCAACTTAAGGTAGAACCAGAAACATACGTCCGTGCGTGCGGCATTATTTTGTTCTGGCATCTAGTAGTTATCACCGCGTCTAAAAGTAGAAACTGAGCCTACTCTACGCGGCAGAGACGAGGCAACGCGTCTGAGCAACGCGCAATTATACATTTACTCATATAAATGCGTAGTTTTTACCTTCACCGCGTGGGTGCCGCACGCACGGACGTATGTTTCTGGTTCTACCTTAAGGCGCCTGGCTCGGCTCCTCTTCGTGTCTGAGTGCTTATGAAATTTAATTTTTGTTGATTTTTAAGGGTTGTCATTATTAAAATTTATCATTTTTAATGATTATTCGTTGAATTGATTCCAAATAATGCCTGCTGCCGTGAAACTAAAATCACCAAAACCAAATGTCAAAAATATTGCACAGCAAGACGGCAAAATTAGGTTTAGGGATGAAATACGACAGCGAAATTTTTTTCGTTAACGCTGTGACGTCAGACCAATTTGCTGCTGCTCTTGGGTCGCTGTTAAGCTAGAACTTGAATCGTACGTCAATGCGTCCGTCATGCGTGCGTCCGTCTGACAGTTCGATGCGGTGACAGTTGGGTGCGGCAACGAATCTGGAGTTAATTCATTGTTTTGCACTTCTTCTATTAGTTTATCGTCGAAACAATTACTTTTAATTTGTTCCATACTTAAATTGCTTAAATCGTAAACAAACTTTTTTGCGAAATGACATTTCCGTGCGTTGCCGCATGTAAAAGTAGAAATTCGACCTACTCTATGCGGCTGCCGCATCGGAAAACGTATTATTAGGGGAGTACTCATAGCAGCCCGTTGATTCTACTCGAACTGTCAATGACGGACGCATCGACGTACGATTCAGGTTCTACCTTTATTCCTACTGAATTTAGACTTATTTTTTCAATAGACTTAATTTTTATGAAAGTACCTGTAAAAAGGTTTCTGAAAAATATTTTCGACTATTTAAAGAAAAGTTTTTCGAGAAGTTCGCGCATAGCTGGCAATACTTTTTTTATTTTGGAGTCAAAGCGCGAAAAAAAACATATGAAAGCGCTTATTCGATAAGAAGACCTTTTCGTGTATGGACGCTGTGCATATTCTGTTTGAACGCGCCAAACTAACGGTTTATCTAAATTCATTCGACAAGAAATCACGTGGACTTTCAGGACGATTTCAAGAAATTTCTCAGTTATATAGTGAGAAAAAGTAAAAATGGACAGCGGAAACGGCAACAAGCCTCAGGGCAGAGCCCGCGGCCGCGGTAGGGCCTCAACACAAAACGTGCAGCAAGGGGGGCGGCGTCCGCCGGGTCCTGGAGTCAGTCAGCCGGCCCCACAGCCTGCGCAGGTAACAGAACTACGGAATTTTATTTCTCTATCTTCCTTTTATTGGCAAATTTCCATTTCAGTCAGCATGGCGTACGTTGGCAGATCCTGTACATCCAAGTTCTGGCGCTGGCGTCTCGCAACCAGGACCGCGTCCTGCAGCACCGACTCCCTTGCAGGGCCAGGGACGCGCAACGTTGCATCGGGTAGTTCCCGGAGAAGGAGGTGGCGATGCAGGAGCAGCATCAACAGGTAAATTTCTTTCCCTATACTTTTTACCGACTTAGTGCGAATTACCTGATTGTGAAATGAAAAAATCCACAGCACATGCTGGCGGGGAAAGTACTCGCGGGAACATGCGAGGTCGCCGTGCGATCGGGGGCGAAATTATCCACACTCGTCCCACTAACATCGAAACTAAGCGTGGTAAATTGGGTACTGAAATAACTCTACAGGCCAACTATTTCCGCGTATTGAAGAAACCTACCTGGAACCTGTACCAGTACGCCGTGGACTTTGCCCCGTCGCTCGAGCTCAATCGTGTCCGAAAAGGGCTACTTTCCAACCACAAGGATTTGTTGGGGGGCTACATTTTTGATGGGAACATTTTGTTCATCGCCCAGAAATTGCACGATGATCCTACTGTAGTGGTTACCAATGATCGCGAAGGTCAACCTTACAATATTACCATGAAATTTGTCAGCTTGATCTCGATGAACGACAGTCGCTCCTTGCAAGTGCTCAATTTGATTCTTCGACGTGCCATGGAAGGCTTGGACTTGCAACTAGTTGGACGGAACTTTTTCGACGCGGTTGCAAAGGTAGGTGGAGTTTTTATACTTTTTATTTCTACCTCAATTAAATGGAAGGCAAATGTAAAACTGGTTTATTATGGGCCGCTCAGGGTCGTAATTTATTGGTTTCCTTTTTTTAACCATTTTTTAAAGGAATTTTAACCTTTTTTGTTTGGGATTTCATCGAGTAGGTAAAAAAAGAACAAGAAATTCTCGGTACCATAGTTTTTATTTGAATGTTGATATTAAGTTTTGTACCTTTGTCTTCATTTGGAGATATCAACACAACTCTTGGTCGAAATCTTTTTCTTTCCATCCCTTTTTTGTTGTATATAAACCAAAACCTTATGCTCATCATTTAAAAGTAATTTGAACCTATCTTTTTTGTGTTACGTTTGCACAAATATTAAAAAATCGCTAAATGGCACCGAGTCTAAATCCAAATTCGAAATTGGACCTTGTTGATCTATCGACTGCATTCAGTCCGTTCATAACGTTCACTGGTCAGCGTTTTTCACACCAAACCTTTCTCTTGCCCCCGGCATATACAGATTTTTAGTCAAAATTCAACCTTTTTCACACCAAAATGACTCTTTTAAGTCAAATTCAGCCTATTACAGATCAAATTCGCCATTTTATAAATCAAATTGTTTTCTTTTGTCATAGATTTAGTTTTCTGTGCAGATTTTCAGTTATGATTGAAAGGCTCGTAATTTTCACAAAATTTAAATGCAACAGAGGAAAAACTGTTAAATACATTTTCAGATGAATTCGATTTGTATCAGGCCGAATTTGAAATGTAAAAAATTCTAAATTTGATTTGCAAAATAGTCATTTTGATGTGCAAAAGGTTGAATTTAAACATAAAACCTGTACTAAAAGAAACTATGGGCTGTATTTAATGCCAATACACATTCAATAAAGAGAGATGATTAAAAACCCTTTTGTCAAATCCACACGACCAAACAAAAAAAAAACGTTGATCAAAAATGAACACGTTGGCAGTTCTGCAAGGCATTAGCGGAAAAACACTGAAAAAACGTTGCCATAGACGGTGGATAGAACGTTGGCGAAATCATTCTGCTGACGATCAATGTCAATCGAAAGAAATAGTGAAATGCCGTTGACATCAACACCGGTCTAATTTCTTCAAAACTCAATAAAAATTATATGATGAAATCTGCTGCACACAAATTTTTTTATTAAGAACAATGCAGAAATTATGAAAAAACTGCGCAGCAAGCGAAAATTCATTGAAAGCCTCACAGTTGTCAAAACTCGTATATCTATGTCTTGTCCCTTCTGAGCTCTTGATTTTTACGGCGCTACATTTCTGCAACAAACAAAATAACGCATTTAAATAAAAATTTAACTATTTTTTCGATGATGAAATTCAAAAGGTTTTAAAATTGTTATTTCCACATATGAAAAGTAATTCGAGCAATTAAAAACCAAATATGCAATTAAGAATATGTTTCATGTGGTATATAGGGGAGACTGGGACTGTTGAATCACGGGATAAGTTTAATCTGCAGTGTATCTCGATACCTAGCGGTCCAATTCGATAAGTTTTACCTATGTTTAGGTTGTTTCCTAACGATATTAAGTAACAACCCAAGATAATTTGATTACTTCATCAATTATTGTGTACATTTTTTTAGTAATTAGTGATAATAGAAATTCATGAATTTGGAGTCAATATCTCAGACTCAGATGTTTTTTTCCCTCGATTTACGTGAATGATGTAAATACGGACATGTGTTTTTGCGAGACTGCTATATGTAAGAAAGACCAAAATTCCGAAAAAAGCAACCTTCAAAAGCTTTGCAGAATCGAAGTTTCAATGAAAAAAATGATAATGTATAAAAAATTTTAAAACAAAAAGCTAAATTTCATTAAAGTTTTTTGTTGAAAATATCATCCTCAATATTTAAGTTTCTACTGATTAACATAAGACAACATCTTTCAAATTCCTTTACTAATTTCCATCTGTAATTTGTAGTCTTTTGAGGCCCAGTATCCCGTATTCAAACCCTCTAGCAAAGACTATATAAATATGGTGTCATGTTTTGCCTTTATTACCTGCTATTTGTACTTCGTTGGCATTTTTCTGGTCTGACCTACAGCCGGGATAAATTTAAATGAAAATTACATTTCAAACCCAAACAAAAATTCTAAGAATTCTTTGAGGGTTAAAAGTTATCGGACTTTGGAGATAAGAAACTGCTTCTAACAATAACACATTTCATTGTGGTGAGTGGTAAAAACATTTGGTCATGATTAAAAATGAATCTGAAGTGAAAATGGACACACAACGCTTACCAAGGGATTTCTTACAAAAATTAACTTAAACATGTGGTAAAATGTGATATAAAGCGGTTTTGAAATTTTTTTTTGTTTTCCATCCATAGTTTTGTTTCAAACTGAGCCGGCCATTATTTTTTCAACAGCAGGCTATATTTCATTATTTTTACTGCAATTTTTGGTTTTGTGACGTTTTGGACATTATGTAATTTATGATAGGCACTTTCTTCACATGGTGACATTCACTTCTCTTTTTCCTGTCTAAAAATATTTTAATTTATGCTACACTACATAAAACGCTGCAATAAACATTGAATGCTTCAAATATCTCACTCGAATGGTGTGAAATCAACTTAAAACATAACAAAAGCTATAATTGCCAATCTGGCAATCATTGGAGACCCGTATGGTGATATTCGTATCAAAATTCGAACAATTGTATGAAAATTCCTCTTTGAAGTAAAACTTTTCAAAAAGATTTTTTTAAATTTATTCCAATCGGATTTTGATGTATGGAGGTTTCATGTAGAATCATATCCTAAATAACTTTTGTTCTTGGACTTTTTAGATAAGATGCACCTATTTTGAGATATTCACAAAAAACGTTTTCGTTTGTATTGGGGGTACTCCCCTAATGGTCCATTCTTGCCCATGAACGAACTTAGCCTCGCATTTTACGAAAAACCAATCTGCGCAAAATTTCAAGTCTCTAGGTCAATCCGTGCGCCCGCAATCCGCGCCACAGACGGATGGACGGACAGACAGACGGACGGACATGCAAAATTCAATTATTTTTATCATTCTAAACACACTGGTGTAATTCATTTTTGTGTGTGATAACGGGATCTTGGCGTTACAAACGGTAAGGCAAATCTAATATACGCTTTGGTTTCACCATACGGGTATAAAAATATATAAAAGTGGTTGGCATTTTCTGAAGGGCCAATTGTGTCAGAGAACGACGAGATATTTCACACTCAATAAAATTCGATTTCGTTTTTACTATTAAATGTGGCTTATCGAAATTTTCGAATAGAAATTGAAGTGTTAGTGGGGAGAACTATAAGAAGAAGAAGAATTTGAATATTTTGTTATGTTCAACTTGAATTTTATTTAAGTTTCAGAATTCATATGTTGAAAATAGAATAGATATAGAGTTGGTTTTTATGCAGTTTTTATTAAGTTGCCTATATCGGTTTATCGTTTGTAGCTTATATATAGTCGAAACTATGCAACCACCTTTTGTAATTCTGATAACAATACAGTATTTCCACTACTTCGTCCTTGTAAGGATAGCGAAATCATAATGTGATTATCCTTTTCTTTAACCCATTAAGATCCATCGTACGATTTTGTTGAAATTTTCTTAGGATAACTTTATAGGCCATAGAAGTTGTCCTGAAAACTAGGGATGTCAAATTTTTGAAAAAACCCGGTTTTCGGTTAAACCGGTTTTTAAGACTTCGGTTTAAACCGGGTATTAAAACACCGAAAAACCGTTTTGTTCAAATTGGGTAGGTTAGGTCTTAAGCAGGGTTTATACACAGCGAGTAACTCGCTGCAAGTAAATCGTTGCAAGTAGAATGACAGCCGAAGGAAAACATAACCTAAAATTTTCTGAGAAAAAATATCACAATTCTTTTTTGTGGAAAAATTTGCGAATTTCCACCTAAAAATGATTGTTGCCGACGAGTTTTTTATACGCGTGTCGTTTTTTCCTTAAAATGTTACGACGTTTTCTAGCAAAGCAGCAAATATAAAATGAACCGAAACACACACACATAAAACCACCTCTTGTCTACACGGTTCCATGTTGTTGTATTGGTTTTTACTTGCTAGAAAAATAGAATGGCTTTCTATTATTTTTGAGAGAGCAGCGAGTATTCTCACACATATGCGAGCGTCGCACACTAGCTCAAATCGCGTGTATTTACGTCTACTTGCAGCGAGTTACTTGCTTCGTCTAAACCCTGCTTTAGACGCAAAAAATACACTATAATACAAATAAAAGACGTGAAGTGCCATATAATCCATTAAGAGGCCATAAATGGCACAATATAATTATTGTGTTTGGTATAGAGTGCCTAAAAAGAAGTGTTTCTAACACATCAGTTGCACGAAAATTGGTTTAAAATTATTTTTCCGTAGAAAAAAAAATGATCGGTTTTTTGAACGGTTTTTGGCTTTAAAAAAAAACACCGGATATAATCGTGCGAAAAAAAAACAGAAAAAACCGGTTAACCGATGCAAAAACACCGGGTAACCGATTTAACCGGTTCTTTTTTGACATCCCTACTGCAAACCTTTAGGGGCTGTTTAGATTAGCCGATCCAGGCGCCAGGCCATGAACGAAACTGTCAACCCCCGTTCAATGCCTGGCGCCTGGATCGGCTAATCTAAACAGGCACTTAGAGTTGTACCGTACCTATTAAAACGTAAATAAGATAAATTTCACTTACCTGAGATTCAAAATGGATACTCAGAGGCTTTTTCGAAATTCCCATTTTCCAATATTCTCAATTTTTGAGTTTTTAGAAATTGGACACTTTCGACTAACCCCACGGTTCCATTAGACTTTTTAGAATCATGATTTTTTCCCCCACTCCATATTTTGGCGAATAAAAAAATCAGCGCGTGGGCATTTTCAGTCATGATTTTTTATTTTTATTGTGTCTCCATAGCGTACTTAGAAATGTCAACCAGGAGGTAATCAGGGCAGCCAACTAGAAATCAGCCAATTTGACTGAACAAATGTAAAAAAAAATCCTACTTTTCAGCAGCCGAAAAAATCATGACAGTACGGAGATTTAAATCATGATGCAAGATTTTTTGAGTCTCCATTAGATTTTTTCGTGATTGGATTTAAATACAATCTGGAAAAAAGTCTAATGGAGTCGTGGGGTAAGAAAAAAAACAAGAAAACTGGAATTTTCACAGATTTCCTAGGAATAACTTATAGTGCCATATTTTCTCTTTCTGATAAAAAAAATGAACTCGATATCTTTTATGTTCCGCTAGATATAATTTTTTTTAAGGCACACGTATTTTTCGGTATTTAAATACCTATTTGGTCTTAATGGATTAAACTTAAATTTTCCGAAAAAAATCATAAAAAAATTTGGGATCGCTGAATCCGATTATAACAACGTTAAGAAGTCTCGCCGTATCTCCACTTGCGATTTTTCATCGCAGAGATTTTTGATTGACCAATCAGAGCTCGAGTTGACGGCGATAAAAAATCCCAGAGGTAAATTTCATGAAATCTTGCAATATCAAAATTTCATGAAATTTTTTTTGGACATTTGCGAATTTAAGATGGCAGAATCTAAATTAACTTGAGAAGAAGTCGCGAAAATGGCTAATTTTAACAAACCACACAATTGCAAAGGCTCTAAAAGATTATTTAAATATAATATTTAGGACTTTTCTTTTCGGGTGCTATTTTTTTCTTCTTAAATGTTTTACATGGACCGCAATAGTAGCGTTGAGTTGTTTTCTGGTCAAAGACATTTGAAGAAATAAAATTGCATGAAAAATTTCTGCCCAGTTGTCAAAAAAATCTCATTTCTGTTAGATATTTCATGGGATAAAAAATTGTTAATCAAGACTCTGTAAGGATATCTCAAAGGCGAGGATATACATATATTTGAAGACAAAAAAGAATAAAATTAAAAAAGTTTTCTAATGTGAAAATTTAAAATGCACTCAAAAGTATATTGCAAGAGGATAGAGTTGAGAGGGCAGATACATAACTAATAATAAAATTGATAAAAATTCAAAAAAAAAAATGTGTTGCAGAATTAGGGCAGCCTCAATTTTTTTGTCGAAAATATCTTCAATGTATTTATACCACATATAAAAATTTCAAATTTTTTGTAGAGGTATAACAAAATTTTTACAGATTTTTTTCGTCCTTTTTTAACAGTGACGATAGCTAGAATAAGTATTATGCGAAAAGTACAACCAACTTTTCGATGGACTGTTAAAAAAGGACGAAAAAAATCTATAAAAAATTTTAATTAGGTTTTGTGTAATTGGGATTATTGTAATTTAAGTTGTCGTTTTTTCTCTGTTTAGAAAAAAAAAATCTTATTTTGCTTTTTACGTTCTAGATTGATATCCAGGAATATCGTGTCCAACTGTGGCCAGGTTACATAACATCGATTAGACAGCATGAACAGGACATTTTGCTGTGCACGGAACTATCGCACAAAGTTATGCGTACTGAGACTCTCTACGATATTCTAAAGCGATGCAAACTGGAAGCTCGAAATTTCCAAGAATCCTTCAAACGGGAAGTTATTGGTAAGCGCTTCTTCGCCCCCGTCTTGTATTCGACATTTACTAATTTGAATTTGTTTAGGAACGGTTGTATTAACGGATTATAACAATAAAACTTATCGTGTGGATGACGTTGATTTCAATTCATCTCCCCAACAAACTTTCGACACTAAAACCGGAAAAATATCATTTGTCGATTATTATTACAAGGTAAAAGTTCAAATTTAAATCGGTTAAATTTTATTTAAAAAAAATGTTAACAATTTTTTTTCAGAAATATAACAAGCGCATCCAAGATGTTGGTCAACCAGTTCTTCTTTCTCGCGCTCGGGAACGTGACATCAGAGCCGGGCAAACTGATTTAATTATCCTTATTCCGGAATTGTGTCGTGCCACTGGTCTAACTGACACTATGAGAGGAAATTTCAGGTAATTGCTACAGTTTTTTGAATATATCTGTTTGTTTTTAGTTGAAGCAATGCAATATAGAAATGTAAATGCTGAAATTTTTTCACTGAAAGTCGAAATTCTACGAATCAAATAGATTTATGATGGAAACTTTACACCTCATCAGTTCAAAGTGACTGTTTTTATTGGAATTAATTAAAATTTACTATTTTTTCCAATGGGATGATTCTTGTCTAATGCCGCGGTCACATGACGCTGTTTTGTCAGCCGCTGGCTGCTGTTGGTTAATAGCGCTGGCAAGTAGCAACAGCAGCCAGCGTACTGAGAGGGTTCACACGATTTATACTTTAGTAGCGCTGGCAAGTAGCAAAACCGTGGTTTGACATTTGAATCTGGGAGATTTTTTTAACAATAAACGTAACACACAAATTTAAATAAATAAACGTGAAATAACTTACAATAAACAAACTTTACCACTTATCAGACTTTTGACAGCTCAGAAACCATGCGACAGGGTCACGTGATCCCTAGTAGCGCTGACAAAGTAAAACGATCTCTACTTCACTAGCGCTACTAAACTCATCACGCTGCTGCTGGTAGTAGCAACGCATTAGGCTTCACACGGTGCTGCTGAAACGGCTGCTAACAGCCACTAGTGCTCGCAAAACAGCGTCGTGTGACCGCCGCATAACACAGGAACTACATTGACTTTTATTTTTTGTGTATCGCCAAAACTGTCCGGTAAAATAGCGAGTGTGGATCAATCTGGTTCGCCAGTTTTACTGGTAAAATAGTTCTGGTATACCATTTTCGAAGATAGCGCTGCTATAGCAGGTTTTGACAGACAACAAAATTAAAATTGCGGAATATAAACTTTCGAAAAATGAATTGTTGCGCCTTATCAATATTTTATGAGAAAAGGAAAGCCTCTGGAATCCACATTCAAGATATTACAAGAGGATAGAGTTGAGAGGGCAGATTCATCTTCTAGACGTTGACTTTAAAGGCTTGGTGGTGCACGCGAAGTACCATTACGCCCGTCATACACTTGAGCTAAGTTATGTGAGCGAGGCTAGCTATAGTTACATAGCCTAGCTGGGTTAGCTCACCTCGTTGCATACTTGAGCTAAGCTACGCGTCGATATTTTCGGTAAATATATGCATTTTTCCACTTTATCTGCCGCCATTTTTAGATATAAATTATTTAACGCGATTGAAAATATTCCGCAAGAGAATTCAATTTTCACCTTTTCCAGTCCAAATGCAATTGGCACTTACACATTTATTTCCACAAAATACTACACTTTTAGAAACACCGATTCTACACTGTAAAACGCCGAAAGTATGTACAGCCTTGGCCAAAAGTATTGAGCACCCTGTAAATTTTACTAATGGCGTTTTCGACTGGCATGCTCTTTTTGCTCTGAAGTTGCTCACTCTGAGATCTTGTGTTCGACTGAGATTTTTTGATCGCTCGAAAAAGAGTTACGTGTTCGAGTGACGCAAGTACTCCGTATGCGAGCACTAAAAGAGCATTTTTCGAGCAATTTTGTGATCTGCCTAATGTAGTCAGATTTGAGTTGCTCTTTTGAGGTTAAGGCTAACAAAATCGTGTGGAATCGTAAATGGAAGATATTTATGATTTTGATTTCTTGGATTCTTCTTCATCTAGTGAAGAAGAATTTCATTTGGTCAGAAATATATTAGTGCAGTGTCAACTTAAGGGGAATATATCAAAATTAATTTTAATTTGTTTTATGCTTCTTCTTGTTCTTTGAGAAATGCTCGACTCCCAAGCAGAGGTGCTCGAAATCTACTCGAGATCTGCTCGAAATACCTTGCTCTAAACTGGGGTAGAGCGTGCTCTGAATCTGCCAGTCGAAAACGTCATAATATACAAAATCTAATGCTCCAAATCAATCGTATTGTTTATTAAAGTTTTGTCGGCATCTAAAAAATAAAATTTAAACAATAGTCAAGTGGCTGGTTAGTAACAAAACATCTAGAACCTTAAAAATTTGCTTTTGTGGTGTTTTTTGATATCCGATTAGTTCGCTTTCTCAGCTCGCTGTGAAGACATACAGTTGTGTAGTGCCTTGAAGTGATTTTTTTTCAATAAATTAAATATTTTAATGTAAATATGGCGAAAAAAAGATAACTGACATTGCAACAGCGGGTAGAAATTCAACTTTTGAAGCAGCAAGGCAAGTCCCAAGTGGAAATTTCTAAAACCGTTAAATTTTTGCGTCGAGCTGTGCAATATGTTATCGAACGGTTCGAGAAGACTGGGTCGCATAAAAATAGACACAGATCTGGACGAAAACGACTTACTATAGATAGTGAAGACAGAATATTAGTAGGGGATTCACTGAAAAATAGGAGAAAAACGTCTTTCGAGCTCGCTGCTGATTTTTCAGTAACAATTAAAAAGCCAATATCTGCCAGGACGGCACGAAGAAGACTGCAGAAAGCTGGTCTAAAAGGCTGCAAAGCCAGGAAGAAGCCGTGGCTTTCCGAAAAAAACAAAAAGGCTCGCTTCCAATTGGCTCTAAAACACAAAAGTTTAACCGAGCAAGATTGGTCAAATATTCTATGGTCGGACGAATCAAACTTTCAGGGGAGTAAAATAATTCCTTTTTCTGTAGAAAAACATTATTTTCGAAGTTTGATTCGTCCGACCATAGAATATTTGACCAATCTTGCTCGGTTAAACTTTTGTGTTTTAGAGCCAATTGGAAGCGAGCCTTTTTGTTTTTTTCGGAAAGCCACGGCTTCTTCCTGGCTTGCAGCCTTTTAGACCAGCTTTCTGCAGTCTTCTTCGTGTCGTCCTGGCAGATATTGGCTTTTTAATTGTTACTGAAAAATCAGCAGCGAGCTCGAAAGACGTTTTTCTCCTATTTTTCAGTGAATCCCTTACTAATATTCTGTCTTCACTATCTATAGTAAGTCGTTTTCGTCCAGATCTGTGTCTATTTTTATGCGACCCAGTCTTCTCGAACCGTTCGATAACATATTGCACAGCTCGACGCAAAAATTTAACGGTTTTAGAAATTTCCACTTGGGACTTGCCTTGCTGCTTCAAAAGTTGAATTTCTACCCGCTGTTGCAATGTCAGTTATCTTTTTTTCGCCATATTTACATTAAAATATTTAATTTATTGAAAAAAAATCACTTCAAGGCACTACACAACTGTAACACATGGATCAATAAGTCCCGAGACTAACAATGAAAACAACATTTTTTTTGCAAAATTTTTTTTTATTCATCAATATAATCACCTTTTAGGGTGATACAATCGTCACGCCATGCGTATCCCAAAAAACTGACGCCATTACTTTGCCAGCTGACTGCTGCGTTTTCGGACGCTTCGGACGGCTTTCGCCAGCTGTGCGCCACTCAGATGACTGCCGCTTCGACTCTGGAGTGTAGTGATGTATCCATGTTTCGTCCATGGTCACGTAACGACGCAAGAAATCTTTTTTATTGCGAGTAAATAGCGATAAACAGCTTTCTGAATCATCGACTCGTTGCTGTTTTTGTTTCATCGAAAGCAATCGCGGCACCCACTTGGAAAAAACCTTTTTCATGCTCAATTTTTCATGAAGGATAGTAAATGCACTTCCATATGATATCTGTGTTATCTCAGCAATCTCACGGAGCTTCACTTTACGATCTTTCATTATAATTTTTGTCACTTCACTCACATTTTCCGGTGTAACGGCTTCCACAGGTCTACCCGAGCGTTCCGCGTCATTTGTGTCGGTACGACCACGTTTAAACTCGGCAAACCACCGACAAATCGTTGCTTTTGATGGACAAGAGTCCGGGTAACATTTTTCAATCCATTGTTTCGCTTGCACGGTGTTTTTATCCATTAAAAAACAATGTTTTATCAGAACACGAAACTCGGTTTTTTCCATTTTTTAAACAAACTACAAAACGACTTTACTCCAACCTCGATAACTCAGCTGTTTCTGGTCCGATCGACTTAAAATTTTGACACGTTTCAAGCAAAGGTTAGTACTCTAGAAAGACGTGGTTACTGGTTTACTACGAGCGTCATCTCTGGGTTAGTCTCGGGACTTATTGATCCATGTGTTATGTCTTCACAGCGAGCTGAGAAAGCAAACTAATCGGATATCAAAAAACACCACAAAAGCAAATTTTTAAGGTTCTAGATGTTTTGTTACTAACCAGCCACTTGACTATTGTTTAAATTTTATTTTTTAGATGCCGACAAAACTTTAATAAACAATACGATTGATTTGGAGCATTAGATTTTGTATATTAGTAAAATTTACAGGGTGCTCAATACTTTTGGCCAAGGCTGTATATGCGAATGTCAGCGATGCCAGCGAAGTCGTTCGCGTATTTGAGGTCTAAACTACGCAAGCGAGCTTAGTCCCCGTCGCCCATGACTAGGCGATGTAGTTTCATAGTTTCGCTGAAGTGTGCGGTCACCAATGCAAATGCTAAGGATTTTACTTTCAGCGAGAAACTTAGCTCACGTAGTTCAGCTCGCTTAGCTCAAGTGCACGGCCGGCGTTACGGGCCTAAAGCTATCATTGCATCACATTTCGCTTGCGTTTGCGCCGTGTATTAAAGATTTTTTTTTAAATGAAAATAACTTAATCAAGTTTTTTTTTAATTTTTTTTAGGCTCATGAAAGCTTTAGGCGACCATACCCGTATGGCACCCGATAGACGTATCAACGGATTAACAACATTTAACAAACGACTTTCAACCACACAAAAAAGTCTTACTGTACTCAATGAATGGACATTGAAGCTAGATCCTCATCTTATTGAAATTTCTGGCCGTCAAATGAAAGCTGAAGAAATGTTGTTTGGAAATAACAAAACGTAAGGAAATTATAAAATTTATGTTAATATGCAACATTTTGATTGATTTTTTCCAACAAATTAAAGCGGAATGGCTGATCAAAAAGCAGACTGGACGCGCGATATGACTAGAAATGCCATGTATTGCAGCGTAAACCTTAATAAGTGGTTTGTGATTTGTCCAAATCGATGTCAGCGTGAGGCTCGTGATTTTGTCAAACTTATTCAGGATGTCGGTCGTGGACTAAATATAAACTTTGCTACTCCGGAATGGTATGACAAATATTTCCTACTTAAAAGTAAAAATGTTTATTTATTTATTGTAATTTAGGTGTCAAATTCAGGACGATAGAAATCACAGCTATGTGAATGCGATTGAAAATTGCTGCACTAACGATCCGCAGCTAGTAATGTGTGTCGTTCCCAACAACAATGCCGAAAGGTAAATATTTAATCAATTAAGTTTTGGCTGGATATAATAAAATTTGTCCAACTATTTTTTTTATTTGAAAACAGATACAGTAGTATTAAGAAGAAGACATGCGTAGATCGTCCAGTCCCATCTCAAGTGATCTGTTTGCGTACCATCACACCAAAAGGGGGGAATCCTCGTAGTTTAATGTCCATCGCTACAAAGGTTGCAATTCAAATTAACTGCAAACTCGGAGGTGCTCCATGGATGACCAAAATACCACTACGCGGCCTAATGACAATTGGATTTGATGTCTGCCACAGCACCCGAGATAAATCAAAATCTTATGGAGCAATGGTGGCAACGATGGATTTAACACAGCGTGTCCAATTCTTTAGCGCAGTGTCGGCTCATCATAATGGTGAAGAATTGTCGAATGAACTATCCTTGCAAGTTGTTAAAGCTCTGAAACAATATCGCACTCTCCATGGGGCTCTACCGTCCCGTATCCTATTCTATCGAGATGGTGTTGGTGAGGGACAAGTTCACTATGTTTTTGAGCACGAAGTCAACATTCTTAGAACTAAACTCGAGGAAATTTATAAATCGGCTGGCGTTGAAACAGGACTTAAATTTGCGTTCATTATTGTTAACAAACGTATCAATACAAGATTTTTCGCACGGGGCCAAAATCCACCACCGGGCACTGTCGTAGATGACATTGTGACCTTACCAGAACGGTATGATTTCTATCTGGTGTCACAATGCGTTAATCAGGGTACGGTTTCGCCCACTAGCTACAACGTTATCTACGATACAATGGGCTTTGATCCAGATAAATTACAAATTTTAACGTACAAAATGACTCATTTGTACTACAATTGGTCGGGCACGACTCGTGTACCTGCAGTTTGCCAATACGCGCACAAATTGGCCTTCCTTGTTGGTCAATTCATTCATCAAAGTCCCGCATTTTTGCTTGAGAAGCAATTGTACTTTTTGTAAAGTACCCAAGCTCAAACCTTTATATTTTTCCATAATTTTATAAGTTATTGGGTTTTTACTTGCTTGAATTGTAGTTTAAGTTTATTTTCTTCCTATGCATTTTTTTAAATTTTTTAAATACTTCATAATAAAATTTATAAGAAAAAATGACGTACGAAACGTTGGTGAATATCTAGCGACATTGAGAATTGTTTCGCTCGTATTCAAAATAATTGATTTTTTTCCTAAAAGACGATTTTCAAACTTGAATTTTGTAATGTAACATGATTATTGATATTTTTATGTCGGCAATGCATTAAAAATTCCACATCTTTAAAAAGATCCGAATTAAAAAAAATCTGCCCCTATCTACAATAAAGACACTGCTTTTCCAAAATACTTGGCCTTACTATCTTAAAACAGAATTGTTAGAGAAATACATGAAATTACCTTATCGAATTTCAAAAAAAAAATACCTCAAAAACAAACTTGAAATCAATCTTACTCGAGTTTATACTTACGACTTTCTTAGAATATTGTAATTAACCCCGATTGCGAGTGTCGTGTCGTTTTCGACAAGAGTCGTTTTACGTGTTTTTGTTGGTAGAAAAACACTAACAACAACACGTGAAACGACTTGTCGAAAACGACACGACACTCGCAATCGGGGTGATTGTTAAATTTTTATACCAGATAGATGTAGCACCAAGTTAAAAAAAGTTGAAGTTTTATTTTTTATAAGAAATTTTATTTAATTTTAGCAGCGTTGAACAAAGATTTTGTTTATATTTTTTCACGTGAAATTTATAATAAATGATACAAAAAACATTTTCATATTTTATTTTTATGACATTTTATGCATTTTACAAGTGCGTTTTGTGGAATATACAACTTTTTCCAATGGCTTGGACCGATGTTAACAGAAAATTAGACAGTTATTAAATTTTTTTTTTATTTGAATCATGTTATTTGGTACATGGCATATAATATGTCTTATTATTTCAACCTTCAGCTGTTGAATTGTTGGTTTGTTGGCATAGACCTTACTCGTGAGATAACCCCAAAGGCGTCAAATCGCACTATCTTGGTGGCCAACTGATTTCATTATTCCGAGAGATGATGCGACCGGGCAACTCATTCAATAAAGCCATTGTTGCATTAGCTGTGTGGCGTGTGGCGCCGGCCTGTTGAAATCACGAATCATCTACATAGCATCCAATTCAGGTCATAAACATAACAAAAGCTATAATTGCCAATCTGGCAATTATTGAAAACCCGTATGGTGATATTCGTATCAAAATTCGAACAGTTGTACCAAAATTCCACGTTGAAGTCAAACTTTCCAATAAGATTTTTTTTAATTTATTCCAATCGGATTTTGATGTATGGGAGTTTTATGTAGAATCATATCCTAAACAACTTTTGTTCTTGCACTTTTTTGATAAGATGCACCGTTTTTAAGATATTCGCAAAAAACGTTTTGGTTCGTATAAATTCCGTCTCTTCCAAATGCTTTTTAACCCTCATACTGTCCTCGGGTCATTTCTGACCCAAATTCGATTTTAATTAAAAGTATCTTCTCAACTACATGAGCAATGTTTGTATGGTGTAGGCTCTGTGAACAAATTTCTTTTGAATACCGAAAACAATAATCTATTTGTTCATATTTTAATCCATTGAAGAGCACTGTAGTCTTCATGGGTCATAAATGGGTCATTCTTGACCCACGAAGACATCATACGTTATTTTTCTTAAGGACAGTATGAGGGTTAATTCAAATAAAATAAAAATTATGAAGCGTGTAGTGCTCACGAAGCGTTATTAGGTTTTAGCACGGGACGATCCAAAGCGTTAGCACGGTCAGAGTAAAAAGCCTATAATCCAGAGAGTGGACAGCCGTCTCGGAAATTTTAAACTAAAGAACTTTGAAATTACTTTAGAATGTGATTTTTCAGTATACTTTTTAACCGCTTTAAAAAAAAGCACATTAAAAAGCACTTTTCTCATTACATTCAAATTAGTACAAAAACTACTTTAAAATATCGCGATGGAAAGCAGTTCTATTTCGATCAAAGAGTGTCCCACTTGTCGCACACTGTTCACACTTATTAAACAATGCATGTGTGCGTGCATGCATTTTGCTTTCGATAGGGATGTCCATAAACCTCGATATATCGAAAATCTATGTTTTTTTAAGGCGACAACGATGTCAAGAAACATCGTCCTGAAAACATCGATACCTCGATGTTTTGAAAAAGTTAAATTTAATAAATAATTTAGCCACCTGGCGGATGCTCTACTGTGGGTGGAGTGCATCCAGGTAGAATTAACACGGTTTTAATTCTTATACGTTGAACCACCAAAAACCCGTTAGTTTTCGAGATATTCGCAAAAAACTAATTTTTTTGAAATACCAGCATATCTTCATAACAGAGTTCTAGTAAAACACGTAAATGTAGCAAATTTTATTGTATCCAAGTTTTGTAATACATAAGACTACTGGAAAATGGTTAGTTTTGGAATAAATCGCAAAAAACGAAATCGTAGTTTTTAAAAAGCCGCGGTTTTGGTTACTTCCGGTTAACAGATTTCCACAACAGGACCAAACTTCTCTGTAAAATTTCATGGCTAGTTCTGGTATTTTTTGCGAAATCTTGTAGAAAGATGAACCCGAAAATTGATACCAAAGGAAATTTAAACAAATCTTTAACTAGAGTGGCTATATTAAATCTATCTAAAAACTAGTCCCTCTAGTCCTAAAAATAGTTTCTCTACTAATTTTATGAAGAGTAATAGCAACATCGATACCTCGATATATCGGCCTGTTCAACATCGAGGTTAAAACTCGATATTTTTCAACGATACCTCGATGTTTTGCAAACATCGAGGTATCGTTGGCATCCCTACTTTCGATATTTGTGCGACAGCAGTATTAGTATAGTATTGAAAGATTTTTTTATTTTGTTTTATCTTTTCTATCATGTTAAGATTAAAATAAATTCAAGCTTACAGAATAAAACTTAAAACTTATAAAAATAAACACTAGAAATACTATCAAATCAACACCTAATAATGACGCGCAAAATTTCAAAAGACCCGCACACAAACAAAACATATACGCAAGACGATTCGGAAATAGTAACCCTCTGTCGAGGAGTCGACAAAACGTTTATTGGGTAATCATAAATTGGTGGTAGGACGAAATTTTAACATTTATGCTTACAACACCGAACATTAGAACTTCATCAGAAGAAAAGCCTACATTATTTTTGAAAAACGGTTATGCAAAACAAAGGAAATTAATACGTCAAATGTGAATTTTGTAAATTTGAACAAAATAAATTGTATTTCATCACTGTAAAAATTTGGTTTTGACCAATAGATATTCATGTGAAGAAATTTTAACAGTTGATTATTTACGGCAACCTACCATCGTCACGCAATTTCTTGTCTTCGAACTACACGTTCACGAAGCTACTGCGCTACCTATATTTTTGTTTTGTATGGAAATCCAAGCTCATTTCTTATATAGTTTTAGACATTTGGAATGAATACGTCCATTTAAATTTTTAACTCATAGACGCACTCTAGTACAGTTAAAATATTGAAGAAATTTTGAGGTTATGATTTATAGGAACTATTTGCCTTACCGAAATGTCTGCTGACATTTCAAGTGTAAACAAAAATAATTATTAGGAACGATCGCAAATTTTGTTTTTATGTAAAAAATACTTCCAACTATCTGAAATTAAAAAATGAATATCATGTGTCGATGTTGCCTTTCGCGGACGGAAAAAATGGAACCTTTTACATCCAATAAACATTTGGCAGAAAAATTAAAAATCTGTGCAAATATTCAAATTGTTGATGGTTTACCCAATTGGATTTGTGAAATATGTTTGACAAAGCTCAATAATTCCTACGATTTTTGTTTGCAATGCAAGAAGTCGGATTTAATTTTGAGGAATGCTTTAGAAAAGAAGACTGGAAATGTAACACCTACGAAGGAGACTAACCATCAGACTAGCCAACATTTTAAGGATAATGAACAAAAAATTGGTACAAAATATTTGTTTAAAAAAAATATTCCTTTAAGGTTGTATTTTTTAGGGCAACATGAAGCGAAGAGCGACTATAAGAACATAGATGTAGATAGCCATAATTCAAATATGTACTATGCAAATGATATTGATGATTTCGATAATGTAGTTGGTCCTATTAAAACAACATCGCATTCTAAAATAGTATTCACTAAAAAGAGTGACCCGCCGATGAAATGTAAAAAATGCGAAAAAAGTTTTAAAACCATTAAATCGCTAAGAAATCATGAATCTAAAATCCATGAAACGCAGGAGTTTCCTTGCGAATTTTGCAAAAGAACTTTTTCACGGCAAAGTTACTGCAACAAGCATATTCGACGACACACAGACGAAAAACGATACAGCTGTGTGGTTTGCGATGGAAGATTCTATGATTCGAATTCTTTGAAAGTCCACATGCGGATCCACACTGGTGAAAGGTGATCAAGATATTGTAGTTTTATTAAAATACCAATAATCTTTTTGTCATTTTTAAACCAGGCCCTATGAGTGCAGCGTGTGCCAAAAACGTTTCACGCAGCGCAGCCAGCTAAATGCTCACAAGCGAACCCACTGTGACGCTAAGCCATTTGAATGTGAAATATGTTCGAAATGTTTTGCCAATCCAAGTTTGCTAGCTACACACAAGAAGACTCATCTTCCAGTAAAAGAAAACGTCTGCAACATCTGCCAACGAGGATTCACATTGCCGTCACAGTTAAAAAATCATATGCAACTTCATTCCGACCAAAAGCGGATGTTTCAATGCACCGAATGTGGCAAGATGTTCCACCAGAAATGCAATTTAATGTACCACACGAGAACTCACTCTGGAATCAAACCATTTCAGTGTACTGAATGTGAAAAATCATTTCTAGCAAAGAGCCAACTTAAAACTCATATGAGAACGCATCTCGGTATCCGACCGCCTCCGAAGGCGAAATGTCCACATTGCGGAAAGGATTGTTTTAGTAACAGTGAGTTACGAGTGCACCTGAGAACTCATAGCGGAGAAAGACCCTTCGAATGCACGGTCTGTGGCAAGAAGTTCCTCTTAAATATTCATCTCGTTGTTCATAAACGTACCCACACGGGAGAAAAGCCCTTTGCTTGTTCATTTTGTGATAAAAAATTCGCCAGTCTATCTACTCGAAAAAAACATATGTTTCTACATACGGGAGAGAAGAGATTTCCATGTGATTTGTGTGGGAAAAGCTTCGCGCAAGCGGGAATCCGTAATACACACCGAAAGTCCCATGCAAATGAGAAGAAAATGGAGAAACCTGTAGGAGAGTTATTGAACAAAGATTAATTTGGCGAGTGTCTAGAGCATATGGTGTCCTGTCCATGTAAATACAGTCAAAGTCCTCTAACTCGAAATTCCTGTAATTCGAATTTTCCTCTAACTCGAATTTTTTAACCTTTTTTTGCACTCCCTTCAGTTTGTTTTAAAAACTTCTAAAAATAATGTTTATATTTTTTTAAATACAAGAAGACAATTCGAGTTAGAGGACTTTGGCTTTATGTAGTGATTTACTACAGAGACATTTTTGTAACAAGGCTCCAATCGACTGGAGTAATGTTTTTAAAATTATTTTCATCTTAACAAAAAATAAGATAAACTGAAACAAAAGGTTTAGATGTTATGGAAAATAAAATTTATTAAAATTACATTTCTTCCTTTACAACTGTGGTTTTTTCAGAGACATACAATCCGTCCAAGAACTTACGGATATCCTTGTTCTTAACAGTTGTTGATTGCTGGATTAGTGCAGCTGATCCGGAAACAGCTTCGATATCATTGCCTTCAACGATTAGTTCGTCCTTTTGGGCTGTTGAATTAACAACAGTAACACCTGGGGCCATCTTCACGCGTCGGATGTATTTTTCCCCTAAGAAGTTCCTGATCTCGATAACGCTGTTACTCTCCGATGTTACACAATTGATGGGGAAATGAGCATATACTGCACGCATTTTATACTGGAATCCCTTAGTCACTCCTGCAATATGAAAATAACATTCATGAAATCAGCATTCGCTATTCAATTTTTTTCGTACCTTTGATCATGTTTTCAATGTGACTGCAAACAGTCCGCACTGCGGCTAATTCCTTTTTCGTGCCAAACCATTTCTCCACTTTCAACGTTCTTGGGTTGACCATGTAAATATCTAGGGCCAAATGTTTGAAGCTGCGCTTCAATAAGCCACGGGGACCGGTAATGGTCACATTCCGTGATTTAACACTCGCCTTTATACCCTTTGGGATTTTCACACATTGGTTTGAGTTAATTGTTCTCATTTTGCCTCTGAAAAACAAAAAGAAACACAATTAGTATATCGGAACTATATTGGGGGTAAACACGGAAGAATTCCCGAAGAGCTGCCATATTTTTTTTCGGGGAAATGTTTTCATTGTTTACTTCAAATTCCACTTAGCCGATCGTTCACAATCGCGAATACTCCCCGGAAAGATTGCAATTAAACGCTAGATATCTGAAATAACTGTACAAGCTGCAACTCAAACATGTTAAATTGAAAACGGAAATAGTTTATCGGAAAGTGAGGTTAAAACGTGGAGAACTTTCAGCTTGTTTGTGGCAATTACGAAACTGTGTATTTCATAAAATACGCCTTGCCGACACATCTAACCTTCTTTTTCGATATAGCTCAGGCAAAATTTCACTTATTTTATTGATAAAAACTCGAAAATCATTACCTACAAAAATTCCTCCGATCACGAACCGCGTGGCGAAGAAGAGAAAAAGAGATGCCACTTTTCAGAAATTGCTGAGGGCCACGCAACAGTCAAAAAATGACCCACTTGGGGTCATATCGACGAAATGACCTTTGCGCAAGAAACTCGTTCTAGAGTACCACTACTTTAGTCGACAATGCAAAATATATATATAGATTTTGCGACAGAGATTTATCGTTTCGAACTTGTGTATTCAGTGTTTAAGGTCATTTGAGTGGTTATTTATTTGATACTAATTGATATTAATAGGCTGTCCTACTCAGAAGGTAGGGCAACCTCCTCAGCAGAACATTCTATTAAGTGCTGATGTCCACTCTGTAGTTTATGCCAAGTCCCTAATGGTCCATTCCTATTAATTTCTACTGGCCGGCAAGTAGATGAGCAGACAGTAGGCCAGTCATCTACTATTCGGCACTTGCCAGACAGTAATATGACATTCCGTTCAAAAGTTAATTTGAAAAATTCCTTCATTCAGTGTAAAGTGACAGCAGGACAGAAATTTTTTAAACAGCAAGTGCAAAACTCACACACAGTTGTCGAGCTGAATGTTTAGACTAGTTGATAAGAGTTCATTTGTTCTCACTATCTGAACGTTTAAACCAACTTCCAATTTCGCGGCAAGTAGACGCACACATAACCACGACGAATACTGTGATACAAATCGTGTGTATCGACGGCCACTTGCGGCCAGTAGACAGTCGTGGAAACAGGACATAAATAAAGAAAAAAATATCATGAAAAAATTACCCTCTGTAGATCTCTAGTTAAAAACGGCATTTGTAAAAATGTTGGGAAAAATCAGATGCCTTCTGATGCTGCACAGAACGAGGAGAACCACTAATAGCTGCTTTTGACGTCTATCCTTCAACTAAGGATTGCAGCCATTTTTGTGGTCGAAAAAAAAGTTTTGGATTGTCCTTTTACCAGAATAATTGGTTGTTTTGGAAATTAGAAAATCATAGCGAACGTTTCGTAAAATAACTTCACTTGGGTGATAAACAAAGCGCAGAAATGGAACCAACAGAGGCCGATCCAGTGAATAGGGATGAATTGATTATGAAGCAACAGAGACAAATCGAGAAAGAGGTTAACTAGTGATTTTGTATTTATGATTGTTTATTGATTACACTGCATTTTGGCTTGTTTCAGATAAGCGAGAGTATCCCGTTAATAAGTGCACTACAGCCAATTATTTCGTTGGATTCGGAGTACATCGGTGATGCTGTTTACGCTTCCAAAGTAAAAGATTTGGCTGCCAAATACCACTCGATTCGGCGGACTCGACCAGACGGAAATTGTTTCTTTCGAGCATTCGCCTACGCTTATCTAGAATATCTAGTTAGTAATAAGGAGGACTACGACAAATTCAAAGATCTAGCACTTAATACGAAGGCTAAACTGGTGCAGCTAGGCTTTCCGCAATTCACCCTAGAAGACTTCCATGATACGGTGTGTATAGGTTTTCTAAATTACAATGATGGACAAAAGGATACCTCATTCTGAACAACAACCGCGTTGATGAATGTTCTAGAATAATTTGGGGTATCTGAATCAGAATCCGTTTGTCGTTTTACTCCATCACCAGGTTTCTGAGGTAACAGTAAATTTTATTTGTAGTCTGACGCTTTTGGTGTGTTGTTCGTCATTACTAAACGAATTTATTTTGTTTGGACGGTAACCCCCACAATCTCTCTTTGCTCCTCTTTTGGAGGGTTTTTAAGCCAGAGATGCAAACCAAACGTTTTTTTTGTAGAAAAGCGACAAAAGTTTAATAGCATTATCGCCATCTTTAGGAATTGAGAAGAGATATCGATGTGCCGATTTCACAGAAATGTGGAGCGTTGAATTTTAACCAATAACGTTCACAGTTCAAATTTGGATTTTTTTTTGAGTTGTGCCTCTATAGTCGCCGGTGAGCGATATAACAGCCTTTGACAATCCTTATTTTTAAACTGAATTTCGAAAACCTGACGCGATGGAGAAATACTGATTCGTATTCAGCGACCTCAAATTACTCTAGGACACTCATCAGGGTAGTGTTATTTGTCACAAGAGAGGGCAGGCTTTTAAACAGAATCACAACAACTAGCTAAAATAGTGTCAAGCTTGCAATTCACTTATCTTTCGTTTTCAGTTTATGGAAGTAATTGAACGAGTTGCTCCTGGCGAGAAAGAAAAAGAAATTAAAGAAGAACTACACAAATTGTTCAACGATCAGGGATACTCTGATTACGTTGTAGTTTACTTGAGATTGATAACCTCTGGTCAGCTAGAAGAGGGTGCTGAATTCTATCAGAATTTCATTGATGGCAATTGTACGATTGTGGAGTTCCGCCATCAGGAAGTCGAGCCAATGTACAAAGAATCTGACCATATACACATAATAGCTCTGTGTACAGCGCTCGGTGTTGGGGTTCGTGTAGAATACATGGATCGTGGAGATGGTGGCCATGTGAAAGCGCACGACTTCCCAGAAGGCACTGATCCAAAGGTGTACTTACTATATCGGCCGGGACACTATGATATTTTATATCCAAATTAGAAAATTTTATTTATTCAAGATATTCATTTCTTGAAAAAAACAAAAATTGCAAAATAATAAAATAATTATGATTACGATCTGAGTTGGATCCAAACCTTTTTATACAATAAAAGTAATATTGAAAGAAGATAGAAGTATTTAAATTCATATTTTAGTTTTGAATTCAGAATAATATGTTAATCAAATGCAGTTTGTATATTTTACCTAATTAAATTAATAGTTTTCCAGAAACTAAGTGATCTTGTATTTCCTTTCATTTTTTATTTAATGTGAATGATCTGCTTACCGTTTTTACGACGAATATTTTAAATTTCAATTTAACTCTCGAATAAATTGAGCTGGAGTTCAAAAATTTTGTACAGACACATTGTTCGTAAATTTAAGATGAAACTATTGAACAGGTGAAATCGCAGCACTTCAATCGCCATATAAACAAGATTACTTGAAAATAGTTCGTCGATTCGGTACAATTAAAAGGACGTCAATTGATCTTATATAGATAAATTTTGACTCTCCTTTTTTGTTCGCATCCTTCGCGATCAAGTAGGAGAAATCTATCGTAATGATCCAGTTATTAGACTCTCGTAATCGAAACTTCTCGTAATCGAAACATTCCTCATTGTTTTAATTAAAATTAATTTCGTTGTATTGAATCGCTCACCGTGAGCAATCTGGTACTAATTCAGATTTCCAATTAGTCCTAAAATTTTAAAAGAAACAAAAATATTCCAGATGACCAAATCCCTGTAAAAATACAAAACGCCAAAAGAACCGAATTCTAGTTAACTGTTTTAATTAAATATCAATATCCGATTAAAGTGATTTTAAAAAATCGCATCGCATTACGGAAATTTTATCTGTTGAAATTTACAAAACATCTCTTTGAGTTTTCATATTAAGGATATTTTATGAAAATGGATTCCTGTTGAATCATTTGACTTATTTGAATTTTTTTTGAGTAGACAAATTGAACCCAATCATGGTTTTATATGAAAACGACTCTATACCAAATTTCAAGTCTGTAACTCTGCGTTAACGCAACCATTTCATATCTGAAAAGAATATCATATCTGAAAAAGTAGACCTGGTACAACCAAAATACTGCCAGATTCGGATTCAACGACCACAAATTATTCAGAAAATACTCATATATCGTGTGCAAAAAGTCAGTGTCGGTCTCTTTAATAAATTTTGGTCGACCAAATATTTTCTCCGACTGGTTAGTCGATACATGAAGTCAGAGAGATGTTTAAATCTACACACCCCGGTTCTGATAGTGGGTCATTTTACGTGTTGGTTTTAGTGCTTTTCTGCCAACAAAAATACGTAAAACGACTCTTGTCGAAAACGACACGACTATCAGAATCGCGGTGATAATATTGTGTTCTTCCCTGTATGTAAAATTTTATTAATTTTCATACATGATTTTCACATGTAAAAATATTCCAGAGTGCAGAAAGATTAATGATTTCTTTTGAACAACATGTTTCCGTTTGTTGTGCATTTCTATTGTAATGCTAATGATTTTCGACTGTGCTTCAAATGAATGAACATTTGTTTTGTTTTAGCTTTACGTTTATCAGCAGTGAAAGTTTTTTTTCTGTTAAACCTGCATTAGGTGCAGTACAACTATGATACTATGTTATCACCGTGAAAGTTCATGGTTGTTTCGGGCTCAGGGGAGTGCCGAAGCCCTCGTCAGATAGAGTAAGGTCAACTCATTCTGTTCTCTATTACAGAAATTGTTTATTTATTGGATGGATCATAGGAACTTACAAGAAGTATATACATTCACCCCAGCGAAAACAAAACCAATGTTTTTTTTCATGTTTCCGTTTGTTGAGATTTAATTGCCACCAAACATCATTAAAAGAAAATTAAGAACCCTATTGGAATTTCTCGGCTTATAAGGTCTGCAAAAACAACAAAATTATATTATTTTTGCGGATGTTTTCACATCCAAATTTCCCCCCAACAGGTCGGACATGTCTGCCCTGAAAACCCATCAGGAGCCTGTTTCTGGTATTGGAAGTCGAGAAATTCCAATAGGATTCAATGCTAAAAGGTCGAGTATAAACCATGAATCAGAAATGGTTCAATGGTTAAACACTAAATAGAAAATTAAGAACTATATTTAGCACAGAATCAATCAAACTGTAAGAATAACATCAATCAATAGCATCTTTAGATATGAAAAACAATTTCTCTTTCATTTTTCTAAATTGATTTTACGATTGATGCCTGATATGGCTTCTCTTTGTGCATAAATCAATTAATAAAAGCAGAATCATGGCTTCTTTTCATTTCATATTTTCCCTTTTTCTAACAAAAAAATTTTTGTGCTATTTTCCACATAAATGCAGTGATTTTTATTTAATTAACATTTTTTCGGTGACTGGGAAGAAAAAAATAAATAAAACACAATTGTAACCAATCTACAAAATGCATTTATTTACACAATTTATGCAACAAAACATTCCAATTTAAAGTAGTTAACAGAAAATAAAAGAAATATTCAAAATATAAATGCTTTTTCAAACGAATGTTTAGCTTTTTCTTCTAAAAAAAAAGTATTTTTCAATATATTTTCGCGATATAATAGTAGGGATATAGTGATAATAACATTCTACATAACGAACGTGTGTAGAAACAGTAATAATGCGATTAGAGTTTAGCGACTGTGGTGTTTGTGCTGACGCTGCATAGTCAATCTTGGGCACAGACAGACATCGCTTCTCCCTTCTCCTCGAGCAACTCCTGGCCAGTTATAGCCAATTTTGATTTGACGAAATCATCGACTGGCAGGCCCTGAACAATTTTCCATTGTTTATTTTTGATTTCTACGGGGAACGAAAAGACGACATCTTTCGCAGCGCCATAGCTTCCATCCGATATTACTCCCATGGAGACAAATTCACCGGCCTTGGTACCATTCCACCAATCATGCATGTGATCGCTAGCAGCCTTGGCGGCCGACATTGCCGAGGACATTTTTCTGGCTGCAATCACGGCAGCGCCACGTTTCTGCACAGTCTCCACGAACTCTCCTTGCAAGTAGGCGACATTTCCGATCGCATCATAGGCTGATTTTGTTGCTCCTCCAACTAAAACGGAAGCGTGCTTAGCATCGGGGAATTGAGTTGACGAGTGATTGCCCCAAATAATAACGTTCTTTACGGCTTCGATGGTGACACCAACTTTTGCAGCGATTTGGGCACGGGCTCGATTCTGGTCCAAGCGGGTCATCGCACTGAAGTTCTCTTTTGGTATTGATGGAGCATAGTGTGAACAGACTAAGGCGTTTGTGTTTGCTGGGTTGCCTACGACTAGCACCTTGACGTCTTTCTTGGCGTGTTCGTTCAGCGCTTGACCTTGCACTTTGAAGATTTTCACGTTGGCCGAGAGCAAATCTTTGCGCTCCATACCTTCTTTACGGGGCATCGCACCAACGAGGAAAGCGGCGGACACGTTCTTGAATGCAACGGCAGGATCGGCTGTGGGAATGACTTGCGCTAGAAGCGGAAGGGCGCAATCGGCTAATTCCATGACGACTCCTTGCAATACTCCCATCATTGGTGGAATGTCGAGAAGATGAAGGACGAGTGGCTGATCCTTGCCGAACACTTCCCCGCGAGCGATCATATACAGAAGTGAATAGGCGATCTGGCCAGCAGCACCGGTAACAACAACACGAATTGGCTCTGACTGAAAATAGATAGAGATGCGTTGTAAAATAGTATTATTTAGGCTTGTTTTAAGAAATATAGTTTTATATTCTGTGTGAAAACTATAAACAGAGTATATATTGGGAGTACAAATGGAAAACCGCCGTTTTCCAATAGATGGCGCTAGTAGTAAAATGCTGGTCAAAAAAGTCAAATGATAAACCAGGCAGCTGACAACAACTCCTTATCATTAAACTTGTGAACTTTTATCGGTGCCATATATTTTTTTGTGGGTGAAAATGTCGAAATTTGAGCCAAATAAACGTCATTTGCAGGAAGTTTTGCTTTTTGCCTTCAATTCGAAAAAATCTTCGGCTGAGGCGCGCCGAATGATTGTAGAAACTTATGGTGAGGCTTCTATTAGTGAAAGACCGTGTCGCAAATGGTTTCAACGCTACAAAAGTGATGATTTTGACATGGAAGGAGCGTCCGAACTTGTGAAAAATTATGAGCTGTTGCAACCGGGTAAAACCCGGTTGCTAACGGATACAACTAATGCGTTTAAGCCGAACATTGAAGGAAAAATGGCCACAATTCGAGCAAAGACATGACTAAGTGGTTTTGCAGCATGACAACGTTCGGCCACATGTTGCTAATGTCGGTAAAACCTATCTGGAAACACTGAATTGGGACGACCTACCCCACCCGTCGTATTCTCCAGACATCGCTCCTTTCGACTACCACCTGCACCGATCGATGACGCATGGCATGGATGAGTAGCACTTCGATTTGTGGGTCGCTTCAAGAGATGCTGCCAGAAAGATGGGAAAAAATTGTGGCTAGTGATGGACATAATTTTTTTTCCACAAAAAAGACTCAAATTTTGGAAAAAACGCCGGTTTTCCATTATAGAACCACTGGCCTAATTATGGGGAGTACACACTTGCAGTGCGAGCCTCCAGTTTTTTTTAAACTGGCCTGAAAAAAGGTCAAGTTTTTGTTTTCTGAAATAGATTTTCAAATTTTTGGTCTTTGAAAGAAAAACAGTTTTTATACTCTATATGAGAATCCATTGGTGCTTTTAATAGCCTCTACAACATGAGCCAAAGAAAATATAGATTGCGACATGATCGCGTCATTGGGGTCTACTAGCTAAAGTGATATAATTAATCGTTTTACTTCTTTTTCTTACACTACAGCTGATTGTGTCGAACATATTTCGTCTTTATTCAAGCAATTCATCGACGTCTGAATACTTGAAAGTAGGCAAACGAATCTATTTTAAAAAATCTCAACTCAATTGCGTGGATTTTATTTTGTTGATATACAAAAAGTCGTACCAAAAAAAATTAAAAGAAATATCTCTGCCTTTGTCTATTTTGGATTTTCATTGAACTTGACCTTCAAAAAACATAAATTTAGCATGCTAAACCCCAACTTAGTAACAGGCAGGCTGATTTTCATAAACAGGCCGTTTCATCTTGATTTGATATGCTAAGAAACCGTCTCTCGTACCTATTGTACACGTAGAAGTGCAATGAATGATTTTAATATGATAATAAAATGTGTTTATTTGCATATTTTATTCATAAAATTTTGTCATTTCCCTTTTCGAGTCGATTTAGTCGAAGAGAGCGCAGTCCAAGTCGAAAAAAGATTAGCATGAGCAATTATCATGTTGAAAATTATCGTATTTTGACCGAAGCTCGCACATCGGACAGATTAATGCAGATCCATTAGAGACTTTTGTAATCGAAATTAATATTGATCTCTGTTGGGCTTGTGCGATAAACACATTTTTTTATATGTTGACTTTTGGATTCGAATGTCGGATGTTTTTTGTCACTTTTGACCTATTACATATTCTCCGTTGCTCAACATTGCAGTTTTCTCAACATTGCACGTTTAAATGACGTGGAAACATATTTATCAAACTTTAAAAGAGGCCACTTTTCTGGCCGGCACTGTGCCAGAATCCAGGATGTTATTTCCCTTGTTTTTATGTCGTTTTGGCGCACGTAAAAGGGTGGATTACTGGGCGTTTGGGAAAGGGATGATTTTAGATACAATGGAGTTGATTATGTAACAACTTTTCTGAAACAACTTTCACTATTACTGTAGTCAATTTTGCTCACTTGATTTTCTAGTTTCTTGTACGTAATGAAGGAAGGTCAAATGAAAGTTATTTCTGTAAAAGATTTTCATATTTGATAAATTAAAATATTTACCATTTCTGCGTGATGCGGTCAATTCTTCCGGATGAAAAAACAAGATGCAAACAAAAGGAGAACTCAAATAAAATTCAATCGCCGAAAATACTGCGTGCCGAAAATGTAATTCCGCACTAGCCGAACAGCAATAAATTAATGAAAAGTCAGCGCCGAGTCCACTATTTCAATTCACAATTACGCAAGGTTCATCCGATTTTTGACTTTCTTCGAGGAGAGAGGAGATAATACCAAATGAGAGCATAGAATTTTGACCTTTGATGTGATCGAAAAAATTATATTTTCTGATATTGCAAGGAATTTAATAAAGTCCAATTAAAAACGTTTAGTATCTTTCGAATTCTCCTATATCGCGATGGAAAATGAAATTTTTTTAAGTAATTTGCGCTCTCTGTTTACATTTACGAAATAAATTTAAAAATACCCCTAGAATTAGGGGTACCAAGATAAATTTTTTTGGTTCTTTTCTGCATGCCATAGAGTATGTATATACTCACGCTATAAATGACACTGTGTCACAAAATTATTCCTTAGAGCAGTGATAGGTTGACCGATAGTAACAGTGGCAGTGAACTGAGAAATGCTGCTTGGAACTGAGAAATGCTGCGATTTTATAAATTTTTGGAATCAGTTTAGGAAAAAATTTAGAAATTCAAGTGCAATAAAACTTTCAACATACAATAAATGTGTAAAACTAATTAGGAAAATAGATTGCCTCTAATTTTCTGCAATTTTTCTTTATTTTAGGTACATATTAGACATAAATTTCGTCGATTTTCATGTCCTGTCAAATAATGTTTCGAGGACACAGCATTTTCGAAAATATTTCTAACTTCTTGGACAAAAATGTTCGAAAGAAATCTGTCTGTAGTGTCATTTTATTCGAGACGAAATCTTACTGTGAAAATGTTATTGGCCAAATACTCTGAATTGACGAGGAAATTTCACTGGCAAATCAAGGGCAATACTGAATTTTAGATGCTGCACTTATGGGAAAGGATGAATACGCTCAGTCGCCGGTTACAGACCTTTCCTTAATCGGGTAGATTTGCCCCAGTTTATCAGGCCAGGGGTAATCGGAGACGACTGGGGAAATGCGACGCTCGGTACCTCGGCGCAACTTTGAAGAAAAGCACTCATGAACAAGTGTAGAAAGACATGTTGAGAAAATCTTGTAATAAACGATGACTCATTATGCGTTTGACCTGCGGGGCGACAACATCTAAAAGGAGAATTCGAAAGCTACTGCGGCAGTACGCTTCTTTCTGTGCATTTCTTGATATTTACTTCTCAACAATTCACTTGCGAATGAGGAAAATTTTCCTAGGTAACACACACATTGAAATTAAGTGTATAGATACTCTTTGGAAGAACGGCGCATACAAGAAAAATGCGAACGCGAGGGCATGGATCACGGCATACAGACAACCAAGGTATGCTGTAAACTCAAATCTGACATTTCGTTGCTACGTCACTTGTGCCGATTAGTTCGTCAAGTGCAGAAGGAATTTTGTATTCTGTATGGTTTTTTTAAAATTTGTGCGATTTAAATTAAATATTTGTGAGTTTGTGAATTAAATGCGTTAAATAGTGATCAATAAACATAAAAATTAATTAAAAAAAGTCGGCACAAATGACGTCACGCCTGGCTGCCAAAAGTTTACAGCATACTTTGGTTGTCTCTATGCCGTGGGCATGGATCTACCCGTTTGAAGAAGAGAAAATGGGCCGTATTCTGTAATTTCCCATAAAATTGCATTTTATGTTATGTTATGATGATAAAATTTTCTCTTCATAAAATGAAAATAAAATTTTACAAAAATCCGTATTCTGTAAGGGTTGAATAAAATAATTTTATCGTTCATTTTACGAACCCTTAACATAAAAGATTTAGTACATTTCGGTGTGAATTCTATTACTTTTTGAACAGCTGGTCGAGTGACAGTAAAAAAAATTCAAAGTTTTGTTTCCTTTAAAGATTTTTTTTGCGGAGAAATCTAAATAATTCGACTAAATGTCGGACAAAAATGATACCAACATCCATTTTTTACTTTGTTTTTGTTGTTGACCGTTATTTTATAATTATTTTTGTGATTGTATAACCAGGCTTTTCTGTCGAAATTTATATTAAAATAAAAACGCTGGTTTTTAACTTTTTTGCTGCTCTAGGTTTCGGTAAATTTATTTCACCATCTTCAGGAGCTATATACATAGTTAATTGATACAGTTTAAAATATTTAACATTTTATGAACAGAAATAAACAGTTTAGCGAAACATTTTCTTGTCAGTTAAATGATCAAGGTCTGAATTGAACACTAATACGAAATATTTCGTAGAGCAGCAAAAAAGTTAAAAACCAGCGTTTTTATTTTAGTATAAATTTCGACTGAAAAGCCTAGGTATACAATCAGAAAAAACCATTTTTTTACATATCAACGTAATCCTTACAGGACCTTTCATTAGAGTTTTTGAAACGTAAACGCCGGATTCGTAATCAGAGACCCCAAAAAGCCCTTAATGCAATTTTTTTCGAGAAAAATTAGGAAAAATAAATTTTTGTTATCCTTACAGGACCTCCCATTTAGAATTTTGAAATTTCAACATCCAACTCGTGATCAGCGACCACGAAAACCCCCTAAAGCCAGTTTTTCGGAGACAAAATGAGAAAAAGGACATTTGCGTTATTCTTACAGGACCTTCCGTTTCGAATTTTTAAGATCTTACATAGCTAAAAACCTGCTCCTAGCAACGCAGTTCATTTTGCAAAAAACAGCTTAAAAATCGGTCCAGTAGTTTTTGAGTTTTGTAATCTCAAACAGACAGACATAAAACAGACAAACATCCATTTTTATATATATAGATTTGAAATTTCACTCGTGAAACGTCACACTTCAAATGTCAAATGGCATAAAAGATGATAAAATGATTATAAAGGTACTATCTCGGAGCTTTTATGTTATGAGTCATAACAGGAAAAATTTTATGTTATAGCGCGTAACATAAAATGAAATTGTCCTTACAGAATACCAATCGAGGTAATTATGTTATTTTAAGACATAACATAACATAAAATGATAAAATTTTCGTTATAGAATACGGCCCAATATGAGAGGTCTGAAACCGGCCAATGTTTTAATTTTTGGTAAACAATTGCAATATTACAGGATCTCTAGTTTCTATGCTCTCTAGCTTGGTGTAATTCTCAATATTTTCCCGACAAAAAATTGTTTCTGGTAATGCTGCAAGCGATTCAAGAGAAAACGTTATTTCGCGCGGATTTTTGTAAGCATTTTCGGGGAGGACGTTTTGTGGCTGTCGTAGCTAAGTTTTTTACGGTTTCATAGTTTAAAGTACCGTATTTCCTTACGATGCCTAGAATAAAGTCAGCAAAGCCGACCTACAGATCAACAAAGGAAAAAACAACGGATGACTCCTTTCGATCAGTGTCGACCGATCCAAATTTGACGGATTATGATTTAGAATACACTACCCGATTAGGCCGAAGTAGCAGAGGTAGAGCTTCTACAACACCAAGATCTAGAGGCCGATCCCAATATGAAAGCGAAAGTTCCGACGAAAGCCAGGAAAATTATAGGCAGGGAAGCCGAAGAGAAGACTTGACAGCTTCAGTAACCACTCGTTCCCGGCAAAGTGCTTCTATCAGAAGTGAAGTCCCAAGTACAAGCCGTTCTCGCCAACGGGCTCCGGCCGAAGCCCCAAGTACAAGCCGTTCTCGCCAACGGGCTCCGGCCGAAGCCCCAAGTACAAGCCGTTCTCGCCAACGGGCTCCGGCCGAAGTACCAAGCACAAGCCGTTCCCGCCCAGGTCCCAGTCAATCAAGAGTAAAACCACCCTTCCGCGCCCCACTAGTACGAAAAGATCAAGAACTTCGACGTACTGTAACACATGAAGAGGGATCCGCCGCATTAAGAGAAATAAGACATTTGCAAAGATTTGAAGGTAAATCACATCGATTCGTAGTATTTAAAAAGTATAGAAAAAAATTGTAAATATTTACAGGGACATTAATTCCAAAGTTACCCTTTTCGAAACTGGTCCGAGAGATTTTACATTCGTTTGGAGATCTGAGGCTTACAAAAGAGGCATTGAATGCAATTCAGGAGTCTGCAGAGCTTTACATGACGCAGTTTTTCGAAGATTCATACATTTGCACCATGCACCGGGGAAGGGTGACTCTGATGCCTCGAGATATGAAGTTGGTCCGATACTTGAGAGGCTACATGCTCCGGACGTAAAGCTTTGAGAAACTAAATTTAAAGAAATGCATTTTTGTATTGACTTGAATGGTCCATTGTTTTTATTACATTGTTTTCCTTTATACACCATTTGAAAGAACGAAATAAAACCACATAAATGTGATTTCATTTTTTTAATTATGAAATGTTTAAATTATGGCTTTTGATTCTATTTGGATGTTCACATGACGAGTTGGCTCGAAACCTAAAACTAAATTTTTTTTTGAAATCATATCCTAAATAACTTTTGTTCTTGCACTTTTTTGAGATACAGTAGAATCCCGATAATTCGTATTTCAAGGGACCAGCAAATTCATACGAATTAGCGGGATATACGAATTATCGGGGTACGAATTATCGGGATTCTACTGTATTTGCAAAAAACGTTTTCGTTCGTATAGGGGGTACCCTCCCCCTAATGGTCCATTTTTATCCATTAACGAACTTAGCCTCGCATTTTACGAAAAACGAATCTATGCAAAATTTCAAGTCTCTAGCTCAATCCGTGCGCCCGCAATCCGCGCCACAGACGGACGGACGCACATGCTAAATTCAACTTTTTTTATCACTCTAAACACAGTGGTGTAATTCATTTTTAAAAGCTTTTATTTAGCTCGCTATCTTGTCTGTTTGTTTGTCTGTCTGTTTGTTTGTCGGCGTCAAATCTTGCAATCAAATTTTGACCCACTTCCACTTGTCCGATTGACTTGAAATTTTGCACACTTATATAAGTCCGATGACAATACAATATTTTCACTACTTCGTCCTTGTAAGGATAACGGAAGGTCCTGTAAGGATAACGTGATTATCCTTTTCTCCAAATTTTCCGGAAAAAAATCTATTCTGGGTGTTTTTGGGGTCGCTGAATCCGAATCTGTCATTAAAAAATCTGTAAGGATAACGGAAGGTCCTGTAAGGATAACGTGATTATCCTTTTCTCCAAATTTTCCGGAAAAAAATCTATTCTGGGGGTTTTTGGGGTCGCTGAATCCGAATCTGTCATTAAAAAGTCAGTAAGGATAACGGAAGGTCCTGTAAGGATAACGTGATTATCCTTTTCTCCAAATTTTCCGGAAAAAAATCTATTCTGGGGGTTTTTGGGGTCGCTGAATACGATTCTCAAGTTAAAAAGCCTGTAAGGACATCTGAAATATATATTCGAAGACTAAAAAGAAAATAAAAAAAACAAAAATTTTTTTTTAAAAAAAACTTTTATTAAAAAAGAATGCACTAAAAAGAAAAAAATAATTTTCTGGACGCTGTGTATCACAAATATAAAAGCTTTTAAAAAGCGAGATAAAGCATATAACAATAAAATAAAAATTTATCTCGCTTTTAAAAAGCTTTTATATTTGTGATACACAGCGTCCAGAAAATTATTTTTTTCTTTTTAGTGCATTCTTTTTTAATAAAAGCTTTTTTTTAAAATTTTTTTATTTTTTTTTATGTGATGACGGGATCTTGGCGTTACAAACGGTAAGGCAAAGTTAATATACCCTTTGGTTTCACCATACGGGTATAAACAAAGTATTTTTAGGCCCATACGTGATATCAGACATAAGATTTAACAGACTCCATCCGGATGAGGCGAAGCCTTCTGTTATTAACCGTGTGGAACATGATGCGAAATGAATTGAAATGCAAAACTGGAACACATCGGCATGTGACTGGGAATTCTGGCGAGACATTGCGGAAAGCTAAAATCGAAAATCGGTTGTAGCGCAGAGGCAGAAGGAAAATACATGTAATGAATATAACTTTATCTTTATTAGTCCTCCCATTTTCACAAAAAAAAAATTATAATTTAACTAAAGTGTACTAGAAATGGAAAATTAAACTTCATTTGAATATATCAATGAAAAAAAATGAATTAAACGAAAATTTTTTTTATCCAGTTTGTCTCTTGCTGTTTTGTTTTTTTTTTCGGACAGTGAGTCTGTTCTTATCAAGAGAATTCAAAAAACAAAATAGTTCCATTACATAAATTTTGTGAATTCATTAATTTTGATTTTTATTTTCTTGCTATTTAAAAATTTATGAATTGATTTTGTTATATGATTCTTACTTTAATATAAATCGTGACTTTCTTTTAAATATTTGTTATTCACTTCAATTATTATCAATACATTGTTCAGAACAATTTATATATATCACACATACATCTTTAAACCAGTGCAAACAGTCATTATTTTGCATTTTCATTAAAAAGAATTATTAAATTTCGCAAATTGATAAAAAGTAAGAAATGTGAATGACAATTAGTGTGAATCTCTCTTTTCGATTTACAATCAAAACGAAATTAAGCAAACTAACAAACAAAAATTGATAAATTTGTTGTGAGTTTAGTTAGTTTGTTGGTGAGAAGATAAATTTTGGTATTTTATTATTATTTAATTGAAAATAATGTAAAATTTGTTTGTTATATAAATTAAATTCTATATACATGAATATTTTTATAAATTTAAATTTAGGTTGTTTTTTTCTCTTTCTTTTCTTTTCATTCGTTTTAAATATATAGAAGTGTTGTTTATAAATGTCTCTTCTTAACTTGTTTATTTTGTTTTTTTTTTTCTCAAATCAATTAAATTATAATAGTAACGTTTATTTTTTAATATAATTATTATTAAGAGTTATGAATAATAGTAAATTTATAGTTATCATTATTTATTTTTTAATCTGTGTAAATCTAATTCAAATGGAATCCCTTTTCTTTCGTTGCAGTCAATAGACGTTCCTTCATGATCTCTTCGGTCTGATAGTCTGGCAGTTTGAGATAATGGACACAGGTATTAACAGATGGATAGCTACCTTCGCCGGCGTCGACTTTACGAACAACTGTTAGACGGGGATGTAGATTAGCTAAACCACCCGGTGGCAGGCTACTGCAACCAGTCGTGAATTGTAGGAATGCTTTACGCTCTGGCCCATTCATACTCATTAGAACGTTTACAAAGCGTAAAAATCCAGGACTGAAAAGAAAAATTGAAATTTCTATTAGGTACAGAAAAAAAACCTTTAAAATTTTTAGACGTTTTGATGAAGTTTATCCTGCTATTTTGGTTTAGAGAATGTAAGAGATTTGTCAACAAATAACTATAGGATTTTAATAGAAACAGGATTTGTTTTTATCTAGCAAGATTTAAGCATAAGCGTCAAAATTTAGCAGTTTTTGTAACTTGGATGTTACTCGAAATTAATATTGTCTGACATGATGAAATTTGTTATACAGGTTGTGTCTTAACTAAGTACCCCCACATATCTCAGTCGATTATATGGAGTGTCCTTATATTTCGTTGCTGAACTATGCGTATGTGAAAACGTATATACAAGACCCGAATCAGTATTCAAGCGAAAAATTATCAAGTGGAAATTTGAATCGAACTCGATCCATGAAGGTCAAAACGACTGGAAGTTAGTCACTCTAATCACAACACCATTGGAGTAGTTTTAAGAGTGCAGTTAACGGTGAAGATTTGCTAAATGTTTCTGAACAACGAAAATATATTTGTGGCAAAAAAAAAACCAAAACAGTTGATCTGTATTTACATTTCCAGACAATTCGCCATTAAAGATAGACGTATCGTAACTCAAAACCAGAATAAAGAGTAGAGAAAACAGATCGGTCACAGCAGGATATTTTTTTATAAAAATCTAATAAAAAACAATTGAATGACATACCTATCCTTTGAGTATCCCAACTTTGGTTCAGTGTAGTTCAACAGATCCTCACGTGTCCATTCCGGATGTTGTTCACCGCAAATCATCATTCTGGCCTCATCTGGACTAAATGCTGCTAACTTATTAAGCGGGAATACTTGACTAAAGCCACGATGGAAACTCTCCAACTGTTTAGCGATACCATCTTGGAGGCAGAAATTTAACTGTAGTTCACAGTACTCTTCCAAATTGTGTATAGTGACATCGATTGATGAGCCATTCGGTATTAGATCCGCATAGATGTAATCATAGACAACTGAACTAGGTAGATATGTGAAAGTAAGTGCCAAATCATCGATGCTAACTTCGTTCGATTTGGCTAGAACCTTCAGATTCTCGATCATTTCCCGTTTCTCGTCGTTGCTTAGAGAATCGTTCTGTTCGATATTCTGTTTCCTAGTCACAACGTCCTGTAGCTCTTTTAAGAATTCCGCACGGATCGGATCGATTTCTGCTAGATTATCTTGTGTCAGAACACCATCATACCAGCATGATTCGGGGAACTCATTGCCAAGAATTTTGGAGCACGTGTCCGCCAATTCAGACTCCTCAGAAAGTATGCTAGATGCCATCAGATCATCACATGTTTTTATTGTTTGAATATTTTTGGTCTTTGATAGAACTTTGTTATGGCAGAGAAGCTGCAAGAATGAATTGGACAGCGGTAGATCGACTAATCTTCCATCCTGAAGGACTTTAGCGAGAAATACGCCTAAGAACCAAAAGTATTTGGATACTTTTTCACATATTTCCGAATTCTGCGGCAACGGGGCTGGGAATAGGCCAGATGGGCGACGCACATAGTAACCGATGGGTTTGCTACCCTCACCCAAATCGATCGCTTCCTCGTTGTGTAAATTCATCTCGTCTTCAAACAGCCACATTCCGAGATCGGAACGTTGTAATTCGGCGGCGACGAGGGCATAAAACTCTAAAGTAGGACCCAAGCCGGTACCTTCTTCACCAACAAACTCAACTTCGAGCACAGATTTTCGAATACAGTGGATCTTCATTACCTGCATGGCCCACTCGAGCAAGTTTTCGTTGCGTGGCACCTTGACGCGTTCATGCTTTAGACGACCAACACGGAATTCGTGTTGTTCATCGCGTCGTGGACTTAGGCCGGGCATTCGCTGGCGCTCCAGAGTTACGTCACGCTGCGACTGTAGCCAAACGATCGAACGAGACGCTCCGAATGCAGTGCAGTTGAAGTACAGCTGCCTCGTATCGAATGGGAATAGGAAGGGACATGTTTGATTGAGATCTTCACACCAATTTGGCAAACTGTTGCTAGACAGGACCAATGGATCTTGGATTTGTTGCTGTAGTTTATTTGTGATTTTCTTGCTCATAAAGATTTCCGTTGGCAGATACGCCAGCGAAGATAATGTCTCGATGGAGTCAATCAATTCTGTGTGTTTTCTGTCCATTTCGTTGTGTTTCTGCTTCTGATTCAAAGCGTTTAGCTGACTAAGTAGTTGAAGGACATCTTCGACGGTGCACGTGGGATTATCCTGGGTTATGAAACCACCACGTGATGGAGAATTTGGCGACAATGTCGATGCCCCACTTTTAACGGACACGATGGGAGTACTGCGGCCATCCTCCCCACTGCTGCTGTCTGTGGCGAGCGCTTCCTTGTAGACGATCGTGTAGGTTGGCTCCCATATCTTGCGGAACTTGTCTGGCTTGCTGAGTTGTGTGGTCTGGATGAGTTCCTGAACAGCCCGGAAAATCGACCATTCGGGATTTTTGAGTTCAATTTCGACGTCGGGACAACCGCCAATTCCCGGCCCCCGAAGGGTCAATGAAAGGGCCGGCTGTGATATTTGGACAAAATCTGCTGCTTTGCCAACTGTTTCGGACACTGAGCCAGGAGGGGTGGGGATTTCTAGATCGGACGTTTGATTGACATTTGTCCTGCCTGGACGCGGGTCGAAAGCTGGAATTAGGGCGGAGAACTGACGCTTCAGAACGAATTCATCGTCCCATGATTTGCGTTTTCCTACGGCTGCTAAACGATTCTCGAGGGTCTCGTCATCCATGAATGTCAACAAATTGCGGGAGACCATGACTTGTAGTAGCGTGTTCTGTGGAAGCAAAAGAAAATTCCAATTACATTATTGTATAATTTTTTAACTACACGGCACTACACTTGTAAAAACTTGTAAACTGGAATTCATCCTCAAGAATATTAAATAAGATTCCTTTACTTACACCAACTTCCTCGTATTCATCTTCATTCTCCTCATCGTCGTTATCCTCGTCAATATCCTCATCGTCCTCCAAATCGCCGAGCAAAGTCGGAGCACGGCAGCTCTCGAGGAAATCCTCTAGTGACACTTGCTCGCTATCACTCGATGTGGACGTTAAGCTCATGGTCAAGGTAGGATTAATGGACGAAGGTACTTGATTTCCGGACGACGTCGTAGTTTGAGGTCCCCCTGCTGAAGCAGAATTATTAGCTACAAAATACGTAAAAGGTTTATTGAAATCTAATTCAAAACCAGTTTCAAGTAAATCAATTTTACCAGCATTATTAGATGATAGACTCGGATAGCTTTGGGCGGTGCTTAATAGGCCAGTATGGAAATTGCTAGAGAGGGCCAATTTAACTAAACTGGTGACCGAATTCGGACCACGCGGGAAGAATCCAGTCGACGAATTCTGATTATTACGATCATTGCTGTTTGCATTGTTGTTGATGACTTGATTGTTCTGGAAGTTGTTTCCTTGCGAGGTGCGACGCCTGGCCATGGCCGCGAAAGTCTCCAGAAGTCCAGTGGGCGTAGCTGTTTCGGCTTGACTAGTATTTTCAGCAGTTGACGTGGTTAGATTTGGTACACTGACACTCATTTGATTGGATACGGAGACGGCAGCATTTGCGGCTGTAGCTCCACCTACGGCCACCACCGACTGCTGCTGTTGTTGCTGCTGGTAATTAGCATTGGATGAAACATTTTCCTGCTGGGTCTGTTGAAGGACCTGCGCATTTTTGCTATTCTCCTTGGTCGAACAATCATCGTTGGTGATCTGCAGATGTTTCTCGACCAAATGCTTCTTGTAGTGAAAGCCCGTCTCGTCGGTAGTGACTTTGCTGGGCGGAGCTGTAGATGCAATGGTGCTTTGCTGGCCGGATGCGGTCGTTCCTTGACCGTCTTGAGTTTTTGGCAAGGCGATTTTTACGGCTGGCGCGAGGAGATTCGATGATGGAATCGATAGAATATCTGATGATAGGATATTATTTGTATTGTTTCGGATCATGTCGACGCCTTCACGCATTTTGTCGATAACTTCCAATGCCTCGGATGATAATTGCGAGACGCGTGAGCCAGATGTGGTTCGGAGGTTACTTAGTAATGTTTTACTAATGCTATTCACAGAGTTGCTGGCATTCATCTTATTATTAACTTCGATATTCGATGATTTATTGTCTTCGGGATAGCTCTGTTGGCGCATTAAATGATTGCTAACACCTGGCACTTGGTTATTCTTCACATTATCGGTCAAAGCTAAATTCTCCGTGATGGTAGCTAAATCGGAGACCGTTGCATTGATGGCTTGCATAGAATTATTGATGGCTGATAGATCGGTGTGATTTTCACGTTCGCGTAGCGAATGTACAACGGAACCGTCTTTGATGTCGGCATTTGTACCAACGATATCGGACTTGGCTGACGTTAGAACGTTCTCGGCGATCGCTTCGACAGCCTGCTTCCATGCTAAATTATCGGCGGAGGCGGCTTGATCCGAGGCTGCAACTGAATTACGATTAAGTTCGGTCGCTTCAGGTAAGGATGGCGTTGAACTTGACTTACGACTAGTTAAAACGCTGGTCTTCTCCAGCTTTTTTGTGCTCGTTAGCGGGGCAACGGAATTGCCACCCTCCAATACAGATATATTATCACAATTAGCTAATTTCAAATCGTATTTACCCTCGGCACCCATACGATATGAATTACGTACGCCATGATCCCATTTAACATCGATCCAACCGTTATGAATCTCACCAGTTACCGTTCCCTCGCCGCCATTACCATCCTGATCCTCCCAGCGCCAATCGACGCCACGGACAACTCGTGCTCCAGTCGTTATGTGTTTCAATTGAGCTCGGATTTGCCTACGTTCTCGACGATTTTTCGCCTCAGCCTCTTTGGCTCCCTTGCCCATTTCCTCGCACACAGACACCACACGGCCGTAAATCTCGAAGCCACTTAGGCTAAGGTAGTGTGTTTGACCGGATGCGTTGCGACCATTTTGCTGGATGCGAATGTGTCTGAAACCTTGACATTCGTCAGTGGCACAACTGATTGTCCATGTGCAGGTGCTACCGGGCTCTGCCAAACTTTTATCGTCCGAGTGGGTGATGAGTGTCTGCCATGTGACACCGTCTTTGGACGCCTGCAACATCCAGTTACGAAGTGCACTGCGACCATAGCCACGTGCATGTCTCAAGGTGTATGCGGTCGGTATCAAATACACACCCATATCAATCGAGAACCACGCCTTCTTATTGTCTTTCGTGTGGCAATTCACACTGACGCTGTCTCGCGATAGAATATCTTCCAATTTTCCATAGGGCAGCTGCTTGCCCTCAGAGCTTGTCACTTGCACTAAACCGTATTGGGCGGGATTCACCCACTCCGTTGTCTTGCCATTCGTTCCGATAAAGTAGATTAGGCCGCTCTCGTCAAAATCGTGCTGATGTTTGAATGTCATACCGGTTTTAATCTCTTTCAATTTCTTCAAGTACAAGAAGCTACTACGATCCATATCGTACCATTGCTTCGCGACCATTTTCAACAGGTATTTGGCCAATTGTCCAACCGTTGCTAGTGGTTCCATTTTCAGTGTACGACCAGTTCGATCGAATAGAGTACTCTCGCATGCGGCTCGCTCCAATCGAAATCTTAGGCGTTTCGTCAGAATTTGCAGGCCATAACCAGCGCCTGGTGCGTCGTACATGTAAATTGGAAGCTTCTCAGTACTCTCCAATACTGAAACCAATTTCTGAACAAGAATTCCTGCTGTGTTCTTTGAATCGCCGGTATTTATAATTTCATTGGTGGATTTATTGTTCAAAATGCATTTCTTAAAGATTGCAATTCTCTGTTTTTGTAGTTTATTCACTTTATTCCTGGATAAACCGTGATCCCAATAGTTCTTTGACAGTACGGCGACTAGAGCTTGTACCAGACCTGAACTGTGCATCTCGTACGCACTGACGACACCATCTTCGTGCAGCAGCAATGCTAATTCACTGAGAGATGTTCGAAGTCTCTCTTGCCATTTTGTTGAATGGGAGGACGTGTACTGTTCCTCGAGTGCTGATTCGATTTCTTTTACAATAGCGGATAGTTTTGCGACAGCACCTCGAGGTACGGCTTGGGCGACTTTGAAATATCTGAAAAAAAGAAAATAGAATTAGGAAAAAGTTTAAAAAAAATCTGATGCGAACAGCACGTGACTTTCTAATATCAAATCTACGCCCTTCGCATTTTACACTATAACCCCACGAATAAAATATTGTAGCAAGTCGAAAAAATGTAAATTTTCACTTTTTCATGAAAATATCCAATAACTGTTAAAGATAGCGGATAATAGTCGATGGTCAATCTTATTTTCTTTAATTCATTTCATACAATAAACTATCGAAACCCGTTAGTATTCGAGATATGTAATCACTAAAAAACCAGAATTTTTTTAAATAACAGTAAATCTCCAATAACGGATTGAGATATGAAATTCGAGTACAAAACACAGGCTTAGGAAATTATATTGCTTTCAAATTTTTATATACATAAGGCCATTGAAAATCGCGTAGTTTTGGAGAAAATTTCGAAAAACGAATTCGACTTTATTTTGGCCACTTCCGGTGAACGGAATTCCACCAAATTGATGGATCGTCTCATTACAGCACCAGACATGCCTGTAAAATTTCATAACTCTAGCTAAAGTAGATTCTGAGAAATCTTGTGTACAAACTGATAGACATAAAATTTTGTTACTAGTTCGGGTCGACCGGGAAATGTGTTTTAGGGATTGTTCACATCTGACACTTTATTCTGCGACATTAAATTCATGTTGCACAACTGTTTGGCCACTTCCGGTGAACGGAGTTCCACATCACGACACCGAATTTTTTTTATATAAAATTGCCGGAACAAATTCAAATTCTGAGAACTTCTGCTAAGTGAACTTATTTTGCGATTTGTGATCGTTGAATCGCTAATAAGGGTACCAGACTCTCTTCGAATGTCGACGAATCACAACCAATGCGAGAGTGAAGATAGTGCATTCGCCTTGATCTACTGTGATTCGCCTAAGTTCATTCATAAGTCAATTCAGGCGAATATGTCAACCGCTGTTGCCCTTGTACCTTCTTGCGTAAATGAGTTCAGATTTCAATTTGAAGTCGTAGCGAAAAGCCCTAATTGCAGGGTGTGATGACCGTGTGGTCAAATGAAAAAAATTCAGTGGTATATTAAGTACAAGTAATTGAGAGCTGAACGTCTTGACGACCAAGTAACGTCTGAAACACTCAAACTCGAAAGCAGTTGGCAAATTCACTCCCGCCTAGATCTGATAAAATCGCTCGCTAAAGTATACATAATGTTAACGATATTTTAGGCAAAACTAGGAAGCCGAGTTTTTTTTTTTAATCCAATACAGTTTTACACTACGTATAAATAAAAAAAAATTGTAGTTGGTAGAATTCAGCAGTCACATTTTCATTCTCGCTACCAAAAAAAACTATTGAAAAATCCCATCCAAATAATACCAAAAAATATTCACCTGTTATATAAATCTCTGGCCAAATTCTTGACCTGATGCTTTTGAACTTCGGTTTTGGTTTTGATTTTCTTCTTCTTTCCGGAGGACCATCCCGATGCGAAATCTGGTCCTAGAGTTGTTTCCGCTGTGAATGTGTGTTTGGTGCCCCGGTTACTCTCGAAAATAAATCCAGGGAGATCATCTTGTAGAATTGTAACTTGATGTCCTTCCGTATTATGAATATGTAATTGATTATCTTTTTGGCTCTGCAGCACCCAATTTCCAACAACCAATCGCAGTAGACTGACGATACTCAAAACTGGTTGCGAGGGTGTGCCTTGTCGGACAGCTGCTCGTGCTCTCTGTAGCTTCTCCAAAAATTCACCCCGATTTTCTATAACAAAAAATTTCAAATATTGCACGTTTAAAGCGGTCGATCACAATGGAATTATTTTCGATGCATGATTGACGGTTAAATGAGTGAATGGAAAGATAAAAGCGAATTTCTATCAATATTGTTGCCAAAAGAAAACTTCAGTACCTGTCAGTTAAATAGTTTCTTCAAAGTGTGCGTTATATTTTTACTTAATTTAATAACTCTCTCTCACTCACTAATAAACATTTTGTTAATCATAAATGAGCAAACATTTTCTGTGATCTGATGCAAAATGATATTATTTTTCAGTTAAAGTAAACCATGTCCAAAGAAAAATATCTGATGTGAACAGCACATAACTTTGTTATAGTAAATTTACATTCCTGTGCAAATCCGACGAATAAAATATTAGGCCCTTATTATGAATTGTCAATACACAATTGATAGTTGATAATAATCAACTAAGTTGATACATCGGTATTACGAATGTCTACTTTATTGATAGCTGTCAACCAAAGTTGACACCGATTGACATTTGTAATACCGATGTATCAACTCAGTTGATAATTATCAACTATCAGTTGTGAATTGACATTCATAATAAGAGCCTTAGTTTACATATAAGCATCATCAGTCTTTTACAAGACCTGAAATATCTCGATATCGGTAAAAGATGTGAATTTCCCGAAAAAGGCATAAGTTTAGAGAATTTTTTAACACGTTTAATTTTAACTGTTTTTTTCCAAAAACCTTTTTTACGATTTTTTAAAAGCTAAAAGCCGAAGTAATCAATTCTGGTTAACAGATTTCCACCAAAAATTGTTTGGATCGTCCCATTGCACATTGGAAAAATCCCGGATTTGTGGGTTTAGTCGAGCCGTAGAATTAGTAAAATATGTTTTAACTTAATTTGTTCATAAAATAAACAACGCAACGACCTCTGGTATAAACAACGCAACGAGCTTACCATTAAAAGGTCAGAAAACTCAATGAATATTTTACATGCAATCGTTTCTGCACAACAGTTAATTACGATAATGCAATTTTGCAAAAGAAGTTAGTATAATAAAAGTTGAAAGTAAAATTAGAAAAAGAATAAAATAAATAACGCTTATTTACAAAAAAAAAAGGTGAAAAATAAAACATTTGTTAATTAAGGCTCTCACCTTCACTAGATACTGAATCCATGCCTCGTCCCTTGCCTACAAACAGAAAATTTGAGAAAAAAACACACAAGATGTGTTTATGATAGTCGAATTATTAATATTGTTTCAAGTTTCTTAATAACTGTTTTATTAAACTTAATGTGCGTGATGGAAAATTTCTTTCGTATTAAAATACAATTTATGGATATGAGCAGAGAAATCGAATACAAATTATTTAAATTATAATAAGAAAAAAGTATTATCTACAAATAAAATAATATTAACTAAAAATATTTTTTTTGTTTTTTGAATTGAATTTTGTGTACATTTGAGTGTGAAAATTCATTAATTACTCCAAATTTATTAAAAAAAATATCTGATGTGAACATGACATGACAAAATCTACTGCCGTGCACAATTTACACTATAATACATCTGTCAAAGTCGGGCACGCACGGGATCAGGAACAGGTTTCAGTGTATTAGCTAACATAAATTTTTTTTTTTAAATCTGAGTTATCTCTATAACGCCAAAATACAAGTATATCGATTTGGATTTTTCACTTTTTAATGAAAATATCTCGATAACGGTAAAATGCAAACTTGTGTAAAATTTTATTCTCTTAAATTCGTCTTATACGTTGAACCACCAAAAACTGATAGTTTTCGAGATAATAGCGAAAAACTAAATTTTTCGAAATAACGGTATATCTCGATATGGGTTTGAGACATCAAGTTCCGGTCAAAGGTATACGTGTAGGAAATTTTCATAAGACTACTGATAAACAGATAGTTTCGGACTAAATCGTGAACAACGAAATTGCAATTTTTAAAAGAACGCCATATTAACGGATTTTAACTTTAAGTTGATAGGATCGTCCCATTCCAGGACCAAACATGTCTGTAAAATTTCATAGCTCTAGATCTAGTAGTTTTTGAGAAATTTTGTACATAGACTGACAGAGATACATTTCTGTGTCTACGTACTACGTATAAGAAAGTAAAAACACAATTAATGATGAGTTGAAGAAAATTAATGTTTTTTTTATTTCTTACAAACACACAAAATTCAACTTCAAATGATTTGACGAATGAAGAATTTTTATTAAAATAAGATGTGATTGATTTTTGTTCGAAAATAAAAGAATAAACAAAAAAAACAGTAAAAATCGTTGGTTTGATTAAAATTTTAACTCACCAGAACTGTCGTTTCCATTTTCGGGACTTCCACTCGAATACATTGTTGCTAGTTTGCCATCAAGTATAAAACGGAACCATCCGTTCGACCCATTCGATAGTTCTAGAGCTGCCGAATCAGACCAAACATAGAGACAGTCTCTTCCACGGCAAATGCTCCACTCACGCCAATGATAGGCTTTGCCTGGCAAAATCTCCTTGGCATCTTCAATTGGATCTTCAGATCCTAAAAGAAAATTAAAGAAATTTTAAATAAAAATTTGAAAACACGGGTTTTGAATTTTTAGAAAGAAATTTTCAGGTGTCCCGCAAATCGGTATTTTCTGAAAAGTCGTCTCCTGAATGCTATTTTGTATCATATGTGTATACCTTTTGCCATACACATGGCCCAAACTAGCACACAGCTGACAATGTGTTAAGTGATAAAACTCATTTCAAACCCTTTTCTCACCTTTGCTTTTACCACTACTAGTGGTAGCTGCGGCTGTTGCATTGCTGCTGGTGCTTTCTTCATTGCTAGCAGCGTTAATTGATGTCGATGTTGTTTGTTTTAAAGTACTTTCTACAGATTTGTCGGATGTTTTCTCAATTGATAAGTCATTTTCGGTTCCCATTAGCGACTGTACTTTTGAAAAGACTCCCAAGCGGGCGAAATGATCCAAAAATTCATCTTGAGTTTTAGACATTAACTCTTCAATGATTGTTAATACAACTAAATGACCATCTTCATCATCCTGTGAAACATAAACATGAAATACAATTACTTAATTTGTATGGTAACTTTGTTAAAAAAAAATGAAACATTTTCAAAAATTGCAATCGACACTCAAATTTTTGGCAAAGTTTTTTTGAAATTGTTTTTGGCTTCACATCAAAATTGGTTCATGCGTTGTTAGTAATTTATTTTCGCTCAAAGATAAAATATTGACAATAGAAAGAATCAAATCCTATTTTTCGTAATTTATTTTATTTCATTGTCTTATTGTAATTCAAAATAATACTTTCAATACTGTGATTTTCAACAGTTAAGAACAAAAAAAAAAAACAAAATGAAATGAAAAAATTAAATCAAGTGCGAGTAATAATCAGTCAATTGAAACCATTGGAATGCTAACTTTGTTGCTTGAACTGCATAGAAGACAGTGCTCTAAGGGAAACATGAATTTTGAAAAATCTGTCGAAAACTAAAAGGGAATTTTCTAGATCTTTTAATCACAAAGGGGTGGAAATAAAATAAATTTCCACTAAGACCTAAAAACGTTTGAAAAATTTTCAAATGCCTTTATGCTTGGGGAAAAAAAAACTTCGAGGTCGTTTACATTACCGAATTTTTCACAGGTTTTATTCAGATTCCGCGAATTTTATTTATTTATCGCAGAAGAAGTTCACAGAATTTGAATTTATTCCGGCGGTTTTATCTTAAAAATTCAAGTTTCGGTGTGTTTCAGGAATAAATTTCAGAATTTTGCAGAATAAAATTGGCGGAATAGAGTGTCATATGTAAATGATTCCTTAGAGGTTGTCCACAAAATACGTTCTTTTTTCGGCTTTTTGTCTCCCCTCGTCAAGTTTTTTAGTGAATTTTGTATCAGATTTTATATTACGTTACACTAGCACAGAACCCTCTCCCCCCTACGTATGACGTATTTTATGGACAGCCCTTTATTTAGATAATTAAACATGAGAAAAGCTACAATTACTAGAGAGTCGTGAAATACTCTATATGATCGTTCGTGATAGAAAATTTTCCTTTATATCAGGAATGGGAGGAAGAAGTAAATTTTGATGTATGGAACAGATATGAGGCTATCAGAGAAAAAGTGGCCTAACTCACATAATCGAGTTTTTGAAGTTTTTTCACTTTTGTACTATTATTGATTGTAAATTTTTGGAATAAAAATTTGTGTGGACTTTATTACTCAATATTGAAATGTTCTTTTGTACATCCAAACATTTTTATCTAAAAACTCACTCGCAATAGTGATTCAAACACAAAAAAAAATAACGATTTCGGGCCACTCTTGCTCTCAACGCCTCAAAGGTAAAATGATATTCTAAACACTTTTTGTGTTTATAATCCGTTTTCAAGAAAATTGCAAAAAACTGTTTCATTTGTTTGGAAGGAATCTAGCAAAAATTTGTATAAATTCTAGAATCATTCGATAAAAGTAGTAGATAGGGCTTATAGTAAACACTGTAGATTTGTCTTACCGTTTGTAACGCCAAGATCCCGTCATCACACAAAAAAATGAATTACACCAGTGTGTTTAGAATGATAAAAAAAATTGAATTTTGCATGTCCGTCCGTCCGTCCGTCTGTGGCGCGGATTACGGGCGCACGGATTGAGCTAGACTTGAAATTTTGAGCAGATCCGATTTTCGTAAAATGCGAGGCTAAGTTCGTTCATGGGCAAAAATGGACCATTAGGGGGGTACCCCCCATACGAACGAAAATGTTTTTTACGAATATCTCAAAAACGGTGCATCTTATGAAAAAAGTGCAAGAACAAAAGTTATTTAGGATATGATTCTACATAAAACTCCCATACATCAAAATCCGATTGGAATAAATTTTAAAAAATCTTATTGGAAAATTTGACTTCAAAGTGGAATTTTGATCCAACTGTTCGCCGTTCACTTAAATCACCATACGGGTTTTCAATAATTGCCAGATCGGCAATTATAGCTTTTGTTATGTTTTTTAATCAAAAGCAATAGAAAACATTTCTCCAGGTGTCGCGGCTACGTGCCCTCCTCACCGATTTAATCAAATCGTGTCTTTTTAGGTTTCATTTTTAATTTTTAATTGGTAAAAACGCAATGCGGAAAACGACATACTTTTGGATTAAAGACCCGTTTGCGCGTATTGTTCTTAAAAATTTAAGTTGTGCTTATGTGGTTATTTGCATTATTTGTTTGCTTGAAAAATAGCTGAAAAAGTTGGATTGAGAGATAGTGATTGAAGTAGGAAACAAATAGAGGTTATTATAAATTTTCACATCCTTTTGTTTTGCCTTTCAATACAAATATATTACGTTTTCAATTGAAAATGTATCCTGTTTCGTTACAAATGTTTTCAGCTTTCATCGAACTGACCGTTTGAATGTTGTTTTCTACGGTTTGACGGCCAATATATTCATACAATTTCCAAATCCTTCTTTTCTTGATTTCGCAAAAAAAGATTATTTGGACGCGACTTTATAAATGTTCATTGGTAAGGCACCTCAAAATTTGCGTTTTTTTAAGTTGTGGGTTGTTGATTGCCTAAATTGAATTCAACTGAAAAAAGTTGAGTTAAGTTTTGACAATTCTCACATTTTTTCGACTTTTTCGCCTTTTGTCACTTATCCCACTCTTGGGATTTTGTAATGACATTTTTCGTACCCTTCCATGTGACATTTTCGGCAGAAAAAATGTGAAGTATCATAACTACATTAGCCTAATTTAATAATAAAAATTCTTGGACTTAAATAATTTAAGTTGGACATAAATTGCTAAGTTTCTTTGGTACAATCAGGTCTAAGTCGGATACAAATATATACACAAAATAGTTTAAAACTTGATAAACGAAAATATTCATTAGTATACGGTAAATTGTTTTAATTCACAATAAGTTTGCCTGCCTAAAATATGTTTTAAAAAAGGAATTCTCAAAAATATCCTTCATTGCGCACCAAAAAAAAGCGATTAATAAACAAACAAAACAAATTGTAAAATCAAATAAGTAGTAATTAGAGTCGGTTAGAGATTTTTTAAAAAGCTTTTGACAAAACGAAAAACAGACAACACGTAATACATTTGAATAGCATTCATCGGAAAACTGAAAAAAAAAACAGAATAACATCGAAAACAAAATTTAAAAAAAAAACATAAAAAAAAGTAATATAAAAAATTGGACAACTCATATAACTATCTAATTTTTATTTTACCCCCGCCCCCTTATTGCCTGGTGGTGGTAAAATGTAACGTTGCGCAATTAATGTTCGCTGCTGTTTAATTGACTGAACAAGTGCACCACATTTCGGTAGTTGCTTGACAGCTGTTGTAACTGTAGCAGCGATGGTGGTAGTAGAAGTCGATTGACTTGTTGTTATGGCACTTGAAGTACTAGTAGTAGTAGTAGTAGTAGTAGTGGTAGTATTGGTAGAATTACAACTAGGACTAGAGGAGGAAGCTGAATGTTGTGAATTAACCGAGTGTGTCGTTGGCCAACTGTAACTAATCTAATTTTAAACCATTTTTAGACCGACTAGTTCTCGAAATTATTTTATTTTTTATGTTTTGTGAATTCTCGTTTTTGTCAATTTTTTATCTTAGTTTTTGTTCTTTTAGTTTGAAACAAAAGTATTTCAAGCAAACAAAAGTTTACGAGAAAGCCAATTTTCTTTAATTTTTTTTAAAATCGTTATATTTTAGAAGCTGAGTACGTGATGTTAAAAAGATGTCAGGCACTAATTTGAACTTACCTCATTATCTAGAACACTTGCGACCACCTCGACAAGAAGCGTTCCCAAATTCTGTTCGCCACCATAGGCAGACTGAGATTCACAGAGGGCTTTCAAAACATTTGGCTGGGCGTATTGGACCATTTTTTTGATTAGACCCAAACTAGCACGACGCACACTGCACAGCATTGTGCCTTGGAAAGTACGGCAAAATACCGGCAAGAAGAATTTCAAGTAGACGGGGGCCATTTCAGGATCTCCCCGTGGCTCATTGCTAGCCTCTTCACAGTCTGATTTGAGATCATTGCGGCCAGCGGACATCCATTCGCCGGGCGATTGAAGTATTGCGGCGACTTCCCTGTGCCCCTCATCTATCCTCTCGCGGGCTTTGTCTAGCGGTGTCTTTCCATCCTCATCGCGTAGATCTGGGTAGGCTCCGTGTTTCAGGAGAACCTTCGCAATGCCTGGCCGTCCAAAACAAGCGGCGTAATGCAATGATGAACTTCTCTGTCCCTTATTGACATCGGCGCCCTTCTCGCACAGATATTCTACCATTTCCAATGTACCAAATGCTGACGCCCAATTGAGAAGTGTTTGACCAACATCGTCCATGCAATTTACATCAATTCCACCGGACTCAATAGCCTCTGTCAGAGCTTCTGTGTCTTTGCTGCGAATGCAATCGATTAGCTGACGATGAGTTCGCTCGGCACTGGAATCGGCGCGTCTAACCCTGGGCGCCAGCTGACCTTGTGCACCTCCACCGACTCGGCTAAGAGCCTGTCTGCCTTCGAACAGAAGGAGAAGTAGAAGATCTGCTAATCGCATGCAATCCAAAATGCAGCGTTCGTCGCCTTTGAGGGCACGTTCCATTGAATCGGGCAATTTCGATCTGAGGAGATCATGGGTAATTGAGGGGGATCCTCGGCACAGTGTCGACAACAGAGAGATTGTAGTTGAGATCGATTGCGAGGAACGACTGGCATCGTTAGGTTGTGGTTTCGTGGTGGTTGTCATCGCGTTTAAGCTATCATTGTGGGCAGTGGATGTTGAACTGGAGCTGGGCTGAGGGCCACCAGCGGCATTCCCCAGACGATTCAGCAGCTCTCCGACCAAACCATACTCAGCTAATGGCGCTGGATCCACCCCTTTACGAGTGAATCGATCTGCGACGGATGCGAAACATTTAAGGGCCCCGTCAGCGACCATGGGATCTTCATGTTGTAGTAATGTGCTTAGGCTTTCGACGCAATTCTGTATGCATGGGCTGTTCGGTTCGACTTTTGTGCACAGCCGTGACACGACAGCCATTGATGAATGTAGAGTGTCCTTGTGGACTTGAGATCCACAGTCTCGGATAAACGATAGGACGCAATTGAGGCCACCACCTTCGAATACAGCCCCAGCCTCCCGGGTGCAAATCAATTCCAGAACTTTGATACATTGTTCGGCTAAATCGCGTGATGTGCGACTAGAGAGATCGGCGACAACAAGACGATTGCATATTGCTTTGATGGCTCCATCGATAGCAACGATGCGACGTGTACATTCGGCTGACACGTCAAGGTAGTAGGTGATTGCACGGGCTGTCACCTCTAAGACATTTTCAGGCGCTAATTCATCGAGAAATATTTTGCATAAAGCTGGCAAAAATGTACGTGGCGGACAGCTGAAATTACAATTGAATGCATCATTATTATTAGCATGAGAAATGAATAATATCATTATTTTCATTATTTATTATGTTTTTTCGCAGTATTTTTTATTGTAATAATTGTATATTTACCTTTCGAAACATCTGTCCACATTGTCTGACATGAGAAGAAGCATACAAAGCTGTTCCAAGGCGATCAGCTGCATATCTCGTTCGTCTCCCTGCCCCATCGACAACCATTCCAGAAGAGTTTCTGGATCAACGTCCCCCATCTAAAACAGATCAAAAATAAAAACAAATTTTTAGTTTTTTTTTAAACTCAGATTTAGAATATAAAAGACATTTTGTTCGGACTGTGTTGTCAAAATTAGTTGTCATTCTGTTTATAAAGTCAAGTTTATGAAATGCCAAGCAATCGTGACGGTTTTCTTTTTCAACATAAAATTTTTTTTTGGAATCTAAGGCTACCTTTACACTTGCGACTTTTTCTTGAAATTCTCCGTGAATTTTATTCAGAATTCATTCCACGAGTTTTATTCACCTTTCGCATAATACTTTCATTTACCCCTAATTTATTCACTAGGAGTTAAGCCGAGTTAGTGAGTTAAGGGAGTTAGCTAACCTTATTTTCCATGTTAAAGGTGAGTTAAGGGAGTTAAGGCGATTGAACTCCTAGTGAATAAATTGGCCGTTAGCGAGTGGTCAAAATTTGAATATTTTCCGACAATTTTATATGAAAAAATTCCAGTTTCGGTGTCTTTCAGGAATAAATTTTCTAAAAATATGTCACACCTATAACCTAACGGTTTGCTAACGGATCAGAAGATATGACCATTTTCGTACAAAATATTTAAAAAAAACACTCGAGAGGGGTGAAGAGAGGTGGTGGTGGTTACCGTCTAAACAAAAAATATTCGTCTAATAATGACGAAAAAAAAATTTTTAGAACAGCCTTCGACAAACCTTATTCTCAAATTTCATTTACCGTTATCCCGAAAACCTGCCGTGATGGAGCAAAACGATTAACGAATTTGTGTTTGACGAACCGACAAACAGATGCACGAGCATCCTCATAATTTTTCCTGACCGGATTTCGTATTAATCGAGAAGTTTCTATCTTAAGTCAATCACCGTCGTGAATACAATACTTTTCTTCTATTCTATAGTTACCCAGAGGAAAGTAAAAGTACAAATTTCGAAAAAAGAACCGAAGTTTTCTTGTCACAAATGGATTTTTTAAAAATATTTTTCATAATTTATTTTGTCGAAAAATTAAACAGCATATATTTTTTTTACTTAAAACAGTTATGAAATAACGGTCAACAAAATAATAAACTAAACAATATATTTCCAAAATTGCCTTTAAAATTAAAAAAAAAATAGAATAACATTTCCCAGCGAAATTCTCTGGTAAATCAATAAAAGGGATTACTTTTTAAATGAAATATGAGTTTATTTTCTGATTTCGCTATTCACGATGCATAGATTCACAATAAATATAATTTACTTAACCCTCATTTTATTTACCGATTACAATAAATCAATTGAATGGAAGGCAGTATGTCTTAAAGGAAATTTGCAAAATTTTCGAAAGATTTGCTGAGTAAAGTGCTCTACAATTGGCCATAAGATGCTGGCATATACAAAAAAGTCATGCTGTCTGGACATTAAAAGCACTTGTAAACAGAAATTTCCGTATTAATTTTCCTCTTTTCTTGTTTTACTTCTTCTTCTTCTGATTTTCATTGTTTTAGTGTAAACAAATAACATTTTATACTAGAAATTGTATTTTCGTTAACAAAGCAAAAAAAAAACGTTTTGATTTACAGTGTGAACGTTTAACATTTTAGCTGTTTGGTAGAGGAAAGCAGAATTTTCATGTCCATCGCATTGTTGTCGTCTTTTTGTGGATTTCAACAGAAAGGTTAACGTTTTAACGTCGAATATTCATTGAAGGTGATTTTTTTTGGTTCATTTTCTGAATTTTGATTGAAGCAACGTGTTCACAACTCACTTGGGTGAATTTCCGAAGAGTTGTTTGCTTGTTTGTGTTTATTTAGTTTTCTGATTCCGGACAGGTTTACTAATATCATGAATTTTGCATAGCGTAAAATGTTTGCATTGCCTCCATATCCAATTCTTCAATGCTTTGTTGACCCAATCAATTAGTATGCAAAATTTTTCACTTAATTTTTTTTTTCATTGGTCGAATTTTTTCTCATAGTAGGTGCAAAAACAATTTTTGGGGGTTTTCCGATCGCCATCGAATTGGATTCATGCCAAAAAGATGGGTCGATGCCATTTGCCGGTGTTGAAAGATGTCCTAAATGAAAATGAGTATTTTTTTCTTGCTTTAGCAATTTTTCATCTATTTCAAGATGCTTTCATTATTTATAATAATATTTAAATTTTGTTACATTTTTAGTATTCCACGTCAACAAAGAAACAAATTTTCATCTCATGGGGTTAATATTCTTCTTTAATTGGTGTTCATTTATATTTTTTTTAGTAAACTTCGCATTTTCGTATTTTTTTCTCGCTCATGTCTTTTTTATGTGACCCATACGAAAAGGTAAGCTTCAAAATTCCTGTTCTGCTGATGCCATGACATTGATGATGGTGCTTTTTATGACAAGAAATGTTGTTTCTTTTTTTTATTATTTATTTGTATATGGCCCCATGCGAATGACTCAACATGATTCGAGAGTGTTCGAGATTTTAGATGACTGAATTTTCTTTTTAAGACTTGATTTTTTTATATTATAATTTTAGGTTCAGCGAGGCGACTTAAAGTCTACTTAGCATCAAGTGAAGGTTAAGCATTTTATGCTCCCGATTCGCTTTATAATTTCGGTACTGTTTTTTTTCAGGCAAAGAAAATTAACACTTGAGTATGAGATCTCAAATTATAATTTTAAACAAAGTGATTCCAAGAGGATTTTTGAGGGTGTTCTACTTTTCCAACAATTTTCTCAAATACAAATTAGCGGCATTTTTATTTGACTATTGGTTTAGAATCTAAAAGGTTTAATGAAATCACGCAAATATTAAGGTCGTCTGTGATTCAGTATGAATTTAATAAAATTTCAATTTTATGTGCATGACTCCTATGTTGTTAGGAAGAATGAGATTTGTGACTAATAATGCAATATTGCTATTTTTCAACTGTTTGTCCACTTCAAAAATAAAAAATTTTAGTTGTAAATCCTGATCTGTCAAAACATAGTCCACTTAAAAGTATTTTTTCTAATCGATGGTTTTCTTTATTTCCTATTTAAAAAATGCTATGAATTAACTTTAAAATAGTTCAAAATAAAGAATGTAGAAAAATTCGGTGTGTTCAGTGTTAGTCACAGACACCGAATCTTTCTTCAAAAAACAGTTTTTTTTTCTTAAAATTGTATAAAAAATAATTTTCAGTCCGCAATCAAAGTTCATAGACCTAAGCTATTTCCGAAGCAAATATTTTGGTAAGTTTTGACGACCGCGGGATGAATAATTTTTAAGATGTCGCTAACTTAGATTGATCGAAACATTTTAAAAACAGCACAAGATTAATCAAGTGTTTTTTTTAAATAAACTTTAACAATTCATAGTATCCCCTCATTTCCCACTTCTCTTCTGCTAATTTCTGTGCCATTGAACACCTTTCAGTTATATTCAATTTTTCACCCCATAAGATGTTAGAAAATCTCATATATTTCTATCTTGTTCAAAAAGTTTTTTCTAGACACCATTTTTCCAATATTTTCCAATCATGCCGACACTCATTTGATGCATGCATTTGATATTAGAGTTTTTAATCTCTTATACAAAGTATAATAAAGTATTGTATTCATGAAAATTTCGACCTCTTTATTTTGCTTAAGAAAAATTTCCCGAGCTCTCCAGATGGCATCGGTAGCTTTCCGACGAAACCACATTCAGTTGATGGTGCTGAATCCACAATCTTCGAGTGAATCGAAGGCACTGTTCATTTTTGTCTTAACCTGAAATTTAACTGCGCTTGCAACCCCGAATCGCCTCGCCACTTTCCGATCGGTTGGCGAAGCAAACGAGTTCCTGAATTTCATTGCAGGATACTTCATAAATACCCAAAAATGTATAAGCCAATTTATGACAAATCCCACAATATCTCAAAAACTAGAGCTCATTCAGCCAAACCATTACCAAATTCGAAACTAGCGGTGCCAAATTATTCAAAAACAACTTTAAAATATGTTTTTGCTTTACTGTGTTAGGGGTTGTCTCTAAAATACCTCTTACATTTAGAGCTCCATGAAGGGGGGCAGTGATTTTGAATACCGTTAAAAAAATCAGAAAAGATGTAACAAGGAGGCAAGTGGGGAAAGACGATTCGAAAGACGAAAATTAGCGTGGCCGTATTTTTTGGACAGTTCGTTATATGTTTGACGTCAGCGACTTGTTTGAAATAAAGTGTAATTCCGTTAATTACTGCTTTTGGCGATTGCATATGAGTAAATAAAGGAAATTACAGTGAAAGCGTACGTCATTAGGGCGCAGCCACAGTGATAGCGTCAGAATCTGAACTAACTTTGTTACCAAAATGGATCCTTTTTTAATTTTTGATGTTCTAAAACACAATTCATCGGGTACATAATCCACTAAAACTGCAAAAAATATATAAACATATTTTATAACAAAAATTCACTCTGCTTCGAAAAAAAAATCAAATTTCTGCGCCAAAATAACCACTAAAACACAGCTGATGGCGCCAAAATTAGGAATTTGGTCTACTCTCGTGTAGAGCGACTTAATAACCAGAGTGTGGTCAATCTGAAATCAGTTTTTGGCGCTATTTTCCAAAATATTTTCTTATAATCACAGATCTTATTGTTTAGAGAGTTAACGAAAATTTAAGTCACGTAAATTCCTTAAAAAATTGAAAATAAAATGAAAAACTCCTTACAATACAGACAAATTTGAGCAGTCCATTTTCGACGTTTCGAACACACCATATTCGGGGAAGAGTGGCGATTGGACACACTCTAGTTATTAAGTTGCTCTACACTCGACACAACGACACAACGCACGACGCTTCACTGATGATATTACGACACAACGCACGACGCTTCACTGATGATCCAACAATTTACACAACTTTAAAGGAAGTTACAAAAAAAACTAACAAACACTAAAAAATGTTGTCAGGCTCTTCAAAAAGTTTATGTGGGCCCTAAAAATCTTCTTTGAGAAGACTAAAAATACAATGAATATGATTGATCATCATATAATTTACCCTATCAAGGTAATCCTTTAATCAGGCAATTCATTTGTTTTTAGATTAAATTTATGACCTCAAAACCTTTCCCTTCTTTGCCTACATTGTTTTCGTCCCGCAACTAAGATACAAGTTTTTTTAAAATTATTTTTACGAAGATAATGTGGAAAGTTTCGAGTCTACAATCAATTGACCAATTCACTTGAAACTATTGCTGATTTGTGCTAAGGATACAGGACTCATGGTAGGCAAAAACTTATCAGAAGTAGTGTTTTCCTTGCTCTTCAACCTGCCTTTGTATTTACAAATTTTCAATTTCTTAGAGCCTTTAAAAAATATAAAATCATTTTGTACGCTTTTTTAGTTGTGATAAAGTACGACATTATGTTGAAGACCTTAGGCCAATTGTAAAAAAAATCATTTTTAAAAATCTTCGACAATCTAAAGAAAGTTAAAATCGGATTTACTTTAACAGCTAAAATCATTGAAAAAGCCATCAAATTACGCACAATTGTAACACTGACAAAATAATTTTCTAATTAAATCGAATCACTTCACCACATTACGATTGGAACGTGTAGTACCTTCATAATTGGATATAAGTTGCAATTTGGTAAAAGAGCCATCATCGTAATCAAGAAAATTATCAATTTCTCTACAATTATGTAAAACTCGAATTTCATTGGAGAGAAGAAATTAGAAACGCAACAGAAATGAAGGAAAAGATAAGGCATAGAAGAAAATTACTGGCCTGCTGTTTCTTAATTGCCAACTTTTGTACTTCTATGTACCTTCAATCCGCATGAATACACGAAATTTTGGTATTGTAGGACCGAAAAAATTTCGATCGTTGTTGTAACATATCACCGGTCTAACTGGCAAGAGAAACGGTCTTTTGTGTTAATAATATGGACAAACAGTTTTGTCGCAATACAGACAGGCAGTAACTAATCACAATGATGATGATGATGGCTGCTTTTTCTTGATTCTATTGCAAGACAAGCTTTTTTTCCAAATGGGATTCACTTCCAACTTCTGCAAAGCGCTCACAATGGCTCATTTTAAATGTTTCTTTTTTCACCAATTTTCCAATGGTTCAACTGTTGTTGATTATAACTTAACCGCTGTTGTCGTCATTAGCATGAACACAGATCGAAAGATCTTAAGAGTTTTTCATCGCTAGCTAAATATATGCAAAACCAAATGAGCTCTTCTTTCAAACTGAAACTAAACCAAACTGAACCACCTTCGCAAATGGCGGATTTCTTGTTTTTATTCAACATTTGCAACGAATACCTTAACCTCATAAGGTTTTCGGTTTTCAGCTTTGTGTGCTCGTGACCACAATTTCTTCTGCTCCAGCGAACTCGTTATGATTTTTGTTAGTACCTTTTTTTCAGACAGTTAAACCAGAAAACTTGACGGATTCAGTTATTATGCCGTTACTGATATGTCTTGTGTTTTTCACGTTTCACGTATAATTTCACCCCGAATATTGTCGGTGGTAAAGATCGCATTTTAAATGATTCTTCAGGTAAAACATGGTTAAAAGGCACATCATTACACTCGCATATTGTGGATAATTTCGAGGTGAAAGATGCGTTTTAATGGTTTTGTTTCGCTTACAAGTCGCATCTATAGTCGTTTTACTGTTTGAATTTGAAATTTTGCAAAATAAAAGACAAAGCTTGGCAATTTGGAAGTGAAAAATGTGCCTTTTTGCAAATGACTTTCACAATTTTCAAGCATCATAGCAATAAACTCCCTAATAGTAGGTCAACGACCAGCACTCAATCGTCTTTGATTTTCATTCAGTTTCTTGTTACCATCAGATTGATATTAGGAAGTCGAAAAAGATTTTTTTTTCTTGTGGTTGGAATATTTTTACTATTCTATTACTTGAATAACGTTTAAATCACATAAAAAGTCTTTTTTTTAATAGGGCTAAGCTTTGCTGTAAAATTAGAAAAAACGCGGGTAGGGTTATACAATTCTGAGGTAAATCAGACACAAATTTTGAAACCAAATCAAAATAGTATAAACTTTTTTTTATATTTATTTCAATGCAACGAAAAAGCAGCATTTTTCGGAGAGGGTGTTTTAAGAGTCTAAGTGCCGTTTGCACCAACAAAACTTAGCAACTTATGTACAACTTAAAAAATTTAAGTCGAAGAATTTCTACGGTTTAAGTAGGCTAACCACAACTTAATTTTTTAAGAATAAAAGGGCCCATAGACGGCCAACTTTGTTGCCAACCTGGTCCCCAACCTGGTTGGTAGTTTTCACCACAGACGAGACGGAATGTTGGCAACCAAGTTGTAAACATCATTTTTAACAAGATCCCGTCGACTTTAGGTGATTTCTCTAATTTTTTTATTGTTTATAGTTTACTATATGGTTATAGGACAACTATAGAGTATATGTTGACTAGTGAAAAATGAGTAAGGATTTGTTATTGGTATTGGTTTTAAACGAGTTGTGCGAAGATGAGGTGCCCCCTTTGAAAAAGAAAAAAATTTGGGCAAAGGAGTGGTATCAGAATCGTGCTCAGTTTTCTCATTCAAATTTAATGCGTGAACTACGTGTGACTGCACCTGACGATTTTAAAAACTTTTTAAGAATGGACAGCAACACCTGCGATGAATTATTGGATGCAGTAAGACCATTCATTGAAAAGAAGGACACGATAATGAGAATAGCTATTCCTGGAAATGAAAGGCTGCCTACAACCCTACGGTTTTTGGCAAGTGGCCAGAGCTTCGAGGACCTAAAATTTCTCACTGGAATATCGCCACAAAGTCTTGGAGTCAGGTCGTACGATCAAAACCCTAGTAAAATTAACCAAACTCAACCGAACTTAATCAAATAAACTATTTTTGACACTTCACTGTTCTCATTGCAGTACTCAATGCAAGTGAGATTGGCAACCAGGTTGTAAACTTGCCTACAGACACCCCAACATCGCCAACATGCTAAGTTTTCAATTTTTTTTGATTTTATACCAACCTGGTCGACAACATGAAAAACCAACCGCCAACTTGGCCACAGACGTACAACATCGACTCCAACATTGCATGTTGGCGACCAGGTTGCCAACAAAGTTGTCCGTCTATGGGCCCTTTAATACGCGCAAACGGGCCTAAGTCGTAGAAAATTTGTCTACTCCAAAACCGAACAGCTTTTTTAACATCCTTTTGTGAATAGAGAGTGTTGTCCTACTAGTTTCGGTCGAACCCCTATGTTGTGAAAAACGATGTTTCATATGGGGTTTCAAGTGATTTAATGATTTTTTTTAGTAGTCGGAGTTAGGCCTTCTAGACTTTCAGGAGTCGGTTGTTGGATATTCTAAAATTTCAGGAGTCGGAGTCGAAGGTTGATCAACCGACTCCACAGCCCTGGTTTTAAGCAACATTTTGAGATATTTGGAATTTCGAAGCGTCAAGGCAGACCACAAAAATTTTTTTTTTAAAGTTTAGTACAAAAAATTAATTTTTGGACGATGTGTATCAGAAGTAAAAGCGAGATAAATATTTTTTTAATTTTTTTGCGTCAAATTTCAACTTAACGGTCAATTTCTTCACAGAGTACTAAAGTGGAGTCTAGCTAGTCCAGGTACTATCTCTGGTACTCGGTACCAACAAAAAGTTAGTACTTGTGCATTTCTTCACATCGCTAGTACCGGAGCTAAATTCACCAGCCGGTACTAGCGGCAAATACATCTAAAACCGATTTTGGCACTATTTTGACATTTGAATATTATTGTTCGCTGTGCTCCGTGAATTTTCCGTGAAGTTCCAATAAAAGGTCGTATTATTTTTTTATTATTTTTATTCAGCTTCGACTGTAGTAGAATTTCATCACCCGAAATTTTTATTTTCTATATTTCCAATTGTAACAATCTCAACTCTTCAAATAACGCACACGAAATTCTGGAACTATTTTCCTATCCCATATGAAACTTAAAAAAAGCTAAACAGTTGCCAAAATATTCTTTGAAGCAGCGAAATTCAGCTTTCAAGTATTCCGCATTTCGCTTTTAATTACAGGAAATATTTTCGTAAAAATCTATAAATAAATTTACTTGGAATGTCTTATTTTTTTTTCTTCCTTTTTCCCGTTCTTGTTTATGAGATTGAAACTTAGCAAAGTTCATTTGGCTAAGAATTCACGATATGAGGAGTTAATTAAATCGAATTTATGACCTGGACTTAAATAGGTTCAATTACCCATTTAAAGTATAAGAAATTTATAAATCATGATCAAATCAATTAATTAATATTTATCACTGTGATGCTACTAATACAGTTCAAAACTTCTTGAGTTCTATATAGTCTGCGATTTGGAAATTTATGTATTTTGTTGTTTGTGTTGATTCCTGGAAAATATATCTACTATTGATTCTGATTGTCAACAAAACTTTCACTAAAAGCTTGACGACTTAATGAGAAAAAAAAACAAGTAAAGAGAGATATTTCCTCTTGATTTTTAATTTCACTTTTCGATCTGGCATTAAAATTCTATACTCGTGCTGGTTAAACATGAAATCAACAATAATAGTATTTAAATAAAATGCTTTCACTGTAATATTTTTATTACGTCATTAGTCATTGTTGCATTTCAATCGACTTTAGACATGCTTCAGTGACCTTAAGCGAAATAAGCAAATCATAATATTTACGTTATTACCGCAAATAAATTACGGCTATTATACAAAAAAAAACGTTAATCGATAAGTAATAGAAACAAGCAAATATTGATAGATACAATACAAAGGTCTTATGACATTTTAAATCAGTTTTTAGTATTGTTACTTGGAAAAAATATTTTTTTATACATTGCCCAAAATTGTCAACTATAAAATTTATATACTCTGAGCGTTATTTATGATGCGCAATTAATTAATTTATAATAGTAAAACAGCTTCCCAAATGAATTTTGTTAAATGATTAAATTGTGACACCTACACGACTACAATTTTTCTTTCTTTGTTTTTATCATGCGCAACGTCTCAATTTATTCTTACTTCAAATCTAGATGCGTCATCGTTTATGATATTTTCTGACCAGCTGAATACTTTTTTTCTCTATTTTGTGAAAATTTAAGCGAAAAACATATATCAATATTTTCTTTTTCTTTTATTTAAAAAGTAGAAACTAATAAAATTGTCCTAAATTTTCTTTGTATAAAATCGCCCAACAAAAAAATTACTGCGAATTTTGACAAACAAACAAATGTGACTCAAACTGTTTTAACAAAAATCTTTAAAATATTTACTGCGATAGTAGATAAGATGGTTCTTTATCTAAAAGCAGTGAAACATTGAATTTCGAACACTTGAATTGTTTAATCGCATGCGAGATGTGCGTGTGTTTTTTCGTCAACTTATTGGTGTTAAAATTTTTGAATCAAGTTCGCTGACTTCAACAAGATCTACGCGATCATTATAATCTTTGCGAGATACTGAAATGCCAGACAAAATGTCAAAAGTCTGTATGGTATGTCAGATGGTAATTTTTAATTTGCAGTCTAATTTTCCTCATGTCAACAAATCCTACGCGATAATTTATTAATAAATGAGATTTTATAGAAATGTTTTTGTCATCAAATATTATACTTCTTAAGGAATGGATTTAAATTGAGTAAATATTTCGATGATGTTTTCATGTGTCGTGTTTTTAATACAAAAACTGTCAAAGATAGGTTTTTAGATTTGAAATAAAAGTTGAATTCCAATTGAATGTACGGAAAATTTGTGTAAAATCATATTCCAAACTAATATCTGATATAAGGCGTTTTCCTATAGCCTTGGAATAGCATTCCAGGCGTAGTAGAAGCTGTATTGAATGGTTCTAGCTTGGTCATAGAGATAGATCAGGCGTAATTAAATTCAAAAATTTCCATGAAATGGCACTTCTCTTATGCGAAACCGCTGAGGGCTATATTAATCCTTTTGAATTACCACATTTTTTATTCAAATTTAAATTTGAACAAAAAAAATGGTTTGTTAAAATTTTTCAGAATCGGTAAACCTTATAAACGCGGAGAAATTCTAAAATTACTAGATATTCAGGTCCATGTCAGGTTATGAAGTACCTCTGATACCGCAAAATCGTGTTCTTTTGACAACCTACCCTTGGATTCTCTGCAATGTCCAATGGAAAACTCCTATAATTGCTTTTTATGTGTTAACAACCATTACAAGTTTGCAAAAGGGGTTTTCATGCCTCGTAAACAGCGTATACTGTTTAAGTTTACCACCTCGTAAATGAACTGTCAAAATTTGTACGCAAAATATTTTACGCAACTTCAGTAAGTTTACGAGAAAATTTTGGCGCAAACGTCAAATACAGACATTTCGAAGAAGTGTGAGATTCAGCTGGAACAAAAAAAAATTTTTTTTGTGCCATTTCTCACTCTAATTTAAATAATTTTAATTTTTTTTATTAATTTTCGGCAATTTGTAGTTGCTGAGAGAAGAAGACAGCCGAACAGCTGAGAGAAGAAGACAGCTGATCGATTTACAGAAATTATTTGAAAGGTGCGTTCATAAAACACTTCGCGTACGTAAAATGCGCAAATAGGCAATCGGTAAACTTATCTCTTTGTATGAATACTCAAAATATTTTGAGTTGAAAAGGAAGAAAAGTATCAGAACTCTTTCTATATTCCTTGTGGAAAACAAAACTATAAAAAATCTCACATAGCAAACATCAGTAAAACTTCTTTTATTGAAATCAATTTCTCGTAAAAAGAAAGTCTCTATGAATTGATTATTTCATACCAGGACGAAACGTATGAGGCACTCAATGCCAGAGTCAAGGATAAATGTAATACAAAAAAAAACTATTCAATACACACCGACGGAATCAGTTTAACTGATTTTATTGACTCTGTGAAATATTGGAAAAAGAATTAGAAAATATTAATCTTTCCAATCAAGTTTTGATTTTTACTATCATAATGGACAGTCCATAAAATATGTCAAGCTAATTTCAGGTCGACAAACCCCTCCCCGGTCATACTTTTTCGGCCCGATTTTAGCTATTTTATTTCAATAAGCAAGACCGAAATTTATTGAAATTGCATTAAAATTGTGCTCAGAGCGAATAGAGAACTTTGTATGGAGCTTTTGAGACAGATTCACCCGGCCCTTACACGCGTCTGTAGAGCTGACACAGTCTCGTGTAAATGCACTGACTGCCAGTTCGCTAAATGTCTTTTAATTCGTTGTCAGTAATTTGACATTTGAAGTCTGTGCTACTGACAGACGTTACAGTCGCGTGTAAAGGCCGGGTAATTGTCAAATCACGATATTTGAAAAGCAAAACATGTTCCACACGCAGACAAATCGTTCAAAAAAATGAGCCGCATAGGGAAATATATCCACGTAAAATATATCCTTAAAATAAATGCCTTCAAATCTAAGTAACTCAATGTTTTATTTTTGGTGCTTTGGTTTGATCCGGCGAAATTCCAATTGGCTCCAAATGCCACCCTAGGCGGCGCTTATAACCTAGTGCCGCGTTTGATGATTATACTTTATTTTTTTTTAACGACATAAATATCAATAACAAATTAATTGTCCTTTAGCTAAATATAATTGTTTTCCACAATATTTTAATATTTCTTATATTACAAACGCAAAATGCTGATTTTACAATATACCGAAGTTAGACACAACAAATTTTAATCCGATGACAGGATTATGTTAAAAAACATTATCAAAACAAGCATTTGATATGATAGTCGAGTATTAAACTAATATGATAAGATTTTAATCATATAAAATGGTTTTTTTTGTAGTTCATTACGCAATCCATTTTTCTTTATGCTTGAATTCATGTAATTAAATTGTATGTTCATAGTTGTTGTGACTCAATTGAAATTGCATGTTCTGAGCTGTAGCAAAGTAAAATTCTAATGGAGTTTTTTAAAATTAAAAGCGTGATTTTCTGCAACAGAGTAGTAATCTTGCTTCTAGAAGATGATGAAAAAGAGAGGGTAGTTCAACGTTTTTTTTTGTTTTTTTTTTAAATTCGACAAAATTGGTACCGAAATAATAGTGCGCCAACCACAAAGTTCAAGGTGATAACAAATAGCGAAACTTGAGTTAAAAATCATTTTCGAATTGTAATTTTTTATATTTTGAAAAGCAAAAAATAAAACAAATTTCAGCTGCAAATCTTTGTTTCGTTGTTTTGGTACTAAAAATAATTTCGATTGTACAGCTGACTCGAGTAAACTTTTGGCATCGATCCAATTTGTAAAAAATGCGCGCATTGCTAATGGAAAATTTCCGTTTATTTGACTTTTCACACTTTTCTAGTGAAAAAAAAGTCGTTCTGCGAAAGGAAAGTGTATTTTTACATTTCGCGAAACTAGAATTTATTGTCATGACAATGATTTTGACGGCACATAAACCGTTTTATTGGTTTTTTCTACAAAATATTTGGGGGGAGAGGCTTCAATTAAAATCGCTTCAATTAACGCGATAGTCTCTTGGGGGCTAATTTCGATAGTACTGATTTCGTGGATGCATGAAACTAGATAAAGACTGATTCATGTACATTTAGTTGTGAATTACTGAGGCAAAAACAACTATTTAAAATTCACAAAAGACTCTCTCACTCTAGTTTTATGCATCTGTAAAATCGTTGCATAAAGATTGGATTTTTTCTTCAAAATAAAGTACTTTTTTTGTTCATTCTTACGTCATATTTGTTTCGTTTTTACGTCTTATCAACTTTGTGTTATTTTTTTATTGTTTTGTTGTGAAATTTTAGTTTTTCATTATTTTTTCTAAAGAATTTTTTGCATATGTATGAATCAGAAATTTTTATGATGAGTTGAATATTGAATTTCTTATTTGATTAGCATCTTGTAAGATTTTTCTTATGTCTCCTTGAAATACAAATGATCCAAATGCAAAATAAAAGATTCTCTAAGGTTTTTTTTCAAAATTTAATGCAATTAAAATATTGAATTACCGCAAGGTACCGCACGAATTTAGCAAACTTATAAAATTACAGGTTATAGGTTTTTGAACAACACTCAACCGTAAAACACGCACCATTGATGCGCATTGGATACAAGTGTATCATTTTAGATATTTTTGAGTTTGGATACAAAAATACTTAAATCCCTGATTTGGATACATTTGATTAAAGCGTCTATAAGCTGAATACAATTGGATACATTACGTTAAAATATTCAAAAAGTAGATACAATTGGATATAAATTTAAAAAAAACCATGTTATGCACCCAACCGCATAAAATCTGTTGAAATAGTCTGCAGAAAATAATAAACTGTGTGCCCTATGCTAACACGATCAATTTTTCAAAATTGACATTATCAATACAAGATCACGGAAAACTTTTTAGGTAGAGATCACAGCCCTTTAAAAAAATGAATTTATACGAAAATAGAAAAAACCATTGATAATTTAGGCGGAAAACAACAGAACTAAGCGAATATCATTTTTAACAAAGCACTAAAACCTTGATCCTTACGTCGATACCTTTGGAAACATTTTTTTAAAAATTTGGGTACATAAAATTTTTGATCATGTTCATCTCGGACACGCATACATACTACAGGAATAATTGCCATGGACATTTATATTAAACAAAGAAGGGATAATAATATTAAGACCAACGCATAATACGCATAAAAACGCTACAAATCCACATAGGCGAATAGTACAATAAAAAAGCGAACGGTTTGCATTAACAGCATTTATGGTGACAGTGACAGGTGTCTAATTCTCACCTCATCCATTTTGAATTCGTTTCTGTATGCTTTGCTCTGGTCTGGGAACGAATTTCTTCCTTTTTTACATAATCAACAACCAACAAGCAAGGATGAATGAATATATGACGATATCGTCACCGGTTTTTTATTCCATAATTTTCGGTTAACACTGAAATACACTTTCATGCGTGCACAATATATTTATAATTTTTTCAACCAACGAACGATAAACGCGCGATTGACATTGAGAGGACTTTATGCCATCTTGTTGCAAGTTTCTTCAAATTTCTTGACTCAAATTGCCTTGATTCGCGAATTTGAAACAAATTCACTAGAATTTGTATCAATTGCCAAGTGTACTAACGATCAGAGGCGAAATTATTGATTTTAAAAATCGATTTTTTTTGGCTTTCCTATTGACTAGAACCGTTCTATTCGAGAACTAAAATTTTACTGCGAATAACAGCATAGGAGTTGATTCAAGGCTTTTTTGTTCCACCACATGCGATCACAGTTTCGTAAAAAGTTGTAAAAAAAACGACTACAAAAACAAACCAAACTTACTATTTAGATACACGCTTAAGAAGCTCAAAGCTAAAAAAAGATATTTTTCAAAAAGTAAAACGTTGCTGCTTGCAATCCATTGGTTACGACGTCGTCTCTGTGGTTTTTATAGCAGCTTTTCAGCTAATTTTTGCTGCTATTTGTTTTGATGCTGGCCACTATTTCTGCAATTTGTTTCGTCGTTCAAGATTTCGTTGGGGATGTCTTCATAGCAATTTGCAGGCAGAAAAGCAAATTACTAGCTAGCGATGAGCGATCCGAACGCGAGATTTTTTTACGTAATTTCAATTAACGTGCGTCGAACGTCGTCGCGTTTCTCGTTTATTTGTTTGGTTGGGAAAAGTGTACGAGGAAGCATAAAAAAAAGTGAAAATCCACTGAAATTGAATTAACCAACATTCAGCCAATAGCACTATTTATGTGGGAGAGGGTTTTTGGTTGGCAAAATTCATCCAAGAAACCGATCACAGGAGAAAGCGGTGAGGAAACGAATCAAGTGAAGCTAAAAAGTTTAGTCAATATTTATGAAAAGTTATAAATAAAAGTCAGAGTAGAGCAGCGCGATTTATCAGTATTTTTTAGTTGAAACAGAAAATTGCAGACAAGCAACGAAAATCACGAGACTTTGTCAAAAGAACCTGTCTTCGTTATCGTCTCCGTCTCGGTTTCAGCTGGTCGTCCAATGTTACTTTAAGAAATAAACATGTGCGCCACTCATTTTTGGCGCTTTAAGTAAGACAGCCAGCCATACTGTGTGATTAACAGCAACAACAATAATAAAAAAAATATTGTGTCGTTGTTCGCATTTTTGATCGGAAGAGAATTTAATGCGTTGTTCTACACTTCAGGCAATATAAAAAAAAAATGGATAGAATCTTGCAGGCAAATTAAATATTTTTTTAATTGCGTATAGGTGGCGAAAAAAATTTTGCGAACAAAAATTTATAAATGTTTGGTGGTACAATGAAGGCAAGAAGTTGAAAAAATACAGTCAACGTTCCAGTAAGTGAACACTTTCGGACCAGGATTTCTGTTCAGTTATCAGAGGTGTCCGCAAAGGCAGTTTTCACTGTATATGGCAGTCACAAACTTGGCATTTTTATACTCTATATGATATGTCATATAGAAGTATATTAAATTTAGTATACTGTTTGTAACGCATCGAATCAATCATCGGACACAAAAATGAACTTCACCAGGGTGTTTTGGATGGTAAAAGATTTTGAATTCCGCATGTCCGTCCGTCTGTCTGTCCATTCGTGAAAACCATAATTTTCGAAAGAATTGAGCTCGAGACTTGACATTTTGTATAGTTGCGTTTCTCGTAATTGAAGTTCTTGGACGGGAAAAATCGGACCATTACTTCCCGCCTCCCCCATACAAACGAATCTTTTTACAATTTTCTCGCAAATAGTGAACAGTATCGAAAAATTTATAAAGACTTTACATAACCGTTCCATACATCAAAAACCAATCCGACCACTCCTCCTCTTTCCAAAACAAATGGATTTTTTTCATGAAAATTCGAATTTGTTCAGACTAACGTTTGCGATTACGATAGAAGCTTCTCGACCAATGAGATCAAAGCTTTCAACGATAAGAAAATGAAAGCTTTGATCTCATTGGTCGAGGAAGCTGAATTGTAATTTCAATCGTAATCGTTAATCTGAATTGCGCTTATAACTCGAGATTTACAGCCAAGTGCTCTAATCCGGTAAAAAAAAACCAAAATAAACAGTACGAAAAAATCTTTGCTCTGCTGAAATTTTCAAAAATTTACTTGAATATTCATAAATCTGTAGTTGATCCCAAATTCTTTAGACGTGTCTCTTTATGTGCTTTAAAAACGCATTGAGTTGGTGGAAGCCAATAAAAAACAACATGCGATTTTACGTCACTCTTAATGACGCATCTATGAAGATAATTAGTTAATTTTATAGCAAATAAAGATTGTTGTGGGAAATTATTTAAATAAAAAACTGTTTAACCAAATTAATACTCCAAATTAAAGAGTGTAATGAAGTAATTAAACGTGATTATATGTAATTACTTCATTGGCAGGTCATATCTCACAAAATGCACTGCATGTTTCTAAATCAGACCTAAATTGATGTTGATCGATTACACAATAATCGTCAAACAGTTAGAGAATGTTTCGAAATGCTGCTTTTTTAAGTTTTCTTTAGGTGTTTTGTTTTTAATGATATAATGACCTTAAGCACATTTGAAATTAATGCCAAGAATTACATTATGAATTTTCATTGCGCACGTTTTCACTTTAACGGATGGACTATGAAGCGCGATAGAAGCAATTCATTCTAATTCGATAAAAGGAACAGAACTTTTAGCCTTCAAAGTGCATTCAGACAGTTGGGGAGCACCGGCAACATCATAGCGAGCGCAAGCTCAACACAGCAAAAATAACTAAAGAAAAAGAATTCGTTTGCACAGCAAAGATATTTTTCCTGCTTTCACAATGACGTTTGAGAATGACAATATTTTTTTTTTAATTTTCGTGCGGAGCTGATAGTTCTTTCTGCTTTGCCAGTTCTTTTGTTGAATTTCAGGTTTAAAGAAGATCAAGCACCATTAGGCAGATGTTAAGATGGCACAAGGCGGTACTGCCTCTTGTCGTGTTTTTTTGCTGTTCGTGCCTGCAATATAATTCAAGTACCTCGGTTTGTACTGTTATTTACCTCGTCGATTGACTGTTACTAAGTTTTTTTTCGTCTTTCACCTTATGTTGTCTTGTAGCCCAAGTACAGTGATATAAAACTAGCAAATAGTTTTGCTATTAAGGCCACCATGGTGTATTATACGAAAACTCAATTTACGAAATAAATCGAATCCAATTTCGACAATGACCTTCACAGTTCTTCTATTTGGTAATTTCGATTTAATTAAAGAAAAGCTTTAAGGGTTTCTATTTTCTATTATTTTTTTTCGCACATGTTTAAATGAAGTTCATATTTATCAATTGTCGGAGTCATAAAATGAACTAAAATATGAGAAGATTTTTCTATCTGTCTAGTCTGGTCCTTATCTATGTATGTTATGCTAGCTACTCACCTTGATATTTTATTGATGTTGTGTTATAGCGCTGCTACAATTTGCGTGTTTGTTTAATTAAACAAGGCAAATTATGCGCTCAAATGTTGAAAAATTATATTTTTATCTGAAAAGATTAAAAATATTTTTTTTTTTAATAAAAAGAATTTAGATTTAAGTGTGGTTTGAGAATGAAATATGTTGGACCATATATTTATTTAACAGTGCAGGAGTTAGAAGAAATGGGACGTGGATCATTGGGCTGACCCATGGCTCCTTGATACTAGTAAGCTCCCCAGGAAGTTTCATCCAAATTGGCTCAGTGGTTCTCAAGTTACAGGCGAACCGGAAACGGACAACTGGGTACAGGTAGGACTCGGCTCCCGACGATTTTATTTCACGGGTTTTCAATGTTTTTTTTCGTTTTTTTTTTTTGAGGAAAGCCATCGAAAAACAAAAAAAAATCTAAGTATTGTTTAGTGATGTTTTCAGTAATTGGAAAGATTTCCCAAAAGAAGGAAACGAGAAAGTGGAAAAATATGAGAGAAATTGTGTGTATTTTTAATTTTACTATTACCGCAGAAAAATGCGTTCACAGTTCGGAGAAAAACTTTAACAATTAGTATTATTTGTATCATTTTAATGCGATAACAGCTATTTTCATAGCAAGTGTGAATACCCATATTAAAAATGCTTATTTTGACGAGTCCAAAAATGTTTCAATAATTGTAAATTTATTTCCCCGTTTTTCAAAAAAAAAAAAAAACCAGCAAGTCTTAAGCCGACTTCAGACTAACGATTGCGATTATGATTGAGCTTCTCGACCAAGCTTTCATGTCCCTATCGTTGAAAGCTTTGATCTCATTGGTCGAGAAGCCTCTATCGTAATCGCAATCGTTAGTCTGAATTAGCCTTTATGCCAGGGATACACTCACGCTGAATACAGCAAAATCACAGTTCACGAGCTTTTTTTTTTAAATCGAATTACGATTTTTCAATTTATCCGGCTTAAAACTCCGATTTACGAAATGCAAAATATTAAATATGTACAATTACAATATGGTAAACCGGATAAATGAGAAAAAAAACTGTAACTCAATTAACAAAAAAAAAACCGAAACGCTGCAGTCAAATTTAGCGTGGACCTTTCAAAGTTAAAACTGCTGTTTGCCAAAGTCGAAGATAACATAAACTTTACTGTGGCATTTCGGAACACGGCATTTGCCAACTGAAACATTTGAATAAGAAATATTTCCAAAACTTTTTTTCGTAATTAAATACCATCCTTACATTGGTTTTAAACGTAAATATGTATGCAGTGATTTTTTTTCATAAAACACTTATTCATTACTCACAAAAGTCTAAAGGAGCCTCCACACGTTCAATGTTACTTAACAATTTTACTTGAATGACTCATGTTTCAAGTAACATTGATCGTTTGGATGCTCTTCCATGTTACGTGTGGGAGCAATTTCCATCAATGTTACTTGACGAACATTTTCATCAATAATACTTGTCAAGTAACATTGAACGTGTAAAGGCTCCTTTATATTTAAATTAAAAAAAATCCATTTTGACAGCACAGTGAACTTTACTCGCGTTTCGAAATGCCCGAGTTAAGGTAACGTTACTCAGCACTGCTCTAGAGCAAAGTTGAAAAAGTTTACTTTGACATATCAGTTTTGGGGTTTTGGAGTAAAGTTTACTTACACCGCGTCTTGATTTGGGATTTTTCATCGCAGAGATTTTGTAATTGACCAATCAGAGCTCTGATTGGTCATATAACAAGCAAATAAAAAGATAGCAATCTTCGAGTTAATAATACGAATCCATGCATCATTCACTTGATTTTTCTTTTTTTTATACTCAAATCATTCAGGTTGATAATACAGGCCTGCCTTACGCCGTGTCTCCATTTGCGATTTTTCATAGCAGAGATTTTTGATTGACCAATCAGAGCTCGAGTTGACGGTGATGAAATAAAACTGCAAGAAGAAATGTGAAGAAACAAAACTGCAAGAAAAATTTCTGCCCAGTTGTTAAAAAAATGTCATTTCTGTGAGATATTTCATGGGATAAAAAATTGTTAGTCAAGATCTGGATTTAATTCGCCAAATTAAATTCGTCCTCAAGCCGAACGCAGCCAAACATAGGCGAAACGCATCACTTACAATTTCGCGTTCACTTTTGAGATTTAAATTTCAGTGTCTTCTGATTAAAAAATCAGGCACAAACTTTAGCGATTCTTTTACTCAATCGTGAAAGCCTTACATGATTAGAGACTTCTCGACCAATGAGATCATTTGTATGGTGATTTTTTCACAGGCACGAAAAAAGGCCCTATCACCGAACACGATACGACTGGTTCGAATCGTAAATGTAACGTTGTTGTTGGTATCAAACACCAACAAAGACATTAAATTTACCATTCGAACCAATCGTATCGTGTTCGATGATAGGGCGTCTGGAGTTCTGATTGGTCAGTTCAACAATCAGGGGTGAAAAAACGCAATTGCAGACCTCGTGTAAGATAATTAGCCTTGAAATCCATATTTTTTGTTTAATTGCCTAAAGTTCGAAAATGGTTGGATGTAATTTTATTTCACTTAGAATTTCAGTATATCAAATATTGTTTGCACCTCCTCTTCCTCTACGTTTATTTTAATCGAAAGGTTGTTTGATTTTCTTATAAACGATGCATTTGATTGGCAGATTTGTAAATACAAAAATTGTTTTACGAAAAGATTCACTATGTGTTTTATTTTTTTAAGATCAGTCAAAATATATATGTAACTGGCTAAAATTTCATTGAAGGGAAAGTTCAATTTATACATAACTACAGCTTAAGCTCAGAAATAATAATTCATGTAACTGAGAAAAATGCTTGAGTTACAGGAACTATAATTGAATTTCCAGCTAAGTACTGCGCCCTTTGAAAGTCGATTAATTGAATCATCACGTTACTAACTCTGCAAAAAAACTGCTAAGAAACCCGCAAATCTCCAAGGAGATTGATTGGATTTTATGTGTCCTTTTCGAGAAATCGGGGGAGGAGGAATCCTTTTATTGCTGCTGAACTTGAACTTTGTGATTCCCTTTTACACAAACAATTGCAGTGCAGTCTACTTGCTCTGGAAATAAAGTAATGGTAAGCTAATATTACCAGTTGTTGCGCAATTCTTTCAATCACTAGAAAAACCATTACTAAGTGGCTGAATATTGCAGAAATGGATCGAACGCGGGATGGGCGACATTATTCCGGAAACAAAGAGAAGTCCACTGGAAATGAAATCTGCTAGTGTTTCGTAAATAAATTGGACATAAATATTCAAACTCGGAACACTCCCTTTTCACTTAAATGTGGTCCCCAAGGACCTTCACCTTAATCGACCTTGAATACGAGGGTTTTGTACGTGGTAGAAAGCCTTGGATGGTCTTCGTCCCTTTCTATTCCTACACATAACCTCGCTTCAGCTCGACATCCTCGCTTCCTTGGAAACGAAACGTGAAACGACCGCGTGATCGACTTTTCCTCGGCGATGATAATTACAAATCGATCAATTGATACTCGTCACATTGCAATTTCGTGAGCAAAACTATCTTTGCTGTAATTTTCATGAATCTACTCGAATTCACTCTGCTAGCCATCGGCAGTCACATGAAAAATAAAACATAATTCGCCACCACCACTACTGCGAAAATTCAGTCCAATTTCTGCACACAAAGAAACCCGAAAAAATATCGAAGACTTCTTGAAATGGGGACACCCTAAAATATCGAAATATTCAATGATTTTCTCGACCGAAGGCGAAATTGCCCTTTAACTCGACTTAATTAGACGATTTGAAAGTAAATCGCGTCCATTAGGTCTCCGTAATTAGCAGTAAATTACAAAGTCACACATCACCACTTAAGTGGAAAGCAGGAAGAATGGCGAAAAAAATTTCCATCGAACTTGCGTCGTGTTTTTACCTTTTTTTACATATCCACTTCGATTTTCCGACGATGAAATCCTTTAGACGACTTCCGTTTTATTATGTTCAGTTATTAATATGTTTTCTATGTTCACCGTTTTCTAGAAATTAATCACTTTTACACAGCGAAAAAACTACTCCGGAAAATAAAAATTTCAGCAACCGAAAGTCAGATAACAAATGCGAGCACGCGAAAATGTAAACTCGAAATTCACCCAAAAAGGTAATTCGATTGGGGTGCATTTTTGAATATCCCGAAAATTACCCTACTTCAGGGATTTTTCATTGTGAAAGTATTTTGAATTTTTATTTATTTTGCCGCGAAAGATATGTAGAAAGATATTAATTACATCATAGTGGCAACGTTAATCTTAGGACACTTTTATTTGATATTTTAATTTTACTTTTTATCGAATTGTCAAGCAGTGCATATTAACAAATAATAACACATGGATCAATAAGTCCCGAGACTAACAATGAAAACAACATTTTTTTTGCCAAATTTTTTTTTATTCATCAATATAATCACCTTTTAGGGTGATACAATCGTTCCAACGCTTTTCCAATTTTTCAATACCATGTTTATAAAAAAAATTATCTTTCGCTTCAAAATAAGCTTCAGTTTCAGCGATGACCTCCTCATTTGAGCCAAATCTTTTTCCCTGGAGCATTTTTTTAAGATCAGCAAAGAGCCAGTAGTCACTGGGGGCTAAATCTGGCGAGTATGGGGGGTGGGGAAGCAGATGAAAACCCAATTCGTTCAATTTTGCCATTGTTTTCATCGACTTGTGGCAGGGTGCATTGTCTTGGTGAAAAAGGATTTTTTTTCTCTGCATGTGCGGTCGTTTTTTTGCGATTTCCTCCTTCAAACGCACCAGCAAGTCAATATAATAATCACTGTTGATCGATTTACCTTTTTCGAGGTAGTCAATGAAAATCACGCCATGCGTATCCCAAAAAACTGACGCCATGACTTTGCCAGCTGACTGCTGCCTTTTCGGACGCTTCGGACGGCTTTCGCCAGCTGTGCGCCACTCAGATGACTGCCGCTTCGACTCTGGAGTGTAGTGATGTATCCATGTTTCGTCCATGGACACGTAACGACGCAAGAAATCTTTTTTATTGCGAGTAAATAGCGATACACAGCTTTCTGAATCATCGACTCGTTGCTGTTTTTGTTCCATCGAAAGCAATCGCGGCACCCACTTGGAAAAAACCTTTTTCATGCTCAATTTTTCATGAAGGATAGTAAATGCACTTCCATATGATATCTGTGTTATCTCAGCAATCTCACGGAGCTTCACTTTACGATCTTTCATTATAATTTTTGTCACTTCACTCACATTTTCCGGTGTAACGGCTTCCACAGGTCTACCCGAGCGTTCCGCGTCATTTGTGTCGGTACGACCACGTTTAAACTCGGCAAACCACCGACAAATCGTTGCTTTTGATGGACAAGAGTCCGGGTAACATTTTTCAATCCATTGTTTCGCTTGCACGGTGTTTTTACCCATTAAAAAACAATGTTTTATCAGAACACGAAACTCGGTTTTTTCCATTTTTTAAACAAACTACAAAACGACTTTACTCCAACCTCGATAACTCAGCTGTTTCTGGTCCGATCGACTTAAAATTTTGACACGTTTCAAGCAAAGGTTAGTACTCTAGAAAGACGTGGTTACTGGTTTACTACGAGCGTCATCTCTGGGTTAGTCTCGGGACTTATTGATCCATGTGTTATTTGAAGATTTAATGCAATTATTTAATGATTTTTGTAAAGATATGTTTTCACATACTTATCGCAAAAATCAAAAGATCTAAGTCGACCGTTTTTTTTTCAAAGAATTCGTTTTGAAAAAACGTTTTTTCAAACGCTCAATAGTCAGACGGAAAATGAATGTGGAGTTCTTACGTGAAGGTTTGGAGCTTATTTCCTACGCTGGAATCAATCTTAGTCCTGAAAGAGTGAGTCTAATTGAAAATTCACTGATAATTTTGCAAAGTGACAACAAGTTTGACAAAATTTTCTTTTGGGGACGAATCGATGGCGTTGAACATGATTACTATTTGGCTTTTGGATATACAAATGACTGCATAAAAGATCGTCGATTTTTCTACAGTCAAAATTGTTATCAATGGATTCTACTTAATTCTTCCAAATATGATATAACTTTCGATTTTACATTAAGCCAAGAATTATTTTCGGGCGATGTCACTGATTTACTATCAACTACTTTGGTAAATATTCAACTCAACATAAATTTAATTTTAATAAACGTAATCTACAGGATCCCCGATTTAACATTGAAGATAAACGAGATTCAAATAAGTCGCACGTTTTCAAAGTTAAAGAAGAAGATCGTTTGGGTTTTGTAGTTTCCGTAATTAGCGAGGAATCAGCTCTTGTGCCTAGAGGTGCACTTTATAAAAGAATTGATAAGGCCGTTATTCCGAACCCGCTTTTCCGGGGACTTACAGCAATCCAAAGTGTTGATTTTTTCAATTACCAATTATATAAGGAACCAAAAAACATGTGGAATTATAATCTTCTCAAAAGAGAAAATATTAATTATCCAACAGATTTTTTGGATACAGTAAATGAAGATAATAGAAATGCCTTTCCTGTAAAATTCGAGTGCAGTGGAAAAGTGGTGATAATAAAATCTTTGCATTGGCCGGGTATGGTATTCTTCCACAAAATAAATTCAACATTACATGGCTTCGCCTATTTTGGTAATGGAATTAAAAACTTTAATTTTGATTTTATGTTGTAATTCATTTGTTTTTCAAGTTATTAATTGTAATTATACTTGTCTGTAAAACTAATAAAATTATTTGAAATGTAAATTCTTTTTCTCTCTCTCTCGGCACTACAACCGGTTTCCGGTCTTGGCCGCAATGACTCTCGCGAATTTTGTAATTCTTTTTATGGCTCTTAAAAAAAAAGATTATATTGGGGTGGAGAAAAAGTATGCGAAAAACTACAAACAATTTTTATGTACTAAAGTTTTTTTTATTAAACAATCTTTCTGGTAGAACATTATTATATCGCTGCAGAACTTCCGGAGTTTTTGGTTAAAAAACAAATGGTAGTCCGACAATGTAATGTTAGATCTTGATTTTTGGCGAGTCATCAAAGGTGGATGGGGTCTAGCGGTGTCGTGGTGGAATACAACATCTTTCCTATTGATCGATTATGAGCGATTTTCCTTGATCGGCCCATTTTTTGCATTTAATCGCCCTAGTTGCTCGCAATACAACATTATGTTCCTCGGCAATTTTTCATCGCATGTTACCAACCGCTTCAAAAACGTTTCAGTAGTGAATCGCGGATGGAGATGCGATCTATTAAATATTTTGCAGTTAATTCATGTATCACTCAAACGTCGAGCTTTTTCGGTATCCACCTCATTTCAAATGGTTTAAAACTATTTTTTTTCCATAGTAGTTTATATAACAACGGTCAAACAGTACAGCATTTCCAGAGTGCAATCAATAGTTCTGCAGTTATTGTGCATCAAAACCGTCTGTTGAGAAAAAAGCCGAAAACTTTTTCTCCAATATGACGCACGCATGACGGACGCACCGACGTACGATTCAGGTTCTACCTTTACAAGGATTACAAGCTCTCTACTTAGCGGTTAACCACTTAGGTTCTCTAGATAAAAAAAACTCGAGCAACACCAAACTGTCAAAATTTCGATACGTTCAGAGAAATTTTACGAACAAGTTCGCGTCCTTTTTACCGCGCAAAATTTCTTGTAAAATCAATTTTATATTTTGGATTAGGGCATTGAGAAATATCGGAAAACTGAAGAAAATGGACAAAGATAACGCTTTGGATGATACGAGTGTAACTATGGTTGATGTTCTTGCGCAAGAGAAAGAAATGGAAGAGGAATCCGCAGCTGTTTTAGGCGGTTCAGATGAAAAAAACTGCACTTATTCTCAGGTAGATATCTCAGTATTTGGTTTATGGGTTCTTCTGAACTATTTTCATTTAAAGGGCTACATAAAGCGGCAAGCTATGTACTCATGTTTGACATGTTGTCCTGAAGGCAAGGAGGACGGGACGAAAGGGGTGGGAGTCTGCTTGGCCTGCAGCTACCATTGCCATGAACATCACGAGCTAGTGGAACTTTACACGAAACGCAATTTCTGTTGTGATTGCCCAACGGAGCGCATCAAAGGAGTGAAATGCAACTTTTCGAATAAAGATGTTCCAGTTGACAAGAAACAGCCAGTAAACTCAGAAAACAACTATAACCAGAATTTCAGTGGGATCTATTGCACTTGCAAAAGACCATATCCCGATTTAGAAGATTCTATTCAAGACGAGATGATCCAGTGTGTAATGTGTGAGGATTGGTATCACACTCGACATCTGGATGCTGTAATTCCCGATGCGGACAGCTACTCGGAAATGGTCTGTGGAGGCTGCATGAATCAATATAGCTTTTTAAGGGACTATGCAGGTCTGGCAGTGAATAAAGTCGCGGGAACTAACGAAGACGGTGTGGTCCAAGTCGCCTCCGTAGACGATGAGAAGTTAAAATCTGAGTTGGACAGAAGTATTTCAGATATCATGAACATTTCTTCAGAGCCAGGGGCTACAAGTAGTACAGAGCCCTCCCCAAAGAAAGCCAAACCTAATGAAACAGTAAAATTATGCAAACGACCCGTGCTGGGCAGTGGATATAAGAAAGGCGGTGTTTTCTGGCCTGATAATTGGCGTGTGGCGCTTTGTTCCTGTGAGACATGTTCAAAAATGTATGAGTTACTTAATGCAACATTCCTCCTCGATCCCGAGGATACTGTTCTATTCTATGAGGAGAATGGACTGAAGAAAGCCCGAGAATCTGATTATGAGAGGGGAATCCGAGCTCTTTCCACAATGGAACGCACCAAACAGATAGACGCCATAACTGAATACAATAAAATGAAGGACAAACTCAAGGATTTCTTGCAGACTTTTGTCTCCAATCAAAAGGTGGTTACCGAGGAGGATATAAATACATTCTTTCAGGGCATGAAAAACGAGAAGAATGTAAATCTGGGTCAACCACACTTCTGTCGCTAAATTTTTGGATTTTTATTTGTAAGTTTTTATGCAGTGTAAACGATTGTTTCATATGGGTGAATTCCTAATAAAATGTACGAGTATTTAAAAAATTTGTTTTCTTTGGTATGTTTTACATGAGCGCCTGCATCAGGTATTTTTTTTTAAATTTAAGTGGCTTACTATTTTCACGACTTGCTTTTTTTACAGACAGCTTATACCGGGTATTAACAAATAATTTATATGTTAGTCTTCCGTAACGCTTTTAATTTTGTAGTATAGATCGCGTCTTAATCCACCGATTTTCCCCCTACTTCTACCCTCCTCGCCTGTTATCTTCAACATTAAAGCGATTTTATAACGTCCACCTCCCTTTGACTGTGAACCCCTCTACTGCTATTTTATAAACTGTTAAAAAAATATTGACGTGGTTTTTGTAATTGGATATATGACTTTGAACACGTTGACGGTGAATACTTCTCCTATTATTTCTTGAATCGCTGGAGCAATTTTTCGATGGCCTTTCGTTTTACGTGAGGCTCAAACTTAGTGAATAGAAATGAAAAAAAAAAAATAATAAAACCCAAAAAAAAGAAATTTCCTTAAAATTTATATATTTTATTAACATGAAAATATGTACAATTTATCAACAAAATTTTTTATAAATTTTAACTTATTCCCTACAATAAAACTAGCAGTAACGTTGAGAGTATAAAAAATGTTTAACGAAATATTTTTAAAAGGAAATATTATTAAAAGGAAATATTATTAAAACGAAACAAAAATATCTAATTAGGTATAATGTATTTTTTTCTTTTTTTTAGTGATTATTGATATTGCGGGTGTTGTACATCATATTGTTAAGATCTGTTAGCTCATTCATCGTTGCCGTGGTTAGACGCGTGAAGCTGTCCGTCATATTCTCCTGTTCGGTGTCCATTTTCAATTGCTGTTCCTGCTTAATGGTGGCCTCGAGCTGCTGACTGATACTGGCACTGTTGGATGTTCCGGGTGCATAATGTCCATCGAGCAAGGATAGGGAGATGCCGGCCAGTTCGGCGGAATTGAATTGGGTCAGTTGTTGGCTGTCCATGTCAAGCAAACTGCTGAGATTTGAAGGGATCATCGGGTCAGTTAGACCGGTAGTGGTCACATGAGTCAAGTTATCGATGCTAAAACTACTATTCGTGTTGAGATTATTCACTGATCCTATGTGCTTGCCAACGGATGTTGTGGGCGGCATGTTCCACTGTGGCTGCGGGGTCTGTTGGGTGACAGGCTGATTGCTTCCTTGTTGATGTTGCTGCTGCTGCTGTTGGGGGTGTTGCTGGAGCTGTTGTGGATTATAGTTTGCGAATGGCGACTGCTGGTATGACTGCATGTTGCTAAAATTCCCGAGCATTGTGGTATTTATTCCAGCTGCCCCGTACTGCCCATTTGGAGGGATTGCACTTCCACCTGGCGTTAAACTGTACGGAGAAGGTGTACTGCTGGGATTGTACACTGGCGTCGCTGGTGATAGGGGTTGGGGCGAAGGACTTGCCTGAGGCACTCGATAGTTGGTTGTGTTAGAAAACATATAAGGTAACGGTGATGTGTCTGTAAAATAAAATAATTACTTGAAATTTACATATAAAATTGAACTTTTTTAAACACAGTCGCTGTCATACAAAAATTTTTAAAGCAGCAGCGTAACTGGGGGCCGAAAGACCCCGAAATATGAAGATCCTAAAAGAGGACTCTTTAATATTAAAAAAAAAACTTTTGAATGGTTTTAAGTTTTAGGAATATACTAAAATTTTTCGCCAGGGGCCTGACAATTGCAGTTACGCCACTGATCTAAAGTATTCGTTTCTCAACCGTACAATTTAAACATAAGAAAAGCCTATCGTCAAATACTCTATATAAGGACAGATAAAAATTTGGTTTAAAAAAATCCATTGTTTCGTTTGTATGGAGGAAGGAATGATCTGATTTTGCCCATTCAAGAGCTTAGTCTTGCTATTTACGAGAAAC